>OY735209.1:28397636-28775136 GCA_963457665.1 Thysanoteuthis rhombus | reverse complement strand
CTCAAGGATAGAACCAAGATATGGCATCTCAATCTCAATAAAAACAGAATTTTATTGACTTAACCATAGAACTGCAATGACTGAAATTCCCATCGGTCACAGTTAATGGGTCAGTGTTGCTGCTACAGTTTAATTTACTTATTTCTTTGTCGTTCGTATTTGTGGGGCGGGGCAGGGGAGCAGGTGATTTGTAATTTATGTCACTGATGCTGTCAGGGTGCCAAAAGAGAAAGAATTCTATTTATCATATAAATTACTTGTCAATCTTGTGAAAAAAACTGAGAAAGATTTGAATTTCTGTGATGATTTTTGAGGAAACAAAAAAACAACTGAAATAAATCTTTCTATTCATTATGTGGATGATCTACACTTATGCATCAGATTAGCAGCCAATTTCAGATTAGTGATAGGTTTTTTTTGGGGGGGGGGTTGACAATTCTTTTGTTGTTTTGATTCTTTAATAGGTATTCTTAATATTTTTCTTTCATTTCTCTCTATATCTCTCTTTATTTGGCTTTTAACACTTTTCCCCTTTTTCCCTCTCCTTTTTCCCTTTCTCCCTCTCTTTTTCTCTTTCCCTCCACTCTCTTTCCCCTTTCCCCTTCCCCTTTCTCCTCTCTCTTTCCCCAATTCTCCCTCTCTATTCCGCCCTCTTTTTCCCTCCCATTCTGTCTCTTTTCCCCTTCCCCCTTTTTCTGTCTTCCCCCTTTTCTGTCTTCCCTTTCCCCCTTTTCTGTCTTCCCCTGCCCCCTTTTTCTGTCTTCCCCTTTTCTATCTTCCCCTTCCCCCTTTTCTATCTTCCCCTTCCCCCTTTTCTATCTTCCCCTT
Source organism: Thysanoteuthis rhombus (assembly GCA_963457665.1). Taxonomy (NCBI): domain Eukaryota; kingdom Metazoa; phylum Mollusca; class Cephalopoda; order Oegopsida; family Thysanoteuthidae; genus Thysanoteuthis; species Thysanoteuthis major. The sequence continues at coordinate 28,774,308 of OY735209.1, read as the reverse complement.
CCCCCTTTTCTGTCTTCCCCTTCCCCCTTTTCTATCTTCCCCTTCCCCCTTTTCTGTCTTCCCCTTCCCCCTTTTTCTGTCTTCCCCCTTTTCTATCTTCCCATTCCCCCTTTTCTGTCTTCCCCTTTGCCCCCTCTCTGTCTTCCCCTTTGCCCCCTCTCTGTCTTCCCCTTTGCCCCCTCTCTGTCTTCGCCTTCCCCCTCTATCTGTCTTCCCCTTCCCCCTTTTCTGTTTTCCCCTCCCCCCTCTCTCTGTCTCTCCCTTCCCCCTTTTCTGTCTTCCCTTTCCCCCTTTTCTGTCTTCCCCTTTGCCCCCTCTCAGTCTTCCCCTTTGCCCCCTCTCAGTCTTTCCCCTTCCCCCCTCTCTCTGTCTTTCCCCTTCCCCCCTCTCTCTGTCTTTCCCCTTCCCCCCTCTCTCTGTCTTTCCCCTTCCCTTCTCTCTTCCTCTCTTTCTCTTTTTTCATTGTTTCCATTCTGTCCATTTGGTGGGGTCAGGGTTGGAGATAATGGTGTTTAGGTTATTATCTCTTTCTCCCTTCTCTCTTTATTCCCCTTTTCCTTTCCTCTTCTTTCTTTCTTTCCCCTTCCCTCCATTTGTCTCATTTTTTCCTTCTTTTTTCACACACAGAATTGTTTTTATCCAGTGAAGATACAGAGAAGCTGCATGACTTTGAAGAAGAGAACGTTGAGGACTATTTCCGAGAGAAAGAGCAGAAGTTCCAGTCAAGTACAGATGAGCGAATACGTTTGATATGTGACAGGTAATCATCCCCCCTCACCCTCCCCATCAGTCTTTTTATTTGCCATTTTCAAAATCCTTCCAGGTAGCACAAATAAAAATAAATATAACAGATTCAGCTGAAGTGGCACACATCAGCACCATGAATTTAGATTCTCATAAGCGATCGTTCCTTTCAAATGGATTTACATGAAAAGGACAAAATATTTCCTACATTTGATTCTGTGATTGGATAACAGGTCCTACTTAGTGGCTACGTATATGTTTCGGCAAGAAGAAATATCACCCAGTCAGACCAAGCCAACGCCCTACCTTTTTAGTGCAATGGAGAGTTGTTGCCCTGAGCAACTGTCTCCTCCGAGGCTGAGCATTGTTTTTTGGGTTTTTTTGCCACTATTCTCTGTAAGCAATATTCCCTTCAACCGTAATCCAAAAGAGTTTTTCTTTCCATTTATGCTCATCACTTGTCCTTTTTTCATTCTACACTATCAAAAGTTTCCTTTTGAATCTTCCACTGTTCAAAGCAATGGTCCTCGAACTGATGAGTTAAACTGCATTTCTTTGCTCACCATTCATTAATTTGTTATAGATTTTTTTGAAGTTATCCAGAATTGCCAATGCAAGAAAAAAACAACCCCATTGGTTGATGAGCAAAAAGTGTTAATTGAATTCAACCAAGACATTTCATAATAGTGCACACAGAGGGGAACTTATAAATATGTATATATACACCAGTTATTCTCCATGGAAAGATTCATGGATGTATTTGAATCCCTATGAGATGATATTCTAAGAAAAGAAACCACAGTTCAAGTCGAATGGTCCATTATGTCAAACAGTCGGTTTGAGATATTTTTTATTGACAAAATTATTTCCTTTAAATGGAAGAGTCTGTTGTTATGGCCTGTGAAACAGAAAAAGCCACACGACTCAATTTTTATGTAGATGGTTCCTATGTGCGTTTTGCGGGAATCGTTTATCTGATTTCTGTTTTGACAATGTAGAGAATCACACCTAGCCTCTTTTACCCCATGAGTTGATATGATATGATAGGTCATTGGGAAATTTTAGAGTTCATAACATCCTAAGAATTTTTGCCACTCAATGGTATGAGTTATTGACAACCAGAACTTTTCTTTCACTATTTTATCTCCTTTTTTTTTTTTTTTCCCCTCCCTATGGGGATGAGTATTCTTTTCTTGTAATTGTTGAACTTATGGATCTTGGTTATCTTTTCAGAGTGGAGAATATGACAATGCGTATGGACGACATGTATGTAAGGGAAAATGTCATCAGAATGTCTCACCAAGCCATAGACTTTCGTTTGTCCAAATTGGAAGAAGTTGCTACCCAGATGGGTGACTCACTGTCCCTCATTGAAAATGTTCTGGCTAATAATCCGAACGCCATTTTCTCCGACCCTGACCCTCCAATGGACTACACCAGTGAAGAATCACTTCACCACACCGATGGAAGCAGCCAGGCTAAATCAGTCGGCAGCAGTCAACATCGCGAGCATCCCTTGATTAGTCAAAGTTCCATGTCGAACCCAGCAAAGAGGCATAGTGCCCAGGATCGTATGCGCAGGTTTACGGAGCACTCCCGCCCGTCGTTATCGAATCGCAGGAGTCCATCGTTTGGTCTGAAACGATCATGGAGCCTTCGCAGTCGCAGCCCGAAGTTTTCTTGCACTAGTCCTCTGCATCCAAAACGACATTCGTTGTTTCAGTTTTATGAAGCAATGCAACGCAGCTCACCACGCCCTGGGACAAGAACACCTCCCATAGCCTTAGGGGCTACCGAAGTGGAGGAAGAAGAATTGAGCAAGGAGAGCCAGAGTGTTTCTGGCTTATGCAAACTACAGCAACGACGCAACGGTAACTCTAACCTGTACGTGGATATTGCAAAACCAGATGACAGCCAGGACGTCTTTGAATCAGCTGAATCTTCGGAGACATCCAATTCTTCAACCGTATCATCTCGTAACCCTCCCGTCAAGTTCACTATTGAACCCTTGCCAGAGAAAAGTGTCTACAGTACAGCATGCATTGAATCCGACACACGCACAGCAACTTTGGTGCCAGGGAAGACCATGACATTGGAACTTCTGAAACCCAAAGATTCTCAGTTCAGCCATGTGCCTGAGAGCAGTACGCCTGGGGTTGTAGGCCACACCCCAGTATCGCCTCTAGACACACCCAATTCTCCAAGCCACGATCTCCCTTTTGGTTCGTCTCTGTATGTAGCTGACAAGTCTCACTCGGGGAGTCCTGCCAGCCAGATGGCGTCTCTTTTCACCTCGCTGAATCCAGAATACACAACAATCACGGATGAAATCGACACATCATGCTTGATGGAGAGCCCCAGTCCATCGGCATCGGCGACCATGTACTTTGATCCTGATGAGAAATACACTTTGAACTCTGAAGAGAAGGCCTTAAAGCAAGCCGAGGAAATTGAGCACAGACGCATGGAAAGGGTGATCCGCAACAGGCTTCGGCAAATCTCATTGGATGATTCCGACAGCATCAGCGACATTGCCAAGATAGTTGTGTCGGACATGGATGTAAGTCAGGATAAACAAGAAGAAACAGTTGTGGACACAGATGACGTTGATGACGATGATATTCTTGTCATCAACAGGGCTCGGTTGATGAACCAGTCGAGTCCTTCCAATGAGGCAACTACTTCCAGCGAGAGATCCATGCGTAACAATATTGAAATCAAAGTGATCCGAGCCTCTATCGACAAGGGGTCAGGTCACGAAAGTGATCCCCAGTGTTGATTCTTTCACTGTTTTAGGTGATGGCTGGCATTAATGGGTTTTCTCTCCCCCCACCCCTTATCTTTTTTTTTTTTTTTTTTTTTTTTTTCACCACTCCTTATCGAAATCATTTTTTCGTCGTCTTTTGAAGACATATGAAACAAATAAAAGAACGATGCTGTCATTAAATTTGTAATCAGGATTTAAAAAAAAAAAAAAAAGAAAGGAAAAAAAAGAAAGCTAACAAATAAAAACTTCACTGAGGAAATTTTTTTTCGTCTTTTGGTAAATTTTAGCTGCTCAGGTAATGTTCACTTCATTTTGTTGGCAAGTTATCCAAGGTGTTCGTGCATGTGTGTATGTATGTGCACTTTTATACAATGTCATATCTTCCATGATGATATATATTTTTAGTACTGCATATCATACAGTAGTGGGTGATATATTAGAGTATATACCATCATAAATAATACTGTATATCATGACATATGCTTTATGATATATATATATATCATACAAAATTATATAGATATTGGATATTATTCAAATGTGAAATGTTTTCACATAAAATTGCTGTTTATTATCTCAGTTTCTTCTCTGGGAGATAGCATACAAGTTTATTTTTAAGATTAAAAAAATGAATTCGATGTTTCATGAATGTTTAGAAATTATAGATCACAGTCCAAACACAATACTCTTGAACTTGATGATATAGGTTCAAATTAAAGAGACCCTTTTTCTTAAATTTTAAATGAAAAAAAAAATCTAATTTCTTTTTCGAACTTGTTACAAAGCACATATGAATGTGCCCATCATGTTTGTGCAATTATTTGAAAAAGTATCTTTATGAAACCTGTGTCAACTGTCTCGGATATTAAGTTACCTTTAGCTTCTTGTACCAGTCCCGTAACCCAGTGCAAGGTTGTTGGAATACTATATATGATTTCATTATAGGTGTGTCTAGGGCAAGAATGCCTGACAGAGCCTATCTCTCTTCAGACTGGTTTGGAATCAGAGTTTTCCATCTACTACAGTGGTTGCCAACTATGGCTTGATAACTTCCATTATTCACCCATAGCTGGGGGAGGAAAGAGATGGATTCATGCCTTTCTCAAGGGCATTAGTGCAAAGTGAAATGGAACTGTCTCAGACAGTTTCAACTTGACTCGCTGATTCCATTTTCCATAGCGTTAACCATTTGTCCTCTCAGTTCTTGTGGCCCTGCGTCAACCTAAGCTAAACTAATTATATACTAAAACATACATTAAGACAGAGGTTCTCAACCTTTTTCTAGGCTACCACCCTTTCGAGTTTTCATAATTTTTCTCACACTTGTTAATCTTAAAGCTAAAAAATTGAATAAAAAAAGTGAAAATTTGCTAAGTTAATTTTAAAAAGTGTAATTAAGATGATGTTAAAATGTGTCGATCGTCGAAATGAAAAATTTGTATCAAGATACTGCAAGTAAAACTGATTTTACCACGCTGACTACTGTTGCTTTTTCTCAATCAATTTTTGAATAAAACAAAAAAAAGTTTGTTTGCACCCCTTAAATATTGCCTCATGCACCACTTGGGGTGTATACATCCCTGGTTAGAAACCATTGCATCAATTTATAGTGGTGTAAAGCCTTGGATCCTTTTTTTTTACCATTTGCTCCCAAGGTGCAAAATTTTTGAAAAGCAGCAAATTATCACAAATGTACTATCAGTGATTGCAAACATTGGCTGACTGGTTGACATACCAAAATGGGAGTAATATCCCTTACTCAGTGTTGACAATTAAGATGTTTTTCATCAAAATCTTGGTATTTTTGGTTGCGTCTTGATTTCAGAAATTACAATTTAGATGATTTTTGATAAAATAAGAAATATTTTTATTTAATTTTTACTAATGAGATAAGTAATATTTTTGATAAATCAAGTAATAAGGTAAATGTTGAAAATTAAAGTCACTTTGAATCTATTGATGAGGAATATATTTCCTAGATTTTAGGTATGTATCTGGAGAATGTAGATGTTTCTAGGTATTTATAAATATTCTCGACTCAATATCAGTCGTGAATTAAAAAATTAAGTTGACAACACTACCTTTGCTAGATCTTCTCTCGAGGAAAGAAATAGACTAGCTCTGGTCTGACTTTCAGGCTTGTTTATTAAGAAATGATTTTATTGGGGTCTGAAGACTGCCTGCAGTTTTATAAAGAAATTTGCCAGTATGTAAACATGGTGCTTTGTGAGAATTTTGGGCACACAAAATTTAAAATCTACTCTGTATAGAAAGAAAGAGCGGAAGATTGTTTTATGTGTTATGCAATATTATATATACCTATGTTCTATGCCTATTGCCCGTTTAACATGATGTTGTTATTGTCTATAACTTTGAGAAAGAGTCATAAACATTCTAAATTTTGTCTGAAGGATCAAATCTCCTCTTTGCATCCGTGATATTGTCAACAAAACGTTTCGGACAATCCATTCTTTGGCCCTTGTCGGATGGATGGATAATTCAGAATAAGAGGCAAACATTCGTTTCTCCAGGTGAAGAAAAATTGCGGTCATTTATGCACCAACCAGATCAATCTGGTGCGGTGCTCAATTGGCTGTATGGTCACGTCTGTGTACCTCTCGCTGCTGGAATCGATTAATCAATAGGGAAGAGAAGGTTTACCCCTTTTCTTGAATTTTACACCTGATGAGAAGAGAAGGTTTACCCCTTTTCTTGAATTTTACACCTGATGGGAAGAGAAGGTTTACCCCTTTTCTTGAATTTTACACCTGATGAGAAGAGAAGGTTTACCCCTTTTCTTGAATTTTACACCTGATGAGAAGAGAATGTTTACCCCTTTTCTTGAATCCTACACCTGATGAGAAGAGAATGTTTACCCCTTTTCTTGAATCCTACACCTGATGAGAAGAGAAGGTTTACCCCTTTTCTTGAATCCTTCACCTGATGAGGGCTGAAGAATTGATCAGCTAAAACGTTGTGTTGAAAGCATCAAGAGTGTGAACAAGTTTAGATTGTCTGAACAAAAGTTGGAATAATGTTGTTACTATGAAAATGTCAAAGTTGAAGCTATGTTGATTATTAATTTTTACTCTGTATTCAATGTGATATCTTTTCTCTTGTTGTACATAGAATAGAGACTCAGGTAATGTTGTCTTTGAAGGCTGTTAAGTTATCAAAAAGCCTCACACTCCTATTTTGTTGATGCTTTTACACATGGTTATGAAATAACTTGAATATTCTACCAAAGTGACTTGAATTCTTGAGGGTTCCATGATGTTTAATCGATAAGATTTCAATATACTTTGTTGCTTGTTGTAGAACTTCAAAGGAAATATCATGGCTGCACCATGTTGACACGGAAAACATGTTAGAGAATTTTCGTGATTTCTATAAATATCTTTTCCTGAGAACATAATCAATTATCAATCTATTTCAACAAAGTCACCAAATCTATCTCTCAGTTTAAAGACAAAAATGGAAAGAACCCCCACGCACACACACACGCGCACACACACATGATTTCATCTCAACGTCCACACCCACATCCAACTACCTGTAACTCATCTCTTGGGGCGTCTTTTCTTGTATGAAAGTCAAATGATAAAAAGGGCTGGAAGAATGAGTGATGAGAAGTTTTTTGGCATCCAATACTTGATTATTTCATTTCAAAGAAATTTTTCTTGTATTTAGAAAGATATGCTAACTTATCACTTTTTATTTTGGACTTGATATGATTTGATACAGCTCATTGGGTTCAGATTAGTCTCATTATAGATTATCTATGCATAACTAAGAAATAAAGAATTGATCCCTATAATTGCAAAAAAGTGACTTTGGGTGGTGGGAGGTTTTGAGATGAATTCATATTGTGTGTATGTTTATATATATATATGTGTGTGTGTGTGTGTGCATATTTGCACAACATAAGTGTGTGCATATTGGAAAACATTTCTGTATTTTCTGTTAGTTTAATGTCAATAGTATTATCAATTTTTTTCTTTGGTGAATTTAAAACAATATTGTCAGAGTTGTTGTTTCAATTTAGCTTCTTGTGTATAAAATCATCGACGATTGCAAAAGAACATGGTTCTTCATTTTGTACTACTTTTTGGAGGGGGTGGAGATGTGTCCATACATCTCTATTAGATGCTTGTCACTCCCACTTACTTTAAACAACAGAAATAGGAAGGAAGATATGTAATGTCATTAATGCTATGATGTAATAATAAAATGTACGGCATTTTTGTACTTAAAAAAAAGCTACACATGATTTTTATCGAAAATGATATTCTTGGAATATTTCCATATTGCAATATTTTACAAGTATGAGAATCAATTGACTTAAAGAAAGACTACTTGCTCCTGTTCCTGCTACTACCACCACTACAGATGGTGGATACATTGTTGAACTTATAGTTCTTGTTTGGGGACAGTTTTGTATAATGGACACTTTTTACTGTGACAAAAAAATAGCTTTATTTTTGGTCAAATTTGTGTGCTAAAATGTAAATTGTTATCTGTTTGGATTTCAAAGCATTCACTGGCTGATAAGTTTCCTGATATGTGCAGACTCCCAATCTTATTATCCCCTTCGATGACCTCCCCAGGCATTTACGAGTTGCAGATTTGCTTGCCGTTCGCTACTGTGGCAACCGTGGCCCCCTTTAATTTTTAGTCGTCAGTGTGTGCAGAAATCTCATGCTGTGCAATTTTTTTTCCTGTGATAAAAGTATGTGTGCACTGAAGACTTGTGCAGATGTAAACTTGATAATGATAATTTTGACACAGCCTATCTCTCATGGTTTTTAATATAATACAAGTATGATTGCATTCTACAAAGTAATGTATTTAGCTAAGATTTAATTCTATACTTTATTCAGTTCATTGTTACTCTAAATAAAACATCATTGAGTATTTCTTATTCTGATGTGGTGTAATTTTGAAAAAAAAATAACAATAATTGAAATTCCTCCCAGCTAGTTAACAGAAACAGCTAACAGTTTATTTTCAATAAGTATGATTACAATTTATGGTTATTATTATAATCATTAACTATTCCGATATTTTGAGTGACCGACCCTTTGTGCGCATAATGATTTCTTTTGTGTGCTGGTTGCAAAATATTTGTTAGCACTCCCGTGCTCAACTTAGAGGGAAACAGGTTCTATGTGGGTGCCTCGCTCTTGGATAGTGGTTAGCGAATTCATCTCGCTAAACCATTGCCACTGTAGTTAGTTCAATCCTCACTGGGGGCTCCCATTCTTTTTGCCTTGTACCAACATGAGGCAACCTAAGTATATACCAAAATAGGTTCTTTGACTAAAAGAAACTTTAATCTCCCCTTTTTCCTGCCTCTTCGTTGTCTTTCCTTTTATTTTTGACATTATAATCATTAGCAAGCTGTTCAAATTATTATGTTCTAATCTTTGTTTAATTTTAAAGCTTAGATTGGTGTTAAAAACCCTTATAATTTAAAGAATCATGACTAACGTACATGCCAGATGAGGATGAAATGTTTACGAGGCTATTTGGAAGACTCACTGCAACTCATCCAAGCCCCAATAATGTCCATGTCAAGCTTCAGTAAACGGACTCCTGGTCATAATACCAGTGAATTAGACACAGTGTAATATTCGCTTTGTTATTTCTTTTAATTAAATGTCTACCTTATACACTGGCATATACAGTATTTCAAAGTTTATATCCATTTACAAATTTCTGCCGATGCAATACCTGATACAGTTTAGTGTGAATCGTATTTTTTTTTTGGCATATATTTATATGGTATTTTACACACAACTATCTATATATGATATTATGTATAACACATAAGATGGTGTTATACATTATATATAGTATTGTATGTTTTATAATACACTGTATGGTAATTATGAAGATATATGATTGATTAGCTTATCATACATGATATTAAATATTGTAGCATAAAATATTGTAATTTTTAATACTTTAATATATAAAATGGTGCTCCTTGTATATTACATAGTATTATTTAATGTTTTCTTAGAGAATTATTCATAAATCATGCAATTTTTAAAAGTCTTTGATAGTTAATTTTTGAATTAAACAATGGAAATTAAGGGGAAAAAAAACTTACCTTTTTATAAATAAAAGGAACCCAATTGTTATTATTTTTCAATACCTTGAAAAAAATTGAAAGTTGTTTCTGGACTTGTATAAAATAACTTGAAACATTTTGAACGTATTGAGTGATGACTGTGCCCTCATAAAATGGTTCTTTTATTTTCAAAATAATCATCCAGCTCTTTTTTTTTTTTTTTCTTATGAAACATGAAAAAAATGAAATTGACAGAATAAAACAAATTATTGTTTTTTTTTTTTGACTTTTCATTGTTATGGTATACAATTCTCAAAAGCAATTGTTTATTGAACAAAAGCCATTCAAACTAAATAATGCAATTATATACAAAAATACCTAATCAGAAAATGTATTTTCTCCTTGATAATAAATTTCTGAAAGTGGTTGGTTCGTTAAACCCTGGCTCCATTTTTTTGTTATTTCCCTTTCTGTGGTTAACCTATCAGTAATTTGGGTGATGTACAACTCAGCAACGCCGGCTCAGTACAGGACTTTTCAGCACCAGTACATTCAGCACTATTATATGATTTCAAAACCAACAAAGCTAGCCAAGATGTACTCCGTCCACCCTTGAACAAACTGTCAGTAATTCATGCTAAATGCAATAATTTTTGCTAATAGTTTGTTGTTTTTTTTAAAATTAAATGAATAGATATAAAAAAAGATAAATAAATATTGTACTGTGGTGTATTTTATATGATAAATCAATCGTTATTCTTAATTTTTTTTCATGTAGTTTGTATTTACCTGCAAGTATAAAACAGTTTTGAAACTACCTCGGGCGCCAGTGTAGTAAGTTTACCCCACCTAGGTGTTTTACCTTCTTGCTTCACTGTACTGTGTCATGTGTAAAAGAATTAAAAAGGGGGGGATAGCTCATCCTGCTAAAAAGCAATAAAATGATTAAATCCAGCAAACCTGTTCAATGTTAAATGAGAATGACTTGGAGGATATCGGGTTTTGAACTTTGAAAATCATTACGTCAATATGTGTAATTTGGGGCTTGTTCGGTTTCTTTTTAAACTGCTTATTTAAGTTATTAGGTGGAAAATGTTTTTCAATTATTATTATTAGCATAATTACTGAACTTGACTATGACTTGAAATTTCTATTTTTCTTCAAGTTGAATAGAAATGTTCCCTCCCCCATAATTTAACGAGCAATTTGTGAGAAAAAAATACTTGTGAATAACACAGTTCCACAAATGGAATTCAATCTGAATCTGGAAGTTGGCAAAATTGAAAATAGAATTGGTAGTTAAATGAGAAAATACTAACAATAGTAATAGCAAAAATATAATTCAAGTAAAATTAAGTTGAAAAAATGGTGTTAAAAGGGAATATTTAAAAAAAAAAAAAGATTGATTTATTCATAATATTAGTAATTGTCCAAAAATTTAGCTCTACTGAATTTATCATTATTTAAAAAATCTTCAAAAATAGATGAGAAAAAATATATGATTAAAGAATTATTACAAAATTTTGTGAAAAAATTCAATTCAGAAACAAAATTGATTGCAAAATACTCAAATACTCAATGATGATAGTAAAATTATATTTCAAGCAAAATTAAGCCAAAAACTATTTAACTTGTATCTATAAAAATGATATTAAAAAGAAACAAGAGATTGATTTATTTTTTGCTGATAATTAAAAAAAAAAGTTTTGTACCGCACATGAGTTCTATGAAATGTTACCCGTGGGTGCTGAAACGTCAGCACTGAACAGGCGGTGCTGAGCTGGACCTTCATGCAATAATCCTGTCTTTACATTGAAAAGAAAAAAAAGGAGGGAGCCAAGTGGTGATATCTGAATTACGCAAATGCAAAACCTCTATGCCTTAGAGGATCGAATTTAGCTGGGTTTGTTTTTTGTTTTTTTTCCGCTGCATTTAATACAAAATTTGTAAAAAAAAAAAAAAGAAATGAAATTTCCATTTTATACTGAAATATACAACTCCATTGAAATCAAAGTTTTATTTTAAATGTTATTTTTTATTTTTTGGAAAGAATGAATGCTACCAATCTTTTTTTTTAACGAATGCCCAACTGGGAATTTATAAGGTTTCCTTTGAAAATTTCTGTAACTTCCGAAGGTACTGATTTGAAAAAAAAAAAAGGAACAAATTCTTATATTTTCCGAATTGGCTGTATTTTGTTTGTTTTTTCCGATAAATTCCTTCTGGAGAAAGGGGCTTGCAACCACTCTGCTTCTGTTTCAGTAGCAAGTAGGTTTTATGAGGTGGAGTTATTAGTGCCACGTACAACCCTTCTCCTTTACCTGAGCTTGGGACCAACTAGGGTGACTGCCAAGCTCCATATTTTTCTGTCAGGGTAACCGTCTCCTAGATGGACTACCAGACAAAGCTTAATTTTCTCATAGCTGGTGGAGAAGTGGATTCATGTCTTTGCCAAGGGTATTAGTGCTAAGTGAATGTAAACAGTCTCGGCCCAAACTCGGTCCTAACTCGGTCCTCGGATTATGTTCTCCATTCCGGTAACATCAACGCAACACCGAACCTCCTATAAACTATCTGGTCTTGTGCAAATCATTTCTATACCAAGAAATATATTTTATTTGTTAGTACCCATGATAAAAATTCATGGATATATTCAAATTTCAGTTCAATGATTTTTGAGTGACAAAAATCGTGAATTGGTTTCAGATTTTTTAACTGAAACCGATTCACGATTTTTGTCCATCGTTGTTTTTGGAGGTATTTTTATCTGCAAAATGTTACCCCTGTGTGGAAGACTTCAGTGTTACGGGCAGAAAAACAAAAAGGTCACAACGTTCATTATTAGATTAGATAAATGTCATTTTTCTTCCGTGATCCCTTTTGCTGTTAAAAGAAAAAAAAATAGTAAAAGTAGTGTCCTTTTGCTGGATAAGGCTTCAGCTGTCCCTGCTCAGGCCTCCTACTTATCTTAAGTTTCTCTGTTTTGCGATATTTTGAATAGACTGAGAGGTGAGAAGCACCCAAAGTGGTGTCACTTTTACCCATAGCTTGGGGAAGACATGGATTCATGCTTTTCCCAGTGATCATTAGTGCAAAGTGGAATGGAGTTTCGACTGAAGTCCATTTTCTGTGCCATTAACTGCTTGGCCGTCCCGTCCCTCCTGCTGCTGTTAAAACGAAACAAAAAAACCCTCAATTTTATGACTTCCTTTGTATCACAATGAACTATTATTTCAAAATAGTGAGAGGAAATGTCTCCCACTGGAGATAACAGGTCTATTTTATTCATATATATATATATATATATATATATATATATATATATATATATATTCTTGTTTTTTGTTTTTCCAAATGTTAGCTAATGTTTCTAACAATTTTCTGTCTTTTTTACTTGTTTATAAACACACCTGCATACACGCATGCACTTGTCTCTATTGTAAATGTTTTTAATTCTACAAAAAAATAAAAGTATTTTATGAAGAAAAGAATCAACTTTTTCTTCAATTTCTGATCAATTTGTGAAGATTTTGTTGTAGTTTTTTTTTGTTGAAAATAATTGAGAATCTATATGTTCTAGTATTTTCTTTTCACCTGTGACAAACATTGCGAGGTCTATGTGATCTAAATTGATTATCTTCCAGACCAAAATTGAAAAAGGCTGAAAGCACCCAGAGAGAGAAAAAGCCAGCAAGAGTGAGAGATTTAAAATATTTATATCTCTGACCTATTTTTCACCATAATAGAACTTTGTGATATCATAAGAGAACGAATGTCAAAGATTGTGTAAACAACGTCGCAGGTTTTGAACAAACATTTCTTGTTTTTCAAAAAAAAAAATCATTTTATTTTGTTTCCTAAAATTTGTTCATTCCAAAAAAAAACTTTTTCTTTTCACCTTATTGTTTCTAAAGATCAATCATTTTTTCCCCCCTCGATGAATGACTTTTCGTTTCATTCTTGCCTGAATTTCTGAAACACGTTATTACAGTACCGGACCATTTATTGGGTTTCCAGGGAAGCAATTATTTTCAAAATTTGCTAGTTTTGAATCTGGCAGGCTATGTACGATTTGTCATTTTCATGGTATTGTTGAATTATCTGAAGATAAAGATCTATGGATTGATTTTTATGTTCTAGAGAGTTTCATTCATTACTTTTCATCATATATTTTATATCCTGCATTTTAAAGATTTTAAATACATTATTAAACATTAAACAGAGCCTGTTTAAAAGTGTGTAGATTTCTATCTGTTGAATATGATTTAATTCTTTACTTTTCATTGTTTGTTTTATTTTATAAGTAGACATTAGTCCTTTGTCCAGGAATCTGAAAAATCCCAAAATCTTGGTCAAGTTTAGTCCCAAGCTCGCTGGATAAATGGTCCGGTAGTGCACTTTTAAATAATGATTGTTTTAGACCAGTTTCCTAGTTTTTATCACATCGTTTTGATCACCGTACTCTCCAGCTATCCTCAGACATCTGTAACATTCAAAACTTTCCAGGAACATAAAATGGAGACTTTTGAAAGAAATCCATTAGGGTATGTGATTTTCATCCCTTTATTTTTCTTAAGGAAAGCCAATGGACCTGTCAGGAGAATAAGAACACCATACCTCTGTAGATCAAATAGAAGGTTCTGTTTGACTGGAAGGATACAAGAAGAAAGCCTTCCCTTGGCGATCTCTCTCTATCCTTTAAGGAATCTCTTCACCATATTGAATAAAGCCAGCGATTGAGCCATAGGATAGAATAGCCCGATTTTCCCTTGCCCTCGTTGAACCCTGGTGACAAATATCTGAAGAACAGAGGCTAAAATAGTCAAGCAGTTGTGATGAAGACAATAAACGCCAGACTAAAAGACAAAATGGTTTTCGAGGGTACTTGGAAGATTACTGCTCATTGTAATTCATCCAAGCCCCATAGCTATCCATATTGAGCTTTGGTGGACGGCCCCCTGGTTATAATACCAGCACATTGGATTCAGTGTGATATTTGCAGTGTTTTCTTTTTGATCAATGTATGTCTTCTATACTGGCACATAATATTTTCCTCTGTGTAATTATTAAAACTAAAAGATTTATGTTTTTTTTCTGTTTTTTTTTCTCCTAATAACTTTTCAAAGGGTATTTGTATTTTCAAATTAAATACCGAAAGAATTTTTAAAAATATGTGGCTTTCTCTTCTTTTTTTCCTTTTTTTCCTTTTTTCTTTTTTTCCTTTTTTCTTTTTTTCCTTTTTTCTTTTTTTCTTTTTTCCTTTTCTTTTTTTTTTCCCCTTTTTTTTCCCTTTTTTTCTTTCTTTAGTAGAAACCATATCATATTTGTTTAATTTTTTTTCCTCCTAATAAACATAGGTTTAATCACAATATGAAATTTTTCTTTCTTTTTATTAATTTATTAACTTCAAAAATTCCTGAAACTTCACACTTGGGATTTCTCTTCTTAAGCCTTTAAAGAGATTTTTTCTGTTCAGCTACATGCGATGATTTTTTTCTTTTCTTTTTATCTAACCTCTGCAAACAAAGTCGAAAGAGTTGTATTCTCTCCTGACTGTCTGTCCACGTAATATCTGCTAAAGTTCTCAATGAGTTTCAATGACATTTTGTGAAAGAGTGCCCTGTTGGCTAAGGAAGTTGTGATCAAATTTTGGGTTGGATACACACACACACACACACACACACACACATGTATATATATATATATATATATATATATATATATATATATATATATATATATATATGAATTGATTTTCATTCAGTTTTTTGTGACCGAATGCTTTTTAGTTTTCTAAAATCCGACGTGTTTTGTCTCTTTTGGTGAATTTATAGCAAATACGGTCACCAAGAATTTTCTTTTCTCCTCTGAATGTTCCCTTTTGTTTAAAAAAAAAATAATGATAAAATGTTTTAACATCAACCAGAATTGACAATCTAACTACAACTGTTGAAATCTAAGCGTGCGTGCGACACGATGATTTGACAACTGGGCATTATACAAATTGGTATTCGTCAGATATATATTAGTCAGCACACAAGGCAGTAAACAGTCATGGTTGAAATTATTTGGATCAATGGTTATCAAGAAATCTAGTAAAAATAGACAATTGATGATTATAGATCTTTCTTTATTTCTATAAGTGGCCGCCCTCGACTTCCACTTTTTAGACTTATCTAAATTTAGATATGAATATCGAAATAGGCAACACTGAAGAGAAATAATCGAAATACTTCTTAGTTACATAGATAGAAAATTATCTTATTTGACAATCATAGTTGGCTGCTCCACACACCATGACGTTCAGCTCCTTCCAAACGGGTACTGCTCTCATGATCCTAAAACGATGAAGGTATTTAAGTACCCAAGGAACGAACAGGGATCATTTTATAGTCTAATTCTTTAGCTGAAGAGAGCACACAACGCCTTAGCCCCAAACTTAAACTCTGTTGTTTTGCAAAACAGGTAAACCCTTTTTTTTTTCAATCTTCCACTTATTCTCTAGGTGTCGTGAGAAGGTGGAGACGCCGGTCACGTTTTTTCTTTTGTCCGTCCGTATTTATTCCCCTCTATTCTACCTGGGGAAAATTTATTATCATCATCGTCCATTCCAACTTGCTAGGCCCGTCAATGCTTCCCCCATAGCTCCATTAACCTTTCATTTCGGGAACACGTTCCTCACTATGTCTCTTACCCGGCCTCTCACGATTCTGGGCGAGGGATCTAACACTATGGCTGTAGGTGGAGAAGAGATGTATTCATGCCTTTCCTAAGGCCTTCAATGCTAAGTAAATACAAACTGTCACAGCTGAAGTTTGAATTCTATTCGCTAATTCTATTTTCCATGCTGCTAACTGTTGCCCAACTTGCACCTATTGTCTCGAAATATGATCGGAAAATATTTACAAGAAGCTTCAAAATCACTTCTCAAGGCCCCCAATACATATCAAGATAAAAGGAAAAAAAAAACTATAGTCTTCTGAAGTCATTATTGGATTAACTATGTAGAATAAGTAACATACTCTTCAGGCGCCGCGCTAAATGCTTGTGAGCTATCAATTCCGAGTGTAAGTGATTCTGCATTTGCTCTGTACGTACTACACTGGTCTCAACTTCTTTTTTTCTCAAGAATTTCCACCTTTAATTTGGGTTATTTTTTTTTTAACTAACGGAAGTATGGCATGTACGTTATACACGAACAGCACATTAATACGGACGCGTTTGAGACTGAAGTCAAAGCCACTGTACAAAAATCAAAACGAAGCAATACCATTACTGAAATGTCCGACATAATTGTCGTATTGTCTGCCGATATAGCAAAGGAAAAATGATTACTTTATTATGCAAGCAAATAATATATGTTTTGATGTTTGTGTATTTCTTAATTTAGGACCCCTCTATTTCATATGCCACAGGCCTCGCGCTAGCTCAATCCGGCTTTGTCTGAAGTATTTCCATTATTCTATCGATAGTTAATATTAGGAATCTTGTCTTTATCTCTCTTGTTTTTAATACTTCGTTTCGCCCGATTCATTACGTTGTATTGAAAGCGACAATTATGTAGGTAGACAATAGTTCGTTTGAAAATGTATGGGATTATGACTTGACTGGTCTTCATGAAAAGTGCTTCTCCAATTTACTGTTTTCTGTAATAGGCAAAAAAGAGCGCAGCCTAGTTCTGGTGTTATGGTGGACGAGCAAAATAGAGGCACTAGGACTCATGCCAAATAATTTTTCATGAATTCTACATCTTCATTTTGTACTTGAAATCAAAACAAAGAGAAGACACAGTTGTAAAGGAAGTACATAAATGTTACTTCGTATTTAAAATCAAAACAAATACAAAAAAGGTTTTATCGGAGGCTTGAATCTATATCGTATTTAAAGTAAAGACATAGATAAAACGTATGTCATTTAATTATTTTACATTTTGAACGCAAAATGAAAATAAAACGGAGCAATATAAAAAAAAAATGTATGAAGCCATTATATTAGCCTCTTTCGTCTTGGTTTTAAGTATTGAACGTTCTCCCAAGTCCATACGATTAAGAGGAAAAAACACATCGAAAAGAAGATTCGACTTCTATCGCACAAGAGAACTAAAGTTTATTTATTTATTTATTTATCTATTTTTTTCCAAATCGTTGAAAAAGCGGTCATGTTCTCAGGGTGAGCAACCGCTCCCCTACTCCTCCCACTTACGCCACTGATCGGCATTTTGGGGGCAGAAATCCCATATAGAGCCATTAACTCTTTGATTAATTAATTAAAATTGTAGTTTATCGATAAACTAAAAAAAAAAAAAAAAGTCCACGAGTCTTGGAGATTCTGGTTTAGCAATTGGGAACGTTCCTCTCCTCAGAACTTTGCAGTATTATTGAGGGAAAAATCCGTACGGCTGCCTGAAATATTAAATGTGCTAGAATTCAATTGGAACTTATTTTCAAAAGTTCATTGTTTTATTCCCAAATTTTGCTGCAGGGAAGAGACACTGGCTGTCGTTGTTAGAAACCATCAACCCTAATTGTCAACATTGGTTTCTTCAGTTTTCAAGTCGGTCTCCCTGGCTACGTATGTATCATGGACACAGGCCGCACCAATGGAGCTCCTGGAATGAAAATTTAAACGATTACCCCTTATGTCTAGAAAAAACGATTTTTGTTTTGTAATTCACCCCCTTAATAGGTTCTTGCAATGTAAGTTTATGCTAAATTGATCCCTTAGTTTCACGCTCATTCTTTTTGTTGAAAGTTCACACTTTTTAGTGATCACTGCCCAACAAAAGGTTATTGAAGTAACTTTGATCATTGATCACTTCATCTTTGCCAATTTCTTTAATTGATCACCTCCAACACGGAATGCTGCCAGAAGACGTTGGTCACGTGACGGTTTCTATTAGGTGACTAACTAGACCGGTAATTGTTAGATTTAGGATTTTGTTTTTATTTCAATTCTAGATTAAACCTTTTTTTCCGCTTTTGGGCATATTTGAATGAAAAAGAGATGTCTTTTTACCTATTTTTCGAGAAAAATTGATTCCAAATTGTTTTTTTCCCTTTCTCCTTTACATTCTTCATCTTTGTCCAGGTATTCCTTGGGCCCTAAGCAGATTTTTTATTTGGTTACTGGTGGCTATGGACCATAAGCAACCGCCTTGTTTGTTTATGCCGAGGACTGGCTATGAATATCGGGGCCGGTTCGATTGAAATTCAAACCATTTGAAAAAGTCAAACGTACTAGTATCGATTTGATCATTTAGTTCAAACCAAACCGAACCGAACTGAACCAAAACCAAAAATGACCAATGTAAGATGTAAAATTTTTACAATCGGAATCTGGTCGCCTCTATCATTTTCGACAAACGCGATCGTTTGCCAATGTAGAACCTTCGCCAAATAGGACCTTCGCCAATGTAGAACCTTCGCTTTTCTTCGATTACTTTTCCTGTCTGAACTTTTTTTAGACGAGGTGTTTAACCCATTAACTGTGAATAACAGAAACTTCAGTCATCGCTATGGTCAGCGTTAAAAAATTTCCGTTCTACTGTGATTGATGGAAACCCAGGTTTATCTTTGAGCCAGGGTTTTATCTTGCAATGAATAACTATCACTCTTTACCACCGATTTAGTGTTGATCGTGGAATATCGGTTAGTTCATACTAATTTTTCTCGTTTCTACTTTATCACCGCGTGAAGACCGGAGGAGAAGCGGCCGATACGAGGAGATTAATCCACGAACCACTCTGGATGCCTACTAAGTGAGAATTGATTGTTTCTCATGGTTATTGTCTACCACGTGATGATGACAGTGCCGGATCAACTATGTAAAATAGATAAGTAGTATTTGCTACGGGTCCCGCAATTCCAGGGGCCCCGTGCTAAATGCTTGCAAGTTATAGACTCCGATTCCATGATTATGCACTTACTCCATCTCTAAAGTACTATACTGCCTTCAACTTTTATGAATGACTAGGTGTCCAAGATCAGCGATTTCAGCCAATTATCACCTTTAATTGGAGTTCTTATTTTAGTCCAGTAATTTATAAGGGAGTGGTATCTATGTAATACATGTATGGTACATAAATACGTAGGTGTTTTAAACTGAAGTTATAGCCGCTGCACAAAGATAAAAGCAAAAACAAAGTAATGTTTTTTAGTAAAATGATATGTTGATTGTTTTATCTGGCTGCAAGGCCGAGCAGAGCTGGTAATAGGCCCAGGCCAGATGGGAAATGTAGGCCCCATTTCAAACTGCTCGTAAAGCATTTTTATGATCAGTGCTAAATACATATGGTTTATGTACGGATGTATACATGTAATGTCAAGTTGATATTCGCCATATGTATATACTAGTCAGCAAACAAGGCTTTGCAGTGCCGAGTTTGAGGTTATTTGGTCCAGCAGTCTCCGAGAAATATAATGAAAAATTACAAATTATAGTCCTTTTATCCGAAATTATGAATCTGAGTTAACGTATAACATATCTAAATTGGTATCATTGTTGAGAAGTAACCGAAATACTTCAAAGTTGTAGTTTCGTACGACCGACGGGAATAATGATATTTTACATGACCTATATGACAGGCTGTTCCACACAGCATAAAGTATGTGCAATGTTCTAATTTATGTCAATTCTCAAAACTTTCTGTGGACTTCCATTTTTCTCTCTTCCTCTTGTCGCTGCTTTGATAAGGCTGTTTTTCTTGCATTTAATTTCATTGTTTTCATCAGCATTTCAAGGTCTGCACTGGCCCATGATATGTTCAAAAAGGAGAAGAGATAGATTCATGTCTTTCCCCAAAAGCATTAGTACGGAGTGAACGCAAACTGTTTCAGCAAGAGTTTGAACTTGCATATAATAGCTGATGGTTATTATTTTCGTGGGTATTTGTTTTCGTTTTTATTTTTCTGAAATATTTTTGAAAAAAACTTTATCTTCAATAGAGTGTTTGGCAATATCTTAAAGCAAGAAATGAAAATGAAATATATCACAAATATGTTAAAGATGGTGATTTAAAAAAAGAAAGAAAGAGAGCGTCTAATTAACATTTATTCAATAATGTTTGTAAAATCCTTGAATTACTGTATTTCCCGGCTGATAAGATGAATTTTCCCCTGAAAATGCCCTAACAAATCACCCAGCGTCGATGATTAATTCGTAGGGAGGAGTAAGCGGTCCCTGGTCACGAGATATATATAAAATTATTTTTTTCCCCGAAAGTTCCCTTGCTAATTATAGGGTGAATCTTACCACTTGTGGCGTCTACTTGGCTCGGAAATACGATATTTTAAAAAGAAAAAAAGATATTAAAAAAACAAAAAACAAAAGAACGATTTTTTTATCTCGTTAATACTTTAATTTTGATTTGGGATTTCCCTAAAACAGTATACAAGGTGTCCCAAAAGTCTGGATCCATAGGCCAAAATGTATTTAAAGTTTCATAACAATCATGATCGGCGGGAGGGTTTCATGCGCCTTTGGTGAGACTCGAAATTTGCGCGGGGGTTTAATGAAATTTACTCCCCCGGTTATGTTATAATGACTTAAAAAAATTTTTTTTGAAGGTGCCCCTCGGGCCTTTCTGCTTAGGTTCACCTAATGGACGGACCAGCCCCGATTACTGTAAATGCTCAACTTGATGATATTGGACTTGGCGACTCTTGTGTATACGCTGAATACAAGAACAGTGAATATTTTTTAATGTAGCAGAACTGATGTTGTTACATTCAGATATGGTTTCCTCCCTAAGCGCAACGATTATTCTGGGCCAATTCCAATGGACTATTAATTTCAGATGACTGCAAACGGAATGAGTCGATTGGTGTTCACTTCGGTAAAACCAATATCATGTGAGAAAAAGATGTTGAAGACAAAGATACAACGATCAAAATCGAAAACGCAGAAGTAAAGAAAGTAGACTACTATATCTACCTGAGACAAATAATCCTTATAAAATCCTCAAACGAAGAATCACTCAAGATTGGCGAGCTTCCAGAAGAGCAAGCTCTATATTCAAGAACTCCCCCACCGCCCCAAATAATAGTTTTGAAAAGAAGGTTCTTCAACCGATGCATCCTCCCTGTAGTCACCTATGGAGCTGAGACATGGAACCCAACCAAAAGGATTGGATAAGAACCATGCAACGTACACACAGATAGATCATGCTTAACATCTTGTGCAGAGACCACAAGACAGCATAGTTTTTAGGAAAAAAAATACAAAAACAAAAAATCAGGAATATGAGTGACAAACTTCATTCGGAAATTCAAATGGCAATGAACAGGGCATACTGTAAGAATGTCAGACAGCAGTTGACCATTACGACGTTGATCTCAAGAAAGCATATGCAAAATTATTGCCAATAAAGAATAAAGTAGCTTGAGGAACTAGACAAGTTCAGAAAGTAATGGCTCTGTGACGCCAACGACCTGTCTGGCGAATCTTAGAGAAGGTTTATACTGGACGTTAAGACCGATGATGACCAAAGAAAAATTTTCACAATTTTATTCCTTACACAAGAATAATGATTCGACATAAACAAAAATTCACCGACAATAGATTAAAAAAATGTATTTAATCTATTTTTCGAACAGGTTTTGTCTGGAGATAGAATTTGTTATTTGATTATTTTGTGCGTAAAATAACATCTGGGAACCTAGGAGGTCATTTGACCGCACCTCGCTTTCCGATCCATTTTCAGAAAAAGTTTGATTAAAAGGAAAAAAAAATCACATTGTTAGTAAGGAAAATGCCTATGGATCAAGACTTTTGGGATACCCTGTATGAATTTATGAAAGGAGATCAAGTGTACTTTTCCTGCTAGAAGAGACGCAAGAACTCTTCAACCTAGCGTCTCATAGAACGAAGAGATGGATGGATGGTCGGAGAATCGGGTGGATGAAAGGGTGTGTGTTTGTATGACTGCTGTTTTCACTAAACTTGGAAGAAATAAAAAAAAAGAATATTAATTCCCTATCTGTTTTCTCTTCATTTTTTTTTCTCTTTTCCTTCTTTCCTTATGTGTGGAATATTGAGATGAGTTATCAAATCACGACTTATCCGGACTAATCTTCTCATCCTTGCTGACCTTAATCTCTTGGACACTACCGGGAAACATATATCCCGAGGTTTCTATGAAAGCTCACACACACACACACACACACACACACACACACATATACATATATATATATTTTTTTTCATGCAGTGCTCTTCCAACTTAGGAATAGAGCACTCTGACCGTCCAGTTCTGCGCAGGGTAGAGGTAGATGCCAGCTTCTTGGTCTGAAGCGAAGGTTTCGATCCGACCTTATGGTACTGGATGGGATAATGGATAGTCTGTAGCCACACTGAAGAGTTGTAATAGAGTTGTGGATAACACAATTATCTAATTATATATATATATATATATATATATATATATATATATATATATATATATATATATATATATATATATATGAGAGAGAGATTCTGTAGATCTGTTTTAGAAGTTTATTAGGACGTGTGTGACGAAAAATAAGCAAGTTTTCCCGGCTTTACAAATGGAAAATAATATTAAACTCATGTAGAAATTAGTTCTCATTACGTGATTAAGAAAGACGTGTAGGCGAGGTGGTTTACAAATCCCGTACTTTTCATCTGCCCCGGAATAAATGACTGAGCTGACGAATGTATCCCATCTTGATTTTAGTTCTTAAAGGTATGGAGCATTCCTAATTTAATAAGAGTTTTCCCTAACAATTAAAGTAAAATCAACGTGTTTGGCCTTTTTCATACGAAAACAAAATTCAGGCACTAGGTTTGTCTTGAAAGGATTAATGGTCGCTGCTTCCAGGAATCTCTGATTCTCAGATCAAGGATAAAGGGACTCTCCTACCAGATGAATTATATACAGTAATCTCTCGTTGCAACAGCATTATTTAACGGCCTGCGTTCTTATAGCACGTTTGTTAGTATATTTTTACAAGAGAGATCAGTTTGAAGCGGCAGTAAGTGAAGATTTCAGTGCAATATCTAAAAAAACTAAAACCATGAAAACCTTGAAAGTAATATGTATGGGGAGTCAGACTAAAAAGGTACTGGAAAGCAATTTTGTCTGCACCCTCTACACTTCGTATAACATCCTCCCATAAGAAAATTCGTTATAACGGCACTCATAAATCCACGAGGTTGCCGTAATAACAGGAGTCTACTGCACTTGAGGACGACCGAAGTCTGCATCGACCGAACTGTTCAGGTAAAACGAAATAGTCAGATTGGAGCTCACTATTCTTGCAGACCATTACTTTTGTAATGAGTCTGAGCCTTACTGCCTACTCCAGCTAATTTGAAACCTTGTGCCAGACTTAGTTAAACTTGGTAAAGATCAATTGCAGTTTCATAGCATGATGAAAGGATTGAGCAAGCTAGTTTTGCAGAATGTTACTACTGTAGTGAGTTCGATCCTCATTGGGTACCCCGTACGTGTGTTGAACTATTATCGATAAAAACAAGGATAGGAATATTAGTAATAACTTCGGACTATTCTTTCTTTCATCTTATTTCTGTTTTTTTTTTCTTTTTCACAGGCCACTTATTATTCTACTGTTAAGCCACGTAGATTGGCTTCTATTTTTATCTCGACAGACGACGATTACTGCAACTTCTCCATTGTATCTACTATCTATATAAAACAACTGATAATGTCTCTCTTCCCTTTTGCATCCCAGAACATTGGTTAAACAGTCACACAAATCAAACAAATTTAGTTTACATAATCTGTGAACCTGTTGGAATAATTTGGACCAATTGCTTTTTCGAAAAACATATTTTCAAGGATTTTAGAAGGGGTTTACTTTCCGTTCAAAATATATTTATAGATTATATTTTCTAATGCATTGTTCAACTTGAAATATTTTTTTCTGTTTCCGGTGAATAAGTGTTATTTTCTAATCGATCTTGTGCAGAAGACATCAATTATTCGCTTCAAATTTTGCCTTAGCCTGTGTTCAGTGGTGTTCTGGCTTACCTAATGATTTAGTATCTTAGTTTCATTCACCAAAGGTCATTGGAGACGCCGCTGATCTATCGGTTATCAGCGGAGATGATGGCATAATAGGGTACATCTCACAGCAAAGATAACAATTTATGTGACGTTGACCTCTGAGGTCATTCAAGGTCACTAAAAGTAATTTCTGATCATTTTAAAACAATTTTCCAAATTTCTGGCCACAATTTAGCACTTACGGAACTGAAATTGGCCATAGGGGTACACTTTTCCACGGTGAAGATCATAATGCGCTGCTGGGTTGACGTAACAAGCTATTTGCTGTCTCCGGGGGTAATTTCTGGTCCTGTCAAGCCAATGTTAAGAATTTTGGCCCAAAGCTTTGCACCAGGGATGCTTGAATTTGGCCTATGGGTACATCTTCTCACATCAAAGGTAACAGGTTAAGCAAGGTTGGACTTGGAGTTCATGTAAGGTCACCAGAGGTAATTTCTACTGAATTTATCCAAGAATTCCACAATAATTCCGATCCTATATAATTGGGATTCGCCGTAGGGTGTAGGTCATAGGCAGTGTGATATTGACCTCAGAAGTCATTTGAGATTTCCTGGGGTCATTTTTTTAATCATTTCTAGCCAATTTTCCAAGTTTTTAGCTACTATCATGCGTCTATAAAATTTGGTATAGAGGAAGATTATTCAATGTATAAATTATCTAAATTTGATTTTGACATCAGGGTGATTCGAGGTGACCATATGCTATTTCTGATCATTTCTAGCGAATTTTCCATATTGATGGCCTCAATATTGCACCTAGGATGCAGATATTTTGCCCAGGGTACATTAGTACCCGGCAAAAGTTATAGGCAACGGGAGGTTGATGCTGGAAGTAAATAGAGGTCACCTGAGGTCATTTCTGGATATTGTAATTAGGCACAAGGACAGTCTCTCAAACCCGCTGGCCTTTGCCAGGCTTCTCCATTCTTTTCCCCTATACAGAGCTCTATATTGGTTATTCTAGGGTTGGATCCCCAATCAACCTTTTCTTGCTGGCACCAAATGAGAGAAAAAAACTTATGTAGTGTATCCAGAAGCCCTGTCAAACTAAGCGACATCATTTATTCTGTTTTAATCGTGCATCGGAATATTTCTCCCATTACTGCTGCTTTTTCATGCATACATAGTGTGGATAATCGGTATTTTCTCATTTGCTTTCGTGGGCAGAAGAAATATATCCAAGAACATATTTTCCCTGTTTGGTTATTTTTCACCAGGTAGTGCCGGGTATCCCTACCAAGCACTTGGTCGTAATTTCAAATCACGGTAGGGAAATGTTGATTTTATACATCGGTTTAGCTTAAAGTGACTGCATAGAAAGAAGAGTGAAAAGTTTACCCCCCTCCCTGATTTAGTCGAGAATAGTTCACTGATCTTGTTCTTGTTGTTACGGGGGAAAAACAAACTCAGCTCGAACTTTGACTTGAATTAGACCATCCTTATCATTGGGAACAGTGTCTTCTAGTGGCAGTGCCCTCACCTGTTCGGGTACGAAGGGCTCAGAGGCAGGCTTCTTTCAAATAAGTGATATAGCTGTTTTTAGGATTGATACTTGATAGTACATATATCATGAGGGAGTAGTAATGTTAGTTGTCTCTGTGTAACGAGAAGATGGTAGTAGTCGTAGAGGACAAAAGAATCTGCTGGGTAGAAGAGAAAGTTGGCGTTCGAGCGATAAGTAGGAGCTTTACTCGTAGTCGGAGTAGCCGTGAGCTAATGGAACAGAGATAAGTAAAGTGTTTTGAATTCATAAAACTTGAACTTTTGAAGACAGAGGAATGATTATGGAGATAGTTATCTGTGGTATGACTTGATACCATGTTCAAACAAACATGCTACACCCGAATTTATGATCGCAGAGAGCAACTTGGTGGGGGGCTTTCTTGAATGCTGAAAAACACACGACAGTGTCACAGAAAAGACATGGGGTTTAACACAAGTGCACTTCCTTAAGTAAGGAGAATTGGAAGAGAAGATAATCGTGACTGTTATGTAGTAAATGCATTGCAATCTAATTCACGCGCCACGGAGATGTGAATACGCGTTTAGGCAAGATAAGGGGACATGCGATTTAGTCTGAGCGTATAAGAGAGATCTCAACACCTATGAAATGGACGCAGCAAAGTTTAGAACAGTGATTGATCACTGTGGAAAAAACGGTCAAGTTCGAGTCGGTCAGGAGGCTGAGCGGATGACAAGAGAGAAAGAAAGAAAATTATCCGACCGCGAAAGTCGGGGCAAATGAACCTGGCACATGTGGGTTCACGTCTTTTATGGATGAGGACTAAAGGAAGTGACGTCTCGCACACTTAGATGTATTTGGGGTGTCGTATCTAAAGCTAATGCTTATCTATTTTCGTATTCAATTTTGACTAAAAAATAAAGGAGTAACTACACAGTATTCCTTACGCTGAAATTGTCAGTTCTAGTTCGCTCACCGAAGTCGAGCCAACTCGGTCCTGATCAGTAATTAGATAGGTGACCATTTGGGAACATATAACACGTGCGTGGGCTTCCACTTTGAAACAGACAAGTCGCATTCTGCCCTTGTGGGTTGGTATTTAAGAATAACTGAGGAAATCAAGCTAAGAATCACTCTGGGATGGTAAGCCTTCGGCAGAGCAAGCTCAACTTTCTAAAACCAGACGATCCCAATAATCCTAAAAAGAAGAGTATACAACCAATGCATTCTCTTGATAGTCACTTATGGAGCTGAAGCATGGAACCTGAACAAGAGACAGACCTGCAAACTAAGAAGCATGCAACGTGCACATGAGAGAATCATGCTCAATATCATATGGAGAGATCACAAGACAGCACAGTATATAAGGAGAAAAACCGGGAGTCCAAGACATCATAGGAACTATTCAAAAACTCAAATGGCAATGGGCAGGCCATATTGCAAGTATGAAAGACAACTGATGGACATCATGACTCACAACATGGATCCCCAGAGATCACATGAGAAACCCAGGCCGACAGAACACGAGATGGAGAAATGATTAGACGAGTTCAGGAAATACTGGCTCTGCGACGCCCATGATAGAGAATCATGGCGAATCCTGGAGAAGGTCTATGTCAAACAACGGATGTCAAGAGACTGATGATAGCGATGATGGTGATGATGGTGATGATGATTGCCCCTATCGCAACAACTCAGCTATATTGTTTTGTCTATATGCGCTTGTACAATAATAACGGACCTCTTTATCACGATGGGCCGCGTGTCATTGGTTCTCCATCACTACTCTAATAGTATTAGATGTAGATATCTACGAATTTCCAAGATTTACACTAATATCCTCAGCCTATTCGCTGCTACGAAGAAGATGACTCGTCTCACGATAGTGTTATACACATTCCACTGCCACCGACAATATGATTCATTTTACGATAATGTCTTTTGGTTTTTAGTTTGTTTGTTTTTTTCGCAAGATAATAGAATAATTTCTTGCAAAGAAAGGAAATTTGCACATTTATTTCTGTGATACGACAACTAGCGATCAAAAACTTTCTATTTTCATCATTTTTTTTCTTCCAGAGAAATCTGCCCTCGGGAGTTGCTACGTTAAAATATACTTGGCAGTGAACCAATCATTTTTCTTTTATTTGTCTCTTTCATTTTTATTTCTATCGAGTTTTATTAAAATCGTTATTCTACGATCGTTAAGTAAGCCTTATTCCTTTTTTTCTGATTTTCTCTGCTTTCTTAATGGCCGTATAATAACGACCCAAGAGTCGCGATGAAACGCAACATAACACAAGATGTTATATGGACTAGTTAAAATGTCATGATAATAAGAATGACCCATGTAAGAGAATCTGTAGACTATTACATGAAAGGTAACTGATAAAAGTGACTCTCTTCCCTTACGTAAATTACATACTACACCCGCAGGAGGTAGAGTGGTTTGGCCAACAGCTGTGTTAACATTAATATGGAGGGAAGAGATCGGATTGTCCGAAGTGTTATAGACAATGAAATCCTATTAATGGGTTATCAAGATATATAAATCGTATATTTTAGATCATCCACGGAATCTCTGAATATTATTCGATGTAACATTTTTTTTCCTTTCTCGCGCATATGTAATTGAGTAAATGTTCTTGAGATCGCTTGCCACGAAACAGTGATTAATGTGTCAGTCAAACGAGTCATAAACAATGTTTTTGTTATTCGCTGAGTTTCCCATTGAACGTGACCTTATGGCAAATTTGGCCAAGACCCACAAATGCTTACAGAGGTTCTTATTCATTGATCAGAGACGAACAAAGAAATCTGCTTTTTTCTTGATACGGGCTGTTTGCACTCAGCCAAATCAGTTTATTGTAAACGTACCCATTAACAATTTTACTGCGAACGGAATAGGAGATCTAGCTATTTCCAGAATCTCACACACAATAGTGTATTGCCCCCCCATCCCCCAAAAGAAACAAGGGAACTTTATCACACGGTGAATGCATCATTTGGCCTAGACAACGCAAAAAGGAATAAAAAAGAAAATGGGACTACTATACATATATATATATATATATATATATATATATACATATATATATATATATATATATATATATATATTCATATATATATATATATATATATATGGTACAGATTAGGCTAGCAGTATAGCATAATATAATAATATATTGATAATATAAAGCAACTTCTAGTATGTGATGGATTTATTTCATACAGTGCTCGATACATTTAACTTTATTCTGTGTAAGTCGTTTTAGAGTAGAGCTGGAAATACATTCGCCTGATGAGGCCCGGAGAGGGCAGAAACATGAGCTAGTTTGTGTAGCGGATCCACATTCTACAATATATATATATATATATATATATATATATATATATATATATATATATATATATATATATATGTGTGTATATATATATATATATATATATATATGTGTATATATATATATATACATATGTATATATATGTATGTATATATATATATATATATATATATATATATATATATATATATATATATATATGCGTGTGTTTGCGTATGTAAATTTTTTTATGTATAAGGAATGATTTCAAAATGTTAGTGAGCTTAACAGCATACACAGAATTCAGTGTGTGTTTGTCGCTGGACTTGATTTTGTTAACGCATGTTCCCATCTCTTTATTTCTCGTTCCCTCTGTTACCAGCATCCAGCAGTAGCTATCATTGCTTCTATTGATATTTGACTTTTCTCTATCGATGACGATTTGAATGATTGAGAGTTAATTCATTACATCCAGACTCCAGACACTATATTACAGACTCCCCATTGCTGAATCCCCAACGGAGAGCTTTTCAAATCTTTTGCACTGGTGACTCACTTTTTATTAATAAATGGATAAAATGAAAATTTTGGTTACACATTTTGTGAGTTTTGTCAATCACACCAAATATATAATGTCATCCCAACAGTCCAACTGGCCCAGAAAAAAGTATCTTTTGAAAGATATACGAAATCATTTTGCAACCAGGGGTAGAAATGGTAGCTCGGAGGTATAGCATGCACCTGCTGCACAATTTCCAGCTTTTTTTATAAGTCTCAAAACGGCTCCAAAATTGGTCATAATTGGAAAAGAATTCCCCACGGGGGCTAACAGTAACCGGGACCCCTTCAGCTACGAGAGTTCACTTCATTCATCGCTGATGGGCGCATAAATCGTAGATACAGCCTTACTGGATACCTCGTTCACGAAAGCCATTCCCATTACTGTCTGTGACGCACTTTGAGATTATTGGCGGTGCATTAAAGTGTCACGACACTCAGTAAGTGTTCCAGAGAGTCATTGTTGAATTTAAGTGCAGTGATGGTTGGTGAAAGACTAAAGTGTACTGATTCTTCTCCTGGCATTCAGAATGAACACTTTATATTTAGGCAATTCTGTGAAGCTTCGATATCTGTCTGGCTATTTACTATTTCCTGGCTCATATATATTTCATTATATGAAAGCAGTTGCCTTGTTTGTTTGTTTTTCGGTTAGTTGGTTTCTGTCACGCCATAGCAAACGGATGTTAGAAATTAAAGAAACCCTACCTCGACTCGGACGTATGACCCTGAGTTAAGCAGGCGAATAATCTGTCTATTAGACCAACTTTATGCTATTTAGTGAGAGAAATTAAGTTACAAATTTTTTAACCGATCAAGCAAATGGCAGTACAGCTTTACCTTGCCTGCCATTGCTTCTGTTTACATCAAGCACAGAATAATGGACATAGCCGAAAGATGGGAAATGAGTATGTTGCACCAATCCATAATTCATCCACTCAAAACATAATCTTGTCATTTTTGTTAGGTACTATGTTAGCACACACACAGACACACACAAACGCACACACACACACACACTCTCTCTCTCTCTCTATATATATATATATGTATATATATACATATATATATACAACGGCTGACGGCTGACACTACTCTCTTCCTATTCGTTTTACTCTTATATCCTTGTGAAAGGTATGGATCCATATCCGTACGATAAATCCCATCGCCAGACATCTTGATAAAAAGCCTCGTCACTGGCATATCACGATGGTTAACAGAGTAGAGAACAAGTAAGTGACCACTTGGATATTCACTCCTGCATAACTGCGTCAGTAACAATAGAAAGCTGTTACATTCATTTTCAACCTGGACTGATACCAGTAAAAGTTTATGTATATACATTTCTAACCTGGACAAATGCCAGTAAAATTTTGTATATATATATATATATATATATATATATATATATGATCACAGATTTGTTTTTATTTACTAGTTAATACCTGTGGAAAAATTCCTGGATATATTTGGATTTCTAGCAGAAGATTTTTGGAGAAAAAAATGAATTTATTTCAGTTGAAGAGTCTATTGTGAATCGTCTATTGATAGGATGTATTTTCATAAGCAAAAAATCTAACCCTCAAGCTGGCGAGTCCAGTGTTACGGACAGAAGAACAAAAAAAGTCAGATTATTCATTATATCAGTATATTAACTCGGCATGAGATAGTATTAGTCCATCTATACTGAGCCTCCTGATGAAGATCGAGCCCACTAACAACGGCCTTTGCGATTAGTATCCTATCTTTGTTCCGCGCGCTCTGAGACCGGCCCTAAGCTTGGTATTGGTGAGTTAATTTCAGCTCGTGTTCTGTCAGTTGATTGGTTTCTTGGTCGGATGGATAAAGACATCTGTCTGCTCACCGATAGGTACTATTCCACGGCAAGGTTTCTTTAATTTGATGTATTAGTTTACTTTGACGGTGAACAGTGTGATTTCCTTGGTTCTCTGTACGTAACAATTGATTCTTCTACTTTTGTGGTAAAACTTTCCTGATAAAAATACTTCCTACCCAACCTTTCGAAATGCCTAACTTATCGAAAACAACAAAAACGAAACTTATCACAAAGAGCAATTGAATACAACGATCTTTTTTTCAGATACAATGAATGGAAACTGTTTAAAAATATTCCTTACATGGGTAGGTTGGATCTACATAGGATGAATGACAACATTCTTACTGCTGTCATCTTTGGACGGTAAAGGTAAACTAATATGTACATATATATATATATATATATATATATATATATATATATATATATATATATATATATATATATATATATATATATATATATATAGTGTTTTATATTAATATTTTACAGTACAAAATGAATCGAAAATCAGGAAGAAAGTGAGTGCCAGCGATCAGGAATTAATGCCATTGTTATTGACAGAATAGAGCTATTATATGCATTAGGTGGAAAACTTTTTTCTATGATAGGAATGTATGGCAAATGACGAAAGAAGTGTTTGTTAGGGATCAGGGAAACATTGTAAATGGACGTAATATGGCTACGCGTGATCCATTTCTGGGATCTGTCGGAAAGACATCGAAGTTGGTATCCAACCATCTTAATGAGGCTCCATTCCCAGATTTGGAATCAGTTATCATTCTCTTAGACTTGTTGCCTTCCCGAAGATAGAGAACTCAGTCTACCCTGCTATCTTACTCATAGAAAAATGCAATTGACACAGCAGTAAAAGGCGTGGAGAATGACATCTGTGACCCGGGCTCAAACTTCATCCCAATCTGTTCACAATCACTTTGCACTAATGCCCTTACGGAAGGCATGAATCCACCCCATCCTAAAACATAAAATGATAGGAAAATATGACTCTTCCTTTCATTGATTATCTCGGACCAGTTTCGTATTTTTGTTGCCTTTATCACATCTCGGTTGATGTAATCTCCGGCCTTCTCCATGTGTTTGTTGCACTCGGTAATCTCTGTTCTCATTGTCACATCTGATGTTCTTCCTATTTAATCTTAGAACTCATAACCATTAATTATTCCCCATGGTGCTGATCTGTCTGCTCAACTGAAACGATTTATGTTTCTGCACAACCAAGATTGGATTCTTGAATTCCAACAAATCAGATGAATTTTACCAGCATTTTAATTTACCAGAGCGTATAGAGTTGTTCAATATTCGATGGCACTTACCCAAAACATAGTAAACCTGAAAGAAATCGGGGAGCAGAATGACTGGAAAGTTATGGTAAAGAAAACAGAGACGATGATACGGGCCCCCCAAAAATCAATGTATAATTGTAACAATGCCTCGTCTTGGAAATTCAGACATAGAAAAGACGTTGTATATCAGCCAATACGTTATGAAAAAGATTAGGAAACTGGTAAAAAAAGAAATCATTGTATAATGGTATTAATATCTTGTCGTAAAAGATAGTGAGAAATATAACCAAGGTAAGGAAACTGGCCCAGACGAATCATTGAATGATAGTAACAACACCCTGTCTAAAAACATATTGATAAAGAAGACAAAGGTGAAGAAAGAAATTCTGTTGAATAAATGTATATTAGAAATCACATATCATTTGTGAAAGTCAGACAATAATCATAATCCCGTTTTATTAATTTTGAATATTTTTTTTTACTTTCATTTCAATTTTTTCGTTGTTTTTCAACAACTTTAACTCGGGGTGTCACTCTGAAGGCAGTGTGTAAGCTGCGAAAATCGGAAAATTAGAATGTGTGGCCGGTGAGCTTATTTTTCATTTCTTTATTCCCAATCCACCCTACCTGTTGGGTGCCGTAGAATGATGGTCCGTGTTAAAGTTGTCCAAAAAAAGAAAAAAAAAAACAGCTGAAAAATCAAGGTGATGGTAAACTTCAAAACTAGTGCAATACTTCATGCAATAATAGAAAATGAACAGGTCTAGTAAGTCACTCAATAAAAACCATTATGTGATCAAAGTCTATTGGTAGCCTTCCGTGTTGGGGGTGATCAATTGAAAAAAATTGAAAAAAATGATGATCACTGCATAAGTTACTTCTATCAGATTTTGTTGGGCAGGGAACACAAAAAAATCGGAATTTTACAAAAACAAGCGTGAACGCTTCTGGGATAAACTAAGGGACCAATTTAGCAGAAAATTACATTGTAAGATGAACTCCCACTAAAACCTATTTGTAAAAAGATTTTTTTCTCGGCAGTGAGGGGTTAATGTTTAAATTTTCAACCCTCTAGCTCCATTGGTGCAGCCTGTATACACCTACTTACATACATAGCCAGCAAGCCAGAATCACTTTAAATCTGAAGAGACATCTGTCAATAGTTTTGGTTGAAGGTTTATAATAATGAAATAAAGTATCCTGCCTTTTTGGAAAGCTTTTGGTGACGCTGTGAATATCCGTAAAAAGTTGAAATACAGTTTCCGGGTAACCTTCAATTTGGCGTCAGAGGGTTTTAAATGACTTACTTGATCGATTTCAAGTGAATAGAAAACGCCTACATGAAGAGAACTGACGAGAGATCTGTATTGGCCTTTTCTTTGGCTTCTGAGTCAATCAAAAAGAGCTGGAAGCCAAACTGTGGTTGAAGGCCGCGCCTGAGTGACCGCCAGCCACTAAGTCGGTTTTAATTGTTCACTACGGTACATAAACTAAGAACAACAGGCGGGTCTTATCAGCCCGTAGCAGTTAAGGTACATTTCAATCAATAGTAAGCGATAGTCAGTTTGGCTAAATGAGTAATCACTTATGATTTTGAGTGTTGATATACAGCAGTGATTTCCAAAGTCGGTGCTACCGTTTGAACACTTAAAAGGGGGGCAGGGTGCAGGAAAGTTAGGGTATGGTTAGGAGATAAGGAGCAGAGAATACAAACTGATACTGCCCACGCATGAAGTCATATGGCTGAAAAATTGATTTGAGAGTTTTCACATTTTTTTTTATTGTTGTATCAATTGATCAAGTACTTTTGGATAATTTTGTACCATTATATTTTTGGTTATAAAATAAATGCTTAAATTCAAAAAAGAAAATTACTAAAATTCCATTTCCAATGTGTCATTTCTGATTGACGTTACTAGGTTGCACTGATTAAATATATGCCCTAAAAGGGAATGCTAATCCGAAAAGGTTCGGGAAACACTGATATATATATAGTGGTGCAAAAATAGAAACAAGGTTTAGTATAAAATAAAAATTGATTGACCATATACCAATGACTAAATGATATTAAAGACATTGTTCCAGTTCAATATTCACTATAATTGTCCGAATCGACTTTCGTCTCCCTCCTGACATTCTTTTACATTTGTCAGTCGATTGATATTCGATATTACGGTATCAATTCATTTTGTGATGTTATCCTTCAGTGTCTGTGTGATTAGTTCTATTCCTTAACTTTTGTAATAAAATCTGTCATGCTATTGCAATCTGAAGAAAAAAATATATTGAATATATTTCCAATAGCGAAATATCTATGGGTCGAGATTTCTACACCGCCCTTTGTACTCAGCTTATTTCAGTGTGGAACAGGGCCAAAATGAAGTGGTCTAAAAAGATTGTGTTACACCAACCTTCCAAATGACGATGATCTGCTGGTCTCGCAAATTGTAACCCTGCCAGGGTGTATTTGGTAAGTATGTACATGTAGCCAACTTTTGAAAGCAGAAATTACTATGTATATCGATAGTTAGCAAGTTAGAATTCATTCGTAGTATTAGTTTGATGATATACATAAATACGATTTGACAAATACTGGCCAACTTGTCTTATCTCAGACACTGTGATAGAGAGTCATATTTTGGTGTCAGCTTACATATCTGTGTTTTGGTTTGCCAAACGTTTGTGCGTGTAAGGCTTAGGTTGGGAAAGGGTTACTAGTGATGTGTTTAATTAACTAGCCTCCTGTTGGTCTATGGTTCTAAGACAATGTTATCTGAAAATGATTATGGATTTGATGCGTTTTCGTTTATTTCTTTCGTGTTCCCTCTTGACTATCTGGGCTTTTCTTTTCTTTGTTCGTTCATTTTTTTAGAGGTTTCACCGATATTGTGTTTGCTGCAGTCAGTACAGGTTATTGCATGACTGCCAGCTTCGGATATGATGTCTTTGTGCGATTTTTCGGTCATATTTCTGATTGCTTTGGATGTGCTACTAGTGTTGTTGATACCAAGATTTTCTTGAATTATGTTCTGAGCTCTGTGGTTGAT
The DNA here is from genome assembly GCA_963457665.1 of Thysanoteuthis rhombus. Classification (NCBI taxonomy): domain Eukaryota; kingdom Metazoa; phylum Mollusca; class Cephalopoda; order Oegopsida; family Thysanoteuthidae; genus Thysanoteuthis; species Thysanoteuthis major. The sequence goes on along the minus strand of OY735209.1, from coordinate 28,738,141 downwards.
GAGTTTGTTGGTAATGTGATGCGCCTATTCTTTTCAGTATTGTTTCTTAGCATTTCTTCCTTTAAGCGTTTTACTCTCACTCACTCTCTCTCTCTCTCTCTCTCACACACAGAGTCTTAAGATCTTCGCTCGTTAACGCTGGTAGAGAATTTTACTTTTAAAAATTTCATGAATTTTATGCAGTCCGAAATCCTCTTATGATTTTATGTCATGCCAGTCACTTATTTTACCATTGCTAATAATATACTGTCTTCGGAGTTTTCCAAGTTTCAAACAGTATTGGAATTTAAAGCTATTATTTAAATTTGGATCCTGATATTCTACGCTTAAATTTATTTTATTATCAGCTGTTTTACAACGGACCTATCCCAGGAATCAAAGAAAACAGAACTCGTATTATACCATGACATCGACCAACACTGCTGATCGAACACAACTGGTTTATATGAATTTTAACTTTTAGATTCATAGTATGATAATTTGAGATACATAAAAATTGCTCTATTTCAGTTTTCTTCTCTTTTGTTATTTCGATTATTACATTATTGTTTTATAATTTACGTACTTTGTATATATATATATATATATATATATATATATATATATATATATATATATATATATACATATATGCATATATAAATGTATATATATGTGTATATATATGTACATATATATGTGTATGTAAATATTCGTATATATGTGTAAATATATATGTATGTGTATATATATGTATCTATATATATGTATCTATATATATGTACATATATATGTATATATACATGTGTATATATATATACATATATATATATATATGTATATATACACGTATATATATATGTATATATGCATGTATATATATGTATATATACATGTATATATATATATACATATATATATGTATATATACATGCATATATATGTACATATATATGTGTATATATATGTATAAATATATCTCTCTATATATATATACGTATAAATATATGTATACATATATGTATAAATATATGCATATATACATGTATAAATATATGCATATATATATGAATATATGTATATATATACGTATCTATACATATGTATAAATATGCGTATATATATATATATGTATATATACATATGTATATACGTATATATATATGTATGCATATATGTATACGTATATGTATGTATATATGTATACATATAAGTATGAATGTATGTATATATGTATATAAATATATGTATATACGTACACATGTATGTATGAATATATATGTATGTATATATATATATATATATATACGTATGTGTATAAATACATATGTATATATATTTGTGTATGCATATGATTAAGAAATAGATATATAATCCGACTGAATATGCATCAAATCCGCTTGAAATGAGCTCCTGTTTTTACCCAGAGAATTGGTCACTCTGCATAGAGAGTGCAAATAGAATAAACAATTGAAGGAAAATAGGGATGCTGCAGAAAATTGAGGTATTAAGGTAGCCCTCTTCAATATGGCATTGCTCTCAACCTTGAGCTAAACAGCCCGATGGGAATAAAGTGATTATTTCGGCGTTCGCCTTTCAATCCAGTTCTTCAGCTCAATTCTTAAGAGAGACGCTACGTTAACTTATTCTCCGTGTATCAACGAGAGGGCATTTCAAATAGAGTTTCAAATGATATAATGCATTCATAAATATTCTGTAAAATTATACATTCGTTTCTTGATAATAGATCGTAGCTTACATTTACTCCGGTACGTTGCGGATAGATTTATTAGAGAAATTAATTGAAAATGATTTTACGTTAGAAATGCAACGTAAATCAGGATGAATGAGATTGCGAGCGGCCAGTAATCAATTCAAGCATTACAGACATAATATGAAGGAGGGAAATATCTCAATATTTGTAGCTATCGCGAGACCTGCGTCCTCTCTCTTGTTTTCTAATTTTTCATCTCCGTTCAGTTTTTAGTTAGTGCACGACGTTGGCTGAGGTTTGATATTCTGTTAAGTCCTCGCTATTGCTAGAAGGTTTTAACATGCGAGTCTTTAAATAAATCAACTTACACGGCATACCAACAGTAGAAACGAAATGTATTCGACAAAAATAATTCAGTAGTCAGTGAACAAACGAAACCTTCAATAATCCTTACAGTTTCAACGGGTACTGCGCTAGTATGCATACATAATTCTTCGATTTTTTTTAACAAGATTTCTATGTATTCCTTGTACATTTGAAACGGGAGTTGAGTTCATTTTTCTATCGTAACAAGAACATGAATCAGCTGCAACAATCCTCACCAAAATGTTAACCGATTCATATTCCTCTACCATGATTTGAACTCACGACAAAGTGATTGCCAGGGAGCTGTCTTACTATTTATACAAAAAATTTTTTCTCATATTTTTTTTAGATTTATCATACGTACAACACAAAAGTTGTGGAAATCATCTTCTTTTGGATTTTAGATTCGAGTTGAGTTTAACCCTGCACCAGCCAGCATTGTTCAGTATATTTTCTTCTGTTTTAGATTGAAATATTCGAATAAACGCAAATGCAAAGAAATTCTTTTTTAAATCTTCACCTCGCATGTCTATGAATTCCAGTGTTGCCAAATTTATTTCCAAATTTAAATCTAAAATTGAGAAAAAACCATATTAAAACTTCTAAATTCTCCAGAAACATGCCTATAATCTAAGGGAAAAAATACATATTGATACTGAATTAGATGTGAATTTAATATTTGAAATCTTTTGATTTGAAATATTTCTAAATTTATTGAAATATCACTTATTTATTTACTATCAATTGAATAAAAAGTATCTCTCGTTTTATCAAAATCGTCTAAATAACAATTTCTGACATTCAGATGCAACCTGAATATCTCGTTAAAGACGAAAAGTGCCGAAATTGGAAACACTGCTAAATTCCTTATGGATTTTAGATTTTGAATAACTTCTCTACGCCATAAGATATAAATGTCGGGAAAATGCAAATGAGAACAGATTTATTCTTAAAACAAGTTTCATCCCGAGCAGAAAGAAACCTTTTCAGTCATTGAGACAATGCAGAAGTCGGATAAGTAAATAAGATAGACAGTGTATGCCTCAGCCAACGCTATCTAAAAATTGGAATCGATTTATATATAAAGGGAGATAATTGTGTTTCAAGATTGAGGGATGAAATAGACAAATTCAGGAAATACTGGCTCTGCGACGCCCGCGATAGAAAATTGTAGCGAATCCTGGGAAGGTCTATGTCCGACGACATGATGATGATGATGAATTGTGTTTCGATTACACTCGTATTGCAGATTATTAACTCATCTACTTGATATATGTAAAATATATTTCAATCGAAAATTATTTCCTGGATCCATTCCAAAGTTTAATCAATCCTCCCTCAACTTACGCCCCATGCCCTTCCATAAAAAATAAATCAGAATTTTTGGAGATATTATGTAGACAAACAGACATAAATAATGGTATACATATACCTCTTCCAATTTTGTTGACAGAGGTAATAAACGTAACTTGGGAATTAAAACAAGAAAAAAATACATAGTTTGAATTTGTTTGAAAGTAAGATATCCATCTATTATCCGTATGCTGGGTGGCTGAGAAGGTGGCGAGTTTGTATCCGGTGCCAGTGTCAATCAAGATAGAGTTACAAGTACCAATAGTCGAGGCGCACGTATGCCTTCTTTTTTTTTTTTCGTAGATTGTCGCTACACAGTCTTTATTTCAGTGACAAATCAGATCATTGTATTTGTACACTGTTCAATAACGGTATTTTCTCTGTAAAATAGAATACGCCAGTAAAATAAATATTCGTTATAGTTATGCGTTTTATCGTTTGCAATGGATTCATTCATGCAGAAAAAAGTAATCGAGAATATGTACGAAAATGGCACCTCAATTTTTAGACTTCATAAAGATACTAAGAAAATGAAGATTGGAAAAAGAGTAAGAAGATGGGATATGATATCACTAAAACTTTTCCCTACAAGCCTTGGAAGCACATTTCGGAAAACAGGCTGGCGAACGTGGGAATAGACATAAAAAGAGATTATTTGAACAATTTAAGGTACTGTACAGGTGATGCATTGATATCAGAAACTGCAGAGGATCTACAATACATGTTGAGTGATATGAATAATGAAAGCCAAAATAAAGGGTTAAATATGGACAGAATAGAGAGAAAAGTGATATTCAATTGAAAGCCCCGAAGGAATGCAAGAAAACAGGATGATGCCCGGGAAGAAGTCAAGGAATATGTTTCCGTAGCTCAGGCGATTAAACTGGATGAAGACCACGGAAATGAAATAGGATGGTGCATAGCGATTGGCTGGAAAGCATTTGGTAAGAACACAGACATACTGAAAACAAATTGAATACATGCTTGGAAAAGTATACAATCCATCCAAAGTACTGGCTATGACGTGTGGGTGCGAAACGTGAAAAAAAACAAAAACTTACAGAACCAATCGAAAACGCTCTCAAAAACAGACAAGCATCAATGGAAAGAGCAATGTTAGGACGAACTGTTGGAGATAGAATAAGATCAATATGGATCTGAAACAGGATCAATGTGAAGGATGTCGGGCCAATAATTAGGCAACAAAAATGGAGATGAACGAGGCACATACCAATAAAAAGGTAAAACTGATGGAGCTAAAGGCTAACGCAAGTGGCTTGTTCCTCTGGGACAGCAGAATCAGTTGGAAAAGACCAGACACAAGATGGTGGGATGAGACAACAGTTTGCCAGAAAGACATGAGGGAGTTTTATGCAATCACGCTCGTCATGGGAGGAGATTGAAAAGGCCTTTTCTCATCAGTGGACTTATATCAGATGATGATGATGATGATGATGATATATATATATATATATATATATATATATATATATATACATATATATATATATATATATATATATATATAAATAAATATATATATATATATATATATATATATATATATATATATATATATAGGATGTGAATTCGTTACGCAAACAATTATATGTTTCTGTCCTCTCCAGAGAGAGCAGAAACATAAAATTGTTTGTGTCGCGAATCCACATTCTATTAAATATTTCCAGCTCTTCTCTAAAACAACTTCAAAGTTTATATATAGGAAGACTAGGATCGGTTGCAACACATTGTATTTCTCTCAGTTACTCAGAGACTATTTATTAGACAGACCATTTTTTACATATCTAACTTAGATCTGGCTGCTAATTACCCATATTATTCAAAGGTTATAACACATGGCATCGCTGAAAATATTCATTTGAATGAAAAAGTGTTCCATGGTCGAATGTTGCAACTGTCTCCAGCCCAGGGAAAGATTGCAATACCAAACAATGACGGTTGCAACATATTAAAAATACATCAAATTTCACCAATTAAATTCTGCTTTTTGTCTCAAAGAGTATAGTATTCTGAAAATATCAATTGTATGTAATGATTTTATATTGATATTTATTTATCTATTCATCAAATATAACTTATTTTTTGTCTGTTCCTGTATAGAACATAAACCTACCTTGAGTCAATGTGTAGTTGTTACAGATGTTTTTTAATCTCTCCATATTTTGGTGCTAGACCGGAAGAATGGAACAATTTGAAATCAAGAAATCTCTTTCAAACGTGTATTTATTTTTCTAAAATACAACCGTTTTAAAAACTGATTTTTTCTACACTCCAGTGAATGTGACCTTCGATTTCTTGAAAGGCCTTTCAAAACATAAAAAATACACAAAGACAAAATGATACAGTTGACGAAGTTTTAAAAATGTTTTAAAAAATGATTTCAACAACTTGTTGCAACCGTCAACAACCCTATCAGCTATGACAGAACACCATGTGCTTGCTAGACCCATAAACATGCTAACCATGCCACTTGAAGGTAAATCAAACAATGATTCAAACTGAGTAAGTTTTGATTTATCTATGCAAGCGGCCAGAATAGTATAATAAAAATACGACTCATGATGAAAACAAAAATTACTTTCATACCTCTAAAACACGCTTTTTTCAATAAATGCAACAAGAGATGTTGAATGTGTCTTCTCTCCTCCTGGTGGAGGTAAGGTCTAAGTTTGTGTGCAGTATTATTATTATCAATTATCATTCTAGCATGTTTCTGATTGGAGGAACAAGATTTGATGCAAGCGTTCCCAGTCTTATACATATATATATATATATATATATATATATATATATATATTACTTGATGCAACATACCGATGGAAAAAACAAAACAAAATGAGGATATTACTATGAATAAATCGTGTAAAAAAAACAATACTGTACGTTGAATAACAAGGATATCCATGCATCAAAGTTAATTGCTGGGTTGAATATCGAATTTTGTCAATGTTCATCGTTTGAAGGCATATGACTCCAGAACATGGGTTCTTAAACTTTGTGTCACAGTACAATAGTGCTCTCAAACCATCTGTCAAGTGTGCTGCGTAATTGTATCCAGTGCGGCTGTAATGTCTGTCTCGTTTCTATCGCCGAGTTGCCAATCTAGTGTTTTTTTAAATCTCTAGATATCGACCTTTTTAGCAAGAGAAAAAGGAAAAGGGATGGTGTGTATATCATTATGCTGATATAAAATCATCGACGACCGAAATGTTTACATTTTAATTCATATCATTTTTGAAGACGACGAATCATGAATTCAGATGGTGATGCCCGTACGTTCAAATAACGAGAATATGCTGTTTGGGTTTACGTCGAAGCTATTCGAAGTAAAATTCAATTATTTTAGTTCGTTGCCTTGTAATCATTTTAAATCCCTTTTGCACCGTTTGAGAACTACAGCCCTAGAAGTTTCAACCATTTCGTGAATGAACGTACAGATCAGGGGTCCCTTTCTCCAACATGCAGTGCATTGGTTTCTGAGGGTCCACTAAGGTAATACAGGGGGCCTGTAGTCAGACCATTCAAAAGCCTGGGTCCCTTGAGCTTGTAGAGTAAGCCGTCATTTTAAAAGTGGTGTCATAGCTAGAGATTCGAGGTTCCAGGAGAGGGCTAGGTAGGAACCTATATTCTTAGTGAGATTTGTTATCGTATAATGAAATGCAGCATGAACTACTATTCATGGAGCTTTTGTTCCCTCCCTACATTGGGGGCCCTTCCTCTGGGCCCTCTCATTGGAGCACCTTCTTCTACACCCCTGTTGCCGACAAAAAACAATTATATTTCTTGAACTGAATTTATATAAACTAATCTGCACGTGGTGAAATTACTTGGGGTCAGCCTCGTTTTTTACATTTGCTGTCAACGCACCAATCCACAAAGATATGTGAATGCAGTTGATACTCTTCCCCAAGGTGAATTTGTTCTAAGATAGAGGAATTGAATTTCGATCAATTAGCACCTTGAGCCAACTAACTATTGAGACAAGTAACATCTACATTCTGTGTTGATTGACAATAGGTACTTAAAATTCCCCAAACATAATGTATAAAAATAGCTTGTACTGATCTCCCAAATATATATATATCCCGTGATCAAAGATATCGACGGCTCAAGGTTACATCCAAGTGTTAGCAACTAATGTCTGCGCTGTCGTGGGATCAAGCATAGAGCGTTGTGCAGAATCATTATGGAATTGTCAAGTTTTCGGAAGCCTGCCGTAGAGTCCTTGAGCGTTGCCAAGTCTTCAGGATGTGGGTGCTTTGGCAGCTTTCGTTCCGTTGAGAAGCCCCGAGCTCGATCTCCGCGTTTATTCAGACTTTGACGTCAATGCCTTGTGTGAACGTTTCCGCCGTATTTGAAACATTCCTTACGATCTGGATTTTATGGTAACCAAGTGATTAGTAGCCCAGAAAATGGAATCGGCGGATCTGGTTCAAACGCCGACTGAGATCAGCGTTTATCTCGCATCGATGCCCTTGGGAATGGCATAAATTGATCTCACCGCCCCCTGCCGCCGTAGCTGAATTACGAGAAAAGTGAGTAACGCTACATAGGAAGATTGTTGCATTTTTTTCCACGTATTGCAAACCTCGATAAACTTCTAAGTCTAGCCGAGATAGACAACTTGTGGCATGTGAAGCCCGAGGGGTCCTTATTCGGGCTCCACATATCATAAGTTTTCCTGCAACTAGCGTATGAGCACTATTTTACTTTATGATTTTATCAGTGTACAAATTTTGCAGGATGCCTTTGTGAAAATGCTCACAAACTATACTCTCAACGAATCAGTGACAGCCAGTGGAAGATCAGATCTTCATTCATCTTGTCATAAGTGAGAAAGGATATGTCTGTCTGGTATTTAAGATATATATATTCGCTTTTCTTTTCTTTGTAAATATGCTAAGCAGGTGAATATATTTGATAAGTAATGACTTGTCCACCCAGAATAAGTTGGGTAAACGTTGGGATGTCATTTGTCAAATGAAAAAAAACAAAAAAATAAACCAAACCAAAACAAAACAAAACAAAACAAAACAAAAAAACACAGAAATATTAATTAGAAAAAATTGAAGTTGCTGTAAAATGTCGGCACCGCTCGAAATTTCCATTAGAAAACATAATTTGACATTCACAATACAGGTATACAAAAATCAACCGCCATAGCCGTCTTCTTCTTCTCGTTATTGTTGATAATAGTTATTGCAGTATTACTATTAACATTATTATTTTTTTTATACCCCCAGCCACTTTAAGAACAGCCCAATCACCTTTTCATAATCATCTTAGATATATAGAAATAGACCCAACCTAGAATATACAAATAATTAAACATTAACGACCAAGGTCATGTAAAAGTGAACCCCAACAATCAGGAGCAGATAAAGATAAGAATAGAATACTTTTTGAGAGGAAACATGCCACAAAAGCTGATGGCTTAGCAACTCATTGATAAAGAAAGTGTCTACAGCATCTCCTGTTAACTTATAACAAATAAATAGTAATCTATCTGCACTATGTAAAATAATACAAGCAGTGACCAACTAAACAAGGAAAAGAAAAAAGAAAAGATACATAGATAGAATAGGAAGAAGGTTCTCCACCCAGAAAACTAGACCCCCAATAACGCCCTAAATAGGGATCCAAATAAATCGATTCATTCACCTGATGAATCTCAAACAGGTCAGAAACATGAAAGTTTTTGTGTAACGAAACTTTTTATCACACACACACACACACACACACACACATATATATATATATATATAGTGTGATGAAACAGACTTCAAATACTAACATTTACTTTGAATTTACCCAGGTGATGTATTTTGATATAAAATTAACAATCACTAAGAAAGAAATACATATTTCCAAACATACAATATAGATTGAGATATTAACAAAAGTAACGGTGGAAAATCGTAGTCTGACTCTATCAAAAATTCACCATAAAATGTTATTTAAGTAGGAATGCTGGTCGAGACCTCTCAGTACCAGCATAAAAACCTTTGGAATGTTCCAACAATACTTAAATATGGTATGATTTATCACTGTCGACATTCATTACTTTTATCTTTTTGAGACGATGCAGCCATGATTTGAGTCAAGGTGCTCTCAACCAAACAAGATGAAAATGTCGAAGTTAAGCAGCATGATGGAGGTATGAGCTACAGGGCCATTTGCCAAGATGTTAAATATCCCTCTCAGTAGTACCAATGGATCGATTATTCTGAAGTGGAAACAGTTTGGAACCACCAAAAACCTTCCTCAAACTGGTGCTCTACGATAAACTTCTTCACAAGCAACTCTAAAATGTCAAGAACAGTCAAAGCGTATCTAATTGTAACTTTAAAGGAAATCCAAGATGATTTGAGAGCAGCCAGTACATCGGTTGATGAAAGAACTTTGAAAGTTACTGAAGATTTTAGTAATGAACAATATAGGAATGGCTTAGAAATATTTTCTGGTCAGATGAATAAAAAATTGAACTTTTTGGTAAAACCCCGGCTCAACATACATGGATAAAAGATGGATGCACCTATGAGCCAAAATCATCATCTCCATAGTGAAACATGGAGGCAGAAGTATCATGGTTTGGGTTTGGTGTCTCTCTTTCAATAGTACGAAGGCCCAACATGATTGGAGGAACCATGAATGAAACGATGTATCGAAGTATTTTGGAAGTTAATGTGTTCTCTTTGGTGCAACGGTTGGAACTAGAGAAAAGTTGAATCTTCCATCAAGATAACGATTCGAAGCATGCAGTTACAATAACCAAACTTAGTATTTTAGCTGCAAAAACTCATGACAAGAAGTGTACAAACCAGAGGAAGAGAAAGAAAGAGTCTGCCTGGGAGACACCTTTTGCCCGGACCTCAGCGTTCGTGTCGGTGGGCCTTCGCCACATCGGACGTGTTGCGATGGGATCCGAACACGGAACCACTTCTCCCTTGATTGAGTATGTATCGATATTTAAAATGACCGAAAGAAAAGAGAAACAGAAAGAAAGAATAAATCTTTTGAGAGGACTAAAGAAGCTTAACCATTGTGGTGGATCATAAATTTCAGAGCGGCATGTTGTTTGACATTAACAGACCAGATTATCAAACAAATTACTCTCACCTTGAAGTTGCAAATGTTACAAAAACAAAACAAACAAAAAAAAAAAACAGACGTAAAATTCTGACTTTTTTCTCCTCAATAAAGATATTTACACCAGTCCCTTTCCGCAAAACAACGTCTCAAGGAAAAAAAAAAAAAAAAAAGAAATGAAACCAGTCGTCTTCCGCCATGAACACCAAAATACGAGCGCTTACCCGCTTCTTTATTTCCTCTACAAGGAATTGACGGAACAAACCAGTTGTCAACAGATGTTATCACAACATCCGGCTTCCGTTCTTCAGCACCCACCCTTACCCGACTATGGTACAACTGCCCTCTTTTGGCTATCGTTCTAAGCACTAGGTTCCGCATGAGCTCAGTCAAAAGAACCTTACCACGAACACAAAAAGGATCCCAAGCACTGGACGATACTACAGTCAAAAGTGATGAAAGAATTTGATCATTGGAGAACAAAGGTTCAAACCAAACCCATCAGAGAAAATCCTTAGTCAAAGACGACGTTTGAAGTCAAGAACATTCAACCAGGAACAGAGATAGCCAGGCGACAAAGGAAGAATGAATAGAACAATAGAGATGAACTTTCTTTTCTGTTCTATTTTTCGGACTTTCTAGTTTTGAGCATTGGTTTTCTTTTTCATTTTTCGATCAACAGAAGAGAAAAAAATTACATCTCCGAATATTAGTGTTTGTTTGATAATTTTTTTATTGCTTCATGGAATGTACGTTATTTTTTCGTATTTGGACTCAGCACAGTGAATGCTGAGCGCAATTTGAAAAGAATCACGGCACTGGTTTTGACTCGCTGGTGTCCCTTGAGGGGCCACTTCAGATACCGGCCAGGGAGAAATCATCCTCCGATTAAAAGTCGTCGATAGAAAATGCGTCGACGGATATTTGCTTGAAAGGAACCAATCCTTATCTCTTGAACCAATTAAAGTAAAAAAGATCTGGAATGAAATCTCTGCGCCCAAATTTAGTCAGAAACCGGGCAGGGTTTCAATCCCGTAGGAGTTTAGCATGCCAATATGTTTTGCTCTGTTTCCATTGTACCATTATATGGAAGCAGAGAAATGCATCCGTAGTGTATGTTTTTGTATCGGACTTTGAAATTTGGTTGTTGCCAACGTTTATTTCTTGAGATGACTATGCCATCTAATGGTTCATCAACAATATTGGGTTTTGTGATGTATCTTTTATCTCTTGCAAAAGTATTGTTTAAATTCAAATTTTTGTTGGTTGATGTAGAGAAAAAGAATAATCTTTTTATGGATTTTGTGGCTTGTTAACTTACTGTATTAAGAATATGAACCGAATTAGATTATCAAAAAATGATTAAGTTAACAAAGAATAGAATAAGATTTAAGAAACGACTATGTTCTTTGTCATATCTTCAAATATTTTCCAGAACGTAATATGCCCACGAAACATTATCATATTTATGCTAAATTTTTTCTGAGGGTTACTGAAGGTTTTGATTTTGACCAAATTTACTCCAGGGCTTGAAGTCTTTCTGGGCTGTGAGGAAATGGGACATTGATTTAAGGTTAGATTTGAAGGGTCCTGATGTGTGCAAGGCTTGATTTTGCATAGCAGAAGATGAGAATAAAATGTATAGAGAGATAAATTGACTTAAAGTAGAATCATTGAAACCGAACGTTTGTAGCAGCTAAATTTCAGATATACCAAAAATGTCGTGTGTAGTTAAAAGGAAAGAGAAGATAAGTATGGTTTAGAGTGAGCCCCTAAAAAATGAAAATATCATTTCTTTTTTGGGGAAAAATAAGCATGGAAAAGAATCTAGAGTTTCTTTGCAAGAGGCATATTAGCAGCAAAATTTCAGATATACCTAAAATGTGTATTATATATTTGAATATTTGGATACCAGACCGGGAAACTTTAGGTAGGTTTTTTTCCGGGGATGAGTCTATGAATTGTAAATCTGATTTTTTTTCCTGATCAACAATAGTGGGTTTTGCAAACTTTCCCCTGTTCATGAAGATTAAACTTAGAAACATAGTGGCAAGAGGTGACGGGATAAAAAAATTTCTCCTTGATGCAGAATTAAGACGTTGTTTTATTCACTGGAAAAAAGACTGAGGCTAAAAAAGCGTCCTAATTCACTTACAAGGCGATTCATGACCAATACATGTTATTACATATTCGTGCAAAAAATCATTAATCATAAAACTTTGGAAAAAATCGAAATAAGCGAAGCAAGTCTTAGATTCCATTAGTACTCCTTGAATATGTATACACCAAATTTACCTTGGATTCTGTACAAGGCAATGAGTATGGACATTCTAGTGTATTAGAATTCATTGTATCATCACCTGTAATTTTTTATTTATTCATCACGCTTTGTAAAAAAAGGGTCGGGCTTAAGAACTCATACTTTTTTTCATTAGTTGGAATTCTCTAAGACCCATTCCAACCCTAAAAAGGTATTGTGACCAGGACCTAAAATGTCAACAGGAGAACACCTTTTCCTCGTTTCTCTTTTCTTGTCCGTATGCCAAATTGTTCACACCACTTGTATCTGGCTTGGCCCAAATTTCCTTGCCCTTGTATCTGTATCGGACGAATGAGCCCGCATTCTCAAAAGACATCTAGTCTTACTTTTCATCTACAAGAACTTCTTCACTTCAAGGTATCTCTTCTTTCTCACCACATCACGACATCAACATAATTCAAGTTGGATTTAAAAGGCCAACATTTCAGGGCATCCCCTTTTTATGCCAGCCACCCCCCCCCCCAATCTCCAACTTGCTTCGAATTTTCAAGAACCCAACTCGAACTTCGAATTCCAAGAACATGAATATCATTAACTCGAGCTTCGAATTTCAGCAAAAGCGGGAACATTATGCTAATAGAACTTCTCACAGTAAGTCCCACAAGGCACATTTCTTCGCAATCAACTTTCTTTTGATTCAACCAGTTAATAAAAGCTCGGATATTGGAAAATCTTCATGATTGCACTTGTTCGTTTTCATTCACTCGATCAACTAAGACGATTTCTTATTATCTAGATCTTTGTTGTTCCGAAACAGTCGTTAGTTCGATTTTCCTGTATAAATGGAATTTTGCTCGGAGACACAGACGTACCTGGAAATGAGAACTGAAATCAAAGGTCTGTCCGGAAAGTATCGAACTGTTTAATATCAAAAAAAGAAAACAACCCCTTTGTCAGTGACGCTTTAGTCTCCTTCAAAGTAATCCTCATGGGACTTGACTTACTAATCCCAGCACCCCAAGCACTTTTCAGGAGTGTCCATTCAGGATCGCCATAAAGTACTTCATGGCCGTATCCCTAATCTCATCCATGCCAAGCAACATCGAGGCCGAGCAACTGGTTCTCGAGATATTCAAAATGGCTAGGTATTTCCTGTGCAGACATCAGACGCACGCACATTCACATTTAAAAGAGCAGATCAATAAGTCTACAGCCTGAATTTGTTATTAACTATCTTTTTATCTGAACTTTTCACTGTATGTTAGATCTATACAGTTGATGTAAAAGTGTTGGGTTAAGGAAAGAGTTTACGGTGAAAAATGAATATTTGTTGTATAAATAAATATTTTTCCATTATTAAGCAACCGACTTATCGATTTACCGACGTATATGTGTGTGAGACTGCGTACATGTGGGTGATGTGCAAAATTGTATTATTGTGCGCATGTGTGTGTAAGTGCACCTGACTTTGAATACTTATGTTGGCAACAGAACTAACAAAACAGTGAATACACAAAACGTCCACGAGAAACAGAACATGCGATATGAACACCTTTTACTTATGTAATCAGAAAAGCTGTCTAAGATACTTGTACGGTATCTGGATTGACTGAATAGCCAAGATCCTGTATTTCAACTAATGTATCTGATAAATGTGACGCATAAGTTTGCACACTACTGTATGATAATGAATTATATATCTTATAATGATAAAAAAAACTGCTTTGAGTGGCTGAGTCATTTTTTTCTCCCCAAAATTGTCTTTTACCCTAAGAAAATGGTTCTAGGCGTCAGATATTTCACTGGGGAAGATTTTTCCCAGTTCTGTGAATCTGGTAGCGAAAAACGGATTATATCAGCCAAAAAAAACAAAAAAAAAAACAAAATTCATAATTCAAAATACAGATGAGAGAGAAAGTCACCATTTGATTCATATTCTATAAAGCAAAAATAACCTTATTTTGGGTGGAATATTTATTCGCTTCATTGGTTCTGCTACAGCTGATAATAACCAGCTGTCAAATGTACTATAATTGCAAGAAATTAGAAGTATGGACACCTGTCAGAGGTATAAAGTAATATTCATGTCTTCTGCAGGCACCTTTAGTATTAATGCTAAATTGTATACATAAGCTTATACGTAATCTGTACAGGGGTACATCATTGGCTTTGCTATGACTTGGAACAGTTTATGTTCCCAGAATTCAAAAACATATGGTGTTGCACATATGGAGACTCTTTTTTCTCCTTCTTTTCATTCTCTCAATTTTTTTCAATTTTTCATTCCCCCCTGATTGTCTTATCTTATTTTCTACTCCGAACCTCCTTTCTTTTTCTCTATTTTTCTCTTTTCATTCGTTTGTCATTCTTTTTTTTTTCTTCAGTTCATGGTAACATTCTCGGATGAAAATGAAACTTAGAGATAACTCAATAACATACAAAGAGAAGCGGAAATATTGTACGCTTGGCAGCGCAATCCCTTTGTTTACAGCACAGGCACGAAAATCACATGCTGGGTTCTCTACTATACCTGGTTACGTCCACTACGTCCCGGTTCACGATCGACATTTTTGAATTCCATTATACTCTTGTTGAACAAAGGACGTAAATGCGGACGAACGTTTTCTGGAAGGACGTTAAACGACACACAACTGTATATTCGTTCTTTCTCCGAAATTTGATTTGTGGCATTATAGATATTTACAAAAATGATCTCAATATACACACAACACAACACTGCAATGAATGGGGGAATAGGACAATTATATTGTGCCAATCTTATAAATAGGTAGGTATTTTTCTGCTTCGAAAATCAGCATTCAAAATCCTGGTGTTTACCTGAGCTCGAACACTGACGACTGGCGCTGTTGTAATTTGCACTTACTTTGCTATCAAATCGGTATTTACTAAGCTTACACATGACCGAAAATGTGAGGAACCCATTGGTATTTGCTAAGTTCAGTAGTGTGCGACCTCACTACATGAGAGAATTGGGTTTTACAATAAGTTAAGTATCGCGCTGTCAGAGGCCCCTAATGTAATTTTTTACTCAGTATAGCTGAGTCTGGAACAAGGCCATATGAGTAAGTGGTCCAGTGAGCATAGAACTCACTTTACTGAGAAAGTGATTCGTGAGACGAACCTCTTAACTATCACGCTAAAGTGAATGCTCAGTCTCCTATATTTTTATCTAAGTTTAAGGCAACAATTTTTCTGAAGAAAAAATGTATTGATTCCTTTTTGGTCAGTAAATAGAGACTTGTCTCATTAAATTCTTGGTCTTTAATTTCATATAAATCGAATCACTGTAGCAACGATAATCGACGCAGCCAGACCACAGTGTTGCCAGGCATTCTTTCCTATCGTTGTATCAGCTCAAAAAGATGCACATTTTTTTCAATGGGATTTTTGTTTTCGGCTTTAAAAAATTGTCAGCGGCACCGGACAACCCATTTGCCTTACAATCTTGCAAATTCTCATGGGTGCTCTGCCAGACATTTCCTAAAAAGGATTTTTTCTTTTTTTTTTGATTTTTGGTAGTTTCTACAAATTTTTTTCAAATTGAATTTTTTTTGTATTTTTGTGAATTCTTTTAAGGAGGAAATGTTTTTTTTCCGTTTATTTTTTTTTTTAGTTTTTCTGAAACAAGGAGGAAATTTTCAGTAACTTTTTTCCCAGGCTACACTGGGTAGTACTGCAAGTGTATTATAGAACTCACAGTTATGTTAAGTTTAATGGAAATTCGATTGCAATTTCACAAAGTTGCTAATGGATTGAAAACCACTCTGTCATTGACAACGTTGCCGAAGGAGAATCTGTGTTTTGAATAAGACTAAAAGTTTTCTTTTTAATCTTCCTCATAAATATATATCTATGTTATGAGTGGTTCATAAAATTGATCAGCGACAAATTGCATCAACTTGCAGGTTCAGACCAAGCATTGAACAGCGGTAGAGTAACGATGAGGGTTAAAAAAATCAAGCCTGAGTAGATTTCAGATCAGAGCAAGTGATCTTTTACCTTTCAAAACGAAGTTGGAAGAGGTATATACATTCACTTGAGTTTCTCTGTCTGTTCGTCCACACAATATCTCCAAATGTTCACAATGAATTTCGATGACATTATTTGGGCGCAATCATATTTATCCATGTTGTTGGACATCGCGACTCACAACAGGGATCCCCAGAGATCACACGAAAAACCGAGGCCGACAGAATTCAAGGAGAGATGAACTAGATAAATTCAGGAAATACTGGCTCTGCGATGCCCATGATAGAGAATTGTGGCGAATTCTGGGGAAGGTCTATGTTCAACGACGGACGTTAAAAGACTGATGATGATGATGATGACATTTATCAAAGAATTTTTTCTCCCACACATCGTAGCTACATACTGACACCTCATAATATCTAAAAATAAAATAGCTGATTATATATATAGCAATAAAATTGTTTGAGTAAATTTTGTCTATGTCTTACTGCTAACGAATGTATAAACTTTATTGTACGTGGGTTTTACAGTAAGCAAGTCTGACCATCCCTATACACTGCAGAAACCACAATGAACGTAGTATTATGTTTATCTAGGATGCTACAGAAAGGACATTGAATTTTCTTAGATTCACGGTTACTCTTTTCAGAATGAAAGCGACACCCGATATGCATCATCTTCTGTTATAAGTCCATCGCCAGACAAATGGTTTTTTCGATTCTCTCCCTTGACGAACGTGACTGCATTAACATTTGCTTTGTCTTACCGACAAACTTTTCAATCTCAAGATTCCATCTTGTATTTGCTATTTGACCACTTCATTTAGTGTCCCTCAGGCACCAATCGGTTAGCCTTCTGTTCCATCTGTTCTCCTTTCTTCTAGCTAAATACCTTGTCCATCTTCATTTTTGTTCATTTATTACTTGTACGATATCATTCACACTGTTCCTATCTCGATTTATTCATAACATTGCTCTTCCCATAGCTGTGCAGTTCTTAGCTGGCCCTTTTCGAACAAAAGCTATATTTCCTGTTATACAACAGAAGCAAACTTAATAAAGCGATATCCCCTTTTCAAACCAAAGTAATTTTGTATTCCAGTGATGCTTTTGATAGTGATTCGCATTATTGATCACTTGTGAAAATGGACATTTGGGGAATCTCAAAACATTTGATAGGCACTGAAGAACTTTCTTTTCATAGGTAGGAAAATGTCTGTTAAAAATTCGGGACACCTTTTCTGACATAAAGCTAGTTACGTCTGGGGGACTGCAGAGTCTATTTTGGGACCATCATTCTTCTTAATATTGATTGAAGGTCTTCGAGGGAAATTAAAGCATATAGTAGAAATGTTTGCAGACGACGTAAAATTATTAGTTAGATCATATGAATATAAAATGGACGTCGGCGAAACGTCTGGTTCCATTCCATATCAACAGAAGCCATTGCATATCAGCAGCAGATATCACATATCAGCAGTGGGATATCACATATTACCGCCCGTTTTTGACACACATACTTACCTTAGCTCCATTATAGTTGGAATTACAGGTTGTTTCATTTCCAACATTTGCAAGATTATTGTATCTACCATACATTAGACGTGGCAGTTGAGTCTGTTAAGTTGAAATCTGGCAAGACTTGGGAGATAGTGATCAAATTAAAAGCAGCGCTGGATTTGGTTGGAAAAGTTGGCGGTAAATCTGAATGGGGAAATGTTTGTCTCTACGGACACAACAAAAGGCAGACGTCAATCTGATGAAGATTTGAATACACGTTAATGCATTTCATATGAAAATAGCATTCTCTGATAGGCTTTTTTCCTTTCTTTCTATCTTTCTTTCTTCTTTTCACAGATTCTATTTCTTTCTTTCATTGTTTCTGTCTTTCTTTCTGTCTTTCTTTCTTCCAGGGATACCCTTTCTTTCTTTGTTTCTTTGTTTCTTTCTTTCTGAGATTCCCTTACTTTCTTTCTTCTAGAGATTCCCTTTCTTTCTGTCTTTCTTTCTTTCAGCGATTCCCTTTCTTTCTTTCTTTATTTCCTTCTTTCCTTCTTTCTTTCTTTTTTTCTCAGAGATTCCCTATTTTTCTTTCTTTCTTTCTTTCTTTCTTTCTTTCTTTCTTTCTTTCTTTCTTTCTTTCTTTCCGGTATTCTTTTGTTTCTTTTCTTTCGTTCTTTCGATGAGGTCGTCTTCCTTTCTTCCTTTCTGTTAGAGATTTTCTTGCTTCCATTCTTTGAGAAATTTTTTTGTCTCTTCCGAAGATCTTTCAGTCATTTTCTATCTTTCCTTTCCTTTTTTTTCTTTCTTTTCATTCTTTCATTAGCAATTCAGAAATGTTCTTCCTTATCTCTCATAGATTGTCTCTTCTTCCATAATGCATGCCACTCTCTTTCTTTCTTTCTTTCTTTCTTTCTTTCTTTCTTTTCTCAGGAGGCTGGTAGTAAGCCTCTGCCTCAATACTCGCTCGGTCTGTTCATTAGCCACTATTCCAATGCCTGCGTTAGGTAAATCATGGAGATAAAACTCTAATTATCTCTCCTTGTTGCCCAATCTGGCAACCATCCATCAAAATAAAAAAAATTCACCACATTTCGTCATGGACTGCAAACATTTCGAAAAAAATTCGTTGAAAGACTATTTTCCAGAAGCATACTAGTCTCCATTACTAAGAAAAAGTTCGGGCCTCGACCGAGGTTCATTATTGGTATCCATATTTCTAAACCTAGAGCTATTGAACCAACGTTGAACAGTTCGCATTGTATTAGTGCTAAACTCAGATGCTTTATTCAAGTTATCAACAGTCTTGGATGCGTTATGTCTTAATTCAAAAACATACGTGAAAATTAATCCAACATTTCGGGGAAGACGCCGTTGCAGTCAAAAACCTCCAATAATAACGAATTATCTACCCATCCATATTGAATCTGCAAAAAAATACAATTCATTCAATATTTCACTTTTATTATCTTTCTCTACGATGTACAAATGTATAAAAACCTAATAACAATTGAAAATTCTTTATTCCACTAAATCAATATTCAAATAAGTTCTAAAAGCATTATTAAATTCCAACAATCCTTAATCTCTTCTCATAAATACAACAGAGTTTATTCGGATAATCCGCAAAAACAATGATAAATCAGCTAAGATCAGTCGTGGCATTATTTTCCATGGCATAGAAGGACATTGCATGTGCAATAAACTAATATATCACATCTTCTCTCTTTCATTGCGAAGGTCCTTTGATTTACAGACATATCTTGAACCTCATATTCCTCTGTTCTATTTCCAAAGTACGGAATTATCATCCAGGTTTTCTACCATTACTGTGCTTGTTACTGCCGACTGTTTTTTTTAATTTTCTTTATATGTTTGTGGGAAGCGAAATGAAGAAAAACGAACAAAACTACATGCGTTGGATTGAATATGTAAATCAGGAGAGAAAGACAATTGTATGGAAGACTGCAAGCAACAAAACCAATCTAATTCTCTGCTTGGTCAATTTTATCCGCAGATCTCAGTGATTTTACTACGGTCGGGCGATTGTCATTTGGACAGGATCGGCCAGACATAGAGGATTTTGTGGCCACGATTAAAAAAGAATTGATTTCATTTTCTTTATTTATTCTTCTATTTATCGTGACTCTCGGGAGCAAGAGAAGAGTCCATTACCAACAACAGACTTTGCTGATGATGGTGATTAGACTATTGACTTCAATTCAATGAAGTAACTTGATTTGTTTCTTCTTCTTCTATATCAAATAAAAGAAAACACGAAAAGGCTTTTAGCCCTAAGCTGTCTGGTATCAAGAGGTGCACATTTGAATATCCATATTACTCGTGGAAAGATATATACATGTGAGAATACCACAGGTATATATCTTTCTAATCTCCCAAATCTACCTTTCCTAAGTGATAATACCACCCAGGGAAGGTGGATTTTGGAGGTGCGAAATGCCTAGCGGTTAAGGGCACAGAAAATGGCGAGCAGTGTTCAAACTTCGTACAGTCTGCGTTCTTTTTTTATGATGACATTCGATCGCATTTGAAGCCCAGACACCGAGTGAAACGACTGTAATGGGCTAGAAATTGTTTGATAATCGATTTGCAAAGGATGAAAAGCGTCCGGCAAGACTAAACATCAGCAAGACAATTTTCAGCATTGGTTCATGAACAGGTCTCCTAGCTCACCTACGAAACTCATGTTCATGCAGGGAAATGCCCCTTCACATTGAAATTCTTCCACTGTTACAGTGGGATGATAATTTGACACACACTGTACACACACACACACACACACACACATATGTATTGATATATGTTTGTGTGGATATATATATATATATATATATATATATATATATATATATATATATATATATATATATATATATATATTCCTTTATTTTACTCACATATGTATAGATAAATTAGCTTCCAGCTACAATAAATTTTTTTGACGTGCTGTGCGCAGGTATCCTTTATCTCTCTGTATGTGTTTGTATATATGTATACATATATGTGTAAAATGAAGGATTTTATAAATATATATATATATATATATATATATATATATATATATATATATATATATATATATATACAAACACATGCAGATAGATAAAGAATACCTGCGCACAGTACATCAAAAAAAAATTAATTGTAGGTAGAAGCTAATTTATGTACATATACATGTGTGTCAAATGAAGAAAGATGAACTGTTCTGGCCGTGAAATAGGTTATATGAAGTTAGTACAACAATATCACTCAAAGTTATAACCCGACGGGCATTTATTTAGAAAGAAAATTCTGGTCTACAATGCCTCAGCCCTGGTACACAGTCAATCATCCCCTAGGGAACGGTGAATTAACATAAGACTAAATGATTCAGTCTCATCAAAAGGAGAATGAAAGTCTCGTTGTGAAAACACCCACACATTTTATTAAATTTATTGTTGGATTGGTGACAATGTTACAAAATGATCCATTTCACAAAAATGATCATAGAAATCTGTCAAACATTCACACAGTCTCAAAAGCAATCTAAGAGCAAAAAGAAATGATACAAGCAAAATGCTCTGATAGTTTATATTAAATTAGAATTAAAGTGGCTCAGTATCTGGAGTGATCCACTGTGCCCCGATCCACTGTGCCCCAGACATATTACTGAGAGAGAAAACCTCAAATCTCTCAAAAGAGCAAGCATAGTGATTACAGATTTGACGAGCGATAATTTTAAAACAAAATTATTTCCACCCAATATAACACAATAGAAAGATTCTGAATGATAGTGACACCTAAATGAAAGTACTTACTTTTGGATTGAAAAAAGTTCCCTAGCTTGCACACTGGGTAGCAATACTCAGGTAGGCAAGACTTTCGCTAGATAAGATTCTGGAAGTGTTGACTTGACAAGAGGAAGTAGTAGCCGTCCTGTAGTTAATTCACATTTTTAAAAAAATCATGATGATTCACTGTGCCCAGATTTCCATATATATAAATAAAATTTACATAATTATCGATAATATCATTCACAGACACTTGTTTTATTGAATTACGACTATTCACTGTGGCTATAGACTCTGATAGCCACTCCAGTACCCTTGGGTAGGATTGAAACTTTCGATCCAGAACCGGAGTCTGGTTTTCTACACCTGCCGTAACTGAACGGTTAGTTGGTCCGAATTAAGCAATATGTTTTTTACGCTCAATTCACCATCTACCGCAGTGCTCAATTCAAGAGTTAGGAGAGCGTATCACAATTGCTTTTTGCAGATAGATGTCCTACCTAAGAGTGCTCAACCCTACAGAGGGGAATGGTAATCCGTCAATATATATATATATATATATATATATATATATATATATATATATATATATATATACATATATATATATGTGTGTGTGTGTGTGTGTGAGAAAAATAGTGAATGAGAAAAACTCAGAAGTGAAGAAATATATTTATATATGACATCAAATAAATGAAAATATGAGACGTATTCCCGAGCCAATTCTGTTTCGTACTTCAATGTACTTCTCAAATTTTGTATTGTTTTTTTTTAGCATTTCGTTATTTCAAAAAATACACACACACGTGCACACGTATATAGTTGTGTGTGTGTGCGTGCACGTGTGCACGTATGTCTATTTGTGGTCATATGTATTCTCCCAAGTGAAACAACTACCAGTCAGAGACAGAAACTAACCATCGTACCAGATGTACACAAGAGAAAACAAAAGATTCAAAATACTCTGTAAGGAAACTATCCAACCATCTCAACGTCCACCACTTGACACTCTGTCTGTTCCTAAGAACCTCCTAATAATCAGATAAAACAAACTTGAACGCTCTGTATTCAGATTTCTGTTGAAAACGTATCTCCTTACTCCTGTCAGAACCTGGTCTGAGAATGTCAATAAGATAGAAATAAAGTGCTGAACTCTGATTCTAATGCATTAATATCAGAAACTTCAGAGCATCAAGAAAACATTTTAAGTGATTCAAATTGAGAAAGCCTAAAAAAAAAAAAAGGTTTCAAGATGAAAAAACCAAAGACAAATGTAATGTTCAACGACAAAAATTCTCGAAAATGACCGTCAGGGTAGACGATGAAAATGGTTGAGAATAACCCCGAAGAAGAAATAAGACGGAGTATAACAAGTGTCTGGAAAGCATTTAGTATAAATAGAAACACACTAGAGAGCAAGTTGCCATTGTGTTTGAAACGTAAAGAATACAATCAATATATAATGCCAGCTATGGCGTACGGGATAAAACCTGGAAACTTACAAAAGTACTCAAAGACAAACTCATAAACAGCACAGAGAGCAATGGAAAGAGCAATGTTAGGAATGACCCTTTGTGATGGAAAGAGATCGACATGGATCTGGGAGAGAACAAGGGTGAAGGATATCGTACAGGTGATGTAAAGATGGAAATTGGCGGGGCACATAGCAAGAAGAAGAGACAACAAATGGAACAAAATGTTAACAGACTGGGGCTCTAAGGTCAGTAAAGGTAGCAGGAAAGATCAGAAACAAAATGGAGAGACAAGATAGAAAGGTTGTCCGGGAAAACATGGCAGAGATTAGCAAAATTACGCATGTCATTGAAGGGGATAGGAAAGGCCTTTGTCCAGCAGTGGACTTATAAAAGCTTCTGATATATATATATATATATATATATATATATATATATATATATATATATATATATATATATATATATATATATATTTATATATATATATATATATATATATATATATAGATAGATAGATAGATAGATAGATACATAGATAGATAGATAGAGAGAGAGAGAGAGAGACAGACAGACAGACAGATAGACAGACAGACAGAGAGAGGGTGAGAGAGAGAGAGAGAGAGAGAGAGAGAGAGAGAGAGAGAGATAAGAACAGACTGAAATGGATATAAACAGATATTTGCATCTTTCGGCCGTTACAGTCCCAATTTTTCTAAATTTTGAGAATACAAAAATTGCATCCATCTAAAATATAATTTTTTTTAACGGTTGTCATGAAGTCGATTTGAAACGAAATATAATCCCATCCCTTGGCAAATCGAAAAAATGAAGTAGAAATATCAATTTTTTTCCATTCTGCAAATACTGAGTCTATCTAGTAAATCATGAGCTGCAAAGGCATCTCTTGCCAAATTGTAAGAAAAAAAAGTGAAACTTTTCGACAAGCGAATATGGTACACATAAGGGTGAAAACCTGTCTTATAGGAGGAATTTTTTTACAAAGTTGTTCCTACGGAAGGACTAAATGGTGGCTTTGGCCACTAAAAGAGATCAATTAATCTTTAGGGGAAGTTTAAGCCAATACCCCTGGCTACAATCCAGGCAACCAAGTGTACATGGAGAGTCACCAGAAACTGAATAAATCCTTCCTTATTCTATCGCCCAGCCTTCCAAAGAATTCCATTGAAATTCATCAAAAATCTTTGGTGATATTGGGTGATGAGGGAAAAAAAGTTACGATTCGGGGGAGATAACTGAGCAAGGATCAATCCCATAATTGAACTTTAGATTCTTGCTTGATATCCGGTTACCGGTAAATCTTGGTTTAGGTCAGCCGAGAGGTTTTCAGAGTCATAAACTTCACGAAAAATAGGCGCTATGCAGGGGGGATAACTATATTAATCAGATTTATATTTTAGATGTCTGGATTATATTCGATATCCCCGTCAATTTTTATCAAGATTAACTCATCTGTATTGATTGACCACAAATAATTAACGCGTCCTCACAATCCGCATATAAGACCAGCCAACTTACTGAGTATCTATTCCCCAACAACCTGTCTCCCCCCCACCCCTGAAGCAAAAGATAAGTTCTCCGAAGAACTTAACCATCAAATCCATTCCCAAAAATGAATATCAATATCTCCTTAGAGACTTCAATGCCAGGGTTGGTGCCGACTTCAGCTCCTGGTCAGATTGTCTCGGAAACTTTGGAACGGGAAGCATGAATAAAATCGTCCAAAAACTGCTTAAGTAATGTTTCTTCTGCCAGCTTTGTATCGCAAACACATACTTCAACTTAAATTACCTGCACTGAGATAGGACGCTTTTCAAATAAGCATGAACACTGCTGGACCAATTTAGTATAAATTTACATTTCTCCTGACTTTTGATCTAAAAAATTCTCCCTTCACTTTTGATCCCCGAAAGAGAATAAAAGATTTCCTCTCTCTTTTGACCTCTAAAAGAGAAATAAAAATCAATTTTCAGTTTCGACCAATAATAGGGGAAAAATTTTTCCCATCACTTGTGATCCATGAAAAATAAAATAAACTTAACCTAAATCTTTTTAACCCTAAAAGGGGAAAAAAATTCCCCTTAACTTTCGATCCTAAAAGAGGAAAAGATTTCCCCATCACTTTGCTTTCAAAACGAGAAAAAAATTTACTCTCACTTTTGAACCTTAAAGAAAAAAAGCTTTTCCATTTGTTTGAATCCCTAAAAAATGAAGAGAATATTCTCTCTCCCTTTCCATCCCTATAAGGGTAAATATTCCTCCTCACTTATGATTGAAACTGAAAAAAAAGCGTCATCTGAATATGAAGCCAAGTTACAAGAAAATTAAAAAGAATGTGCGTTTATAATGAGATGAAGTAAAAAAAAAAAAGAAAACTTCAAAAAAGTCACCAGAGTATGATTTTTGTTGAAAATATGTGCAAGAACAAAACGTTTTCTGATGTCTCATTATCTACCATGGTGATGGACAAACCCATCATTACTTTAAAGGTTTGAAAGGGCGTTACGAACATAGTCCATAGCGTTTTAAATAGTTGGAGATAAATTACCGTTACCGTAATCAATTTTCAATTTAAGGTGAACATACATGTAAAGAATATACTGTTTTACCCGGATCTTTATGTATGCTGTCCATTGTCCATGTAACTTATCCTTCTTATGCCTTTCAACACAGATATGCATTGAACTGATCCATCACCAGATGGGTCAGCATTTGTAGTTGTTCTCCGATTAAATGATAGCTTCTGTCTATTTATCGCAAAATTTAAATCAAATCTCACTAAATCAGTGGTTCTCAATCTTTCCGTTGCTGAGGACTCCATAATTCATAAGAAACTCTGGTTCTGCCCACGAACCCCCTATAATGCCTTGGTGGATCCTCCGGGGTCCGCGGCCCATAGGTTCAGAATCACTTCACCAAATGTTGGTGGGATCAGGCCTTGAAAGTTCCCGCCACACCCCTGAATACCCACTCAAATATATTTGAGGAGAAAAGCGTATCTAAGTTTTATTCTATTTCCAGTGCACGTCTTTTATGGATTGGAGGCCAATCACCGGAATTGGGATCAAAGGTGTTTCGTTGAGTGTTTTTTGAAGCGCAGAGTATTTTGATTCAACAAACGCCTATTTGTCGATGGCTAAGTCTATATATGACAAGTAGAAAAAGAAGTAGAAATGATAATTTTTGAAATATTCTAAAACTATTTACTGTCGATAATGTGTGGCTTTGAGAGATTCAATGGAGTAGTAACTGTCAAAAAATAAGACACCAATATGAGAGGATAATCCATCAGCTTTTGTTCTGTATGCATAGAATACGGAGTAAAACCAAGACATAAAATTAGATAGATTATTGCTCCACCAAAACTTTGATAAATCCATATAAAGTTCCCATCAAATTCAGCGTCACCGGCTAGGCTGTACTGGTTGGCTAATAATCTGGTTTCTTGGGACAACAATAACCCACTTAGCCTGTCATTACTTATTACTATTAAGAGCATAACAAACCAGAAAAAAGCATTTTATGTCTTTCTAGTTGCCCAGGAAAAGTGTGATATATATATATATATATATATATATATATATATATATATATATATATATATATATACATATATATATATATATATATATATATATATATATATATATACATATATATATATATATATATATATATATATATATATATATATATATATATATATATATATATATATATATATATATATATATATATATATGCCGAGTAAAAAAGTAAGGAAAATCAATCCAACATTTCCGAGGAACAGGACTTGGAATTTCCCTGAAAAATGCAGCGTACGTAGTTTCATGTTTTCTCTCTAACTTTCCATACCTATCAGATACAAATTGTATGAAAAAATCCCTCTCGTCTGGAAACCCTTATTTAGCCCTTCTAAAGTACTCAGAAATGTCAATTGCAAGACGAAATATGAAATTTATGTGATAATTAATGGATATTTCCGATTTTCCTGTTGTTTCTCTTGCTACCGTCTAGAATGTCTTTCTTTATTCACCCCCCCATATATATATATATATATATATATATATATATATATATATATATATATATATATATATATATACATGTACATATAATGGAGCAATGATTTGCTAAACTAACACGTTTATGTTTCTGCCCTGTTTGGGCTTATTCAGGCAAAGATTCAAGCAGGGTAGAAACATAAACATGTTTGTGTAGCAAATCCTTACTCGATTACATTTTGAGCTCTACTCTAAATTAACTTAATGTTTAATGCTGAATGAGCACTTTATGCGAGAAACACATCACATATCGGATATTGTATTATATCATATTAAATTCCCGATTTCCGTCATATATATATATATATATATATATATATATATATATATATGGTTAGATAGATAGATAGATAGATATAAAAAATAATGGAAAATGTAATTCAAGTCCATCAAAAAGTTTTATACATCCTTTTCCTTTCTTAATAATCATAAATACCAGTGAGATGGATGAGTCGGTTGTCCACCCCTCAGTTCCTCAAATCTTCAAGTCATATTGGAGACAACCACCCTCTTTCCACGATCAATGCCGATTCAGAGAAAATGGTTGCTTCCTATCACGGTTTACGTCGAGAAAGCAGCTTTGCTGAGATAAGCCTTCGCAAATGGAATAATACTGAACTCTTTCACGTATCAGAGGATATTTATCTCTAACTGATGCAAACATTGTTTTGCCGATATTGCAGACGTTTGCAGATTGTGTTGGCAATTTATTGTCGAAAGAAAGCATAGTATGATTCCCTTCCCCCGCTGTGTAAAGCCATTCATTTACCTCTTTCATAGGAAAGCTTTTTCTTTTTCTGAAAGCCAATTGAAAAAAAAGCATGTTGCTTCTTTGCAGAGAAAGATTTAGCTGATTCAGCCCCTCAAAGATATAGCACCTGTACGCTAATTTTGTTGAAATCTATATCTGTAAAGTATTTAGTATACGCGTATCCCACGTATCCAAGATACATATAGACTTCTTGCCGTAATTCGAACGTAAGAAACAATTGAACGACAGACGATAGCCATCACAAGCTGCAGTAGTACAACCAGGATGTGTTCGGTTCCTACATTCTTGCATAGCCTTTTGGAAAATCTCGAACCTCTATACCTTCGGTGATACATTAACAAACAATGTCTTCTACAATGTTATTAGCATTTACGAATCGTCCATAGTAAATCAAATAAGCTTCTGTAATACTGACAGTGGCCTCCATTGGCTGCAGATCCTTCAGTTATTTGAACTTTCGGGTCCTATGACCTGTAATAGATTATACGACTCACAGTATTGTTTGACAAAAACATCTTTGAAAGCACTCTCTCCGCAGATTCACCGATCATGTTTACCGTATCAAAAGCAACTGGTCGAATCAGATCCGCTGTGTTTAAGGGTTTATTTGTTACTCTATATGCCGCCGTGTTTGGTGCTAGCAAAAGATTGTCTGGTAGTAATGCATGATTAAAAAAAAAGTAGCTTCTTATTGTTTTGAAACTTTTGATTTTCTGGCAAAATAATCACGAGGCTTACTGACCATGTTGCAATGATTGATTACTAAGAGGCGTTTTAGCTTACTTTCGAGCGCTGTTTCTCTTCATTGTTGACATAATTCGAAGTAAAGCCGATGTCAAAATAAATATCCACACATTTCCAATGTTTTTGCTTCTTTCCATCTCTGCCTTTGGTTCGTGTTGTTTCAACACATTCACAATGTTTATGAACGTTTGATAAAACCCTTTTTCATTTGTACAACGGCGAAGACCACGACGTAAGAAATGCTCAATTCAGAGAAAATTCAAATGTATATCAGTGATTTTTTACTCCTACAAAATAAACTTATCTTTTTTATTTAAACACTTGATTCAACTTTTTGATCACTCAACCATTTAACAGATTTTAATTTTCTATGAGACCGCAGAAAATATGCGGTTATTTATATACAACTAACATGTATCCAAAATGTTAAAGAACAGTAAAGAATGTAAACTGTATTTATCGATAGATAGCTAGTGTTGGGACGATGAAGCTCAACACTAGATAAAGAGAGTGATTCGCTATGTGCTAGTTAGATGTCGCTTCCTATCTTTGTCACATCACCAGAAGATAGCCATCACAAGCTGCAGTAGTACAACAAATCATAATTCTATGAGTTGATACATTTCCTGGGATTATTGAAATTTTCGAATATCTTGCAACGTCCCTGGAAGATTACCGAAGCAGCTTGGTAAGCTGCGGTACATACTTTGGGAAAAGTTTTTTTTTTTGTAATAACAAAAACGAAAACATGTATAAATATATTGGGTGGGTCATCAAAACGATCGTTTGGCTTATTAATTGAAATTATTCATCATCAGCAGCAGCTGCATTTTTAGCAACGTTGTTGGACAGAGAATCTCCCCAGACCTCTCTATCATGGGCGTCGCAGAACAATACCCTCTGAACTTGTTTAGCTTGTCCCGCCGTCTCATATTTTTGCAGGGAACATTTTTGGATATGATCTTTAGGGATCCACGTTCTGAGTCAGAATGTCCAGTGGTCGTCTGACATTCTTGCAACGTGGCAAGCTCAATGCCATTGGAGTTTTTTTAAAATAATTTCTATGATATGCTGATCTCCGTCTCTCCTATATATACTGTGCTGTCTTATGATCTTACCATGTGAGGTTAAGCATTATTCTTCCTTGTGCACGTTGCATGATTCTAAGCTTGAAGGTCCATTTTTTGGTAAGGATCCATGTCTCAGCTCCGTGGGTGACTATCAGAAGATGCATTGGTTGTATACCTTTTCTTTTTAGAATTTCCTAGTTCTTGATTGTTGAACTGGCTCCACCGAAGGCTTGACAACCTGGAATGATTCTACGCTTGATTTCCTCTTCTTTTGAGGATTTCATGGAGATTCAAATTTTTTGGTAGATGCAGTAGTCTGCTCTCTCCAGTTACTCATTTTTCAATTCTGATCGTTATGTATTTATCTCCTGCGTGTTTCTTGTACACTGCATTTGTTTTACTGGAACATAAATGATAATCCGTAGCTGCAATATCCGGCGAATGTGGCTGATAAATCAGGACTTCTCAGCTAAACTTTAACGATTTTTGCCTGGTCACGAAAGAAATAGGCAATCTCGCAGTATCCTGATGGAATATTATGCCTTTTTCACCGATGCTTCTAGTCATTTGTTGCCTCTATTTATTTATTTATCTTTCGCTGCCTTGTGTTTTATCTTTCTTGGACTTTCTTTGCCTTGAAAACGCAGGGATTTATCTTTTAAAAGTTATCATTATAGCTATTATCATTTTAAACTCGGCAGCCATGTTTGGATTTTTGCTTCGGATCATAGCAACGGGAAATTGCCGATTTTTGAATGACCTTAAACCTAATTACGTTCGAGAGGAAAATCTCCAATCCTGCAAGGAATCACCGTTCTAATCTTGCACGAACGTGAAATTTATGTCGTAATCATTCTGCAACAAACTGTCTCAACTTGTCATTATTGCACCTTGAAATGATCACATACATGCCCACGCACATACACACACACTTTCATACATCCACATTCATACACACGGACACACTCGTTCGTACATGCACTCCCCTATAGCTGCATTATTCATCGCATGTTCTATAATCTGATTTGGGTAAATAGCTATGTGTAAGTGCAAGGTGGTGGAACAGTGACCGTCGAGAAAAAGATGAATTCAACCCCCTAGCTATGTAGTTGGGGCCCTTACATTTTTGTAACCCCAGCAGCATCACCAAGCAATTGTATACTGGCGTTCTGCGAATGCAGTCCTATTCTCCACAAATTTACAAAAATAAACAAAGACAAATATCTGTGTGCCTTGGTTATACAGAATACAACACAAGAGGAATATAAACAACGACAACAACAAAAAATATACCGGTTGCAACGTCACATTAAAAACGTCCAAAATGGCGACTAATACCCCGAAATTATATCTAATAACGAAAATGCTTGATTTCAGATCTAACAATAAATATTTTTTTAGTTGATTGGACACTTCTGAATGGAGGGACAGCCGCCAATATAGCATTAAAATGGATGTCTTAATCATTTATGATTTCCACTACCAAGCAGCCAGATCTGAGACATCGATTTTCGTCTCGGTTTCCTTTTGAACAACCATAACCATCATAGAAGGCAGAGGTTTCTCTGCTTTTTTTATAGTTTATAAGTGCAAGTGTTTGTTTGTGTGTTACTGCGCTCCTGGACATACTATTTTGTCTACAGACTTCAAAATTAGCATTAGCTCTCCATAAGATCGATTTTAAAAATGCCTTCTCTGATTTTTTGAAATAAAAGAAGATTTTTTTAACCTTTTTATTATTCTGTCGGGTTTACTAATGATATTTAGATTTTCCAGAATCTAGATTCTTTTTACTCTATCTTAGACGTTTCCCCCTGTGAAAAACGCCAGTGAGGTCATAAACAAAATTCTGACCATATGTATTCTTATCTGGAATTCTTTTTACATGATTTAAAATTTTGATGCTACGGCTATTCAGTCATTGACTGTGATGACGAGTCTTCATTATGATTTATTTTTTCATGAGGCAAAAGTGGAATTTTAATTTGAGATTAAAAAATGTTATTAGCAGTAAACATCAAGAAATACCCTGACTCTACTCAAGATGACAGGACAAGGTGGTGTGCTCTACTGATTGCAACGGAAGTGACTGATTCTTTTCAAATTTAGTTTTCTGTTATTTTTTAGTTGGTTTGGTATAAATCAAATTTTGTTATCATCCTTTTATATAATGACCAGTGTGACCTTTTCTGAATTCATAGATTCACCCCAATGCTAAGTGATAGCGTTTGAGACCAACACCCTATTCCTCTCCTGATGGAACAGGCCGTAGTGTAGGAGTACTGCTAATCAGTCTCAGATATCAGGTTCACTTTACACATCTTCTCTCTACAGGAAGTTTGACATGAAGTCGAGTTTAGGGTAGGGACCTAGCATGGCATAACATTGCATTCATCCCCGAAAATAGTGTGGTAAAGACATTGAAGGAAGTCTAGCTTGATCTCAGCCAAGCTTTATAAGCCATGCCATTGCCTGGCAGAACTATAGTACGCACTCACTGATAAAATTATCGCAGCTGCGTCTAGCTAGTCTGAATCACTGGACGACAGAAGCCGTTGACCTCTGTGTCTAGTGAGTACTTCAACAAGTTCCAGAAAGTTTCAGATATAAGGTCTGAAATAAATCATTACAGCTTAAGGCGTAGACCCTGTGTATGTCTAAGTCTTGCAGTATATCAACCGACTCAGAGGTTCCTTTATCAGACAACATATTGACTCTGAGCCCTTTCATCTCAGGAGGTAAGACGAGGTGATACCAGTTCACGCAAACCCTTTAAAGCCTGTCTCTCGATGATCTTGCAAAATTTTTACGAACAAAAGAATCAGCATAGATAGCGAATTCATTAATAACTTTTGGTGATTATAGTCTTTTTTCGCTGAGAACTTTCATGATCCCCAATGAATGCTCGACGAACTGAATGAGAAAGTTTGTCTTCACATGAGCACAAGAAAAAAAATGCCATATGAAGAAAGTAAATCAACGCATCTACCTAGGATAATAGAAGCCCATGAAATCCCCAAAAGAAGAAGAAATCAAGCGAAGAATCACTTTAAGTTGGCAAGCTTTCAGTAAAGCCAACACAATCCTCAAGAGTAAGATTATTCAATCTATCCTAAAAAGAAGGATATACAACCAATGCATCCTCCTGATAGTCATTTATGGAGCTGAAACGTGGAACCTAGCATAAAAGAGAATCATGCTCAACCTCACATGGACAGATCACAAGACAACACAGTATATCAAAGAAAAGCAAGACTCAGAATCATAGAAACCATTAGGAAGCAATAGGCAGGCCATCTTGCAAGAATGTCAGATATGCGATTGTGTGATGAACTAGACAAATTAAGTAAGTATTGACTCTACAACGCCACGATAAAAAGATCTGGCGAATTTGGGGGTAAGTTCATGTCTAACAACAAATGTTAAACGGCTGCTGCTCAAGAGGATAGAAATGCCATTATATGGGCTGACAAAATATCTTTATTTCTAATAATCTATATGTGAGGCGTAACCAAAACTGCTGCTGATGAGCTTATGCCCCCTATGTTAGCTATGCATTTTATTGTGAAATAAATAATGTTTTTCTTTCTTTTGATTTTTAAAAAAAATTTTAGTTACTCAAATGATTGACTTGATAAGATCTCATGTTTAATTTTAGCATTTCTGAAACTTCTACTTAAGTATTATGCATCATATATATGATATATGCGAATGAGTTGGTTTGAGAAAGTTATAAGCTACATATATGTAGGTATATATTGAAATTCACAGTGCCCCCCCCCCATTTCTTGCAGTACATATTCTAGAACAGGGACGGAACATAGACCATATATTCTACAAATCCTGTCATGATGAGATGTAAACCAAACTAAGAGGGGGAAGTCCATTTTATGAACAGATAAACAAACAGAAAATAATCACATCTTTATTCATATATACTAGTTTTAACCCAGAGAAAAAAAAATCAACTTATGATGTCTTTTTTGGTATATGACCAATCACTATACTTCTGTCCGTCCGTCTGCGTTAGGAAAATTCATGTTTGGCCAAAGAAATGATCAACTCATTTTTGCAGTCACCAAGGGACATCATAGAATCCATTCAAAATCTCAAATGGCGGTGGGCTGGCCATGTTGCAAGAATGGCGGACAACCGATGGACATCACGACTCAGGACATGGATCCCCCGGGATGCGTAATCGAGGCTGGTAGAACATTAGATGGAGAGACGAGCTAGAAAAATTCAGAAAGTACTGGCTCTGCGACGCCCACGATAGAGAAGTATGGGGAATCCTGACAAAGGTCTATGTCCAATGACGGACGTTGAAAGACTGATGATGATGCTAGCTTTAACTCAGAGTAAATTTAAAAAATCAACTAATAATGTCATTTTTGGTATACGACCAATCACTGTATTTCTGTCCGTCCGTCTGTGTTAGGAAAATTCAAGACGAGCCAAAGCTATGATCAACACATTTTTGCAGTCACCTATAGTATCCAACAGCAGTTCTTACTGGCACAACGGTTTTTGAAAAGCCAAACCCCTAAAGAGATTTTTGGTTCAATGTCAGTTTCTGCTCAATTCGTCAATTAATTTGCGTCTGGTTTCGTCCCTGCTTATCTAAAATATTTACTTACATCAAATTATAATTCAGTAAATGTCTTTCCGTGTAGATCACAAAATTCAAAAAACAGTAAAAGCTATGACCAACAAAGTTTATGTGGATATTAATGGGACCTCAGCGTAGGTTTATAGTCAGTTAGTTTCTGAAATTTCCTCCTCAAATTAAGTTTGTAGCTTGGTGCTCAATCTACAATAACAATGTATGTCAAATTAATCCATTACTTTGTGCCCAGCAGAGTTCAAGCTAAATGAAAAATGAACTAACCAAATGTTATGAGAAATGCCTGCAACCAATTGTCAAGCAGTAAAGGAAATAAGACTCAGCGACTCGAACTCAAAATCAGCTGAAATTTGGACTGCTACTTATGCCTTTGGGTAAGGCGTAGACCCCTCTCTTCCTACCAGCTATAGGTAAAAAATCGTATGGTGAATTGAGTAAATGAGCAAATTATTAGGATACACAAAGTGTGTCTAGCTATATATTGTTGTCGACAATTGGGTCAATCTAGAAGTGACGTTCTCGAAAGCGCTTACAATATATTGGTTTCTTGTTTCTACTTATATCCTTTTAGGGGTATAATCTTGTCAACTAGATTAAATCATATCTAAAAACCATCCGAATTAGGAAAAGTGTTTCTATGAATTGTATGAATGGGTAGGCATTTTGAAATTCAAATTGGACGACAGTGTATGTACATATCTTCCAATTATGACTTATTTATTATACATAGGTCTGTCCCCGAATTTGATCACTTCCCCCATAGCGTACTACCCATCAGTTCACAGAGAACTTTTAGATATATCGTGTAGACACAGGATCAAATACAGAAATGTACGAAAAAGAAGGAAATGCGAATAAAATCTCTTTATCGGAAACGAATTCCTCGATCCATCCTAAAATGTAATCCCTCTTATCGAACGATTGTGACTTAACTTTTATCGAAAGGACATTGAAATTCATCGATAACCCTTAAAAATATCACGTGGACGTAGAGAGGTTTATTTTTCCTGCCTGACTACATGCTCCCTCCCAAAAAATTCTTTATTGATTTCAATGAAATTTCTTGAAACAGTGAACTACGCAGTAAGGAAGAAGTGATGAATTTTGGTATAAATTCGTTTCTGATTGATGTTCTAATGTTTTATACATTTCTGTATCCACTCCTGTGTATCCACACGATATCTCCACAAGTTCCCAACAGGTTTTAATGGAATTTTGAGGAACTATGCACTACATTGTGAGAAAGAAGTAATCAAAATTTAGGGCAAATTCAGGAATCTATTCTTGATTGAGTAATATTTTCAGGTCTCTTGAAAAAAAGGTTAATTTCTGTATTCCCCCCGTATCTGTCGATATCTCCAAAATTTCTGTGATTAAATCTGAATGAAATGTTGTGGAACGGTAAAGCAGGAAGAAAAAGTCACTGGATTTCCGAGCAGATCGAAGGATTCATTTTTGATCGGGGAATATTTATCCGTTTGAATATTTCATACATTTCTGTATTCGTTTTTATCTGTCCATCCGGTATTCCCGAAAGTTCTCGACATATATCAATGAAATTTCGCGGAAGGATGTGTTAATGATTTATTCTTGAGTTGAAAATATTTTTGCGTTTAAGAAGATTCTGAATTCGTCCCTGTCTGTACATATGATTTCTCCAAAATTTCTTATCAAATTTTAATGAGATTTGGTGAAGTGATACGGCACTGGGTACGGAAGGGAATCACCTAATTTTGAAGCGGAACTAGAGATTTGACTTAAATTTCGAGAAAATTTTCCGTCTAAAACATTTGTACATTCTTCATTCGCTCCTGTTTGCCCACACAATATCCCCAAATTCATTCAATAAATTTCGATGGAATTTCGTGAAAGCGTAATCTATTGTGAGTGAATTCTGGAGGATTCAGGAATTCGTTTTTGATTGAAAGAATTTCTTTTTCGTTTTGATGTTTTATACATTATACATATACATACATACATATATACATATATATATATATATGTGTGTGTGTGTGTGTGTTTGTGTGTGTATGTTTGTGTGTGTGTGTGTGTGTGCACGTGTGTGTGTGTATTCACTCCTGCAACCCCTCTACAAATTTTAATGGAATTCTTTGTAACTAAGTGACACATTGTGAGGAACAAAAGTTTCAGGAATTCGTTCTTGATGGGGAGATATTTTTGTAATTTTTTAAAAATACATTTCTGTGTCCGCCAATTTGCCCACACGATATCTCCATAATTTCTCGATAAATTCCAATTTAATTTTGTGGATCGTTAAGGCATTGAGTAAAGAATTCACTGAATTTTGGATTTCTACATTCGCAACCGTTTATCAACCTGGTCTCTCAAAAAAATCTCAACGAATTTTGTAGAGAGATGTGCT
Organism: Thysanoteuthis rhombus; assembly: GCA_963457665.1. NCBI lineage: Eukaryota > Metazoa > Mollusca > Cephalopoda > Oegopsida > Thysanoteuthidae > Thysanoteuthis > Thysanoteuthis major. Next base: position 28,700,929 of record OY735209.1, on the reverse strand, counting down.
ACCTTGCAAGAAAGAATTTTAATGTCTTTTTTGGGCGGGGGGGGGGGAACAATTTGTTTTTTCTCGTTTGAATATTTTATACATTTCTGTCTTGACTCCTTCTTGTCTTCAAAATATTTCCAGAGGATCCCAAGGATTCTCGATGAAATTCATTGGAACGCTTATTTTGGTTTGAATCCTGGAATGTTTTTGATTGAGAGATTTTTTTGGGTTGTTTATCGGGTATTCGTGCATTTGCTCCTGTCTGTCCACATGATATCTCTAGAGGTTCTCAAAAAATTTTCTATAGCATTCGTTCGGAGAGTGAGCTATAGGCCTCGAGAGAAGTGATTACACTTTGGGATGGATTCATTTACAATGACTCAGCAATAATTGGAAAAAATGAACATTCATAGTCGTCCATTTTGGATTTCAAAATGACCACCCTTAAAATTCATATAAAACTGACAACCGTTATTTTTCTAACCTGTATGGTTCTTAGACCTGATTAAACTTGTAGCAAAGATTCTATACAAAAATGTCATCTTCCAAATTCCGATAGATGTAGTTTTTAAACTTCATCATTTTGGCCTTGAATGACTACCAGATTGTCATTTTTAACCTTGAAATATCTGCAAAGAGTCATTCAATACCGAATATTGATTGAAATCTACTTATATTCCATATTGATGGAGTTGGAGTACTACAGTGGCAATATTTGTATCATCATTTGCTATTTTCTGTTTTTGATTGAATACCCAAAAGAGATTGAAAATACTGAAAATACCACAACTTTGAATGTGCTGTCCAGGATTTTCCCTAAACATTTTATCTGTTATTCTACATCAAATGGAGGACCTTGTTATGCAAAAATCGCTAATGATGTATTTATTTCTGCATCCAACTCTAATATGACTCGACTATATCTAATGTTTTTAAAATGTAAGGTCTTTTCTGAAAATAAAAACAATATTAGTTCATTGCTTAGTTATATTATAGTTGGGTTTGTTGGGTCTCAATTCTTTTCATGTTGCGTTTACAGGTTTTCGTCCCCAGAGATCATATGCAAAATTATGGCCAACAGAAATAAAGATGGCGTAATAGACTAGATAAATTCAGAAAGTACTGGCTCGTAACTGCCCATAGTGAGGTTTGGCGAATCTTGTGGGGTTGGGGGTCTATATCCAACAACGGGCGCTAAAAGGTGATAATGATATTATTCAATTTCCTTTTTTTCATTTGAGATTTTTAGATTTATTCCAATTTATTTTTTATTGAACTTTTCGTGAGATAGATTTGATTTTTTATTCTAATTTTTCTTGCATTTAAATGTTGCTATCTTTGGTCTTGTGGTTCCCTGAATCTTCCACAATTTTTAGATAGTTTATGATCATGTTTTGTTTCTTTTATTTCTCGTTTCTCTTTTTTGTCTTTTCCTATTTTATGTATGTTACTGATTCTTATCTATATATGTCGTTCATGTTTTAGCATATTTTCTCTATTCAGTAAGTCGAAATAAATTGTTTTATAATTTAGATGGGTCGAAATTGGGAGTTGTTGGTTCGAATGTTATCATTAATAAACTTTGGTTATGTTTCTTGTAGATTTTTGTAAGTTGGATTTTTTTGTGTCTGCAGGTTATAGCTATCCCTGATCTTTAATTCAAGAGCCTTTCTTTGCGATTGAATTTTATCAAATCGAAGGTAAGAAAGTCTGATGCAATTCAATATTATCGAACCAAAGGTAACAAAGTTTAACAAATTACCCGTTAGTTTTTTATAACTAGGAATAAAGATCTATCCCAACAATGAAAAAAAACAAAAACAAAAGCAAAACAACAACTCATTCTGAAGATTCCACTGGATGAAACAGAGAAAATTCTAATTGTAAATGGGACAATAAACTTATTCTGAATGATATTCATTGGCCCTGTGTAAAAACATCGAGCATTCTCGAATATAGAAATTTCAAAATATATGAGGTCTTATGTATCTGTAGTTAATGGAATAAGTAACTGCTTGATCCGGGAGGAGAATAGGTCATATAGTTTTGATATTATTATTATTTTTTAGAATATCATCAATGACTATTTGTAATAAAAGCAAGTGTTTTTAGAATAGATTTTGTCAGAGCAAATATCAATGAAATAAAAAAAAAACTTGGCAAAAAATCCCTCAGTACTGCACTTTAATGTGTTTTCATATTGAAATACAGCATTGGGATTTTTCCAAGTTCTTGTGTTCCTGTTTATATATATATATATATATATATATATATATATATATATATATATATATATATATATAATTCTATTATATCCAATTTTTTTAATGCATAAGAACAAATAAGTAATAAACGTCAGTGATAATCAATAGCAAAATAATCGCTTCAGTAAAAATAGAGTTTTGATAAGATTAGTATCAAAGCACAAAATTATCTAATTTGTAAACTCTCTCTCACTCTATCTCTGTGTCCGTCTTTTTTTCTTTCTGTCTTTTTTTCTGTCTGTCTGTCTCTGTCTCTCACTCTCTCTCTACACATCTCTCTTTCTTTCAATCTCATGAGCAGGGCTGGATTAGCCATTAAGCAGTAAAAGCATGCGCTTGGGTCATCAAAAGAGAAAAAGAGGACACTGCAGGTTCACTGCAGCTTAGCGTGTTGAATTGTTAAAAGTTCTTTGAATTTTCATTTACCCCCTCCTATTTATATATACAGTTAATTTAAACATTCAAATGATTCAAGCAACCACTCAAATACTATTATGGGAGAATGGTCTTCGTGCAAGCCCTAATTTCATTATCTCTATTATTGTTCGGACTATCCTCATCTTGGTTGTCTTCCATACAACGTTTCGGCCGTTGTACTCCACAGCCTTTATCAGGTATCATCTGGTAGGTGTAGGGGAGTAACGAACCGAACATTTTATTCAACCGAAGGGGGTATATAGACCGCACTCCCCTCTTAGCAGTTGCAGTATTTTTGAATTATTGTTATCTCACACTGGGATTGAACCTAGAACCATTAGATTACTCGCAGTACAGCCGAAATGTTGTATGGAAAACAACCAAGATGAGGATAGTCTGAACAATAATAGAGATAATAATAATACCTCATCTCCGAAATTCAGAGAAACACCTAATTTCATTGTTAGATATTCAGTTTAGTGGAGACGTGTATTTTTAAACATATTCTGCATATATATATATATATATATATATATATATATATATATATATATATATATATATATATATATATATATATATTCCTCGTGTATTTTGATGTGTTTTGAATGGATATGACCTCATTTCTTTAGGATTCTATTTCATTTTTGAAAAAATCTTGCCAATGAAGGAATGAGAAGGCCGTGGAAGTGTCATTTTTTGGCAATGTATAAGGCATCAAATGGCTTAAAGTTCTCGATATTCTATGTTTTTAAATGTCTGCTATATTTACTCTGACTTTAGATGTACTCAGAAGTTTAGTGTCTTTGAAATAAAGCAGAAATTATGGTATAAGCTGGACGAGTAGATGCCATTCAAGCTAATTGTGAGTGTCTCCTTATATTTGCTTAAACTCTTTCGTTTTCTGTAGTGTATGAAGAGATACCAGTAGACATATGGTCTCACTTGCGATTTTCTGCTCGATAAATGCATTCAATAATCTCTTCTCAACTTTTCGCATCCAGCAAAAGCGTGTGTGATTTTCCTATCATCTTCTCGATATTTACTAAAGTTTAGTTTAATGTAGCAAAAGACCAAACGTGGAAGAGGGATATTGTGTTATACCAATCTTCCTAATAGGGAAGGTCTAATTATCTGCCTAAAAGGAATTATGATTAAAAAAATGATGGATCTTGACTAGTTTCGAACACCATGTGTTAGTCGATGCTTCAGTGATATCAAGTATTGACCACCCCTAAAAGTTTTTCGGACGATTCTTTGTTGTTTTTTATACTGCAATGTTTTGGATTATCCATTCTAGAGCCTCTATGAGGCATTTCAATCTGTGTGGAGCCTTTTTTCCTTCCGGTAGTATCCATCAACACTGTAAAGATGTAATGCTGACATTTTTTCTGATCTACGGTATCAGTACACAACCTGAATAAAAAAAGAGTCCTGCACTTCTCATACAGATTTTACATCCGAAGAATCTCGTAGAATGGATCGACTGAAGCGTTGTCGTAATAAATGCTGATTTTCATGGTAGTATTAATTTGCCATCTCAAAAAAGTAAAATACAATACAAGGCCAGAGCTATTGTGTGAAGAATTCATAGCTCCAACCTGCGAAATTATTGTTATTTTTGCATCAGAACCAAGTTGAAATAATCTCCAAGCAGCAGTAAGCAAAATTCGTGGAGTAAAAGCCAGTGCCATTTTTCACTACAAATAGTGGGTCTTAGGATAGATGAACTTTCATCGAGCTGATCAATACCAACCATAACTTTGTTATACAATAATTCAATTGCTGGCTGTGGAACTGATATTTGATCCTTTCCTTTTATCCATCAGTTGTCTTAGAGAGTTAATTGCTACAAAGGGAGACCACTGAAATGTCATTCCAGTGCACAATTTCTACAATATAATCACTTCTAAAGTCAAATTTGCCCCGATCATCTTTCTCTATTTGGGCAACATCCCTTGATGGACATTTCTGCATCTCGTTTTCTATCACCGTCCCGGTTGCTTTAAAACCTAACGAGTTTGTTTACTTCTGTTATCAAATCATAGGACGTAAAAAATATATTTGCCGAATTGCGTGCATGTGAGTTCCGTTTTCATCCAAGTATATTTCTGTTTCTGTTCCTTACTTATATAAGTATATCTATATCTACCAGGAAAACTACCAAACAGTAATGTTAACTGAATGCTTTTAAGATTTTTCTACTCATCCATGATTGGAAAACTTCAAAAGGGACCTTGGGATATTTGAGGGTGAATACTTCTTTCGAAATGCTTTTGGGTAACGTCTGTCTGTTCGTCTGTCTGTCTGTCTGTCTCTCTCTCTCTCTCTCTATATGTATATATATATATATATATATATATATATATATATATATATATATATATATATATATATATATATATATATATATATATATGCATAACGAACTTATAATTTGAAATCTCAGGGAGGGTCGTGGGAAAAATGCTTGGGATAACTCTAAGAGATCAAAATGGATCAGAGAGAAAACTAGAGTAAAGGATATCATGCAAATAATTAAGCTGTACAAATGGAGATGGGCTCTTGAGTAAGATCCTCCAGTTCCTTTTGGAAATAGTCACCAGACACTTAGCAAGGAGAAATGACAACTGACGGAGCAAAAGACTGGCCGATTGGTGCCAATGGGATACTAGCCGCAGTAGGAAAAGACCTGGGTCCTGAGAATGGGATGGGATAAAAGATTCACTGGTAAAACATGCAAGTGGTTAGCACAATGGCGACTGTTATGGAAGGAAATGTGAAAGGCCTTTGTCCAGTAGGGGGCTTATAATGGCTGCTGCTGACGATGATGATGACGATGAAACATACTAAGGCATAAATAATTATGCATACAAACTGTTCTGTCTATTTTTAACATATTTACCAGACTATACCATTTTCTTGAATTTCATTGCTTTTGCCCCAATGACTACATATGTAGTTTCCATAAAAAACAAAACAAAAAACAAAACTCAGCACGGAAATAAAGAAATATATGTCCAACTATAATAAAGACGTCTCCAATGGACAGCAACAATGTGGTGAAGAGAGACGTGTTTTCAGTTAAAAGTCTTATAAACGAAGGGAAACAAAATTGAACGAAATTACAGAAAATACCAAGTTTGAGAATTCAAAGAAAGATAAATCGAGATAATTTATGCTAAAGTCTACCTTGTAAATAAATGCTTATTCTTGTTTTATAATAAGATTTTTTTCACGAAATTTAAATATAAAAGGGCGAATTTCATTCTTTTGAAACGAACTGCAATTGTAGAGTTTTGTTTGTGCTGGGTTGAATTTGATGTGAGATTTCCCACGGGAAGATGTTCTCCTTCTCTATGGCGCCTTGGAATATGTAAGACCAAAATCCATTTCCTTATCAACCATTCCTGTCAGGTGCCCACTCAGACTTGACATCCCCAAGGATCTCAAAGCGCAAACACGCAAATATGAGCTATTACCTACTCCATTCTATCGACCTGCTATACAAACATACACATATACACGTGCACACACACACTCACTCACTCACACATCTTGTAACACAAACATGAAGCAGTTAAACCTTTGTGAGGTCAGCACTGAAATAATGAACTGAATATCATAAATACGCCAAACATAATTTAGGAGACAAACAACTTTGAATTCCAACTGCGGAAGTCCAATCTCAAGCCCAGCATCGCTAGAGATCGGCAATAAGATTAGGGAATGCATTTTGGAATCGTATGTTGAACGACACTTTGGTGAAGCTTCGTCGGGTCTGGCAAATCGCAAGTGGATTATAACAAGAATGTCAAAGTATCATATAGGAAAATAAATGAAAAACGACTGACTAAATAACACAAAAATAGTCTCAACTTGCTTACAACGACCCGAGTTCAAGTGGAAAATTAACCATTTTACGGTGGATTACGTAAAATTCTGTCACAGGAGTTTTATGGTAAACTTAATAGAAAAAAATCTTTTTATAGTGATTTATGGTAACTTAGTTCTATCTGTGAGTCAGGGCTTTTATCATGCAATTGATTAGTTGCAATAGATGATCTTGCTAAGGACTAGGGATTTATCTCGCAATGGGTAGTTACCACGTTCCACTTAATGTGTATAAAAATACATCAACACTGAATACTTACAAGGTAGATTCCAAAATGTCATTGAAAAATCCCTAAAAGTCAAAAAGCTTTGTTGGGTTTCTTTAACTGTGTCACTTTAGTCCTATTTCATTTTCAAATTTCCTTTATGTCAAACCATAATTGAGGTCAACCCAATATCAGGATATTGTATTTGTCTTTTTTTCAGTTTCTGTCATACAAGAGGTCATATAAGATGACAATAAAGAATAAAACAGACCAAAAGACATGAACAAATGAAGGAAAATATTGAGGGTCGCCATTTTTATTTTTATTCTTTTAATATAGAACTCGATAAATAAAGAAATCAGGTCAAGACTTCAGAACCGTCAAAGTTTGTCGTTTTTAACAGGAAACAAAAATAAGAAAAAACCTTCAAGAGATTTGAAACATTTTGTTTTTAATATCAATTGCCATGTTCGACACCTATCAATGTACTGATTATTGATAGAAGTTCTATAAACAGTCAGAACGTTATTCATCCGACCTGTAGTGGTTAGTATATGTTTTTGGTCTCGTGAACTAAGCTCGACTACATACATTGAAGGAAAATTTTTATCACTGGCTATTTAATTACCTTTATTGATAGTTATAATACGGTTACCTTGTGCGTGAGAAAATTTATTTGTTGAATTAGGTTTTCCTACAAAGCAGGTAACTAGTTAGGTCGTGTAAATATCAAATGAAGAAAAAAGAAGTGAATTACTCAGTATCATGGTGAACAAAATATCTTTATGAACAAAGTATCATCATCAAGGATTCGCCACACTTCTCTATCGTAGGCATCACGGAGCCAGTCTTTTTCTGAATTTGTTTTGTTTGTCTCTCCATCTTGTATTCTGCCAGTCTCGGTTGCACATGTGATTTTTGGGGATCCATTCTGAGAGTTGTCTACAATTCTTGCAACATGACCAGCCCATTGCCATTTGAGTTTTCTAGTGGATTCTATGATGTCTCCGTTTTTTTCCTGATATAATGCGCACTTTTTTTATCTCTCCATGTGAGGTTGAGCATGATTCTCTTGTTGTTAGGTTTCGTGTTTCAGCTCCGTAGGTGACTAGCAGGAGGATGCATTGGTTGTGTACTCATCTTTTTTAGGATTAATTGGATCTTTTTGTTTTTGAAGGTTGTTGCCATCCCTAAGTTTCTTATAAAATGTGTTGTTTTGTTGACGATGATAATGTTTTTTTTAGCTTGTCAATTTGTTGAATGTGAATACGTTAAATCATATTTGTATCTGTGCTTCTTGATAATAGTTTTAAAATATTTCAAAGCAATAATATATTTGTAATGATTATAGTTCATCGGAATTATTGTCTATAACCGTAAGGGAAATAGTACATTTTTTAAGTTGGGTTCGAGATCACAAAACTGACCGCCTGGAAGAAAGGTCAATCTCAAATATTTTATTAGTTGGTTCCCATATCATTCAAGTTGCAAGAGTTATTCCAACTTAAACGAGTAAGAATCAATTGCTATGGAAAGTTTTAAATGAAAGCAACATTTGTAATATAAAGCCTAGCAATTTTAATCACCAGCGGGAATTGATACGCCAAGTTAATTTTGTTTCCGCCCTCGTGTTTGACATTTTTGGTCTTTTTCGGCGAGAAAAAGAAAATGCAGTTTAATCTTATTTTTACTGTATCGGCAATGTATAAGTGATTATTTATGTCCATAAATTCAGTATTCCTATCTTTTTGATTTCCTTGTCATATTTCACAATTTGCATTCAATATTTTTTGCATACCATGTTTGTCTCTTTGCTTGCCTTACATTTTCTTTTGCTTGAGAAATGATACAGGGTTTATTCATTTTAATATCCAGTGCATTTTCCCCAGTGATTCCGAATTTCACTCTTGCTTATCCGTTTGAACATTCACACAATATCTCCAAACATCCTCAATGAATTCCAATGGCATTTTTGAGGAAGGGTTGCCCATGGTCTCCAAAAGAATTGGTCAATTTTTTGCGGTAGATATAGGAATTTCATACGGTTGAGATAAATTTTTTGAATTTTTATTCTGCAGAACAGTCCATGGAAATGGGCCAAAATCGAAAAATATAAGCGTTACACCTCAAAGAAGATTATTCAATATTTGTACATCTAGAATCTTCTCGTAATTCATTTTCTTCCATACATTTATTTTTTCGCTCCACGCACTATCTCAAGAAGTTCTGAAGGAATTTCTATGAAGTTTTTTTTAAAGAATGGGACATAGGCTTAGGAAGAATCGATTGAATTTAAGAACAAGTTCAGGAAATTTTTTACCGTTACTTCCCCGACATCAAAAGTATATATGAAATGATTTTCTCCCAGTTCTTAGCAATAATGGTGGTGGCAGAGGTATGCATTCTCTGTGTGCTTTCTAGTTTTTTGACTGACATACAATCTGTATGACAGTTATACTTTTCCACCTAAAGAAAATATTTCAACGTCAAACTGAAAAGTATGAGCAGAACATTCTTATATTTCTATAATCCTCCAAAATAAAATTGTTATTCGAGAAGAATGGATGAAAGTATTTACCGCCATTTTTTTTGCTATCTTGAAATGTGTGAGGAATTATCATTGTTGAAATGTCTTGGAGTTCTTCCAAGTGAAATTGTTGCCAGGGGCAGGAAACGGGCAGATATTTCAAACGTCAGATCGGGGATCTTTCTTCGCAAAAAAAAGAAAAAAAATTGATATCCGTGCTGCAAGGCAAATATACATTTTTACAAAAGACAGTGGAGTGTTTGTAGAACGTTATATCAAAGCTTCTTTGTCTTCAATTCAATGTTTCTTAGAAACCGTTGCAGAAATTGAGACAGCCTCGTTTCCATGCCTGTCTCTAAAACGCATTTTTCTTTCTCTATGAACTCTAGGAATTCGTTGTATAATTCCTAGAGTTCTATCGACGAAGTATATAGAGTCACTTGTGCCTGTCCGGCCGTTTATCCGTCTGTATATCCACCTGTCTATCTATCTGTTTATCCACGCGATATCTTGAAAATTCCTGGAAAGATTTCAATGAAATTTCGTGGAAGTGTGGGACAAAGACTACGAAAGAATTGAAGGAACTTGGGGTCAGATCTAGGGATTTCTGTTCGATTTGGAGAAGTTTTCATTATTTTGCAAGATGATAATTTAAGAACTAACAGTCAATAAGTGGAAAAAAATATCAGGGGGAATAACGAACCTCTTCTTTGTTTTTTAATATCTTATTTTCATTCAGTTTTTAGTAAGTGCATGACACTGGCGGACGTATGTCTGATATCTAATTTCCTTCTTTATAACCACTGAAAATTAGTCATTCGCATTAGTCTCGTTCTTATTGTTCTTTCATTCTCTCATAGATACTTTCTAGGATTCCGTACTTCCAAATTATGGACGTTTACAACAGAAAAGATCCAAGCGCTTTTCGTGAAGTAATGTTTCGAGTTTGAGTTGTAAATCGAATCTGTTTCGTCGAGTCATCTTGATTATTGCAAACATTATAATCCGTTTCCGAATGGGTAAATCAATTTCACTATATGTAATCATGTGACAACAAGCCCGAAAGTCAGCCCATAGATGTGTTAGTTCTTGCGTGAGGATCTAGAATGGGGAATTTTGGTAACTATATTTTCAGGTGTACATCTAAAATTGAGTGAAAGAGCATCTTTAAACTCCTAGAAACGTCTAGATTCTCCATATATATATATATATATATATATATATATATATATATATATATATATATATATATATATAGTAGAATGTGGATTTATTTCCGGTTCTACTCTAAAACAACTTGACTTCAACAGTAAAAAGTTGTATGTATCGAGCACTCCATGAAATAAATCCATTACATATCAGAAGTGGCTTTATATTATTATTATTATTATTATTATTATTATTATTATTATTATTATTATTATTATTATTATTTTATACTGCTAGCCTGATTTGTACCACACACACACACACACACACATATATATATATATATATATGTATATATATATATATATATATATATATATATATATATATCAATGCACTTCCATCATGGAATGGAGCACTCTGGTAGATGAAGAATATATGCGATGAATAAGTATATCGCTTAAACTCAACTTGACTGTACAGTTCCATGGAGTAGAGGGAGAATACCAGCTTCTGGATCTGAAACTAAGGTTTCGATCCTGCCTCGTGGTACTGGATGGGATAATGGATAGTCTATAGCCACACTGAAGAGTTGTAAACACCTGTCTGTGGATGACACAAATATATATATATATATATATATATATATATATATATATATATATATATATATATATATATATAATTCATATCATTAATGCATTTAGTTTGTTTAAAATATCACTTAATTTCTATCACTATGAATTTGATAAAGATATTATTTATTTCGTCAAAAATCATCTGAAAAGCAATTTCTGACAACTAGACTCAATCAGAAACGACTAGATTTAAATAAAAAGGGTATGAACTGCTCAAACTAAACAAGGGACGTAACTCACATTCAATGACAGCGGTCACCGCTATTGGCGCTCACGTATCTAAAAAGGTTTTCACCGTATCATTTGAAGGAAACATTATCCAAGAGTCATTAAATTTTACCGTCAATACATTTAGATGTGTTCCTCTTCATCCATAAAATAGACGAAAAATATCAATGCAGTGGCACAAAATAGCTATTTTTAGTGGTATGTACCAACATATATCAGAACTTAAAAAAAAATAAAATAAGCCACTCAATTTATACTTTATTGTCTATTTTATGTTAAAATATTTTTTGTTCAGTTTATATTTTCAATTTTTAGTATTATGGTAATGCATTATGCAGGTACTTATTTTTCTTACTTTTAGATTTTATTAAGATGTACACACTACTATTGTTTACAAAAAAAATTCCCGGGTGAATTCGAGCCACCAATCTCTTGATTGCAAAACGACCACTGTAACCAACAGAGCCATAGAATATCATTTGTTTGTGACTTTCGGAACATTTCTCATTTCCAACGCTAAAACTCGTTTTATGTTTACAAATCTGAAAAATCGTTGTTTATTTTAAAGAAAAATTATCAGCTGGGTAAAACTAAGTCTATATGAAACGTTTAGTGTAATTCACTTGTACATTTGAAGCATGCATTGTCTTACATCAAATTAGAAGTAAAAATTCTCTAAAAATTGTATCTACGTTTTCGGAGCAATTTTTGTGGGTAGGTGTAATCAAAAAGTTATTTGCAATAAAGGTCTTTACAAGTTGACATAAATTCTTATCAAAATTGATTGAGTTTCGCACAAGTTATTATAAGATTGAAGTCGTTGGTTTGTGCAAGCAATCAACTTACTCATATTAAGGACAGAGCACTGAAGACGCCTTCCCGATAATCTGACGAATCTTAATTTCATCTTAATCGTCCCTACAGCTTTGCTATAATTGATTTAAAAAAATTGTTTCCAGTAGAGAAAGACATTCCATATGTTTTTTTAAATTCAATAACTCGTTGCTCCTCCAACAGATTTGTTTGCAATTATCACTAACTTTCTCCCAAGATGAAATATCATGAATAACTTGAAATTTGCAATGGGGATGGTATTTCTTCCATGTTTTACACCGTTTCGCTATAAGTTATTTCCAGAATTCGAATCAACATGGCCGATAGGATTTAGTTTACGAAGACTATAACAGGTAAACACGTTCGGTCTCTTACGTTGCTACTTTATCATTTCAATATCATTTCAGCTATCACAATGTCGAAGTGTAATAGATGCAGAGCGTTCAGATCAAGCATAAACAGAATTTTATTGCAGCACTCCGAGTTGGTTTATTTAGACATTGGATTGAACTTTATACAAATCGATTATAGACGAACGGAGTTCAAGTCAAGCTGGGACAGTTTGACATCACTTCGTACTAATGAATTTGGGAGCAAATCCACTCGTTCCTCCTGTTATGGGTAAATAGAAGGGCAGTTAGAGTCTTTTTAGCTCTGTAACGCAGTTCATCTTGGTCGTCTGGCTAGCACCTGATGCGGTAAAAAAAAACCCAGAATTACTGCGGAAACAATGATCGAATCTCCATTGATCGTTCGAGAAATGGTGACAAAATCATGATCACTTGTGTCACATAACACCGTATCAACTGATCTGAGTTTCTCTGGATGAGAAGATAATTGTTTTACTGAGGCAATATTGGTGCACTACCCCATCTATTGAATACTCGCGAAAGAAAAGAGCTTATGAGACTATAGCAGTAGGTGCTGTGGTGGGAAATGTGAAGAAAGAATTTGATATCTATGGATACTTAGTAAAGTTATTTTAGTCTTGCACTAGGCTAGATTGGAAAGCGGTCATGAAGTTTTATTGTATCGAATTCTCTACCTTGAAAATAATAATTCAAAACCTTTCGTTTTACGTGGGTTCGAACACCAACTCTGGTACCAAGAGGGAATACGCTGCTGTCTTCGCAGCGAATCATGTACACACACACACACACACACATATATATATATATATATATATATATATATATATATATATATATATATATATATATATATATATGAGGTGCAAGGTGCGATCCAGAAGTTCCAAGACAGTTCTTGCTGCGTATACACTAAGGGAAGAATTATCATACTGTGCCACAGGAAGTGGGTAGAAGTTGCCGCTAGTCAGCAAGGCTACCTAATGCTGCTTGGCAAGGAACATTTGGACATCTGTTATACGCGTTTTCGTAACCAAATCCACGTTCTCATTTGCAATTTCCGGATGGACCTCAAACTTGAAACTCGGGGAACCGGTAACGGAGATCCTTTGAAATATTAAAGCGGGCCTCCAGCAATGAAGCAATGAGCCGAGCTTGAAGGGTAGTAGATCATAACCGGAGTATGATGAGAGGCCAGGGCAACCCTCAACGAGCATTACTCCTGGATATGTCGAAAAGAAAATGGATGACTCGTGCGTCGTAATCTTTGGATCACCATTGATGAAGTTGGTGGTATCGTCGACGATTCATTTGGATGAGTTCCGGGAGCAAACAAACTGATGTGTGACGCGATCGGAATCGTGTCCACCTAAAAGACAACGTTCCCGCTCACAGAGTGTTGTTTTCATGCCACGCAAACGCCAATCAACACCCGTCCTAAACACTGAATTCGACCCCCCCCCCCGCGGAGCCTTTTTCTTATTCCCTGAGATAAAGTTCAAGCTGAAGGGTCGTCGTTTTGACGCCGTAGAGGAGATCCAGTGCTGAGCGCAGATGATGCTTTGAAGGTTTAAAGAAAGGGATTTTCAGGGAGCTTTCCCAGCGTGGGAGAAACTCTTGGAGTGATCTATCGCTACTAAAAGTGACTACTTCAAATGGAATATCGTAAAGATTTTGAATCGGTACGTATAAATTTTTCCATGTTTTTTCGATCTCACTTCATATGCAGTCCATGATTATAAATTGCGTTGTATCATATTTGAACTAGATTGAGAATGATATCTCGTTATCACACGGTGAGTGTCTCATTCGGCCTAGACAACGTAAACAACGTACGAATATATATATGAACAACGTACCTATATATTGCCCATTTTACTTATACATATATATGGATGGACATAAACCACCTCAGCTTATATTCAAACTCAATTCACCGATACCGTTCTGTACACAGGTGATTAACAGACCCAAACCCATCTCCACGAAATTGACAATAAACGATGACAAGGAGCGAGAAAAAGAAGCAGTATAAGTATGATTATAAATTAAATGACTCCTCCTGCTTGTTTTAGTGTCAAGTATTTCAGTTTACCCGTTCGATGGCCTGAATTGGTCGTGTTTACGTACAGTAGGAAGCCATTTGATATAAGCAGAAAAATATCCTACCTGGTGTACTGGCGCCTCAGAGCACTTCATAGCATCTGCTCTTGGGACCTCAAGCACTTATCCCAGGGTTCCTTCGACTTTTTAAAATAGTCTGCGAAGTTCTCTCCCTCGAGATCATTCCTTTAGCTCGTCCTTGGTCTGAAATATCTCCGGGAAAAGCCAGAAATAACAAGGACTTAAAATCGGGATTGTAGGAGATTGAGAGATTTGGTGGATGCGATTTTTCGCAAAAAATCCCTGCACGAAACGAGCAGAATGTCTCCCTCGTGTCATTGTGAATGCAACGGCCACACCCTATATATGCTCACAAGATGGCGTCTCACGTTCCAGGAAGACCATATATAACATAAAAATCGACACTTAAAACAATGGCTATACCAGATGCTGCTCTCTTGGCGTTCAAATTGTTTTGCTTACCTCTGCCGACAAAGCTGGAAGTGGAATATGTATTCATTCGTGTCTGTCGTTCTATCAACACGATAGCTCAGAGAGTTCTCAATGATTTCAATCAAACTATGTGGAAGAGTGTGCAATCGGCTACGAGTGATTAAATTTTGGGGTCGGATTCAGGAATTTATTTCCAATTAAGAGATTATTTTGCAATTTTATTTGCTATGGAAAAAGAGATTAAAAAGTAGCAGTTAATAAAAATCAGAATCCTGATTTCAAGGGAACTAACTCAATATCTATACATTCACAATTCTCTCCATTCTTTGTGATATTTCATTTTCATTCAGATTTTAGTTATTGCATAGCAATAACAAGGATATGCTCTCTCGGAGTGCTTTCTTATTCTGACTATATTTTTCGATGAGAAAGCATTCTTGATTCTGTTGTTAGGATTTGTTACAATACTTACATTACTTATCTTTGTCAATTTTTGCATGGAGTTCATAGACAAGAGCTCAAAAGGTTGTGGCGGAAATCGGTCCATTATGTTCAAAAATGAGTTCGTTCAAACTTTTCGAGGATTAGGAAAACGATTCATTTTTAAAAACTTTATTTACAAATCAGAAAAATTGTTGATTCCATTTTCTCAGAAGCCAGTGAGGCAGCCATCTTGGATTAAAAAAGAATGGCGATCTTCCAATACTAACTTTCCAATATTCCAACTCCTAGATAACCTAGGATCAAGATTCCAGGGGCCAAATCTACGTTTTAGGGAACAAAGAATTTAATGATGCTGATTACAAATACGTATAAGATGGCTAATGACACGTATGGGCGGCCATCTTGGCTTTTCGAAAAATGTAACTGAATTTTTGTATGTTTCTCATTATCTTATATCGTATAATACGCAGGGTCATAATTTTTGAGGCCACACCAACATTCCAACAGAAAATACATGAAAACCGCAGAATTTGACACTCAAAACGTAAATATAATCAAACTGTCATGCCCGGAGACCCGTCAACACACCGGCAAACGTAATATCCTAAGAGGCTTCATTATTCAGACAGTCAGTATTACAGGGTAGCTCATCGGACTTGTGCGAACATTTGTGCGTGGAGCAATCTGGTTTAAATTGGCATCTGACCATCTCAATGATGGTTTCTGGTGCGGGAAGCACTCAGTCGTGATTTCTTTCAAGTGAGCATCCTCGCTCCAGTAATGTCTATTCTGTAATGAGTCAAGGAACTCATACTGAGCAATATCTGTCTGACCTTAAATGCTAGCCACGCAGATATAAAATATCAGTCATCAAAAACCCAATTAACAGAGCAAATTTAATCTCTTCTTCCTGTAATTTATTTTTTAAAGAACTCGACAAAATAGAAACTCATAAACAATAGTTTCACTAATTATATTGTCGACAGCAAAATAGAATTAGCTCTTACAAAACTTGATAGCAAAGCTATAAACCCCAACGACACTAAAAGCAGTAAAAACACAATGAATTTATTTTATTGTTGCCGAATACACAAGAATTATAAACAACACAAGTCAGTAATCAGAAATATCATAAAGCAATACAGTTGTCCAACTGGAAAAGGAATAATTCATTATAAAAGAATTAAGACATCAAACTTGATTATCACCAATATCATCTGTCACGAAAAGCCCCAATTAGCTCGACTAATGTCATGTATGATTTCACTTGCCGTTTGGTAGATTGTGTCCCCCATCATAAACATCTACTTAGCTCATACATAGGACATACAAGAGTAACATTATCATAATGCTTGAACTACCGCCTCTCAGATCAAAGTGAAATAGAAATACATTCAGAAATACATAAACATCAGAGCGATAACATCCTTATTCACAAAAGACTAATAGATATTATCTGAATGCTATAAAGAATTGATTGCATTAATTGCTCGCAAATAATAGTAGCATTTTTCATGTCATCAAGAATTTCTGCTCTAAACAAATTCCTCATCAGACAAGGTGCCAGTATATTGAATACGTTTAATAATTAGTTACTTGACTGATAATTGATTATTTAGTTAATTGATTGATTACTTGAATACATTTGATCATTGAAAAACTCCTCCGAACGAAAAGAAATTTTTTTAATGATCTCACACCTCAAAATAACGTCATTTGAACACTAATAGCAGCGGTCAAAGACAAACAGCAAACTGCAAACGCCTAGTTCAACGGCAAAATTAAATATTAACAAAGCATCAAACAAGATACAACTTTACCATGAAACTGAGCAGTATAACTTCACCCTGATATTAAAAATGGCAGAAGACACTGCTTAACGCGCTCTATCGCTCTAAAACCATTTATATGCATTGAAACCAAAGATCCGTTCACATGTTTGAGAACCAGAAAAAATTGGTAAAAAAAAAGTAATAAAACAATGCTCCTTGTTATAATATTGATGACTTATTACAAAATATTTTTCTCTTCGATTACGGCCTTGTTTTAGTGTCTACAATTTCCAATCACTTCGGATTTTTCGTTAAATAATGATTCTTCTTCGCGGCAGAGTAGGCATTGTACGTAATTTTTCTTCTAAGCATAGTAGGAATTTTGAGTCTTGTTTTTGCTTATTGGCATGACTTTGAAAATTCTCGATTTTTCACAGGTATTTTTTTGTTGTTCTTTCAACTGAATACTTCATTTGGACAGGGCGGTGTTACTTTAGTCCCTTTCATTGTTAAATGAATTTCATGCTTGTTAAATCTGATCTTTAAATTTGAAAAGCAAAAACATAATTTTCTATGAACCTATCCAACCGTAAGATCGAAATATCGTAAAATAAATCTGTTGTGGGTATCCAAGACTATAAAAGTTTATTCTAGCTCTATTCAAACAAAAATATCGAACACTTCATCTATAAAAACAACAGATTACTTTATGCAATGTCATATAAGTAAACATATACACGCACACACACACATACACACACACACACACACACACACACACACATATATATATATATATATATATATATATATACTATTGTGTCATCCGTTTCAGTGTTACTATAGACAATCCATTATCCCATCCTTTGCTTCAGACCCGGAGACCGGTATCCTACATCTGCGCCATGGAATTGGACGGTCAGTAAGATTGAATATTAGTGATATACTTATTTAGCAATATATATTCCCCATCCACCAGAATGCTTTATGCCTATGGAAGAGCATTATATATTTATTGTAATCACCAATGATTTAAAAACAATGTGATCCTTCATTTTATACCGATGATTGGAAGGATAATTGTAAGAACAGCAAAACAATGATTATTTCGCTTAAATCAAATGTTTCTGAAGATTTGATAAAATTTTGATCTCGTTGCAGAGCTTCTTTTCGGGTTTGGGATATATTCTAATTTTGAATTGTTGTACTCTTGGTGCTGGAAGGCTCTCGGTCTGAACAAGAAGGGAATGGCTTAGATGATTTTTTTTCTCCAAAAGTGCAATATCCTACGAATTGGCGCTTTACAATACGAGAGAACTCTCTTCCAAGCAGTTGTTTCAAAATAACGCTCATCGTCCGGGAATTAGGTCGGGACGAAAACTAACATCTCACTGCATGCAATAAAAAAAACATTACTCCGCAAGGAAAGTCAGAAATAGCAACGAACCTTTTCAGATCTCATCAATACATGGTAAAAACATGAAAGTGTTGGTTGATTGTTCACATGCTCAAATGAGGCCATTTTCAAGACACCTAAAAATGGGCACATTTCAAGCAATCATTCTGACTCTTCTATAACAGTAATAGATATGGTTATTACACAAACATGGTGTGATATATAATATATGCCAAGAAAAAAAACTGAGTGCCTTATCTTACATAGTGTTTGAGAGTGGCTTCCTTCTTACGTTTTGATGCCTTGTGCATAGAAATGAGATACACTTGATCTAATTACATTTTAAAATTCTACAGAAAAAGTTAACCCCAGTCTCAGAGTTTCGAAGCTGTACAAGCCGTATCTAAGAAACTGTAAATGTAGGATCTTGGGCGGAGATGCTCGTTCGAAAAAAAGAAACATAAAATTGAGTAAAATTTCAATGAGTTTTTTTTATTTCAAAACTCGAAACACGGACCGAAAATTTTGGATTTCCCAATAAGTTTGGTATTTGAACATCTGATTTTTTTCATCGGAATCTGAGAGGGTATCTCAGAGAACTTCCCTAACATCGGTCGATTTGATATGGAATGACTTCTTTTTTCTAGCACATGACGAAAATTATTAGGTTGGGAAGACCAGAGCATAGAAAATTGACACTTGAAATTTAGGTTTATATATATAGACTAAAATTTTATATATCGATTTTCTATGCTCAGCTGTTCTCAACTCAATAATTTTTGTCATACATAAGAAACAACCAAGCTCAATAAATATCTATCTAGCACTTCTCTCTCTCTCTCTCTCTCTATATATATATATATATATATATGTGTGTGTGTGTGTGTGTGTGTGTGCAGTGTACAATTGGATTGGATTTATCAGATATTATGATAATGTGCAAACCATATGAAAAAAACTAACAAACTATTTACGTGACATGTTTTGGTCTCAAGCGGCTTTTACAAACAATCAGAAATGAAAAGTGGGTCTTCTGAGATTGGTGGATGTGATTTTATCTATAAGGAGAAATTCATCCTTGTCTGAGAATGGTGAGATATAAGGGAAAAAGAAGTTAGAAGATTCAGGGTCATCACCTGATGGGGATGCATGTGTATGAGTGCATGTGTGCGTATGAACCCGTACAGAAAAGGATGTATGTGTCTATTGGATGTCAATTGCATGTGTCTGTGTGTGTATGTGTGTATAGTGGCCTTGTTGATAAAAACTGTCTGAAAAGATGGATATGTGTGTATGTAAGCGCCACTATGTGTATATTTCAATGTTGTCGTTTTGTCTATTATCAAATACATACATGCATATTTATATTAGTGTTTGAATATCTATCGAATTTTGATTATATATATATATATATATATAAATATATATATATATATATATACATGGGCGCTTGATGGTATACGATGTAGGAAGAATAACTTCAAGTTTAGTGGAAAACTTGAGGAAGTTGCCTATGTAATCATTATTCAAAAAGATGATATCACAAGTTAGTTTACATTCAGTTTGAGATTATAACTGACACAACAGATTTAATATTCACGTGGGTGAACACTCAATAGAGGTTACATGAACAGCAAGCCATGTCCATTATTGATCCCTAATCGTTAAATACTTTTGGGGGGTAATCTACGTGAGTAAATCTTTTTCAAAAAATTGAATGATGTGTAGTACAAACGAACATCCATATACAACACATTATGATAATACCCTACATAAAATAACAAACTAGATGCATGAAATAAGCTATATTTCAAAATCATAGCTGAAAGGGAGGTGGTATTTGATCAAACCCGCTGGGGTGCCACGTTCAATTGTTTTCTTTTTCTCAAATCCCCGAAGTGGTTACATGGTAAACATCTAATGATCCCAACAAGAGAAAATTTACACCTTGTATCATGATAACAAAATACATGTAAAACAAGGGACAAAATCAATGGAGAAAATCAAAATAATTGTATTGATAGATATTTGGAAATTAGTGACCGAAGTGGAGCATTTTTTTTACTGTGTTTAAAGCTGTAAAGCTTTCTAGACTATATCTATCTATCTATCGATCTATCCATCACTCTCTCTCACTCTCTATCTCTTTCTATCTCTCCCTCACTCTCTCTGTCTATTTATAGATAGAGAAAGATATTCCGGACGAAATATATTCCCAAATAAAGTAAGTATATTTACAATTATCACTCGTATATATATATATATATATATATATATATATATATATATATATATATATATATATATATATATGTTTATATATATATATATATATATATATATATATATATATATATATATATATATATATATATTAGGAAATTCCTACTGCAGTCCTATTTTCTTCAATTGCTTATTCTATTTACGTTGTCTAAATCGAATGATACATTGACCGTGTAACGATTGGAGATCATTTCAAATAAGACTTTCTATATAATATGACGCAATTTATAATCATCTCTCTCTCTTTCTTTCTCTCTCACTCTCTCTCTCTCTACATATATATATATATAATGTGCTATAATATGTGTATGTTTTATGTGTACATGTGTGTGCAATCTTGAATAGTCTTCTGTTCTCTGCATTTCCAAGATCTATAGATTTCAAGAACTGCAGGATAGGTAATGATAGTTATCATTCAGGAGAGTGAAAATCCTGTCTTTCTATATCTAGAGATTGAATTTTCACTCAGAAGCAGTAATACCTAAGTAATGCCGTATTAGTGAGACGGCTCGTGGATCTTTTGTCGAATAACGTTCCCTCAATACACAATTAACCAACAGTCGTTCTGCCATGTGAACGCTTCGCTGAAAACTTTTTTGCCGAAATCATATTTCGCCCAATGGGCTTTTCGCCAATTGACGTTTAATCAAAAACCTTTTTTTTTCGAAAGGATATTTCATTTTTTTCAAAAAAAAAAACTTTTGAATCTGTACGTTCATTGTCTCGAAAGATTCATATTTTATATTGCAAAAATAAATGGACGAATAAACTTGAACATATGTTGATTAAAATTGAATTTCAAGTGATTCTTAACTGTACTTCTTCCATCGATCGACATTCTATTTTATGAACGTGATTAATTATAATTCGAAAATTTTGTTCTCGAGTTTTTCCTGACTTTTCTGGAATGAAAAAAAAAGCCAAAATTTCGTCTGAAGAAACGAAAAACAAATTTCCATCAATTGTTGGGTAGAATGAGACTTTTTCGAGGTCAAGGTTTAAGTTTGTTCACAATTTTTATCGGCAAGCCATCAACGCCGTTTTGATGATTTACAATCATTCGTTAAGTTGGCAAATAAAACTTTAACATGCAAGATTGTTTTTCTCTTTATTTGGTGTCTACTTTCCCGCTGGAGCGAATTGTATTAAAATTTACAACAACTAACCAGCTTTACGATTAAGTTTAATTATGCTTATATAACTTACGGATTAACATTCGTCTTTTTTTTTGCATACTTAATTCTGACTGAAGAAAATAAGATTTTTTACAATTTATTAGAACCTAAGAACATCTGGCAATTTGTTAGTTCAAAGATGTTTGCCAACTAAGCATTAGAATGACATCATAAAAAGAACCCCCATCGTAAAAACCGAAAAAATCATTTCTCTAAGAACCAACAAATTTCTGCATGTTGACAGATTTGTTGGAATCCTAGGTTTTGTGTCCGTATGCACGTGTGTGTGTGTGTGTGTGTGAGAGAGAGAGAGAGAGAGAGAGAGAGAGAGAGAGAGAGAGGGGGAGAGAAAGTGGAAGAGAGAGGGAGAGAGAGAGAGTATGTATGTGTGTGTAGTCGAGTGCGCGTGTTTCATTCAGTGAACAGATTTTTTCATTTCAATACTTGATATGATTTTTCCACCGGGGTCTTACAACTGAACTTATATGACATACCTCTATTTTCCTTTTTTTAGCTTACGTACCATTTTGGAGTCTGAGAATCAAGGTTATCAAATACATCACTCTTGAAGCCCTTACAAAACTACGATTTTTTAACGAATGTGATCAAAATGTGATCTTTGTTTAATCATCTATGATTCATTCGTTGTCGATCTCATCCGAGAATAAAAGAAAACGAACATCATTTTCAAAGCTCAGTTTTCATGGATAAAATTTAAAAGCTTACGCGCAGTAACAAGTTTTGGAATTCACAGAGTACGTTTTACGTTGAGGCCACATCTGAGCTAGCTAGCAACAGACCTTGGGAGAAGACCAATGTCTTACGGGGGACTTCAAAGCTGTTTATGATGATTATGATAATAATTACCATTATAGTTGTTGTTACTGAGTTTCAAACCTTTCTCCCCGTCATTTCCTGCCTTTGTTACACAAGGTTCATAAAACGTTTATATTTTAACAATTTAATATCCGTTAAAAAATCATGGATACATTTTTATTCCCACAAGATAATTCTTTTAAGAAACTCCTGAACTTGTTTTAATGAAAGAATGCTCTAAGTCATATGGTAGGCAGAGGATATTTTTTTGATTAACAGAAATGTTATCTTCAAATGTAAGAGTCTATTATTATGGAGAGAGAAACAGGAGAAACACACTCTTAATTGTATAATTAAATTATAAAGTTTTTTTAGACTTTTGTAACTCGAGGTTTTTATACAGTTATTACTTTTGTTGTTACCATAACGTTTCGGCTGTTCCACTCTACTGCTTTCTCTAGCTGTAGAATCTTGTAATGATCATGAATTTTTCACCTGCGTCCATAGGCTCCAAAAGTTATACTTGAGCTTTTAAAATTATAATTGTTCAATACATGTAGTTAGAGTTTGGGTTTAAGATGTGTAGGTAGGTTTCGGTTTGGTACTAGTAGTTAGGTTTAGTGTGATGTTTAGTTTGTAAGTTTGATTTCAGGATTATTCAGTAGGTTTCAGATTTAGGCTAGTTGGTAGGCCTTGGTTGGGGTTAGTACGTAGGGTTAGTTTTAACGTTTTTAAGTAGGGTTAGTAGTTAGGGTTAAGGTTATGGTTAGTAGGTAGGATTTGGCTTGGTGTTTCTATTCCCGAATTATTCATCATAGTCATATTTTGTACCCCTCTGTACTTCTGGTAAGATAGTGGAAAATAAGTGCTGACCATAGAATTATAATTAAATTGTGGATAAAACACCCTCGATCCTAATCCCCTGAAGAATATATCATTTCTGAAAACGAACAAATTTCCGTACGATTCCATCGGAGCTCATGTTGCACTAACAATTGGATTGAAAACATCTAGAACTGAAAGAAAAAAAAATCATCATCTTTCTTCAAGGAGAATTTGCAACTCTCGTCACGTGAATATCTAGCGACACTATCATAGGTTTGTGTGCATCAAAACAGAGATTATCTGAATCTTAAACATAATCTTGGTTTTTTTTTCCTGAAGCTTTGTTAATCTAAAATCATGCAGAAATTACTCCGTGATTGGATTGTAGAACTTGTTTACGTTTATTCCTGTAGACTCCTCACAGAGCATAGGGCCTCAACCTCACGCCCAATTCCTACCTTTAACTGCCAATTCTGTTCCCCGTACCGATAGTCGAAATGCCAATCTGAAAAAAAAGGTGAGAATTTTTATTGCTTTGCTACGGTTTACATCACCTCGGGATATAAACACCCAGGTTTTATAGCTGCTGTTAACGATAACTCCGAGTTGTGGATTGATTGTGTTAAGGTCTGAATGAATATATATATATATATATATATATATATATATATATATATATATATATATATATATATATATATATATATATCATTGTGCTCAATCACTCTAAACTCGTAATAAAACCTATTTCTACACGTATTGATAGATAAGAAAAAAAGGGGGCTTCTTGTTGTTACGCCTGAGGAAGAAAGTCTATTTATCGTTTTCTTCTTAGTGATTTGCATCTTCAAGATGCGAGGTTTGAAAACGAGGAGGCTGATTTGAGACCATGGTTAGTTTAATCTTGTTTTCCCACGATTTGCTGTCTGCAGCATTGTTTCTAAAACTTTTTCGTACGAGCAACACCTTTTACAGGATTAATATCTTACCACTCTCGTGTGTTTTTGCACCACGTTATATCAAATGTTATAAGCAGTATTTCAATGCCTCCTACGCAAGAAGTCATGTTTGAGAGAAAGAATTTTCAGAGTTGTTTGAAGATAGATCGTAAGGTTTCTTTTTCAAAATGACTTCATGTTGATTTAGGTGTAATAAAATTATCTAAAGTCAACAGATTTTTTTTTAAATCAGAAAAATAAATATTCGAAGTCCAACCAGCAGTGCTGTTGTATCAGCTTTTCAGGCATACGGTAATCGATTTGTATTCTTTGCCCTTTTCCCCTGGTCTTCCAGAGCGCCCCCAAGTCTAATAGCGCCCCTGGGGGTAGAGGCATCCACTTAAGGAATCAAATGTCTACACTCTAGAGAGTCAGGTATGTATGAAAATGAAGAATCACACATTCTTTTCTATACTTCATGAATTTACAGGTCATCTCAAGAGTGATCAGAACTGTCTACGAAAGTAGTGAGAACGAGCTGTGCGAATTCTTTCTTTGACAAAAATATGTGCCCACAAATATGTGCTTGTGAAAATATCGGATGTTGGTATTGTACCAAGGAAATTTCTTGTAGCTAACAGAACTGTATTGACATATTTTAGTATAAAACAAACATGATATGAGTATACGAAGTAACGTACTTAGTTGAGATTTTGACTAACTAGTTCACAGGAACAATTAGCTAAGATATTATTTTCAATAACACTAATCATTATAGATCATTATCAAACTTTATAAGTATGATTATTAAATATCAATTAAGTGTAATCCAAGGATATTTGTTCTGAGTCTCGGTCTGACCTCTCGCCGGTTTAGCTGGATTACTGGTCTCACTGGATTACTTTGGTAACAAACCGCTCTGAGCCGATGCTCATGTTGACGATGCACGTGAACTGAAGTTTCCGGTCAGCATTTCCCCGCAATGTTGTCTCCAGGATATTATCCATGTCCTTATCGAACTGGACTCATCCTCTCCTTTGCATCTGACCACTTTACCTGCCGCTGCCAGGATGTAATACTTATTGGTGGCCTTATGGTGTCTGGGGAGTCAGGGAACTGTGAGATGACTCTGGGTCCGCACCTTCGTCTGACCAGGTTCCCTAGTCAAGGCCAGAGAACTTGTTCTGCTGGCTGCTCTTCCTGTGCGTTGCCTCATTCGTTCTTTCCCCAAAGAGTTCATTTTTTTCTGATGGATTTTCCAACCTACCGTGTTCTCAGAGCTTTAACGTTCTTGCCGTAGAGACAGACCACATTGTACTCGTTTGGAACGCAGCCGATAGGTCTGTACTATTGGGATGCTCATACCCCTAGCATCCCTGGAGGTATTTTTAGAAGGGGTCTTTGTGCCTACCTTGGGTGCTCCCTCTGAGATGCTGCAGTCCAGCGGGCTAGGCCTTGCTGTCCTAGCTGCCGTCTTTCTGAGCTGTCTCTCACTCACACTCAAACACACACACACACACACACACACACACACACACACACACATATATATATATATATATATATATATATATTGTCCTTCCTGTACTTTTGTTGATAATATACATATGTACTCACATACATGCACACACGCTCCCAATCCCCTTTATTCATTTCTGTTAATCAGATGGAATCTTGAAACCTAATCTTGACCATACTCCACCTACATACATATCCCCATACATGCAAAAGCACACACGCACACACGTGCACGCGTACACACACACACACACACACACAGATACGCACTTCTAACGTCCCCCGAATCTTCACTGACATGTATACACACCCCTTCTCGAATCGCTAATACGTGCAGACCACTTGAGAAATATCCTTTAGTAACTTTCATTCTCTGAGAAAAATTTGATTAAAGAAATTTGTATTTACCCAGAATTGCCGACCGTAGTAACAAAACAGTGTTCTTAACCATACACTGATCGAAGCAGACGCCGAGTTCGGAATTGCTTAACGTTGTTGATCAGACGAGAATTGGATTCTTCAAAACTGTATGTCATGCTGTTAATCTCTTCTGTGTATATTCAGTATAGGCAGACCATGTTGCTTGTGACACAATGAGAAAATATATACTTATACAAATAGTATTATCTAAAAGGGAGTGGTTATTACAGCACAGCGAGGGAAGAGACTAAAAGAGTACAACCTGATAGAGATATCGTCACTAAGCATGAGGATATAATGGTCCCTCGCTTACATAATGAAAATAAACAAGAATGTTTCACTATTACATTATCAAGTTTTAGGACTTAGTGAATATCCCTCTGAATCATTATTTCTTTTCGTTTTTAATGTTTTTATTTTTTATTTTGGCGAAGCCATATTAAAATTATCTTTATCTGTTTCCAAGACACACAAGAAGGATGATGGTGTTTCCTTGCATCTATGCTCATCGCAGCTGCAGAAAGGAAAGTAGCAATAGACGCAAGACTCATGTCAGGATTCAAAATCGAACCTTTAATTTTCTTCTTCAGCCGACCAAAAATATACTGAAGACCAAACAAAATCTTCACTCACACACACACACACACACACACACACACACACACACACATATATATATATATATATATATATAGAGAGAGAGAGAGATATTGTTGAGAGAGGGGAGAGTGAGAATTTAATGTCTTTCTACTGCCAGCAGCCAGGGGCCGGCAGCCCATCGACCGTCCGTCTCTGGTACTCTGGTATCTCTGGTGACAAACCTTTGGTCTCGTTTTTTTAAAAACAAGAGTCACTTTACTTTTGCTATCTATTTTATGGATAGTACTCACCATCTTCTTTTACCCGATACCGGAACAAAATGACTATCTACCCTTTTCTCTCCAGTGCTTCTTTTGCTTTTTTTTTCGTTTCTCACGCAATCAAACTTACTATTTATCTTTCTTACTTCAGCCATAAGAATCCTTTTACTCCGTCCATTTTTATCAACTCCTTTTCAATTTCTTTCTCTTAACGTCTTTTTGACTAAGTAGGTGTGACTAGCTATCTATCTACAGTGGTACCGAGGGACCACGCTTCGTCTCGAAAAAAAATCTATATAAGATGTTTCTATTATCCTTTTGGCGTCTGAAAAGGGTTACACTGTAACATCTTATCTTTGACCAAGTATTTAAGTATGCTTCACAAATACCTAAGCATAAAGTATCATTTACAAAAAAATGTTATTCAAAAATCAAATAAAATATCTAAGACTAAAATGAAATAATCGGTTAAAAAGTCCGATCAGCTCTCGTATTGTGAAAGGTTCCTAGGAACGTTCATCTGTTATACAATTCAACAAATGCATGTATAATACTAAACGTGAAGCAAGGTGTCTGGTCGTCCGATCATAATTGTTGGAACCGAAACAAATCATTCCAAGTTTCTTTCGGAATACCCAATCTCTTTTTCTCACATTTGATGTTAACAAAACATTTTTACCGATTCATTCTACGGCATTTGCGGGTGTAATAAGTATCTTTTTTTAACCTTTTCTCCAAAAGATGGGAAGAAGAGATTCGATTATCCAAACAAAAGTTAAAATGTTAATTACTCTTCTTAAGATTATGGGCAATACAAATCAAAACTGGTTCGAATGCAGTTATGTATTCCAAAACTCCGAAATAGTTGTAAACTTCAGTGGTAAAATTTATTTAGCACTGTACAAAACTGACTTGAAAGACATAGTGACTTGAAATAAATCAATGCTAAAAATAAACATTCAGAGATTTGTTTTTGCAAGAACACACGTCAATGACTCAGAAGCCGTAGGTAGTGTCGTCAGATGAAACCAAAGTAGAATTATTTGGCCAAACTTCAAAGATCTATATCTGGCAGGGGACCAGCGCAGGTCTGCGGCCAACAAACAATCACTAGGTCCAATCTTTGGTGCTTCATGGTTGATTCTCTGAGTCGTGGGTAGGAGAACTGGTGACCATGAAAGGGAAGAATAAACAGTATTATGTGCTGTGAAAATTCCGAGGAAAATCTTTTGAAGTTATCAAGACAATACCTCATAGTTTTTGGCTTTATTTTCCAACTTGGCAGAACCCCAGAAAACGTACAATCGAAGTTAGTCTGAATTGTTTGAAAAAAAAAATAAAACAAAATAAAAGGAATGTTGCTTCCCATCACACACAAAATACGAGGCAATGATTTTGTCTCCATATTTCGAACGATCCATGGAGACCCCATTATTGTTTGTGGCTATTGTATTTTTATAGCCAGGGGCGCTAGCCTGATGCTCAAGATGGACTGTCTTGCAGAACTTAGAGACCCCGACCGCTTTACTTTTTATCAATAGCTGGTAGTGCGAAAATTGGATTCATGTCTCTCTCAAGAGCGTATGAACACAAATTGCCCCTATCAGATTCTGGACTCGGTTCGCTGATCCCTTTTCTTATCCTAACGTAATGTAATATCGATATAGATCGATAAAAATAATACCCATCAATTCACAAATAATGATAAGAAGAAATATAAGGTCAACGACCCTGAATGTTAGCATTGGTCTAACAGAGAAGAAAGAACAAACAAACAAAAAACAAAACAAAACAAAAACACCCAAATGGCAGCAGAGTTGAGAACCACAGCACTATTGTAATAGGCGAATGAAAGATGAGATGAGGGCTGAAGACCCCAAGGAGACTTACTGCCACTCAGTCTTCAGTCATAACCACCAGGCAACTGGTGTGGAACCGTAAACCACAGCACTGCTGTGGACTATGAGAGTGTGTAGAGAAGGGTTGGAGAATTGAGGAGACTTGTTGTCACTTATCCTCCAGTGGTAACCACCAGGCAACTAGTATGAAATTGCTGCTGCTCTTGCAAACAACAACAACAGCAATAATAATAATAATATGTGGAAAAGTGGTATCAGCACAAGCCAGAGGCAGTTTTGGAGAATGACAACCACAAACTACAGTGGGACTTTGACATCCAAACCGACCACCTCATCCAGGCAAGAAGACCGGACTTAGTAATAGTAGACAAAAAAAGGAAGGCCTGCCAAATAGTAGACGTTGCTGTACCTGCAGACCATAGAGTAAAAAAGAGGGAGGGTGAAAAAAGGGAAAAATACCAGGACCTAGCAAGGGAGTTAAGGAAAATGTGGAACATGAAAACCAGGGTAGTACCGGTCATAGTGGGCGCACTAGGAACTGTCCCCAAAACGCTCAGGGAGAGACTGGAGGAGATCGGGATTAGGGGGAGGATAGAGACCGTACAGACCACAACACTACTGGGAGCTGCACGGATACTGAGGAAGGTGCTAGAGATATAAGTACTGCAACGAATAGTAGCTCTGTCATGATATGCGAAAGAGGGAGGAGACGTTAGCTGAAGACCTGAGGAGACTTATTGTCACTCAGCCTTCAGCGATAACCACTGGGCAACCGGTGTGAAACTGTAAATCGTAGAATTACTGCGACCTATGAGTACTCGGAGAGGAGGGCTGGAGACTTGAGGAGACTTGCTGTCACTCAAACTCCAGCGGTTACCACCAGGCAACTGGTGTGAGATTCCAAATAATAATAATAATAATAATAATAATAATAATAATAATAATAATAATAATAATAATAATAATAATAATAATAATAATAATAATAATAATAATTACTACTACTACTAGCTCCAATAATAATTACCATCATTTAAGTTTCTGGAAATGGTCAAATAAAAACTCATATAATTATAAAGTCACTTAACAAACAATGTAGATACTTAATGTAAAGAGTCTCACATGTTACACAATCATTGAAGATTCACGGAATATCTGACTTTTAATCATAAATATGATTATTGATTACTACATTATTCTTGGTAATAACTCTTTTGTGCACACTCCAGCTTCAAACTATTACAGTTTCTTCTCTTCAGAATTGAAAATTTTTAGATATTTTATGTCTTAATTAAGAGCCATTGCCGATCTAGATATTTCATATCTACATTTAGATGCATTGCCAATTTAGATATTTTTATATCTAAATTTAGATAATTTTAAATTTCCTTTTTATTTTTTAACAGGATTTCTCGAGAACTGCTGATCTAAAAAAAACTTTCTACCCTACATTACACAACATTGTGTGCTGAGTAATATATAGAATGACAACTTTGTACAATGGCCAGTTGCCGAATAATCGTGGTGCACTCACACACACACGCACACATGCACACACACACACACACACACACGCATGTGCGCAGATATTTCTCCAGTCGTAGACACACGAAGCTTTGTGAGCGACTACAAACAGCCATTGACACGAGTATTGGTTGATGAACTGAACGATATATTTTTAGATCATGGGTGTTGGGAATTTTGCGTAAAGGAAATATTCATATTTCTTCAGCCTCTTGGGGGAAACTAAATTAACTGTCATTCATAAATATTTTTCAAACGGGTATAGTTTTGCTGCAAATAGCATACTTGGCATTTATGAATTCCGAGCAGAAACAAGAATCATTTCTCCAAGATATATATATATATAGCAATAAAAAATACTTTTTCTCTCCAATGAATAAAAGAATCTTTTCATCAAGTTCTGGAAATTTCTATTATTTCGTTTCTTAAAGCAAGAAGAAGCAAGGCAATGCCTCTTATTACTCTGTCCAAACTGCTTTATCGATATTTAACGACGTTAGACGAGGAAAAGTACCAGTCAAAACATGCGAACATTTTATTCGAAAGTATTTCTTGCTGATACTAATTGCTACAGGATCTTGAAAGTCATAGAAATCGTTACTCTTGGTGTGTACTTGATGTACGAAAAAGCTCTTAATGGAAGTGGTTATTGAAAAAAAGAAGATATTTAAGACAGACCTTCATTGGAAAAAGAATGAAGTGAAAAAAATATGAGAACAGTGTTGTTTTTGTCACGTTCTAGAATTTTCTCACGGGTAATCGTCAATATTGACCTCAGTAAACGATAAGTATCACTAATCTCAGAGTCGAAACAGCTGCCAGACATACCAGAAAACTATAATGTGATTGCAGCCTGTCGACAACTAATTGTCAAGATGAACGCTGATCCCCCCTCTCTCTCAGCAGTTTGAAGAAAGTCTGGCTAATCAAAGAGTGTAATTTCATTAGTTTTGAAATTGTATGATGAAATATAATATTCTGTTTTGTCAAAAAAAAAAAAAGAAAAAAGATCAAAACCTGATCAACCACGTGATACAAATTTTAGTGGGGGAAAGAGTGATTAAAAGCTATATCATGAATGACCGCTTCAACACTTCAGTAGGAATTCCAAGGCAAATCAAAGTTGATCTTAACAAAGAGGAGATCCACCGTGCAATGACCAAAAGATGAAACAAATTTGAATCGAAGGCTTGTTTCCCAGCTAGTATATTCATCATAAGTAAAACAGATAAGAAGTATATACTAAGATATGCAGAAAAACACGTTGTATGGGAGGACTAGAGTTGGTCTAAAGCTATTCCAGCGATGAAAGTAAATTCAATTTAGTTGGATCTGACGGGGGATAATTTGTTTGACGTAGCACTAAAATAAGTCAAATATATGCTAATTTTGGCTGAGGAAGAATTATGACACGAGGAACATTTTCCTCTGAATGAGTTGGGACTATTGTGAGAATGGATGGACAGTAAATACTAATGTATATCTAAACTTAGTGAAGCAACATGCCGTTCAATTATCTACAATCATCTCCCAACCAGCCAGTCATTTTTATCCTAGACAACGTCCTTGGCAATTCTGCTAAATGAGTGAAAGATTTTGTTGAAGAAGACAATATTGGAGACACGAGATTGCATGCCCTGATTCAAATTCCATCGAAAACCTGTGGACGATAACAGCTGATTGTCAGAGGACGAAACCCTTATTCTGTAATTGATTTATGCAGAAAACTTGATGATGAACGGAAAAAAAAACTAAATCTGTGCAAGAAACTTGTCATGTCCTCTGGGCGTCCAGTAATTACAGGTATTGCTAATCGTAGTCATAATACTCCATACTAATTATTTACTGAACTTTGACTCTGGGTTGTGGAATAATTGATTTTGGGGCAGATTAAGAAATTATGTGCTTTTGCTTGTTTAATATGAGTCAAAGGGTGGGATGGTTGTATCTGCGTCGGTGAGAATCTGGTTGGTCTGAAATAAGAATGGTCAGTGAGGGGGGGGGTAAGGAGGTGTTTTTATCCGTGGATGAGGAGTTTCTTTGATAGCTGAATTTTTGGAAGAACTAATTCTTTAGTTAAACAAGAAACAAACTAATTAGTCAAAGTTCTTCTCATTATATATGAAAAAAGATGTTTTTTTTATCATCTGCCATTCAAGAAACAACTTATCCACAATAAGGTATGACGGGTGGGAGTATAATGGTGTGGCTGTTGGGATTAATTCAAGACATATTTTTGCATTGTAAATCTATCAAAATTTAAATTCTAAAGCCTCTCAAAACATTTTTCCACTTGTGAAGAGCACGCACACGCGCATCCACAAACACACACACACACACACACACGCGCGCACACACACACAAACACATATGCATGTACATTTGTATGTATATATTTGGACATATACGTCTTCACATAGCAAGGAAATTGAAAATAAGTGATACTATCTTAAGGACATTTCACAAACCGACGAGAAATTGCATTAATACGAAATCAGTCGACACCAGTTTGCATAAAATTTTGGAAAGACTAAAAATTTCCCCTTTTCACAAACTAGCCATGAATGCCAAATCCTGGATCAGTGACCCGAAATTTTCATTTTTGTAAAGCCAGTTGAAAACATGTTTGCTTGTTATAGGGTACCAGGCTGACATTGATCGATCTCAATGGTCTTTATCGATACAAACCTCGCTCAAACATTCAGAACTAGAAATCCTACAGCCAGCGTTTTCCGATTCGAGAACACAAGATAAGAAAGCGTAATTGATAGCTGTTATGACTCCAATTAATAAAATCAAAATGGAGCCGACTTTTCACCACCTACGTAAAATGGTGTAAGGTTGTTTTTTGACAGCTTTGAAACATTGATCATGGAGAATTACGTCAGAAAGGTTTTCCAGTCTCCTCTGCGGACGGAGTGAGAAATTGAATCAACGAGATTGTAGAATAGTCTTAGGGAATGGAAAAAGGCTTCGGAAAAGAAGGTTGAATTAAGTTCTGAATTTGAGAATGCTTTTGGGAGATCGATTGAGTTGGGTCCGTGGATAATTTCCTGTACATCATACCCTACTCCAGGGGGAAAAAAAAAGATTTTCATAAAAAAAAAGAGTTGATCTCTGGCTCTCAGCTGTAGACACAAAAGTCGCCTGATGACCGACAAGCGATAGCCATGACAAATTGACTCGCTGAGACAGAGGACTTTCATCGAAACCCAAGGGTGAAAGCTGAGACGACAAATTGAGAAATTTTAACAATCCACCCCTCAGTGGGGGAGTGATTGAGACATCAACGTCAGTTAGAAGTTCAACCCTCACTTCCTGGTTTCAGGCTTGAAACGCCTGTGCCCTGCATTGAGTACGCTCTGACCATCCGATTTCAAAGATTTCGTTGGCCAGTCAGACCGAAAACGTTTATACTGTGCACTTGGAGAAATCGTTGCATGACTACCCCTGCATGAAGAGGAGCATTATCCTGCTGATATATGAAGTTTTGCTCTCCAATTTGCACACCTGCAGCCATTAAATTTGCATTTCCTGGCATATCCACGAATCTCATTGCGTTTAACTGCATATTAATTAACTTGAGCGCCATCTTCCCAGCTTATCCCACAGCATTTTGAACCATGATACAACAATCTCCATTATCATGACTCGGAAAGTTTTCCTTTGGTAATTGTTGGACATGCACATAATTCTGGATGACATCCGGGCAATCAAGTTTTAATTTCTTTGCGCCAATGAAGAGGACCCTCCACCATCGCTCACACCACTTCTGATGCAGTCTTGCAAAATTCCTGGCTGCATCGTCTGTCGATCATTATCAGAAATGGGCTTCTGTGCTTGAATCTTGAACTTTTCTATTATTCGTCTGATGGCCTTTTTGTGAACTTGAACCCCTGTTTCTGTATTCAGACGAGCGATAGACTGTTGGGAGATTTGATGTAGTGCTCTGATTACTGCCCTCTCATCGATATCTTTTGGGGTCTAACACCTTGTATTCTTCGTCCCATAACTATTGGACTTCGGTTAATTCATCAAGCTACTGCATATTGTGATAACCCCTGATATCAAGTTCAACAATCCTACCATGTCCGAAAGTTTTGGTCTCCTCTCCATACCCTGCAGACTTGAGATCATTTTTAACAACAGCAGAAACAATTAAATTGAATTTTGAACCCTTCACATCACGTCAATTCTCAACGGATGTTAGCTTTTGTTGGAAAATTGCCATGATTATAATTCTATTAAATTACTCAATTAGTGACCCTTTCTCAACTCTTTACTATTGGACAGTGTTTGTAAATGATCAGTATAAAAAATCACAAACAGTGATGAACGTGTTATTTTTTTCTAGACAAGTGTTGAATTCGTTTGAAATTTTCTCTAAAGTTTAAAGTTCACTGGTGCGTACAGATATATACGAGTAGATAAAAATCATTTTTTCAACATGATCAGCACTTCGACAAGAAATTACTCTCGATAGAGAAATAGTCTAAGCTATGAATTTCTTCATACATACACTACATGTCATAAGTATTTGAACAAACAAAGATTTTGCATGTATGGCCTGGTTTTGAGAGTCAAAAATCGGGATTTTACGCTAGAGGAGCCAAAGTTTATTGCAATTAGTTCAACAAGACATGCATGTAACCTTTTTTGTGGCTCGCAATGCCGAATCACAGGAAAAAAAGTTTAAAATTAGATTGAATTGTTGAATGAATTAAACTAAGTATCTCTCTTCTGAAATTTTGTTCAGAATTAATCAGCAAGGGTATTGAAAAGACTAACTATCATTGCCATTTGGAAAAGTTACAAAACACATCGTTTAAATAGCCATAAACTAGGCCAAAACATACATGGAAACACTGCAACCATAGACAAGAATTGATTTCTCATTATCCATACACTTTGTCTTGAACCCACTCATCATAATGGCAAGTTCATTAAAACAACCCTCTTAAATCCCTGGGGGTGCTGTTATAACAGGGGTGTGCTGTATCTGTTTTTTCTCCTTCAATATGTTCTGCTTATTTGTATAAATGAAATTTTGAATTTACCTTGGGGATAGGGGAAATAAAAATGACGGAATCTCGAATCAAGCAGAAATAAAAACCGATTTGCTTCAGTGAGCATCTGACTATTTATCTACTCATGCAGCTGTTTAAAAACATGTTGTGGGTCAAATGACATCAGAGTGGACTTGATCTGTTATCAATGACGGCAAAGGAGTGGACAAAGAGGTTTTCTATTAAGATTGCCTGCCAACTCCCATTAAAAACAGCCACAAAAAACTATCACAATATCACAACCTCCTATTGATAATAAGAAACCATCATCCCAAACACAGTCAATAAAAGTTTCTCCAGTTTTTAAGTGATTCTCTCAGGCTGGCTATGTATGTATGTATGCATGCATGTATGTATGTATGTATGTATGTACGTGTCATGCGTACATCAATGTATATTACACATTTACTCTCAATTATGTCTGGAAAAAAAGTTTTTTTTTTGTTTTCATGAAAATTGCTCCCTCCTCAGAAATTTTGAGAGGAGTTCAAATTACAATGTAAATTTATGGTAAATTGCTCTCTTTGGCAACTTTCACACTTGTTATGTTTTGTTTTTTGCTTTTGATTTCGACCTTCCAGTGATCAAACAAAAGGTGATAGAACTAACTTGTTCATTGATCACCTTTTTTTTTCCAATTTTTAAAGTTTCACCCCGAAGAAGGCATGTGACCAAAAGACGTCGGTCCAGGGTCGGTTCTTCTAAAGAGTTCCTAAGCATACAAGTTTCTTTCTTCATTTGAAAAATAACTGGAATAGCAAAATTTTGGAATAAGAGAAATAAATTTATACGTCTCCCCACCACTACATCTACCTAGGACAACGAATCTCCATGAAACCCACGAAAGAGGAAGAGATCAAGCAAAGAATCATCGTTGGATGGCAAGCCTTCGGCAGAGAAAGGTCGACTTTCAAAAACAGGTCGATCCCAATAATCCTAAAAAGAAGAGTATACAACCAATGCATCCTCCCAACAGTCACTTACGGAGCTGAAACATGGAATCCAATCAAGAGACAGATCTGCAAAATGAGAAGAATGCAACCCACACATGAGAGAATCATGCCCAACCTCACATGGAAAAATCACAAGACAGCACAGTATATAAGGAAGAAAACAAGAGTCAGAGACACCATAGAATTTATTAAAAAACTCAAATGGCAATCCTGACCATTTTTTCCGCCGTGACCAATCTCTGTACCAACTTTGCCTATTTCAGTTCACCGATGCTGAAGCATCCTCACGCAATCAATCGTATTAATGTTTGTACATCTCCAATTACATCGATGCAACCACCAAACCACATGGAAGCAAAATAATTTGTCTTCAACATCTTTGCACCACCCATTCCTTAACGATAACCACATAAGAACCAGACGTACATCTTATAACTGATAACCATTAAAGATATCACTTATAAAAGTATACGAACAATATCCAATTTCCAGTGATGCAGTTCCACAAAAAATCATTTAAATATGTTTAAGATTATCAAACATTCCTATTCTCTATAGGAATAGTAAGATGAGGTATTTATTAAGCCGTTTTTGATAAGATAGGATAATCGCCCCAAATGATCTGGAGTAGCTATTATCAGTTCAAAAAGTCCTCCATTTTGTAAATATAAACTGATGTTCGTTTGCACCAGGAGTCAAGATCAGTGTTCCGGGTATACTTGATGGGAATGTGATAAAATTTATTTCATGTGTTGACGGTTGTAAAATAAAATTTTCTATCAGCAAATCGAAGAGGCAAAATAAATGACAGACAGAACCAATTCCTCAGAATATTAATCGTTTTGGTCGTTGATTATCTATCGATCGTCAAGGAATTAAGTGAAAAGTTGGGTTCGGTTGAAACACATTAAAATCATTTAACGAGCAGACTTCAATACGTCGAAGCCATTCGTAAAGTAGAAAGTTCATCGGATCAACGATGTGTCGGACTCTTTATCAACTGCGCAACTTTTCCAAGTAATGGTTATGATTTATGGCTAAAGAAGCCTCAGATATCGGGAAACAGGAGGTTCTTGATCAGGCCTTTTCTGTGAGTTGTTACTGATAGTAATTACGTTCATAGTAGCACCGTAACCGTGGGAAGTAATAGGATCATTTATGCACGAATAAGCTATATAAATATGTCTTGAAATTAACTTGCAAATCCCTATTCAAGAGTTTTTAAAATTAAAAACAAGGAAATATAACACACACACACACACACACACACACACATATATATATATATGTACACACACACATATATATATACATACATATATATATATACACACACACACACACACACACATATATATATATATATATATATATATATATATATATATATATATATATGTCTAATTGAAGTTATTATAAACCTAAAACATGCTCTTACCTTGGTATTTGCTCGTTGATACATCCTGTTTTCAAGCAGAAGCACAATGTCATGACTGATACACTATCTGCATTCATCCAAAAACCTTACCTCGAATACTCCGTGAAACTTGAGATCTGTTGTGCACAAACTTGAGTGTTTACTGGCCTTTTAGATAAGCTAGAATGTTGTTTTGCTTAGACCAAATGCATTCAGTATTAAGAAAAATCAATTATGGACCCTATAGATCAGCAAAAATGCGACAGTGACGAGTGAAACCCCCACGACGCAATTTAAATAAACGAAATCAATACTCTTCCAAATTACGCTCTGAATGCCGTACTTCCAACCAGCAAAACAACATAATCTGTCTGGAGCAACACCACAAAGTAGCGAACAAATTCAAGTATCTTCGTAAAATGAAAATAGATGCATAGCAACTGGTAATATTGTTTGACCGATATTATTAGAAAATCCTGACCTCCTTTTCCAGTGTTTTTCACGTAAATTAAGTTCCTTAGGGTTACATTCATTCAAGAATGTTACCTTGAATACTTCGTGAAACTTTATATCTGACTTGGACAAACTTGAGTGCTTACTGGCTTCTCAAATAGGCTAGAGTGCCATTTTGTTTAGACTAGTTGTCACTCCTCTAATTATTGCAGTGGTCATTCAATACTGAATGTCAAATACTTTAAAAATATATATCGCTGTAAAATACATACTTTATCTCAAAATGTTTAATCTACACTAATATTCGAGTTTTTTGTTTGTTCATTTGAGCCTCTTCTCCGCTAAAACTTCGGGGCCGATCGACATGATATTCTGCTTGAATACTGGGATCCGCAATGATTGCAATCTATGTGACGTTGATTTAATTCTAAGTCACTAAGTTCTTGTCATTCAAAACAATTATGAAAGTTTTGGGCCGCTATTTAGCACCTATGGAACATCTTTCCATAGCCAATTTTCATCGTTGTTGGCCACGATTTTGTCACTGGTGATATTCAAATTGAACATATGAGCACATCCTTTCACATCGAAAGTAATAGGCTAAGCGAGGTTAACCTTGGAGATCTTTCAAAGTTTTTGGCAATAATTTCTCATACCTAGAAGTAAAATTTGGAAAAAGGTTACATCTTTTCTTAGCGAAGGTTATAAGCAATGCAATATCGACCCTATAAGTCATTTGAGGTCACCTGAGTTCATTTTTGGGTCATTGCTAGCCAATTTTTCAAATTGATCGCCTCAATTTTGTATCTCTGAGACTTGTAGCGGGAATATATGTAGATTCTTTCACAGCCAAGGTACTTAGAAATGTAAATTCAACTCAGGAGTCATTCGCGGTTTCCATATGCTATTTCGGGTCATTTCTAGCGAATTTTCAAAGTTGGTGGTCACAATATTACACCAAGGATACAGAATTGTGCATAGAGATAAATATCTACACGGCAAAAGTTATAGGCAATGTATGGTTGATGCTGTAGGTAATCGTATGAAAGTACAAGGATAATCTCTTGAGATCTTTTGCCTCTGAATGACTTCTTTATGCTTTTCTCACGGATGGCTCTGTAGTTGTTTTTGGGTTGGATCCCCAATCAACCTTTTTATACTGGCACCAACTGGAGAAACACTAATGTAGCGTATTTAGAAGCCCTGTCAAACTAAACCACGACACCATTTGTCTTTGTTTTTTTGCATAGTGTACTTAGTGTAAATAATCATGTTCTTTTTCTGTACTATGTAAGGAAAATATATCAAAGAACCTATTCTTCATATTTGGTTATATTTTAACTTATTTTACCCGGGCAACACCGTGTATTCCCGCTAAAACCCATCCATTGTAAGCTTATGCAATGCTCTTCCATAGGAACAGAGCACTCTGGTACGAGGAATTCATCCATAAAAATTGAATATATATCGCTTGAATTCAGCTTTACTGACCTTCCAGTTCCATAGGATATTGGCCTCCGGGTCTGAAGCTAAGGTTTCAATCCTGCCTCGCAGTTCATGATGCGATAATGGAAAGTCCTTAGCCACACTGAAGAGATGTAATACATCGAAACAGCTGTCTGTGGATGACACAACACACACACACACACACATATATATATATATATATATATATATATATATATATATATATATATATAGTGAACGATTTCAACATGTATCATGCATTATTCATGTTATCAATTTGAAAATAAAATATCATCATCATCATCATCATTATTCTTTTAACGTCCGTCGTTGAACATAGACCTTCCCCTGGATTCGCCACAATTCTCTATGATGGGCGTCGCAGAGCCAGCATTTCCTGAATCTGTCCAGTTCATCTCTCCATCTTGTGTTCTGTCGGCCTCAGTTTCTCATGGGATCTCTGGGGATCCATGTTGTGAGACGTGATGTCCATCGGTGGTCTTTCATTCTTGCATCATGGCTTGCCCATTGCCATTTGAGTTTTCTAATAGTTTCTATGATGTCACGGACACCTGTTTCCTTCCTTATATACTGTACTGTCTTGTAGTCTCTCCATGTGGGGTTGACCATGATTCTCTCATGCGCACGTTGCATACTTCTCAGTTTGCAGGTCTGTCTTGATTAGGTTCCATGTTTCAGCTCCATAAGTGACTATCAGGAGAATGCATTGGTTGTATACTCTTTTTTTAGGATTATTGGGATCGTC
This sequence comes from Thysanoteuthis rhombus, assembly GCA_963457665.1. NCBI lineage: Eukaryota > Metazoa > Mollusca > Cephalopoda > Oegopsida > Thysanoteuthidae > Thysanoteuthis > Thysanoteuthis major. The sequence goes on along the minus strand of OY735209.1, from coordinate 28,659,914 downwards.
TAGTTCCTAAAAGTTGAGCTTGCTCTGCCAAAGGCTTGCCATCCCAAAGTGGTTCTTCGCTTGCTTTCCTCCTCTTTTGAGGGTCTCATGGAGATTTGTTGTCTTAGGTAGATGTAGTGGTCTACCTTGCCGTGTTTTGCATTTTCTATCTTGACAGTTATGTTCTTATTCTTTACATGATTATTGCAGATGATTTTCGTTTTACCGAAGTTCATGTGTACGCCGACTTTTCTGCCTTCTTCGTTTAGATTGTGTAGCATTAGTTGGAAGTCATGTAGGTTCTCTGCGAAAAGGACGATCTTGCTCAAGTATTCGCCGTCTATTTCGATTCTTCTATTTTCCCAATCTATGTTCAGGAAGATCATATCAATACAGGCTGTAAAGAGTTTGGGTGAGCTGGTATCACCTTGTCTTACTCCCTTCCGGAGCTGAAACGGTTCAGAGCCCTTATGTAGCCTAATGAATGAGTTGCTGTGGTTGTATATGAGTTGCAGTACTTTAACGTATACAGGGTCTACACTTTGTAGGGTGATAGCCTTGATGACCATGGGAATCTCTTCAGTCGAATACCTTCATGAAGTCTATAAATGCTACAGCGAGTGGCATTTTGTATTCTGCTGCCTTCTCTTTCAGCTGATTTATTGAATGAAAATGGTCCATGGTCGAGTAATTTCTTCTAAATCCAGCCTCATACAACGAAAACATGAAATAACAATATGATGTAAAAATCTTATATAAACAAAACTATTCACGCAAAGCACGATATCGTAAGTCGGGTTTATCCATATTATAATGTGTGTTATGGAGATGAGAAGCCTGAGAGTCGAGTGTTGCTTTCGGCACCTATGAATTCAAGAGATATTCTTATAGTTATGAATATGAGAATATTTTGGAATCGTTGGTCTCAAGTTTCCAGGTTGGAGCATCTAAAATTTTAAAAATAACCCCCCAGAGGATGCATATAAAATCTTTAAAAGCGGATACTTATTGACCTCATCGTTTAGTTATTGATCTCAACCAACGAAGTTGGAAGATATATGTGTCTGTAATAAATAAAAAGAAGGAGAGGAAAGGAAATTAAAAATCTGGCCTTTAAACTTCCGATAGATAACTCAAAATCACCTTTCAAACATTCTGATCCGTTTTACGCAAACCACTTTTCAAAACCCCTTTCCAAGAAATAATCAAACTTTCCTCAAGTTATGCAACGCTCATTCAAACTTAAAGCGCATTTTGTTTCCTACTAGTTAAATCTGGCGCACCTGGGACATACTAGGAAAGGAAAACGTTGCCATCTACGGTAAAATAGCCAAAAATATGAAAATAATCATATAAGCAGAGCACATGTAGGAGTAAAAATGCAACCGTACATCGATAGAAAATACTGACATTGCCACCAATCAGAATGAGCAAAAATGTAACGGTAAGCATTTCCTTCCTTTTACAAAAAGCGAAAAGATAGTCCGTCCACTTTTCAAAGTGTCTTTTTAATCATGCTTATCAATAAGAGATTAGTTTCGTGTATAAACTTATGCATCCAAAGCATTATCATGTTTGTGCACAAAATACATCTAGAAACATGTAATTTTATCAATTACAGTCTAACAAATCTCAGAATGCAATTAACCTCACATACAAAAAAATTGCTAGAAAAAATATTTGACAGCGCTTTATAAAGCTCGTATTACCAAATAATGAAAACTAATACAATCACGGTGTAAGTTATATTTCATACACATCCCGTTAGTAAAGACAAAGAAGCCTTCATTCTTTGCCTTAAAAGTAAAGGTCGCCACCGCCATCTCTACGCAAACAGAGTATTGATCTCCCAATACGAAGAACAATAAATCTGCGCTTTTCTCCAAACCCTTTCATAAAACAAACTCAAATTCCAATGCTCCTCACAGACTGCAGCTCTGTCCGAACCACAATAAACCAACTCCTTTTCATCGACTTAACGGAGTGCCAGCTTTGCATGACCATAACCGATACCCATTTCACGAAAAAAAAAAAGTTCCCAATATGGCGCCAAGATCCTCACACAAACCACTTTAATCACTATCAATACAGATAAATTGAACCTAAATCACAAAACCAAGAACACCGTGTACCAAAAGATGAGTAATGATTTATAAATCAACTATGAATTAAAGCAGAGACTGTTAGACTATTATATTCTCTTTTTTCCAATTTCTCGAAAAAGTGCACTGACGTCGCAAAAATTTTGCCAAGAATTTGACGACCACAAATAGGCTGGACAATCACCGCTTCCCAAAAAAACATTCACGGTTTTCTTCAAAAACTCCATTGTTACAACACATTTTAAAACATTACAGAGAAAACACATTTTTCTTTCAAAACTGAAAGCAATGCACAAAGAGATCAAATCGGGAAACATTCTTAACAATTTGTCTTAGAAAAGAAAATCCAAAACAAGCGGACGATGCCCTATAGTCATGTTATTTTTGTGTACAATAAAATTGTTCATGTCCTCATCTTCTGCGTGAAAAAACTTATTTCTCCTTTCTCAATCGATCTATTCTATTTTTTCATTATAACATCGATAAAACCATCTGCACTTTAGTTATAATTGAAATGTCTCTGAAAGGTTCGTTTCTTTGCTTTAGATTTTTAATGTGTGTTTATGTAAGTGTATACAAAAATACCTTCCAGATGTTGATTTGATCCCTCATCGTCTGGTCGTGTTTTTTTTGTTGTTTTTTTTTAACTCTTATCTTTCCTCTTCCTTCCCAATTCAACCACAGCTGCCACAGGTTGTGCCCTTGTCGTTTTCGTCCACACGTGGCCACCATTGTGTCGTCCAGTTGGTGCATTCATCAACTTGTGGGTTGATCTTTTGTGTTGACGGTTCCATCATGCCTTTTATCATGTCGTCCTACGACGCTGAATTGAAGGACCATGACGTTGTACTCAAAGCAAGCCGGAGCTCGTGAATATCCATGCACAGATATCCTGGTCACAGCACCATTTGGACTGAGTGTATAACGAAATGCGTTTGTTCATCAGCACTTCGGTTGTGTTAAGGAGAGAGCAATCACGACTGTTCCAGAGACCACATCGAATTTTTACTGTTCCTTCCCCACTGATTTGAAAACATTGTTTAATAATGCAATATAAGTCCCTGCTTGAAGACCAAACATTACTCGCATATATATATATATATACATATATATATATATATATAGAGAGAGATATCAAGAGAGAGGGGGAGAGAGAGAGGAAGCAACTGGGTGATGTAATCCTTCTGCTGTCGTGGTCGGAGGCGAGTCGACCCGTAGGCATCCGTATATCCTTCTGTCTGCCTACCTTATTGACAAGTTTTTTTTTTAAAAAAAAATCCCTATCGCTTTTACTAAATCAACATGTACCCTCTTCCTCTACCTATGCCGGAGGTGAAAAATGTTTTTCTTTTTTTTTCTTTTCTTCCGTTTCTCACAAAATTTACTGTCTGTCTTTCTTACATGACGTTAGAATTTCTCACATTCCTTTGATGTCTTTCTCCTGAAAATTTTGATGCGTATTTAATTGAGGAGCTATTCTTATGATATTGCAGAACCACTCTTATCCTATCAAAGAATCCTGTGGGCGTGGTCCCTGACAAATAAATACATCATCTCTTGAGCCGCTTCGTCTGAAAAAAGTTACTCCGAAACACACACACACACACATATATATATAATTAATAACTGTATCATCCACAGATAGCTGTTTTGTTGTATTACAACACTTCAGTTTGGTTATAGACTCGATATCCCTTCCAGTACCGCAAGATATGGTCGAAACCTTCAACTTGGAACCAGAAACAGATGCTCTACCCCTGTCCTATGCGGAACTGGACGGTCGGTATCAGTAAGACCGAATTAAGCGATATATTTACTTATGCATAGTTTCCACATCTACCAGAGTGTTCTATTCCAGAATTGAAAGAGCATTATGATCGAATTTTTATTACACTGGTCAATCTTCATGAATCAATAACAATGGGAGTGGATCATATAAATTAATGGCAAATCATATTTTAGGAATATTCAATCGTGCTGAATCGAAACCTGCTATATGTCCAGCTCAAAAAAATGGCTAAAAATGCCCCAAAATTGAGAAATCCAAGATGGCCACTGCCACGGAGCTAGATGTATTTGTACTTTTTTTTTTACTGAACAAGGTAAAACATGGATGATACGCATTTTTATTGGTTTACGTACATGGAGAATCCGTTGCCGTAATTTGTTTCCAGATTGGACATGCAGAACTTGTCAACATATATATACATATATATTGCGAAAACTGACGTCTCTGGTGACGGATAATTCTTCAGCCGAATAAAATCCAGGAACAAGTCTATGGTAGGTGTCAAGGAAAGTACTTACTCTGTAGTTTCTCCTGTAAGTATATTTAGAAGATGAGAATACAACGCCGCTTAATATCGACAAAACCCCTCTATGACAGGATTTGTCTGTAGGGTTATTGGGTATATTTTAGTACGGTTTCAATACTTGGGAATCTACAGCCATATTATATTTTGAAATAAAAAGCAAGGAATCGCTTGAAACTCATAGTTTTTGAAAATGATTGACTGCTTCGAAGACTGAGTTTAAGTCGTCGGCTGCAACTGACTTGATTCAAATGGATGACGATTACTTCATGTTATTAGCTGATACTGAATTCATGTCGCTGGCTGAGGTTGAGTTTTTCAATATTTACACCTCTCTTTCCGAAGTTCTCTCTAAGCAATCATTAGTTCATACCTGTCAGCAGTATTAGATTGGAGCCGAAGCTTATCTATCATTATTCATGAGTATAAGACATATGCCTCCCGCTTACGTTGGAATTTATAATAGATGCACACATGAACTTCTTCCGAGTCATTACAGTTTACACGCCTCGATGCATTTCATGTGTTATTTCCTGCAGTGACAACGTTGGTCGTGGCATTCTATTCGTACAATCACATGAACTGATCTCCGGGCAAACTTTTGGCATAGGTGATAGAGAAAGAGTAGCCGTGTTACTAAATGACAATCCGATGGTATCCTTCCCATTACCATCACTGGACGAAGACCTGGATATGACAAGTGTACCTGGTTGAAGATACTTCCTTGATAGTGTGAACACATGATGTGAAACTTGGCTGTATCCGAGATTGACCGCAGTTAACCTGCTTTGGTGAATGTATATATACTTATATGTGTGTGTGTTTGTTTATATATATATATATATATATATATACACACACAAATATGAGTGTGTAAATATTATATATATACGTGCTTGTACGCGTATGCGTTCGTGTCTATTCATGTGTGCACGTGCATGTGTGTCTATGTGTGTTGCAGATATATGATCTTTGATTTGGCTGCCTGTCGAAAAAAGATCTTGAATCCTGACGTAAGACGATATCGTTATTGCAGTTAGTAAGTGCCAACCCATGTTCTATATTCGTGGGGTGAAACACCTTGACTTCATGAACATCATTTTCATTGGTCATTTGTTTTGTTATTTGTATATATATATATAAATATATATATATATATATATATATATATATATATATATATGCGTGTGTGTTCTTCTTTGAAAAATTTTCTTTCCAAGCAAAAAAATGAAAACAAAATAAAGCACCCTTCCAATAAGCAAACCAATATTGCTTACTTTAAACGATCCCTCAGTGCAGATTGGGTGTACTCGAAAAATACCAACAAAGTAAATGGCCGAACACATGAACAACCAGTTTCTGGATTTTATTCAATTGACAAACAATTCATCACTGAAGACGGCAATTTTCGCAATATATGTAAGATTTAAACAGTTTCTACACATTCGATGTAAAAACAGGTTATGGCAACCCATTATGAAAACCTACAAAAGCACATTTCATCCACGTTTTTTGTTCAGTGGAGAAATATATATATATATATATATATATATATATATATATATATATTTCTCCACTGATATATATATATATATATATATATATATATATATATATATATATATATATTTATCCACTGAGCAAGAATATATACATATATATATATATATATATATATATATATATATTTCTCCACTGAACAAGAAACGTGGATGATATGTGAATTTGTAGGTTTTCATTATGGGTAGCCATAACCTATTTTTAGATTGAATGAATATATATATATTAATGAATTTTGCTTTGCAGCAGTGGCCATCTTGGATTTTTCAATTTCCAGGCATTGATAGTAATTTTTGAGCTAGGTATGGAGCAGATTTTGATTAAGCGCTCTTCAATATCCTTAAGAAGTATTTGCTAAAAATTTACATGATTTTCTTTCATCAATTTGGAACTACACATTTTCAGAAATTCTCTCATGTATAGATAGTTTTAAAAATGAACAGTTAATAAAAAAAGGGTACGATATGAATTTTGAGGGAAGTAACTCAATATTTGCATATCTGAAATTCTTTTGTAATTGTTTCATCTACATCTGGTTATTAGTGTACGGTGTTGGCTACGATCTCTGCTTGGTTTCTGGTTTATTACTGCACTGCATGCAATCGAGATATTCAGTTAATCAACCTATTATGTTGTCTATACAAGATGCCCATATGAACATACTTCATTTCATAGCAACGCATCATTTATTCATGCAAGTTGCAATTCAGTCAATATGAAAGGAATTGCAAAGCTTGTGTATTTGTCCATACCACTGGCCGTTACTGCTAGCACAAATGTCAGATTATTTAAACGGATAGTACATGATAAACAATGCTTGCTTGATGAAATAGAGATAAGGTTTATTTTTTCTGTAGATGAAGTATTGTGAATCCGTATTAATATTTTTATTCCCATGCTACTATTTACCTTTGATATTGATATTTCTTTCTGTTATTTCTTTATCGCAACTCTGCAAAGGCCGGATTCCCCTACGGCCGGTCTGTAAATAAACAGCATGGGTCAGAATAAAGAATTTATTAGTTTCCGGTGAGTCTTAAACTCTAGTCCTTCTAAACCGGAGAAAGGCTTTGAGTCTCACCGGGAGCTTATTCTTTATCCTGTTCCACGATTGTTGATATAGATAAACTTATTTATGTATGACGTATGGATGAATAAGAGCATTTCTGTGCCAATGAGCATTCATTCTCCCCTTATCTTTCACAAGGAAGATCGCATGCGCGTGCACACACACGTACACATACACACACACACACGTGCACACACACAAACTAACATACACACGCCTAAAAGCACGAGCATAAATATGTCTACAAAATTTGACAAGCCCATACTGCGTGTGTTTATGAAAGGATTATTATTTGAGATTGGTCGTAAAGATAAATAGATAATCATGAACATATTCAGATGCATGTACCTAATCTTTTTCTTTCTCTTTCCGTCGATCTGAACATATACGAATTGCTACCAAAAAATTTGGAGATCTTATTATCTGAGTAGAATTTGGACAGCGCGCAGAAATCAATTGTTGTTCAGTTTTTTACCGCTTGCCTTTTGTTCTTATCGAACCAGCAGAGAACGACACCGACATCAACGAATGGAACAACGAAGTAACAGCTTCTCTAATTGGAGTTGGCACTAATTTTAAACCAAAGAACACGGAAACCATCAGTAAAGTCTCAGATAAAGCCAAGAATCCCATAGAAAAGCTTTAAAATTGGCAACAACGAGAGAGAAAATTGAAGCAACCAAACTAAATGAAACCACCGACCAAAACAAAACGAAATAAGATACTTGACAGCAACCATCAAAACAATTTTTGAAAAAAAGTCAAATCTTTCAAAGCTATTTACAAAACTTTCCATTCAGGACCTGAGCAAATAAATAATGAATTCGGAGAAAAAAAGAAGTCGAACAACAGACAAGAACCTGGTCGTTGAACGTGCCCAAGAATTCTACAAGAAACTCTATTCCTCCAAACAAGGAACACAAAACAACGAACAGGATGTTCAAGAAGCAGGCAATCTGTTTGAGGATTTCATAGAAGTTACACCGTGGGATGTAGAAAAAGCCAACAAACTAACAAAGAAAAAAAAAGTCCTAGACAAGAAAACATCACCATAGACCCACTCAAAAAGCTGGTAAGGTCATCACTAAAAAACAAGCCATTCCATTCAACCTATGCCTAAAACAAAGTAAAGCTCCAGAAGATTAGAACCCTGCAACCATAATGCTTGTATATAAAAAAAAGAAACACAAAAGAGCTCAATAACAACTGACCAATAAGTCTACTCGACTGCATCTACTAACTTTTCACCAAATTATCACCAACCACGGATACAAGCTGGCTTTAGAAGAAGCTACTCGATTATGGACCATCTCTATTGGATAAACCAACTGGAAGAGAGAGAGAGAGAGCAGCAAGATATAAAATGCCACTCGCTGTGAGATTTATCGATTTCAAGAAGCCTTTCAGCTCGCTGAAAATTTCCAAGGTCATCGATGCTCTATACGGTGTAGACTCGTATATCTCAGAATACTGCAACATATATACCGTCACAGCAGCTCCTTTTATCAGGCTACATGAAAACTCAGATCCCTTTAAGCTCTAGTAAAACAATATGATACCAGCTCACCCAAACCCTTCACTTGAGATGATCTCCTGGAACGTAGACAGGGAAAATAATGGAATTGGAATAGACGGCAAATACTTAATCAACCTCAGATTTGCCGACGGCATCGTCCTTTTTGTAGAGGACATTCAGGACCTCCAACTAATGCTAGATGGACTGAATGAAGAAAGAAAGTTGGCCTTCACATGGACTGCAGCGTAAACAAACACATTGGAAATAAACACATAGTTATCAAAATCAAAAACGCTGGTGAAATTTTCGCATATGTTCTGAATTAACAGGAAATAATTCTCGTTTACATCTTGCATTGAGTGGAGTCTTCAATAAGTTCTACCAAATCAAATGCTTTTTTTTTAATCTACAAAAGCCAAAAATAGGTGTTTTGCTGCATTCTGAGGACTTTTCGATCAGATGTTTTATTGTGTATAGGTTGTCTATTGTTAAATAGTGACTTGTGGAGCTGATCATATACTTTTTTGTAGAGTAAAATCACTATTTAAAGACCGAAATATTGATCATTTTTCTATCTCTTATGCTTCGTGTAAATAGCTGTGTTAGTCCTTCTTGAAAGACATACAGGTAGATGTGATTGCTAGATAGAAGGGACCTGACAGGGATGAATATGTAGAAAGATATACCGATGTTTGAAAGTGCGCACAGTAATTAATTATTGGACACTTCCAATCGACCGTTATGAACCAAATTTCCGCCGCTACTTACTCGTATTTCACGTTTTAATGAATCGTATGTTAGCTGCAAAAGCGTTTACTTCTTTCTACCTCGAAGAAGCGATTCAGGGCCATAAATCTAGCAGACCCGATGAAGACAATTAATATATTATCTTACACCCAGAGAAAGAAAGAAAGAAGAAAGAAGAAAGAAAGAAAGAAAGGAATTAAAGAAAGGGATTAAAGAAAGGAAAATAAAGAGAGAATACAAAGAAAGGAAAGAAGAAAAAAGAGAAAGGAAAAAAACGAGAAGAAAGAAAGAAAACAAATTAAAAAGGGAAAAAAAAGAGGAAGGAAAGATTAAGAAAGTGAAAAGAAAGAAAGCAGAGAAAAGAAAGAAAGAAACAGAAAAAAGGAAAATGAGAGAAGAAAGGAAGATAGAAAGTCCAAAGAAAGGAAAAAGAAAAAAGAAAAGAATTAAAGAAAGGGAAATAAAGAGAAAAATACGTATAAAGAAAAGAAGAAAAAAAGAAGGAAAAAACGAAGAGAAAGAAAGAAGAGAGAAAGAAAAAGAGAAGAAAAAATAAAAGGAAAATGAAAGAAGAAGAAAAGAAAAAAGTTAAAAGAAAGAAAGAAAGAAAGGAAGAAAAAGATGGAAAGAAAGAAAGAAGAGAGAAAAGTCCATGAATCTGGAAACATTTATCCAATTAAGACGGAGAAGTCGACGATGCGGCTCAGGCCCGGTTTATTTATATATCTTGTCACCCTAATAACACGGCCAGGTCAGTTAAAAGGTTCGGGGTGGGGGCTTGGAGGAAGTCAAAAACCCCTTTCGACCCTTCGGCTTACGTTATTTAGCCAGGTATAGAGATTGGTCTCCTCCTGGGATGATCAACTGGGGTCATCACAGGAAAGTTCTCTGTATGATCAAGGTCAGTAAGAGAGAGAGAGAGAGAGAGAGAGAGAGAGAGAGAGAGAGAGAGAGAGAGAGAGGATGGATAAACGAGAAGAACAGAAAGAGGGAGAGAAAAAGGGAAAAGACAGGAAAAACAAAATGGCGGTCGTGGTGGTTAGGGATGAGGAGGGCGAAAGAGACGTAGAAAAAGAAAGGAAAGACAAATAAGAGAGAAAGGCAGTTGCAATGAAAAAAAGAAGAAAATGGAGAGAGAGGGGATTTATTCGTTGGAAGAAAGAAAAGATTTAAAAAAGAAAGAAGAAGTGAAAGAGAGAAACAAGGGGGCTATGGAAAATAAATATAAAGAATAGAGAAAAGTAGAGCATAATAGAGAAATGGGAGAGAGAGAGAGAGAGAGAGAATAAATTGGGGAAAGGAGTAGAAGGAAAGAGAAAACGAACAAGAGAGAAAAAAAGGTTACTATAAAAAAGAGAGATATTGAGAAAATAAAGCACCAGAGAGAGAGAGAGAGAGAGAGAGAGAGAGAGAGAGAGAGAGAGAGGGGGAGAGAGAGAGAGAGAGATTGGGAGAGGAAACAGTAAGTTGGGGGAGGAAGTAGAATGAAAGAAGATAAGAAAAGAGGTGAACAAGATAATTTCATAAAAAGAAGAGAGAGAGGAGGAGAAATTGAGAAGATAGAGAAGGAAAAGAAACAGAAAATAAAAGAAGAGATGAAGGAAACAGGAAAAACGAGAAAAAGCATTTTTAAAAAAAAGAGAATGATTTTCGATCATTTATCAAATTACTAAGTCCAGTCGTACTTAGTGAAAATTACGAATCTGATAAAGTATGACTATTTAGTTGATCTATTTAGATAGTGCGTACTTTCATTTAACTATCATTGCCATTTGGAAAAGTTACAAAACACATCGTTTAAATAGCCATAAACTAGGCCAAAACATACATGGAAACACTGCAACCATAGACAAGAATTGATTTCTCATTATCCATACACTTTGTCTTGAACCCACTCATCATAATGGCAAGTTCATTAAAACAACCCTCTTAAATCCCTGGGGGTGCTGTTATAACAGGGGTGTGCTGTATCTGTTTTTTCTCCTTCAATATGTTCTGCTTATTTGTATAAATGAAATTTTGAATTTACCTTGGGGATAGGGGAAATAAAAATGACGGAATCTCGAATCAAGCAGAAATAAAAACCGATTTGCTTCAGTGAGCATCTGACTATTTATCTACTCATGCAGCTGTTTAAAAACATGTTGTGGGTCAAATGACATCAGAGTGGACTTGATCTGTTATCAATGACGGCAAAGGAGTGGACAAAGAGGTTTTCTATTAAGATTGCCTGCCAACTCCCATTAAAAACAGCCACAAAAAACTATCACAATATCACAACCTCCTATTGATAATAAGAAACCATCATCCCAAACACAGTCAATAAAAGTTTCTCCAGTTTTTAAGTGATTCTCTCAGGCTGGCTATGTATGTATGTATGCATGCATGTATGTATGTATGTATGTATGTACGTGTCATGCGTACATCAATGTATATTACACATTTACTCTCAATTATGTCTGGAAAAAAAGTTTTTTTTTTGTTTTCATGAAAATTGCTCCCTCCTCAGAAATTTTGAGAGGAGTTCAAATTACAATGTAAATTTATGGTAAATTGCTCTCTTTGGCAACTTTCACACTTGTTATGTTTTGTTTTTTGCTTTTGATTTCGACCTTCCAGTGATCAAACAAAAGGTGATAGAACTAACTTGTTCATTGATCACCTTTTTTTTTCCAATTTTTAAAGTTTCACCCCGAAGAAGGCATGTGACCAAAAGACGTCGGTCCAGGGTCGGTTCTTCTAAAGAGTTCCTAAGCATACAAGTTTCTTTCTTCATTTGAAAAATAACTGGAATAGCAAAATTTTGGAATAAGAGAAATAAATTTATACGTCTCCCCACCACTACATCTACCTAGGACAACGAATCTCCATGAAACCCACGAAAGAGGAAGAGATCAAGCAAAGAATCATCGTTGGATGGCAAGCCTTCGGCAGAGAAAGGTCGACTTTCAAAAACAGGTCGATCCCAATAATCCTAAAAAGAAGAGTATACAACCAATGCATCCTCCCAACAGTCACTTACGGAGCTGAAACATGGAATCCAATCAAGAGACAGATCTGCAAAATGAGAAGAATGCAACCCACACATGAGAGAATCATGCCCAACCTCACATGGAAAAATCACAAGACAGCACAGTATATAAGGAAGAAAACAAGAGTCAGAGACACCATAGAATTTATTAAAAAACTCAAATGGCAATCCTGACCATTTTTTCCGCCGTGACCAATCTCTGTACCAACTTTGCCTATTTCAGTTCACCGATGCTGAAGCATCCTCACGCAATCAATCGTATTAATGTTTGTACATCTCCAATTACATCGATGCAACCACCAAACCACATGGAAGCAAAATAATTTGTCTTCAACATCTTTGCACCACCCATTCCTTAACGATAACCACATAAGAACCAGACGTACATCTTATAACTGATAACCATTAAAGATATCACTTATAAAAGTATACGAACAATATCCAATTTCCAGTGATGCAGTTCCACAAAAAATCATTTAAATATGTTTAAGATTATCAAACATTCCTATTCTCTATAGGAATAGTAAGATGAGGTATTTATTAAGCCGTTTTTGATAAGATAGGATAATCGCCCCAAATGATCTGGAGTAGCTATTATCAGTTCAAAAAGTCCTCCATTTTGTAAATATAAACTGATGTTCGTTTGCACCAGGAGTCAAGATCAGTGTTCCGGGTATACTTGATGGGAATGTGATAAAATTTATTTCATGTGTTGACGGTTGTAAAATAAAATTTTCTATCAGCAAATCGAAGAGGCAAAATAAATGACAGACAGAACCAATTCCTCAGAATATTAATCGTTTTGGTCGTTGATTATCTATCGATCGTCAAGGAATTAAGTGAAAAGTTGGGTTCGGTTGAAACACATTAAAATCATTTAACGAGCAGACTTCAATACGTCGAAGCCATTCGTAAAGTAGAAAGTTCATCGGATCAACGATGTGTCGGACTCTTTATCAACTGCGCAACTTTTCCAAGTAATGGTTATGATTTATGGCTAAAGAAGCCTCAGATATCGGGAAACAGGAGGTTCTTGATCAGGCCTTTTCTGTGAGTTGTTACTGATAGTAATTACGTTCATAGTAGCACCGTAACCGTGGGAAGTAATAGGATCATTTATGCACGAATAAGCTATATAAATATGTCTTGAAATTAACTTGCAAATCCCTATTCAAGAGTTTTTAAAATTAAAAACAAGGAAATATAACACACACACACACACACACACACACACATATATATATATATGTACACACACACATATATATATACATACATATATATATATACACACACACACACACACACACATATATATATATATATATATATATATATATATATATATATATATATGTCTAATTGAAGTTATTATAAACCTAAAACATGCTCTTACCTTGGTATTTGCTCGTTGATACATCCTGTTTTCAAGCAGAAGCACAATGTCATGACTGATACACTATCTGCATTCATCCAAAAACCTTACCTCGAATACTCCGTGAAACTTGAGATCTGTTGTGCACAAACTTGAGTGTTTACTGGCCTTTTAGATAAGCTAGAATGTTGTTTTGCTTAGACCAAATGCATTCAGTATTAAGAAAAATCAATTATGGACCCTATAGATCAGCAAAAATGCGACAGTGACGAGTGAAACCCCCACGACGCAATTTAAATAAACGAAATCAATACTCTTCCAAATTACGCTCTGAATGCCGTACTTCCAACCAGCAAAACAACATAATCTGTCTGGAGCAACACCACAAAGTAGCGAACAAATTCAAGTATCTTCGTAAAATGAAAATAGATGCATAGCAACTGGTAATATTGTTTGACCGATATTATTAGAAAATCCTGACCTCCTTTTCCAGTGTTTTTCACGTAAATTAAGTTCCTTAGGGTTACATTCATTCAAGAATGTTACCTTGAATACTTCGTGAAACTTTATATCTGACTTGGACAAACTTGAGTGCTTACTGGCTTCTCAAATAGGCTAGAGTGCCATTTTGTTTAGACTAGTTGTCACTCCTCTAATTATTGCAGTGGTCATTCAATACTGAATGTCAAATACTTTAAAAATATATATCGCTGTAAAATACATACTTTATCTCAAAATGTTTAATCTACACTAATATTCGAGTTTTTTGTTTGTTCATTTGAGCCTCTTCTCCGCTAAAACTTCGGGGCCGATCGACATGATATTCTGCTTGAATACTGGGATCCGCAATGATTGCAATCTATGTGACGTTGATTTAATTCTAAGTCACTAAGTTCTTGTCATTCAAAACAATTATGAAAGTTTTGGGCCGCTATTTAGCACCTATGGAACATCTTTCCATAGCCAATTTTCATCGTTGTTGGCCACGATTTTGTCACTGGTGATATTCAAATTGAACATATGAGCACATCCTTTCACATCGAAAGTAATAGGCTAAGCGAGGTTAACCTTGGAGATCTTTCAAAGTTTTTGGCAATAATTTCTCATACCTAGAAGTAAAATTTGGAAAAAGGTTACATCTTTTCTTAGCGAAGGTTATAAGCAATGCAATATCGACCCTATAAGTCATTTGAGGTCACCTGAGTTCATTTTTGGGTCATTGCTAGCCAATTTTTCAAATTGATCGCCTCAATTTTGTATCTCTGAGACTTGTAGCGGGAATATATGTAGATTCTTTCACAGCCAAGGTACTTAGAAATGTAAATTCAACTCAGGAGTCATTCGCGGTTTCCATATGCTATTTCGGGTCATTTCTAGCGAATTTTCAAAGTTGGTGGTCACAATATTACACCAAGGATACAGAATTGTGCATAGAGATAAATATCTACACGGCAAAAGTTATAGGCAATGTATGGTTGATGCTGTAGGTAATCGTATGAAAGTACAAGGATAATCTCTTGAGATCTTTTGCCTCTGAATGACTTCTTTATGCTTTTCTCACGGATGGCTCTGTAGTTGTTTTTGGGTTGGATCCCCAATCAACCTTTTTATACTGGCACCAACTGGAGAAACACTAATGTAGCGTATTTAGAAGCCCTGTCAAACTAAACCACGACACCATTTGTCTTTGTTTTTTTGCATAGTGTACTTAGTGTAAATAATCATGTTCTTTTTCTGTACTATGTAAGGAAAATATATCAAAGAACCTATTCTTCATATTTGGTTATATTTTAACTTATTTTACCCGGGCAACACCGTGTATTCCCGCTAAAACCCATCCATTGTAAGCTTATGCAATGCTCTTCCATAGGAACAGAGCACTCTGGTACGAGGAATTCATCCATAAAAATTGAATATATATCGCTTGAATTCAGCTTTACTGACCTTCCAGTTCCATAGGATATTGGCCTCCGGGTCTGAAGCTAAGGTTTCAATCCTGCCTCGCAGTTCATGATGCGATAATGGAAAGTCCTTAGCCACACTGAAGAGATGTAATACATCGAAACAGCTGTCTGTGGATGACACAACACACACACACACACACATATATATATATATATATATATATATATATATATATATATATATATATATATATATATATATAGTGAACGATTTCAACATGTATCATGCATTATTCATGTTATCAATTTGAAAATAAAATATCATCATCATCATCATCATTATTCTTTTAACGTCCGTCGTTGAACATAGACCTTCCCCTGGATTCGCCACAATTCTCTATGATGGGCGTCGCAGAGCCAGCATTTCCTGAATCTGTCCAGTTCATCTCTCCATCTTGTGTTCTGTCGGCCTCAGTTTCTCATGGGATCTCTGGGGATCCATGTTGTGAGACGTGATGTCCATCGGTGGTCTTTCATTCTTGCATCATGGCTTGCCCATTGCCATTTGAGTTTTCTAATAGTTTCTATGATGTCACGGACACCTGTTTCCTTCCTTATATACTGTACTGTCTTGTAGTCTCTCCATGTGGGGTTGACCATGATTCTCTCATGCGCACGTTGCATACTTCTCAGTTTGCAGGTCTGTCTTGATTAGGTTCCATGTTTCAGCTCCATAAGTGACTATCAGGAGAATGCATTGGTTGTATACTCTTTTTTTAGGATTATTGGGATCGTCTAGTTCCTAAAAGTTGAGCTTGCTCTGCCAAAGGCTTGCCATCCCAAAGTGGTTCTTCGCTTGCTTTCCTCCTCTTTTGAGGGTCTCATGGAGATTTGTTGTCTTAGGTAGATGTAGTGGTCTACCTTGCCGTGTTTTGCATTTTCTATCTTGACAGTTATGTTCTTATTCTTTACATGATTATTGCAGATGATTTTCGTTTTACCGAAGTTCATGTGTACGCCGACTTTTCTGCCTTCTTCGTTTAGATTGTGTAGCATTAGTTGGAAGTCATGTAGGTTCTCTGCGAAAAGGACGATCTTGCTCAAGTATTCGCCGTCTATTTCGATTCTTCTATTTTCCCAATCTATGTTCAGGAAGATCATATCAATACAGGCTGTAAAGAGTTTGGGTGAGCTGGTATCACCTTGTCTTACTCCCTTCCGGAGCTGAAACGGTTCAGAGCCCTTATGTAGCCTAATGAATGAGTTGCTGTGGTTGTATATGAGTTGCAGTACTTTAACGTATACAGGGTCTACACTTTGTAGGGTGATAGCCTTGATGACCATGGGAATCTCTTCAGTCGAATACCTTCATGAAGTCTATAAATGCTACAGCGAGTGGCATTTTGTATTCTGCTGCCTTCTCTTTCAGCTGATTTATTGAATGAAAATGGTCCATGGTCGAGTAATTTCTTCTAAATCCAGCCTCATACAACGAAAACATGAAATAACAATATGATGTAAAAATCTTATATAAACAAAACTATTCACGCAAAGCACGATATCGTAAGTCGGGTTTATCCATATTATAATGTGTGTTATGGAGATGAGAAGCCTGAGAGTCGAGTGTTGCTTTCGGCACCTATGAATTCAAGAGATATTCTTATAGTTATGAATATGAGAATATTTTGGAATCGTTGGTCTCAAGTTTCCAGGTTGGAGCATCTAAAATTTTAAAAATAACCCCCCAGAGGATGCATATAAAATCTTTAAAAGCGGATACTTATTGACCTCATCGTTTAGTTATTGATCTCAACCAACGAAGTTGGAAGATATATGTGTCTGTAATAAATAAAAAGAAGGAGAGGAAAGGAAATTAAAAATCTGGCCTTTAAACTTCCGATAGATAACTCAAAATCACCTTTCAAACATTCTGATCCGTTTTACGCAAACCACTTTTCAAAACCCCTTTCCAAGAAATAATCAAACTTTCCTCAAGTTATGCAACGCTCATTCAAACTTAAAGCGCATTTTGTTTCCTACTAGTTAAATCTGGCGCACCTGGGACATACTAGGAAAGGAAAACGTTGCCATCTACGGTAAAATAGCCAAAAATATGAAAATAATCATATAAGCAGAGCACATGTAGGAGTAAAAATGCAACCGTACATCGATAGAAAATACTGACATTGCCACCAATCAGAATGAGCAAAAATGTAACGGTAAGCATTTCCTTCCTTTTACAAAAAGCGAAAAGATAGTCCGTCCACTTTTCAAAGTGTCTTTTTAATCATGCTTATCAATAAGAGATTAGTTTCGTGTATAAACTTATGCATCCAAAGCATTATCATGTTTGTGCACAAAATACATCTAGAAACATGTAATTTTATCAATTACAGTCTAACAAATCTCAGAATGCAATTAACCTCACATACAAAAAAATTGCTAGAAAAAATATTTGACAGCGCTTTATAAAGCTCGTATTACCAAATAATGAAAACTAATACAATCACGGTGTAAGTTATATTTCATACACATCCCGTTAGTAAAGACAAAGAAGCCTTCATTCTTTGCCTTAAAAGTAAAGGTCGCCACCGCCATCTCTACGCAAACAGAGTATTGATCTCCCAATACGAAGAACAATAAATCTGCGCTTTTCTCCAAACCCTTTCATAAAACAAACTCAAATTCCAATGCTCCTCACAGACTGCAGCTCTGTCCGAACCACAATAAACCAACTCCTTTTCATCGACTTAACGGAGTGCCAGCTTTGCATGACCATAACCGATACCCATTTCACGAAAAAAAAAAAGTTCCCAATATGGCGCCAAGATCCTCACACAAACCACTTTAATCACTATCAATACAGATAAATTGAACCTAAATCACAAAACCAAGAACACCGTGTACCAAAAGATGAGTAATGATTTATAAATCAACTATGAATTAAAGCAGAGACTGTTAGACTATTATATTCTCTTTTTTCCAATTTCTCGAAAAAGTGCACTGACGTCGCAAAAATTTTGCCAAGAATTTGACGACCACAAATAGGCTGGACAATCACCGCTTCCCAAAAAAACATTCACGGTTTTCTTCAAAAACTCCATTGTTACAACACATTTTAAAACATTACAGAGAAAACACATTTTTCTTTCAAAACTGAAAGCAATGCACAAAGAGATCAAATCGGGAAACATTCTTAACAATTTGTCTTAGAAAAGAAAATCCAAAACAAGCGGACGATGCCCTATAGTCATGTTATTTTTGTGTACAATAAAATTGTTCATGTCCTCATCTTCTGCGTGAAAAAACTTATTTCTCCTTTCTCAATCGATCTATTCTATTTTTTCATTATAACATCGATAAAACCATCTGCACTTTAGTTATAATTGAAATGTCTCTGAAAGGTTCGTTTCTTTGCTTTAGATTTTTAATGTGTGTTTATGTAAGTGTATACAAAAATACCTTCCAGATGTTGATTTGATCCCTCATCGTCTGGTCGTGTTTTTTTTGTTGTTTTTTTTTAACTCTTATCTTTCCTCTTCCTTCCCAATTCAACCACAGCTGCCACAGGTTGTGCCCTTGTCGTTTTCGTCCACACGTGGCCACCATTGTGTCGTCCAGTTGGTGCATTCATCAACTTGTGGGTTGATCTTTTGTGTTGACGGTTCCATCATGCCTTTTATCATGTCGTCCTACGACGCTGAATTGAAGGACCATGACGTTGTACTCAAAGCAAGCCGGAGCTCGTGAATATCCATGCACAGATATCCTGGTCACAGCACCATTTGGACTGAGTGTATAACGAAATGCGTTTGTTCATCAGCACTTCGGTTGTGTTAAGGAGAGAGCAATCACGACTGTTCCAGAGACCACATCGAATTTTTACTGTTCCTTCCCCACTGATTTGAAAACATTGTTTAATAATGCAATATAAGTCCCTGCTTGAAGACCAAACATTACTCGCATATATATATATATATACATATATATATATATATATAGAGAGAGATATCAAGAGAGAGGGGGAGAGAGAGAGGAAGCAACTGGGTGATGTAATCCTTCTGCTGTCGTGGTCGGAGGCGAGTCGACCCGTAGGCATCCGTATATCCTTCTGTCTGCCTACCTTATTGACAAGTTTTTTTTTTAAAAAAAAATCCCTATCGCTTTTACTAAATCAACATGTACCCTCTTCCTCTACCTATGCCGGAGGTGAAAAATGTTTTTCTTTTTTTTTCTTTTCTTCCGTTTCTCACAAAATTTACTGTCTGTCTTTCTTACATGACGTTAGAATTTCTCACATTCCTTTGATGTCTTTCTCCTGAAAATTTTGATGCGTATTTAATTGAGGAGCTATTCTTATGATATTGCAGAACCACTCTTATCCTATCAAAGAATCCTGTGGGCGTGGTCCCTGACAAATAAATACATCATCTCTTGAGCCGCTTCGTCTGAAAAAAGTTACTCCGAAACACACACACACACACATATATATATAATTAATAACTGTATCATCCACAGATAGCTGTTTTGTTGTATTACAACACTTCAGTTTGGTTATAGACTCGATATCCCTTCCAGTACCGCAAGATATGGTCGAAACCTTCAACTTGGAACCAGAAACAGATGCTCTACCCCTGTCCTATGCGGAACTGGACGGTCGGTATCAGTAAGACCGAATTAAGCGATATATTTACTTATGCATAGTTTCCACATCTACCAGAGTGTTCTATTCCAGAATTGAAAGAGCATTATGATCGAATTTTTATTACACTGGTCAATCTTCATGAATCAATAACAATGGGAGTGGATCATATAAATTAATGGCAAATCATATTTTAGGAATATTCAATCGTGCTGAATCGAAACCTGCTATATGTCCAGCTCAAAAAAATGGCTAAAAATGCCCCAAAATTGAGAAATCCAAGATGGCCACTGCCACGGAGCTAGATGTATTTGTACTTTTTTTTTTACTGAACAAGGTAAAACATGGATGATACGCATTTTTATTGGTTTACGTACATGGAGAATCCGTTGCCGTAATTTGTTTCCAGATTGGACATGCAGAACTTGTCAACATATATATACATATATATTGCGAAAACTGACGTCTCTGGTGACGGATAATTCTTCAGCCGAATAAAATCCAGGAACAAGTCTATGGTAGGTGTCAAGGAAAGTACTTACTCTGTAGTTTCTCCTGTAAGTATATTTAGAAGATGAGAATACAACGCCGCTTAATATCGACAAAACCCCTCTATGACAGGATTTGTCTGTAGGGTTATTGGGTATATTTTAGTACGGTTTCAATACTTGGGAATCTACAGCCATATTATATTTTGAAATAAAAAGCAAGGAATCGCTTGAAACTCATAGTTTTTGAAAATGATTGACTGCTTCGAAGACTGAGTTTAAGTCGTCGGCTGCAACTGACTTGATTCAAATGGATGACGATTACTTCATGTTATTAGCTGATACTGAATTCATGTCGCTGGCTGAGGTTGAGTTTTTCAATATTTACACCTCTCTTTCCGAAGTTCTCTCTAAGCAATCATTAGTTCATACCTGTCAGCAGTATTAGATTGGAGCCGAAGCTTATCTATCATTATTCATGAGTATAAGACATATGCCTCCCGCTTACGTTGGAATTTATAATAGATGCACACATGAACTTCTTCCGAGTCATTACAGTTTACACGCCTCGATGCATTTCATGTGTTATTTCCTGCAGTGACAACGTTGGTCGTGGCATTCTATTCGTACAATCACATGAACTGATCTCCGGGCAAACTTTTGGCATAGGTGATAGAGAAAGAGTAGCCGTGTTACTAAATGACAATCCGATGGTATCCTTCCCATTACCATCACTGGACGAAGACCTGGATATGACAAGTGTACCTGGTTGAAGATACTTCCTTGATAGTGTGAACACATGATGTGAAACTTGGCTGTATCCGAGATTGACCGCAGTTAACCTGCTTTGGTGAATGTATATATACTTATATGTGTGTGTGTTTGTTTATATATATATATATATATATATACACACACAAATATGAGTGTGTAAATATTATATATATACGTGCTTGTACGCGTATGCGTTCGTGTCTATTCATGTGTGCACGTGCATGTGTGTCTATGTGTGTTGCAGATATATGATCTTTGATTTGGCTGCCTGTCGAAAAAAGATCTTGAATCCTGACGTAAGACGATATCGTTATTGCAGTTAGTAAGCGCCAACCCATGTTCTATATTCGTGGGGTGAAACACCTTGACTTCATGAACATCATTTTCATTGGTCATTTGTTTTGTTATTTGTATATATATATATAATATATATATATATATATATATATATATATATATATATATATGCGTGTGTGTTCTTCTTTGAAAAATTTTCTTTCCAAGCAAAAAAATGAAAACAAAATAAAGCACCCTTCCAATAAGCAAACCAATATTGCTTACTTTAAACGATCCCTCAGTGCAGATTGGGTGTACTCGAAAAATACCAACAAAGTAAATGGCCGAACACATGAACAACCAGTTTCTGGATTTTATTCAATTGACAAACAATTCATCACTGAAGACGGCAATTTTCGCAATATATGTAAGATTTAAACAGTTTCTACACATTCGATGTAAAAACAGGTTATGGCAACCCATTATGAAAACCTACAAAAGCACATTTCATCCACGTTTTTTGTTCAGTGGAGAATATATATATATATATATATATATATATATATATATATATATATTTCTCCACTGATATATATATATATATATATATATATATATATATATATATATATATATTTATCCACTGAGCAAGAATATATATATATATATATATATATATATATATATATATATATTTCTCCACTGAACAAGAAACGTGGATGATATGTGAATTTGTAGGTTTTCATTATGGGTAGCCATAACCTATTTTTAGATTGAATGAATATATATATATTAATGAATTTTGCTTTGCAGCAGTGGCCATCTTGGATTTTTCAATTTCCAGGCATTGATAGTAATTTTTGAGCTAGGTATGGAGCAGATTTTGATTAAGCGCTCTTCAATATCCTTAAGAAGTATTT
Source organism: Thysanoteuthis rhombus (assembly GCA_963457665.1). Classification (NCBI taxonomy): domain Eukaryota; kingdom Metazoa; phylum Mollusca; class Cephalopoda; order Oegopsida; family Thysanoteuthidae; genus Thysanoteuthis; species Thysanoteuthis major. The sequence goes on along the minus strand of OY735209.1, from coordinate 28,637,219 downwards.
GCTAAAAATTTACATGATTTTCTTTCATCAATTTGGAACTACACATTTTCAGAAATTCTCTCATGTATAGATAGTTTTAAAAATGAACAGTTAATAAAAAAAGGGTACGATATGAATTTTGAGGGAAGTAACTCAATATTTGCATATCTGAAATTCTTTTGTAATTGTTTCATCTACATCTGGTTATTAGTGTACGGTGTTGGCTACGATCTCTGCTTGGTTTCTGGTTTATTACTGCACTGCATGCAATCGAGATATTCAGTTAATCAACCTATTATGTTGTCTATACAAGATGCCCATATGAACATACTTCATTTCATAGCAACGCATCATTTATTCATGCAAGTTGCAATTCAGTCAATATGAAAGGAATTGCAAAGCTTGTGTATTTGTCCATACCACTGGCCGTTACTGCTAGCACAAATGTCAGATTATTTAAACGGATAGTACATGATAAACAATGCTTGCTTGATGAAATAGAGATAAGGTTTATTTTTTCTGTAGATGAAGTATTGTGAATCCGTATTAATATTTTTATTCCCATGCTACTATTTACCTTTGATATTGATATTTCTTTCTGTTATTTCTTTATCGCAACTCTGCAAAGGCCGGATTCCCCTACGGCCGGTCTGTAAATAAACAGCATGGGTCAGAATAAAGAATTTATTAGTTTCCGGTGAGTCTTAAACTCTAGTCCTTCTAAACCGGAGAAAGGCTTTGAGTCTCACCGGGAGCTTATTCTTTATCCTGTTCCACGATTGTTGATATAGATAAACTTATTTATGTATGACGTATGGATGAATAAGAGCATTTCTGTGCCAATGAGCATTCATTCTCCCCTTATCTTTCACAAGGAAGATCGCATGCGCGTGCACACACACGTACACATACACACACACACACGTGCACACACACAAACTAACATACACACGCCTAAAAGCACGAGCATAAATATGTCTACAAAATTTGACAAGCCCATACTGCGTGTGTTTATGAAAGGATTATTATTTGAGATTGGTCGTAAAGATAAATAGATAATCATGAACATATTCAGATGCATGTACCTAATCTTTTTCTTTCTCTTTCCGTCGATCTGAACATATACGAATTGCTACCAAAAAATTTGGAGATCTTATTATCTGAGTAGAATTTGGACAGCGCGCAGAAATCAATTGTTGTTCAGTTTTTTACCGCTTGCCTTTTGTTCTTATCGAACCAGCAGAGAACGACACCGACATCAACGAATGGAACAACGAAGTAACAGCTTCTCTAATTGGAGTTGGCACTAATTTTAAACCAAAGAACACGGAAACCATCAGTAAAGTCTCAGATAAAGCCAAGAATCCCATAGAAAAGCTTTAAAATTGGCAACAACGAGAGAGAAAATTGAAGCAACCAAACTAAATGAAACCACCGACCAAAACAAAACGAAATAAGATACTTGACAGCAACCATCAAAACAATTTTTGAAAAAAAGTCAAATCTTTCAAAGCTATTTACAAAACTTTCCATTCAGGACCTGAGCAAATAAATAATGAATTCGGAGAAAAAAAGAAGTCGAACAACAGACAAGAACCTGGTCGTTGAACGTGCCCAAGAATTCTACCAGAAACTCTATTCCTCCAAACAAGGAACACAAAACAACGAACAGGATGTTCAAGAAGCAGGCAATCTGTTTGAGGATTTCATAGAAGTTACACCGTGGGATGTAGAAAAAGCCAACAAACTAACAAAGAAAAAAAAAGTCCTAGACAAGAAAACATCACCATAGACCCACTCAAAAAGCTGGTAAGGTCATCACTAAAAAACAAGCCATTCCATTCAACCTATGCCTAAAACAAAGTAAAGCTCCAGAAGATTAGAACCCTGCAACCATAATGCTTGTATATAAAAAAAAGAAACACAAAAGAGCTCAATAACAACTGACCAATAAGTCTACTCGACTGCATCTACTAACTTTTCACCAAATTATCACCAACCACGGATACAAGCTGGCTTTAGAAGAAGCTACTCGATTATGGACCATCTCTATTGGATAAACCAACTGGAAGAGAGAGAGAGAGAGCAGCAAGATATAAAATGCCACTCGCTGTGAGATTTATCGATTTCAAGAAGCCTTTCAGCTCGCTGAAAATTTCCAAGGTCATCGATGCTCTATACGGTGTAGACTCGTATATCTCAGAATACTGCAACATATATACCGTCACAGCAGCTCCTTTTATCAGGCTACATGAAAACTCAGATCCCTTTAAGCTCTAGTAAAACAATATGATACCAGCTCACCCAAACCCTTCACTTGAGATGATCTCCTGGAACGTAGACAGGGAAAATAATGGAATTGGAATAGACGGCAAATACTTAATCAACCTCAGATTTGCCGACGGCATCGTCCTTTTTGTAGAGGACATTCAGGACCTCCAACTAATGCTAGATGGACTGAATGAAGAAAGAAAGTTGGCCTTCACATGGACTGCAGCGTAAACAAACACATTGGAAATAAACACATAGTTATCAAAATCAAAAACGCTGGTGAAATTTTCGCATATGTTCTGAATTAACAGGAAATAATTCTCGTTTACATCTTGCATTGAGTGGAGTCTTCAATAAGTTCTACCAAATCAAATGCTTTTTTTTTAATCTACAAAAGCCAAAAATAGGTGTTTTGCTGCATTCTGAGGACTTTTCGATCAGATGTTTTATTGTGTATAGGTTGTCTATTGTTAAATAGTGACTTGTGGAGCTGATCATATACTTTTTTGTAGAGTAAAATCACTATTTAAAGACCGAAATATTGATCATTTTTCTATCTCTTATGCTTCGTGTAAATAGCTGTGTTAGTCCTTCTTGAAAGACATACAGGTAGATGTGATTGCTAGATAGAAGGGACCTGACAGGGATGAATATGTAGAAAGATATACCGATGTTTGAAAGTGCGCACAGTAATTAATTATTGGACACTTCCAATCGACCGTTATGAACCAAATTTCCGCCGCTACTTACTCGTATTTCACGTTTTAATGAATCGTATGTTAGCTGCAAAAGCGTTTACTTCTTTCTACCTCGAAGAAGCGATTCAGGGCCATAAATCTAGCAGACCCGATGAAGACAATTAATATATTATCTTACACCCAGAGAAAGAAAGAAAGAAGAAAGAAGAAAGAAAGAAAGAAAGGAATTAAAGAAAGGGATTAAAGAAAGGAAAATAAAGAGAGAATACAAAGAAAGGAAAGAAGAAAAAAGAGAAAGGAAAAAAACGAGAAGAAAGAAAGAAAACAAATTAAAAAGGGAAAAAAAAGAGGAAGGAAAGATTAAGAAAGTGAAAAGAAAGAAAGCAGAGAAAAGAAAGAAAGAAACAGAAAAAAGGAAAATGAGAGAAGAAAGGAAGATAGAAAGTCCAAAGAAAGGAAAAAGAAAAAAGAAAAGAATTAAAGAAAGGGAAATAAAGAGAAAAATACGTATAAAGAAAAGAAGAAAAAAAGAAGGAAAAAACGAAGAGAAAGAAAGAAGAGAGAAAGAAAAAGAGAAGAAAAAATAAAAGGAAAATGAAAGAAGAAGAAAAGAAAAAAGTTAAAAGAAAGAAAGAAAGAAAGGAAGAAAAAGATGGAAAGAAAGAAAGAAGAGAGAAAAGTCCATGAATCTGGAAACATTTATCCAATTAAGACGGAGAAGTCGACGATGCGGCTCAGGCCCGGTTTATTTATATATCTTGTCACCCTAATAACACGGCCAGGTCAGTTAAAAGGTTCGGGGTGGGGGCTTGGAGGAAGTCAAAAACCCCTTTCGACCCTTCGGCTTACGTTATTTAGCCAGGTATAGAGATTGGTCTCCTCCTGGGATGATCAACTGGGGTCATCACAGGAAAGTTCTCTGTATGATCAAGGTCAGTAAGAGAGAGAGAGAGAGAGAGAGAGAGAGAGAGAGAGAGAGAGAGAGAGAGAGAGAGAGAGAGAGAGGATGGATAAACGAGAAGAACAGAAAGAGGGAGAGAAAAAGGGAAAAGACAGGAAAAACAAAATGGCGGTCGTGGTGGTTAGGGATGAGGAGGGCGAAAGAGACGTAGAAAAAGAAAGGAAAGACAAATAAGAGAGAAAGGCAGTTGCAATGAAAAAAAGAAGAAAATGGAGAGAGAGGGGATTTATTCGTTGGAAGAAAGAAAAGATTTAAAAAAGAAAGAAGAAGTGAAAGAGAGAAACAAGGGGGCTATGGAAAATAAATATAAAGAATAGAGAAAAGTAGAGCATAATAGAGAAATGGGAGAGAGAGAGAGAGAGAGAGAATAAATTGGGGAAAGGAGTAGAAGGAAAGAGAAAACGAACAAGAGAGAAAAAAAGGTTACTATAAAAAAGAGAGATATTGAGAAAATAAAGCACCAGAGAGAGAGAGAGAGAGAGAGAGAGAGAGAGAGAGAGAGAGAGAGAGGGGGAGAGAGAGAGAGAGAGATTGGGAGAGGAAACAGTAAGTTGGGGGAGGAAGTAGAATGAAAGAAGATAAGAAAAGAGGTGAACAAGATAATTTCATAAAAAGAAGAGAGAGAGGAGGAGAAATTGAGAAGATAGAGAAGGAAAAGAAACAGAAAATAAAAGAAGAGATGAAGGAAACAGGAAAAACGAGAAAAAGCATTTTTAAAAAAAAGAGAATGATTTTCGATCATTTATCAAATTACTAAGTCCAGTCGTACTTAGTGAAAATTACGAATCTGATAAAGTATGACTATTTAGTTGATCTATTTAGATAGTGCGTACTTTCATCAGGCAGCAATCCATCATAAATACGCATTTTGTTTGAGATAGGCAAGGAATGTTTTCTTGTTTTTTCCTTTCTCCATTAATTTTTTTACGTTAGAATTTCTATTTACTGGATGAGTGAACGTAGTAAGTGTATGTAAGAACTGTTCAAAATATTTAGTTCGAACTCTCTCGGTGATTTGCTTATTAACTATAATAATACGACGTTCATTTGCGTATATATATTTTTTACCTCTGCCAACGGAATTGGAGAGTTTGTTTCCGGTCGTGTTTCCCTGTGTCTGTCTGTCTGTCTGTCTGTCTGTTCGCACGATATCTTAGAAGTACTGAACTTCAGTCAAATTTTGTGGAATGGAGGGCAAGGGGGTAAGGACGACTTGATAACATTTTGGTGTAGATGGAACAAAATTCTGCGAAAGGGTGGACAATATCCTACGACGGAATCGGGTAAGATTTGAGGCGGACCCATGCACAATTGTCTTCGTAGTTATATGACCAAACCACCTGTCAGGATCAAAAGTACATGTCTGTCCACCCGACATTTCCAAAGGTTTTTAAAGAATTTCAGTGAAACCATTTCAAAGGGTGTGCAATTGGGAAAGATATTGGTCAAATCTAAGGGATAGATCCAGGAATTTTGTATTTGAGGGATATTTTCCCGTCCTTTTCTACATTTATGTAAACGTTCATAACTATACACTTGATATCTCCTAAAACTCTCAACGAATTTCAATGAAATTCGGGGAGAAAGTGGTTAAGATGCAAATTTTGTTTTCAATGCTGATAACCACGGTATGTTTGCATCATCCCCAAGTATAAGAAAACCTCCTTCAATTATGCATTACCCCCTTGCCCTATATATATATATATATATATATATATATATATATATATATATATATATATATTTATATGCTGCTCATAATAGTCTAAGAAATACAACTACTTTATTCATGTTTCTGGATACACAAGGTTTGATTGGTGGCCCAAGTATATTAAATTGGGATTAAGGGAAATATAAATGAGGATCATATCTTACTTAACATTCACCCTGGAACAATACATTGTACCTTCAAATCTTGCGAAATAATCCGACAAGTTAATTCACTCCCTCATTACACTTTTCCTGCATTTGATTTGTTCAGTAACTTTCAAATGTCCACGAAAACTATACAACTATACAATTCATTTTATGACAACGACATTCTCCATCGAACACGCAACCAAGTATCACATTCATTCACTACAAAAGAACATCTTCAAAAGTACAGGAATTACTTCTAAGAAAGTTCTAAGAAAGTAATGGCAGTGGAATGTAAATTAAGTCATCTGATGCTTGGGTATTTTCTGTTCACACTAATGTTTTGCTTCATTCAGTGTCACTGTCTTTATTCTAATGTAAATCGACGCTATCAAATCTTTGTTTCCGTCATCTGGATGGATCAAGGCCTTCCCACTTTTGTCCTCGATTCACTTCGGCAGCCGATCACCTACCAACGAAAGAAACAAAAGATCAGTTTTATAGGTGTTACCCACTTTTGGTTGCATCCAAAGAAGAGTCAGTAATCGGATATCTGAGGTGCGTTATCCTCCCGATCCTGGTCACACAATTAGGGGTAAGCTGATAACCATTCTGAATCGGCATCTTCATTCAATAACCAAGCATAAAATTATATAAATCTCGAAGCAGACCTAACCATGACAATAACAGATAATACAGTGGCTGCCACCGAGGGAATTTTGATTGAGAGAAGATTAGTTGCTGGTCTTCCCTTCGATAATTATAACTTTAAAAAAATTGGCACTATCTGCGTCTGGTATTTTCCAAGATACAGAATGAATAACATACCGAACTATCGAGTTTTAACTCTGAAAAGATAGTAGATGAGTTACACCAAGAACAAAGGTGGATTTATGTACAAGGGAAGCCAGAAAGTGATCATTTGATGATCCTCAATATGACATACAACAATACAGAACCCCCCGCCCCCATGCATTCCTATTTTTCAGTATTACATTACTATACCACCAGTTCCATTAAACCTTAACCAAGTACAGAACACAAATCTGATATGGATGATTATCTTAACACTACACGCGATGGTACCAATGTGAACAAGGTGGAACAGCTTGATAACCGATTATCCACTGGCTATCCAGAAGGTTTGACATCAGCAGATGATTAGCCTTTCACTGATTCACTTTCACTGAATGTAATTATGCAATTATTACGCATGACGTAGCCATTACTAAACCAGCATCGCAGAACCCTGGATCAGAAATGCTAATTTTGGGTCATGTATTCATAATGTTTGGTCTGTTTCATATCATGATGGCCTGTTTCAGTTGTGTTGGTATTTATATTAATGTATTCTGGTTCATTGTGGGGCTCTCGATGGCTTCCTCCGAGGTAAACATTTGAACAGGTGTAAAAAGATTCGTGGTCATCTAGCAACCGAATTACAAACATTACACTTTCAGTCTTTTCTTTGGGGAGAATGGACTTTCACCCGAGCTCACAAGATCGATGCTAGCAGACCTCTTTGAGAACCAATTTCCTTAATTCAATGCTGCAAATAGACAGTTGGTCACTTTCAAACTAAAAATGATGATTTTATTGCTAACACTAGAAAGGGTGTATATGGTTACACAGCTGCTTTGTGGCATACATTAGTATTGTACATATATATATATATATATATATATATATATATATATATATATATATATAGCTTCTTTTCTTTCCATGTTTTCATTGAGTTTGATTTATCCAATGTTCTCAGTAAGCAAACTTAACTATTACCGTTGGGGCATGGAATACATTTTGAATGGGTTACTCAGCTTCAAAACAAGTCATTATTTGAGGAATTCAAAGAGGATCTCTAATAGGATTTTACAACCTCTGAAGAGAAAAACATTCATCAGAGGAAAATCAATTATCTCACCAGAGAAGCAGTCAAGGTAAATATCCACGCAAAAGATCTGAAAATACTGGAACTATAAGGGAAGCAAGGAAAGTTTGGACACAACTATTTTGGTTCCCCACCGTCAACACCACCAAGGGGACTAAACACACGACACAAACATTCAAGTTGGCAAAGAACTAACGATGAAATCCTCTTTTGTCATTCAGTATATATAGGGTTGATGCTATGAACATGATCCAGGCTTTACATAACGTTGACCTCTTAGCTGTATATGGTGGCGTAGCAGATCATATTATAAAGAAGATTTGCATCATATCAAGAATGGACTTTGTTTGTGACACATACAATAAACCCTTGATTGAAATGGGAGAGCAGCATAATCACGGAAGAATCTGAGCTTGGTGTTGCTATAACTTGACCCGGACAAAAGAGACCCGGAGACTTTAAATCTGGCAGATTTTTATCCAAATTACTTGTTTTCCTTTCCTTTCCTTAGGATGAGATGTACGAGTGTCTGTTAAAATTAATTAGGCTGTATATTAGCTGTGGTGAAGAATGTCATGTCATAAAAGTAATTGATTGCAAAATGTGTGAAAGAAATGCGGAATCCATGGAGAATTTTCACGTTCAAGTAAACACGCAAATAGCGCTACAAATGATGCATGTTTATGGCAGTAATCCAATAGCAACTTCGGTTATCAGATGCAATGATAAAAAAATGTGTTATGTATTATCTGTCTCCATATGAAGAGGTTGCATACCCAGGACCACATGGATACTGGTCTGAATAGTGATAATACAAGAAATTATATTGATTTTACACTGCTGAGTAAAGAGGACCAGTGTCTGAGATCCTACCACTTATACACGCATTCTCTGCATATGATTACATCAGTTCTTCTCAGTGGTAACGTAAACTTGAATTTTACAAAATGATTGAAGAGTACCATGACTATCCAACGATCTCTGGACTGTTTTAAGAAAATGCTTTGCCAAGTGAATATCTTTTGGAGGAAATCGAAAAGATTTATATGTGACATTAATAGAAAACCCCATTTCATAAAAGTGGTTGATGCTCGGTATGGTTTGTTCAGATAACGGTTTGCACCAACTGAGAAGTCAAAACTCAAAGGTACATACTCAAGTTCATTGCCTGTCACAGTCTGGTTTTTTTTTTTTGCAAATTGTTTAGCATGATTTTGTGGTATAAAGTATTGTTCTGGGGTGAATATAACGCAATATATGATAATTTATACTTATACTTCGCTGTCTTGGTTTTCCAATCTTTCTCATATGTTCGATGAAACGTGGCTATTTATTACACTGAGAGCACAGACTGACAGTTGAAAGACTCACGTATTTGGATGGGTCGTACTCTGATCAACATAGGCCACTTATCAAACCATGTGCATCCAAGAACAGAAAGAAATTGGTTGCAACTTTAACCTACAATAAGATAGGGATATTAGGATTATTATCTGTACAATTTTGCTGGCCAGATTCTTTTTCCTGTTGTTGGCTACTCATCTTCAGAATGTTACACGACACCTTGAGTTTGATGTTCGGTGACCGTGTTAACCGCATATAACGCCCATCTCTGGGGCTTCTTTTTCAATTTTAGAGGCCTAAATCCGAGGGGAAGATTTTTACAGGGCTCAAAATCAATTGGAGAACAGTCAAAATCAAAGGAAATTCTATTTCATTTTTAGTGTTCAAAATTGAAGGGGGGGGAGATTTTTTTCAAATATTAGGGTACAACATCGAAAGGGAAGTTCCATTTTTCTTTTTTGAGGGTTCAAAATGGAGGGTGATATTTTTTTCAAATTTTAAGGGTCAAAATCAAGGAGGGAAATTTTTCCTCTTTTAGGGTCAAAATCAAGAGGGAGATTTATTTTCATTTTCGGGGATGGGGGTTCAAATGGAATTTTGTTTTCACTTTTAAGGTTCAAAATCGAGTGGGGAGTTCCCCTTGCTCTATTTGGGTCAAAATTTAGGAGGGGACATTTACTTTTATTTTTGGGGTCAAAATAAAGGGGAAATATTTATTTTTATGGGTCGAAATATGGTCGAAACATAAGTTTCCTTTTCTCAACATTGTGAACAGAAAATATTACAGTGTTCCGAACCTTTCCCCCCGATCCACACAGTAATCTTAAGATGCAATTTAAGAGTGAAAAAACTTTGCATCTTTCTTCAACAACGCACTAATATTCTATACTTAAGTGGCTTTTCAAGAAAGTTATTCAGGCCTGACTCGAAGGCTTTCTATACATTCTTCCCAGTCTTTCTCACGAAACTTTCGAACTAAGCATTCTTCATTACGCTTTTTAATTTGAGAGAAAATACCTGCATTTCATTTAGCCTCACTGAGGTGTGGAGGCTCACGTTTTATGAAAACTAATGCCAGAGTTCCCTTGTTCATTACTTTCACACAAGTTTTCGTCAACCTAAGTTTAATGTGAAGAGGTCGACATAGAATTCGATTGGGATCAACAAGAGGTTAAGCGACCATATGATGGAAACCAGGTTGAAATTTCTCAAGATGGCCGATCCAATTGCCCATAGCATTTTTCATCTGCTCGTCTATCCAACAAGCAAACAAAACAATTCCTCGCATACCTGATATTCGGGATTCGACCAGAAAAAAGATTAAAAATTAATTAATTTTCTAAAATTCAAATTGAATTTAATTTTTGAGCAACAAACTATCTTGCATACATGTCACAACTAGAAAAATTGAATTTATATTTTACCATTAATTCTCAGCACATTTTTCCCTTGGTAGCAATTGTATTACGGAGCATCAAGTAAAATTTTCGTATTCCCATAAGTCTCAATTAATTATACAGAATGCACCACACAAACACATGCTATCTCATTTCAATTGTTCCGAAGTACACCTTCTAGCTTCCATATGATGAGTCCATTGATTGTTTCAATTCTGCTGGATTATAAAGCAAATCCAATGCTTCAATTTTACCTTTAATTTCAGTGCAATGTACTGACTTAGTATTGTCTTGTATTGTGAATAACTCGCGGACCTCTCCATCTCTTTTACGATATCAGAATTATATTGTTTCCGGAGCATGTAAATTGCTTACATGAAGACGTGAACCAAATAGTTGCGCTGACACTTTTGACAAACCTCAATCTCTGGTAAGATCGTTTTCTTGTCATTGACTTAAAGGTGTGAGTTTGCATGCATCGGTGTTTTGAGATTTATACGACGCTTATTTATCATCCTCATTAAACGCTTCATCAGTGTCATGAGTGAAATCCATGTCCTTGGGTACTGTGGTTATTGAAACTCCTGGACAATTAGAGTACGGGTTCATGGCAGATTGGATATCGGCATATTTGACACGACGTTTGTTTTCATTATCTATTCAGGAAGTGAAATATAATAACATGTAAATTTAGATAAGGTGGAGCAAGCAAAAGAATCTGAACCTAAATTTTATCTTGGTATAATTTTCAATTTAGTTAGGTTGATTCCAAAATAAACACAGCAGTATGACTTTACAAATGGAGTGACTTTAGATTTTTAATCAGAAATTGGCAGTTTGTCACAAATATAATAAAATCTATTTCAATTGTTTTTACACATTCTGTTTATGATTGAAGTTTCCTGTTTCGAATATATTCTGATGATGGATGTCCAAGTTAGGCATAGAAATCTCGATAATCTGTTGGGAATAAAAAAACAAGCAGAAACGCACAGTAAAAGAAAAATGGCTATGTGAGGAGTTATATTTGCGTAGGAGGTTTAGTTGACCACAAAAAGCATCTGATCGAATGGCGTAACTCCTGCTTACATAGTCAGTGCTTTAAAATGACGTAAGATCAGTTTTAAAATGACACAAACAAGTGTTACATTAATAAATTTGCTCAAGACAACAATGTATCGTTAAAAGGGAAAATAATTGTTCTTTATTTCGGAAGGTGAAAATTGATTAATAACCTTTATATTTGTATTGGTAATACAGTAATTACATAGAATCAGCAAAAAATATCATATACATATATATATATATATATATATATATATATATATATATATATATATAGAGAGAGAGAGAGAGAGAGAGAGAGAGTGAGAGAGAATTTGATATAGATGATTTGATAGAATTATTATGAATTGCGTTATATCATATAGAAACTCTTATTTGGAATGATCTTCCGTTACCACGCGTTTAATGCGTCAATTAGCCCAGTCAACATAAATAGCGTTGCTTTTACTGTTGAGCTGAACCATGTTGTCTAAGCTAAGAAATACATTAACCGTATGGTGACGGAAGATCATTTTAAATGAAAGTTTCTATATGATATAATTCAATTAATAATCGCACACACACACACACACACACACACACACGAACATATATAGTGTGTACATTGTCTCAATTTGTTACAAACAAATAGAAAGCAAATGAAAACAGATTTTATCCATTGTAGATGTTTACACAATGCTCAATATTCAACACAGTAAATAGAAAAGCCACCGACCATCTATTGATGAGTGCGAGAGGCACACAATGTTTACATTCACTGGCTCAATATCATCGTAAATATACACATATATATGTGTATGTATGTGTGTGTGTGTGTGTGTGTGTATGTCTGTGTATGTATTAACGTTTATGTATTATCGCCCTATTACTTTACTACTAACAAACTAGTTTTTAAAATATTACAAGCAGATTGATTTATAGTTTAAAATCATGTATACATATGTACATATAGTCATAAACAAAGATGCACATACATACATACATACACATACATATATCTATACAAAAACACAAGAATTAGTCTGCTTTCCCCAGTATCTCTTAATGCTCAATAGCATCCTCATCTTCAAGGAATTGTATCCTTGTCGGCATGTTTCCCAATCCATACTGTATATTCGGCTGAACAATCGAATCTAACCACCTAGGGAGGGGAAATTGTCTATTAACACTACTTGGATAACCTCAGAGACAGGAGACAATTATACTCATATGTGACACGTTTTCCTTTGGGCCAGAGTTGTGAGACTGATTCAAAATTGACTATATACCAATTTATCTATTTATGTCCGTCCGAATCTATGTATCCGTGCAAATGCCTATGGAAAAAGAAGAAACTGGATCACTCCAGGTCTACATAACCGCTTCCAACTATTTCAATATTGTTGTGAAGTTGTATCTATGTCGTTTTCTTGCTTTGTTTTCGCCACTCACATTGAAATCGTTAGATATTGAAAGTATCCTTCTGACATATACATATATATATATATATATATATATATATATATATATATATATATATATATATGGTGTCATCCACAGATAGCTGTTCCTTTGTATTACAACTCATCAGTGTAGCTATAGACAATCCATCATCCCATCCAGTATCACGAGGCAGGATTGAAACCTTCTGCTTCAAACTAATGCAAATGAAATTGTGTCGATCGAGTCTCGGTTTACTACTGCTGGAAATGGTGTCTTGCCAACTTTGGGGTTTGGATTCATCTACTGCATTCAGCCATCAAAACTGTTTCTTTTTTTTTTTTTTTATTCGTGTAGTTCAGGATATATACATGACAAAAACTTGCAGTTTCTGCCACAGAGCGTTCCTCAGTCGGCTAGACTCGCTAGACCATTTACCAATGTAGTAAGATCAATCCCAATGTGGCACTTATCTGCCATGGCCCTTCGATGAAAATATCTCCGATACCAGGTTTCTTGCAGAAAGATTGTAAGCGTTAGTTTAGTGACGATGGGAATGTGTGTTTTGAAAAATATCCAGTATGTAAAAACTGGCCACAATCAGGGGTTCTCGGCATTGGGACTACCGATGTACCCCCAACACTGCCCGTAAAATCGAATCAATAGGCTTGATTGTGACCTATTTCGAACCAAATAAAACAATACAGTCTTTGTTCGGTAGCCTTTCTGAATTTGATCAATAATGCTAAGTTTGAGATCATTGATCAGAGAAACTCGCGTTTGTTCCCATATCAAATTTCTATAATTCATTCGGTCTCTGACTTTATCGTGAAACGGCAAATAAAGAAATATATTTGACTCACGCAGTTCGATAACTCTTTAATCCATTAAAATATGAATACGCTTTGGGATATGGATTCGTGCGTTTGAGAGAAATGTTTCACTGTTTGATCACCATCCTGCTTCAACATTGCATTGAACTATGGAGTAGTAAAGAATATGTGTACTGTAAATCGACGTACCGTAGAAATAAAATGAATTAGACAAAATCATTTCAGTAATCAATTTCCTTCATTCGGTTACTAAGAAGATTTCACAAAATGTAGGGAGAAAGTCACAAGGTCAGCAACTCTATGGTGAAAATAGGACAGATATCATATTCGTACTGGACACATTCGAGCCTCGAAATTGATGTTTGCATGATTGGAAATATTCATGTAGCACTTGTGAGAGATTGTTGGAGCACACTGTGGTGCCGCGGCGTACAGTTTAAGAACAGCTGCTCTGATATCTTTTCGACTAGAAGCTATGAAGTTATTATCCTGTTTACCCACCGATCTTTAAACTGAATAAAATTAAATCAAATGAACCTCGCCTTTCTTGCTTAAGAATTCTTGGAAACATTTTTCGAAAAATTAGTTAAAGAAACTCCATAAAGGTTGATGATTTATGCATTCTGGTCTGTTTTTTTTTTGTCTCTGCTGTCTTCATCTCAGTGCTTAGACCGCTGCAGTCTTCGGTCTCCCTTTTGTATAAATTTCGTTACGTTGTCGTTACGATTAAAAATTGATTAATTCAAACTAGTTCTTTCGACCCCTTTTTCATCATGGTATTTCGGCTGCTCTGCTCTCTGGTCTTCTTTCAATCAAAATATCCAAGGTGAACCGTTGTTACGATTATGATTCATTCACATCAATTTCCTCGTCCCTGTTGTATTACTCACAGTATTTCAGCCGCTATAATCTCCACTACCCCCCCCCCCCCAGTCATTTGTTGTATTCGGTCACCTTTTGAGAATGTCGTTCAGAACTCTATCCACGAAATGAGGAAGACTGGACGGATGCATTGGTCGAAACGTTGTGATAAAATCAACAAAGACAAAAGATGCTGATCAAATGAATCAATGTATAATAGTAACATCACATCATCTCTAAAATTCAGACGATAATTGAGTGATCTGGTCAGTGATTTTTATTTTCGGAGTTTGAAATTAGAAATTACATCCATTGATCCATATGAGATGAATGAATAACTGATAAGAAGTTTGACCGAAAATTCAGAATTTTTGGGTGCGTGAGAAAAATTACGGTGATCGGTTCGATTTACAAAAAAATCTCCAACATTTTCCTTTTTTACTCTTCTCTCTTTTTCTTCCTCGACATTAGCAAAATGTGTCCCTGGTTGGAATCTTTTGTATTTCGCCCCATTGAACAACGCCCGTGTAATCTTCGAATACTTAATTACAATTATTCATCGTGGCCAATTTTCAAACGAATTCGTTGAAGCGAGTTCTATCTTTTTTTCATTACCCCCCTCCCCCAACTAGTGAGGCTTTGTATCAAACTACCTCTACTTCTCTGTCTTGGCAGATATTCGTTATGGGGTATGTTACCAGATCACACTTGTGTGTGTCAATTGTAGTATTTGACTCTTGATCTGAAGCCATTGAATAATTAAAAAAATTTTTTTTTTTATCAGAACAAAAAGGCAGAAGACGAGATAGAAATGGGAGAAAGACAGGAAGACAGAACGAAAAAAAGAAACGATGAAGAAAGGAAGAAAAATACAAAAGAGGAAGATAGGAAGGAGAAAAGAAAAAGAAAAGGAAAAGTGAAAACAATGAAAAGAGCAAAAAGGGAAAGAAAGAAGAAGAAAGAGAAAAATATAAGAAAAATAGAGACAATGGAAAGAAAGAAAAAAGAAAGAAAGAAAGAAAGAAGGAAGGAAAAAGAAAACTAGACAGAAGCAAAAGAAAGAAGGAGAAAAGAAAGGAAAAAAGAAAGAAAAAAGAGAGAAGCATGATAAATGAAACTTTCCAATTATAATCACATTTCCGTGGCTGCTTGTAATCATTTCCTCTCTACGACACTTGACAAGGTTTCGTTTCGTTATTGAGTTTTTTAAAAATTTTTATTTGATTATTCAATTCTAATTTAGCATGCTTGCTCGATAGTTTAATTCCTATGCTTTCTTTCTTTGGACCCTCTGTTGCACAGATGGCTTTGAAAAGGATTTTAATTGTATTATTCGAGAAAGATCACACGTATTTCAGCCAGGCACCCCTAACAACGTGCTGACACCTTTATGGATTGAAATTTTAATTTAAAAATCCCGAACTCTTCCTTTGCGTTATGCATTTGAAAAGGAATGCTATTTGGAGAATTGAAAGCATCCAGAGAGCGCATACCACTGGTAATTCCATCGTCATTGCCATTGTCATTTCCAGGGGTGGTAATTGTATTTGGATCCACACTATAATTCAACCACTTCTTTCATAGCAAATAGCCGACCATTCCACGAAATTCCATCAAAATTCACTTAGAAACTTCTGAGATATTCTGTGAACAGGCAAGGAATTCTGACGATATTATGTGGTGGGGACAAATAAGTATGTAGGGGAGGTAATTTTGCATGGATCTGCATCAGAATTCAAGCATTTCTTGAGTAGCCTTTTGTCAACCCTTCAACAGTCATGAGCGTATACAATAAATGTATATTCAGAACAAAACAAACAAACAAACAATAAACAAACAAACGAAAAATATCTCTCAATGAAAGAATAAATCAACCAACTCTTCCTGAAACCAATTGACCACCTGCCATTTTAATTGAAATGTATTTATTATTTCTGAAGATATTGTGTGAACAGATAGATAGACGGAAGGACAGACAGACTCAACCGAATGCACATACATCTCCAAAATCGTTGGCAGAGGTAAATTAGCATTTCAAAAACTGTTTTAAAAAAAGTTTTCTTTCTTAATGGGACATTGATATGTATAAGCATATATAAAAATGTACTATTTTACATAAACCGTCTCCGAATAGTTTTATCCCCCTTTCAATCTTTTATCAAAATGTTTTGTCAAAAAACTGTACGCCCCCGGACTTCTTTAAGTATGTAACACAGAAACTTTCATTTGATCTACCGAGGTATGTTGTTCTAATTCATAAACCTGCCAAAACCAGTGTCCTTCCAAGGGAGTGTCATAGAAAACCCTTTATTCGATCAAATGTGATAAGCTGCTCTCATTCCTATACGTGCCACACCCACTGACTTTCCAAGGGAATGTCATCTTGAATCCTTTACTTGATCCAACGGGATAAGGTGTTTTCATTTCAAAGACCCCACGCAAAATCCTAGCAAGCAATCAATTCCAATTCAGTGCCTTCAACTTTTATGAACGACTTTGTGTTTGAGGCTAACGATCTTAGCCGATAATTATCTTCACCTAAGGTTATTATTTGAATACAGTGATTAACAGGATTGAAGTACCCATGTGATACATATACACTGCGTAAATACAAGAGGAACTGAATTCAAAGCCTCTGCATAAGGGTCGAAACGAAAGCAATGTAGTACTGATACTAAAATGTCAGACATATATCTATTGAGTCGTCGTATGGCAAGAGAAGAAAATCACTGGACTGAGCAATAAAAAATCATGTGTTTTGATATTTATGTGTATTTTCCTAATTTAGCACCCCTTTATGATATATACTTCCTGTTGTATTTTAATCCTACCCTTCTCATGATACTGATCGACCTTTTCATTAAATTTCACATAATTTTACACTATATGGAAATACTGAATTCAGGCTCGTTCAAGTGTAGTGGTCACCAGTGAATAATACACAACTATCTCGTCCACTAAGCAAGGAAGCTTTCTCAACCTTCTTTTTATTCTGAATTGTTTTCGTTCGCCTGTTAATCTTCCCCTCTTCACCTATTTTTATCTTTTTTTTTATCTTTTTAAATATTTTATAAATCTTCGTTGGTATCTTGTTTATATGAAGGATCGTTGTATTTTTGAAAAATGTAAGAAAGAATTCGTTTAATTCTTGTCGCTCACGACCAGGCTAGGCAGAGGTTTGGGATGGGGTTACATACTCCAGTTTCTGCTACTAGACAGAGATTGATCTCAACTTTGGGAAAATTTGCAGGATCGCCACGAAAGGTTCTCCACATGATCCCCGACTGATTACAACACTTAGTATTGCCAGACAGCAACCTATCCGGGTAATGACCAGGCTCAACGTTGCTTAACTCCGATGATCGTTGAAGAATCAATGTCCGATACTATTCGAACCCAACATATCTTAGAAGAAAATTGCTGAAATCCACATTGCAAAACTTTAAAGAAAAAAGAAAGTAATTCAAGTCATCACAGTAAAATAACCTCCGATATATCGTCCGGGTATCTTCAAGAATCTGTCGGAGTCATTAATCTACTGTGAATGTCGAATAAAAGCCTTTATTTGATCCATGGAGTTCAACTGATATCTGCATTGCGAGAACCAGAATGAATAGATAATTCGAGCCATTATTACAAAATATCTCCCCAAGTATCCTTCTACTTCCTTCAGACACCTTCCGTATTAAGAAAATGTCAAACGTAACGCTTTATTTGATTCACGGATCTATGTTGCCCTGATTGTTATAAGTCTCACGTCTGGAATCTTTCCAAAAGATTTTTTTCTTCTCTTTGATGCCGATACGCCTTTCTCCCAAGATGAAAATGAAGAATAGGGTTCCTGGTTTTAGTACCACGGAATTATAGACGGTTTACACATCTTTTTTATTTACCCCCAAAAGTTTTCAATGAATATAAATGAGATTTTGTGAAAGGATAGGCCATAAGCTAAGGAAGAATTGATCTAATTTTGCGGTGAGTTTTTTGAAGTTAAGGTCTATCTAACTATATCCATATCTATACATCTACATAAATCTGTCTCCCTCTCTCAGTCTCAGTCTCTCTCTCTCTCTCTCTCTCTCTCTCTCTCTCTCTCTCTCTCTCTCTCTATATATATATATATATATATATATATATATATATATATATAATCAGAGGTTCTCCATAAATTTCAATTAAATTTTCTGAAAGGGTTGACCATGGGCTAAGGAAGAATTGGTTACATTTTGCAGCAGGCCCTGAGATTCTTTTTAACTGATATACATTTTTCATGCACATGTATATCATTCGTGTTATTCAACACTATATCTCTTGAAGTTCTGAATAAATTCCAATGACATTTTGGAAAGTGTCGACCATGCGCTAAGAGAGACTTGATTAAATTTTGTGGTGGATCCTGGGACATTTATAGTTACCTTCCCTCCATCATAATTACTTGTGAATTGACTTTCGATCAATCTTCAGAGACACAGCCGTTGGTCAAGGTATACAGGATACTTTTCGGTTGAATAAGGGCTCTCATTTTTATTTTGAATCCCACATTATTCCAACCCTCTATTTATCGCATAAACAATGTTACGTACGGCGTTGTCAGTGTTTAAACAACTGTTTGAAGCATTAGTAATATTCAATAATAAGCACATTACATTCACTAGAATATTCTAATGAAATCTCCTGTGGGAAAGTGGTTTAATACATGGGAAATAATTCTTTGTAAGTATTGTATTTATAAAGATCCGACATACGTGATTTGCTTGTCATCGATTTTATAAATACTTCACTATTATAGAAGTTTCGGAGCCGAGTCAGTTCCCAACACAGAAAGAAGAATCGGCGAACCGAGTCCAAACTCCGACTGAGACCAATTCTGTTCACTTTACATAATTACCCTTGGAAAACGCGTGAATCTATCTTTTCTCGCTCTTGCTGTAAGTGAAATAGCAAAACTGTGAAAGTCAAACCGTTGCAGTGAGAAGCTGGAAACGAACAGAGTAGAAGAAATTCTATAGGTATGGTTCACTTGGCTTTCGTGAAGCTTCGATGGGCTTCGCAAGCCGGACTACAATGAATGCTCACGAGGAGAGACTCAGTGATACCTCGACGGTAGGGTAGGTAGATGATCGTTTTTTTTCTCTCTCACGAAGTGTATCTCTTTTAATCTATAAAACTGAACCCTTGAAATTACCTGTGAGTTAATACTTATGAGATTATATGTATATTTTCTTTGTAAAGATTTAAAAGACAATATACCTAACTTCTCTGTAGTATAAGTTGATAGAAATGTTTCACCTGTTTATTTCTGTTGATTCACCTCCGCCAACGATTTCTGAAGCGATATACGTATTGACTTATAACTGTGTGTCCGTCTGTCCGTTTGTCGATCTGATTGTCCACACACTATCACCAAAAGTTCTCAGTGAATTTCAATTCAAATTTTATGGAGAAACACAGAACAGGCTAGGAAAGAAATGCTTATATGTTTGAACAGATCTAGGAATCTGTTTTGATCAAGGGATACTTTCACGGTTCTGCAGGAAAAAGGGTAAAAAAAAACCCCAAGTTATTGATCAAAAATGAATAACTCAATATTTGTACATTCAAAGTTTTTTCCCCTTGTGATACATAAGATTTCCATTAGGCTTTACTAAGTGTATTCATAAATGGAACATCATAATCGTCATCATCATGATCATCATTAGCAGCAGCAGTAGCAGCAGTCGCAGCAGCCTTTTAACTTGTCAGATGCGCTAGATCTCCCCGTGGCGGGCGTGGCGGTGCCTCTATCTGCTGTACCTGTCTAAATCGTTATGCCATCTTATTTTCAGGTGGGCAAGATTTCACATTCGATCCCCGGGGATCCACATTGTGAGTCGTGATGTCCAGCAGTTATCTGACATTCTTGCGACATGACTTGCGTATTGCCATTTGAGCTTTCAAATGGATTCTATGATATCTCTGACTCCTGTTTTTTTCCCTCTAATGTATTGTGCTGTCTTGCAGTTTCTCTATGTTATGTTAACTATGATTCAATCTTGTGGTTGAGAGTCGATCCTGTGGTTAGGCTCTATGGTTCGGTTCAATGGGTGAGTCATTTGAAACTTGGACAAGCAGTGTATATCATTGCTTGTCTAAAACTTTGAGGAGAGCCATTAACCCTTTAACCCATTGGCGTAAAATAATAGTTGTCCATTGCAAGATAAAAAGCACTTGTCCATTGTAAGTTATCCATTGAAAGCTATCCATTGAAAAATAAAAGTGCTGACTCACAGATGAAATATGAGTTGCAGTAATCACAAAAAGAAAAAGAAGAATTTCATTGACCTAGCCATAGAATTGCAATGACTGAAATTCCCGTCATCCACAGACAATTGGTTTACATTCCAAGATTCCGGATAATTGAACTCTTCTTTCATGTTGTTGATGGAGAGAGAAGAACATACACTCCTCTATCAGGGATGAGGGTAAGAAGGTTGTCAGAGAACACCGCGGAGAGTGAAAAAAATAAACTGAGAGGCAGCATAGATCGGCTTGTGGGTGCGTTTCGTAAACCAGGTCCGTATTGATTTTTTATGACAACATCATCAAAAGTAGAGCGAAGGGATTCCTTAGTTGGAATAAACCTTGGAATAACATTACTTATGCACAGTCATGAATACTGAAAAAAAGTAAGATTCCCAGTAATGGAGCAGATATAAAACACTCAAACAAAAGAAAAAGTATGATTCATAGATTTGTGCATATCCACATTTCTGTCTGTAACATTTGTCAAGGGAGAAAAAATATATTTATTCAGGTTGAACATAAACAAGGAAATGAAGAGAAAAATATTTTTGATATGCCATACTATTCACATAAATTACATTTATACAGACGAGTATATATAATCTCTCTCTCTATATATACATACAGAGAGAGAGAGAGAGAGAGAGAGAGAGAGAGAGAGAGAGAGAGAGAGAGAGAGAGAGAGAGATGATATTGTATTTGTATATATCAGTTTTCGAACTTTAACTACTCTGGGGAAACTTTTTCAATTACAAGATTTTCAAAGGAATCCATTCAAAAACAACTTACACTTATACACACATACACACGTACACACACACGCACACACCCACACACACATACACACGTACATACACACCCACACACACATACATACACACACACACACACACACATATATATATATATATATATACATATATATTGGTTATCTACTTGACATGGGCGCTGTTGAGTCAATAGAAATCTATTTTCCGTCAGTAAGCTTCGTTGTTACTTTTCCATTTGCGATCAAACGGATATATATATATTTTCAGGGTTGAGCTCTCTTTAAGTGAGGTAACTCATCCATTGTAAGCTTATTCAATGCTCTTCCATAGGAATAGAGCATTCCAGTGGATGGGGAGTTTCTGTGTAAATGAATGCATCGCTTAAATTCAGCCGTACTGACCACCCAGTTTCGTATTCCAGAGGTAGGATATCGGCCTCCGGGTCCGATGTGAAAGTTTCAATTCTGCCTCGCAGTACTACATGGGATAAAGTCTATAGCCACACTGGAGAGATGTTATATATATATATATATATATATATATATATATATATATATATATATATATATATATATATATATAATGGAATTATCCGAATGTTTATCAACCCAAATAAGTACACATCCAAATGGAAAAGTAAGAACAATGTTTATCGAGGAAAATAATAATCTATTGACTCAAAAGCGTAGAGTCAATGTTATGTAGATAACCAATATGTTTTCAATTTGGAAAGCAAAATGCAGTAAATATAAAAATGTCTGCCCTTGTCAAATGAATGAAATAAGACATGTAAAAGCTGTGCATGAATCATTAGTGCATTAAAGAATTATTAAGTATATCACAGAATTGTAACTCTGTTCAGCAGAACCCCTTGAAAGATCATGAGGTTTCCTGGGGTTCGTTGAAGCACAGTTCGAATACTGCTTTTATAGATGTAAGTTTTATTTGGATCAATATTTATGCATTATGCTCTTGGCTCAGCGTCGTGAAATATCAATATGGCACGCACACTTATGTATGCTATCTATTATTGAAACATTTTCGAAAATATCAGGTACCATTCATCATATTTTGGAAATATCTGACACGATTCATTACACACACACACACATATATATATATATATATATATATATATATATATATATATATATATATAGAGAGAGAGAGAGAGAGAGAGAGAGAGAGAGAGAAAGACCATGGAAGTGAAAGTGACATATAAGGATTGAATAGAAAGTGTTTGGTGTAAATTAGGACACGCTGAATATACCAATATGCTTAAAACGTGAAGTATACAATGTAAGCATCATACCAGCTCTGATCTATGAACAGAAAACAAACTCAGAATTGCACATGACTTCAAAATTGGACCAGGGTGACAAATATTATGCCAAAAAATAGAGACCCCATGTATATATATATATATATATATATATATATATATATATATATATATATTAGAAAAGTAGATTCGTTACGCGAACACGTTCATTTTTTCCCCTCTTTAGGCCTTTTCAGGCGAATGATGATGTATATTTTAGATTCCAGCAAGGGAATTTTGGGGAGATCCTTGTGGGTGTTGCTATGGTGGGAGGAGTTTTTCCCATTTTTTTTTTTTTACTGCTTTTTTTTTTGTAGCGTGTGTGTGTTTTGCTGGTGATTATAAGTTACATGTCAGGGGCATGAAATGCTGAAATCTATTGTAAGGAATGTTTCGATTTTCACCGTAATTTTTACCCTAAATTCATGACCTATGTCAAGATCCTTTATGATTTTGGTTGATTGTATTGTTCTTAATTTACTTAGACGGGGAAAGTAGATGATGTAGATTAAATGGTTCTTTTCGATGATGAGTATGTGAGTAAAATGCCTATATTGCTTTTCGTATCCATTGTTTGGGTTATTGAGTTATTTTTATTAAAAAGTATTTTTAGCAATGCCAGCATTTTAATGCTATTTCATTTTTCCTATTTAATAAATCTACTCTAGGCTTTTTTTTTGTTTTTTCGCAAAATTGATTATTTCAAATTTCTCGTTCAGACATGGATTTTCTATATTTTGGCATATATAGGCTTGTCTTAAGATTTTCCACTTTGGTTTGTAATTCATTTTGCACATATTCCAGTAATACGTAGATAACGATGTATTATTTTTACATTTTCGTAAAGGATGATATATGGTTGGTTGATATCAGTTGAAATGACTTGTTAGATATTCTTCTACAATATTTCACTTTTAAGGGCATTTTCTTGGATGATATTTCTGCTTGGTATATTATGTTTGATTTGAAAGCTTTGCTGAGCAGAGGGCAACTATTATTATCGGCACAGTTGGAGTTTTGTTTCTATGTGTTTATGTTAACCTTATTTGTATTGTTTTTAATAACTTTATTGTTATGATTCGTTATGTATTGAAATTTTTGGTACAGCTAAAGCTGATTTTCAGTTTGTTCTTGTTGAATATTTAGCACACACACACAGACACAGACACACAGACACACAGACACACAGACATATATATATATATATATATATATATATATATATATATATATATATATATATATATATATATATATTTATAAATATAATTCAGTTCTGTATGGTGATTCTGAGTTTCATGCCGGTGGCGGAATCATCTGACCAAAATTTCGAGTCACCACCAATATCCTCTGTACAACCATTTACATATGTTTTATCCCAGAAATCAAGAAGTACTTTTCATATATAACTCAATTCTCAAAATACTATATATATATATATATATATATATATATATATATATATATATATATATATATATATATGACAACATATGTCTCTCTATATATATATGTATGTGTGTGGGTGTGTATAACACGAGAACCAACATCTTCAGTTTCCCCATCCTACAAAATGAACAACGAATAAGGGAAACAAATTT
The DNA here is from genome assembly GCA_963457665.1 of Thysanoteuthis rhombus. NCBI lineage: Eukaryota > Metazoa > Mollusca > Cephalopoda > Oegopsida > Thysanoteuthidae > Thysanoteuthis > Thysanoteuthis major. The sequence goes on along the minus strand of OY735209.1, from coordinate 28,612,669 downwards.
CATTTTTACTTTAAAACTTGCTTTACATTCCAATTTAGAGTTAGAGCTGCAGCCCAAGTTCTCTTTGAAAACAAAGTTTCTTTTCTTTTTTCAAAAATCCGAAACTTAACCCTACCCGAAATCCCATGGACCCCCCAGCAAAGCTCCACCCCAACATCAATCAGCACTCCCCACCTCTCATGCACATTCATATCATCACTCACTACACAAATCTGCAATCATACCAAAAATGTAATTCAACACTACTGTGAACACACACATTTCCGCACATTGGTACTTCACCCCTCAACCTCCCTCAAAAAATTCACCAACCACAGGAATTTTATAACACCTATGAAATTCGAATCGAAATCAAGATTAATGTACAAATGGACTGAATCTAATGCCCTCCCCACTGAACAGTGCATAATAATGACCAGAGACAGAATGATACCAGCCTTTTGAGGAGACAAACGAGACCGATTAAGGGTTATTAAAAACTATCATACCTCAAAACCAAAAGTTTGATTTCTTTTTTTAACAATTTTTTCAACTGCTATTGCGGAATATATCTTCTTATTTTCATATATATATATATATATATATATATATATATATATATATATATATATAATTGTGTCATCCACAAACAGCTGTTTCGTTGTAATACAACTCTTTAGAGAGGATACGGACTATCCGTTATCCAATCCAGTACCAGGATTGAAACCTTCGCTTCAGAACCGAGGTCAATATCGTACCTCTGCGATAGGGAACTGGATGGTCAGTAAGACAGAATTTAAGCGATATATTCATTTAGTCTGAAGTCCCCATCTACCAGAGTGCTCTATTCCTATGGAAAATCATTGCATAAGCTTACAATGAATGAGTTACCTCACTTAAAGAGTGCTCAACCCTGAATAGAGGAGCATTAACACTCATATATATATATATATATATATATATATATATATATATATATATATATATATATATATACAGGCCGTTTTAGGCGTCCTAAGAGGGTTCTTTTATATAAAAAAAACACAACAACACTACTACAGTCATATGCACTCCATTTATGTTTCTGAACAAATTGAATCAGCAAAACTCGAAGAGAAACTTATCTACATATTGTCTGCGTTGTTATCGATTGATTAGATAAGTGGAGTCACACAAATATATATACACACACACACACACACACACATATATATATGTGTGTGTGTGTGTGTGTGTGTGTGTGTTTATTTGTTGCCGCAAAATAATGTAAAGCTATATAATTAGATAAATGGAATATCTAATTGGAAACGAAACAAATTTATTTTTGGAAAAAATCACGTTTTCATTTATTTAATTATCTGAGTGTGTGTGAACACACACACACACACACACACACACACACATATATATATATATATATATATATATATATATATATATATAGTCACTGAGTGTGTTCAAAATAAACAGAAAATCTTCAGAACCAAATATCTTGCGTTACCTAAAACCATATGAGATTTGTATTCTCAAAAATATCCCTTCCAATACACTGATGACACTGTTCTTGGAATCGTTTCCGGGGGATGGTGCAAGTGTCATAGTGCACTTCTTTCTATTGTCTGAAAACGATGACTTTTCAGGGTGGATTCAATCTCAGGGAATTAAAAAATTGACAAGGAATACATCTGGAGGATAAGGAGGCTGGACATTTATTATCATCGAGTTGTCTCATGCTCCACCAAAAAATAAATAAATAAATAAATAAACAAAAAAAACCCCAAACTGTTCATCAATCTGGAGATGCAGCTACGTAATGTATTACACAGATCATAGCATGCAGTTTTTTTTAAATTTCGAAGTGATCGTCCTCCGTCGACGTGAAAAGTTGCCCAGATTTGGCATCGTCTTCGGTGGGTGTTCTCCTCGAGTTAAAACGCCCTGTGTTTCGAAATTATAGATGTTAAGTACAGTAGAATAACATCCATATACAATAAATTGTGATAATATGCTATAAAAAATAACGAAATAATAAATTACGGCCCTAAAGATAAATAAATTCATACACTGAAATCATAGCTGAATGAGGGGTGTTGTTTGATCAACAACGCTGGGGAGCCTTGTTGATATGACTGTTTTGTTTTTGAATCCCTGAAACGGTTACATGCTGACCAACTGATGATCCTAACAAATATACACACATAGTACCATAATATCAAATTTTGTCTAAAACATAAAAAAGACTGAAGGAAATTACATGAATTACATTAACAGATATTTGGGAATAATCGGCTCGAATGACAATTTTGGGTGAAAAATGTTTAAAAAGATATATATAGTTTAAAGCTGTGACGCTTTCTAGACTATATATATATATATATATATATATATATATATATATATATATATATATATATATATATATATATATTATTTCATAAGTGAGGTAACCCATCCATTGTAAGCTTATGCAATACGCTTCCATAGGAATAGAGCAGTCTGGTGGATGGGGGATTTATGTGTGAATGAATATATCACTTAAATTCAGCCTTACAGACTATCCAGTTCTGTAGCTCAGAAGTAGGATATCGGTGTCCCGATCTGAAGTGAAGGTTTCAATCTTGCTTTGCGGTACTGGATGGGTTAATGGAAAATCTATAGCCACACTGAAGTGATGTAATACATCGAAACAGCTGTCTGTGGATGACATAATAATAATAATAATTATATATATATATAGCTAGATAGATAGATAGATAGATAGACAGACAGACACCACTATTGCACTCATTTTTGATATTTGATAAATAAATGTTCATTGCCAATTACTCAGTTTACCATTAAGAAATAAAGAGAAATAACCACACAATAACTTCAGAATCCCTTGTTCCTCCGGAGAAAAGGAATCGTTAGATCTTGAAAATAATGTTGGTTAGTCCAAAGACGTAAATCGATTTTAGGAAATCTATTTGCAAATCTACTTGCAACTCTGAAAGGATACAAGTACATCTGGTTCAGAGAGAAAGATGTCCCCGTTTGATGAGATAGGAAATTGAAAAAAAAAAACAATACAAAATGGCGGACGAGATCAAGTGTGTCGAAATCAGCCAAAGGATGGCGGGTTACTATCTCCATTACAATGCTTATTATGCAAGGCCCCCCAAAGCAGAAGTTGTGACCCCACGCAGGGTCATGTGAAGAGGATTGGGGCTCGCAGAAACATTTGAAAAATTACGAAACTATAATTTGGTAATTAGTTAGTTTGACTTCAATTTTTTTTTACAAAAATCTACTCCTTACAGTGCTTTCTTATAATGTAGAATGTGTCAATGCTATTCAGCAAGTCTTTTTTTAATGAATTTGTTTTTTATCACGTTTTTTAGTTAGTTTATAAAAAGTGAAGCATAAATATGTTGCAATTTACGACATTATTCAGTTTCTGTAATATTTATCATCGGCCACTGTCGCAAATATAAAGCAACGATTCGACTTATGTTGTCATAAACACGCATATCAATTTTACTAAAAACAATCTTACTTTTTTAGTTGTTTTAGTACGATACATTTGAAGGTTTTCATTTGTTTCTACGTTACCGCTTGAGCACTACTGAAAACTATAGTCTTGGTACACATACAATTGTGGGGTCCATCGGTTGAGACAAAAAAGTTATTTCCCTTGGGTGACTTTGAAAAAATTTCGAGGCTTGACTTACACAAAAAATTTCCCTTGTGAAATCTTCATTTTGAAATTTTCTCCATCAGTTTACTTAGTTTTGTCTTTGAAATAGTCTACAATGAAAAAAATTAATCTGCGTTGACCTATACGGAGTTTTTGTTTACTTAAACGTAATTGTTGTTTTCTAATCTCGTCTTGTGTGATCAAACATTACTGTTTCTGGAAAGCCTTTCTGGTTAATCGATATGAGTGCAGAGCAAATAACTCAAACACAGACAATTTTAACAGTTCACGATTTAAACTTTATGTTTGTCGCTAGCTTTTGTATATAGGACATTTAGATGAGATTTTAGAACTGTTTGTAGCCAATTTTCTTTATAGATGATCAATTTTTACATGGAAACACTAGCAATCTTCGCATTCCTTGCCGTTCATTTATCCAAACGACCCTACTTTTTTTCTGGCACAGCAGACTTTCTGAATAGATAATAGTGTTTTTTGTTTTTTTTTAATAAAGTTATTGTGCATTTTGTAGAGGATTATTTTCAGGTATATCTGGCTTCGGAAAATTCGGAAAAAACTTATTCAAGGGGAATAACCTTTTTATCTTAATTGTTGGATCTCACTATAGCATATTATGTAGCAGAGCAACATGTGCAATAAGGACAACATTCAGACGACAATACAGCTGATAGTGTTTATGGTGGACTTGTCGCTGGAGATTTAACATGCATTCATTCTGTTTAATTTGCAAAAAGCGGACGAGTATTGATCTGGGAATTGCCAAGCCAAGGACTTTCTTTGAACCGCCATCAGCCATCAATTAAACACGTTCATGGTATGTGGAACAATTTGGAGCATAATTTGTTCAAGGCTCCAGGGTGCACGGGGAATTAACAAATATATACAAGCATTTTTCCAGAAGGGACTTCTCTTGATGATTCACCGATGATAATTTGGACAAACGTCGCAACCTTTTCATGAAGGCAACGGTTTCATGCCATAATGCAATTATTAAACGAAATCCTTATTCATCAAAGCCAAAAACCGTTGCTCTGTAACGCACAACACATGTTGTAGTATGTTTCTGTTCACATCTATGCGTGTAGACCAGATATAAATTTTATATTTTGAATAGGTAAGTCAAAAACCAATCATCATCATCATCCTTTTAGCGCCCGTCGTTGAAAATAGACCTTCCCCAGGTTTTGCCAGACTTCTCTATCATGGGCGTCGTGGAGCAATTTTTAAAAATTTTTACCTAATTCGTTTCGTCATCTTATACTTTGCTGGATTCTCTCATGTGTTCTGAGAACCACTCTTTTAGTTACCTTTCATGTTTTAGCTCCATGGATGATTATCGAGAAGAAACATTGGTGATTGACCCTTCTTTTCAAGACTATAGGGATTGCGTTGTTCTTGAAGGTTGAGCTTGCTCCACAGGAAGCTTGATATCATTGAGTGATGATTCGCTTGATTTGAGGGTTTTATGGAGATTTGATGTCCCAAGTAGATGCAGTGGTCTACTTTTTTCAGGTCTGAGTTTTCTATTTGGTTTTTGTGCATAATTTACACGTCGCTCATCTGAAGTGGGAAGGCGCTAAAATATCACAAATTTCGGCAATATTGTCCAATCCTGTGGTATACCAGTGATGAGACTTTTTGTTAATGCATCAAGCACTGGAAAAGAGCGCGCGGGGAAATGATTTCTAGACTTCTCGAAAGGTGGAGTGAATCAAATAGCCTCAGCTGAAATTCGAACCCTGTCCGACGATTTCGTTTTTTTGCTCTGTTACTCATGATACCATCCCGCCACTTCTGATGTATGACTGGGTTACATGCCGATATCATGTTTTTCATCTGCTCACCAAAGTTGAGTATTGTAGATTCTGATAATTTTCGCGTCTGAGTATTTATTCTGCTTATTGTTATTGGATACGTCCTATTGGGGTGACTATCATGGAGCAATATCCAGCGAGTCAGTCTTGTTAAACATAAAGTTTGATTCTCATTGCGTACGAGACTAGGGGATAATGTCCTTGTGTCAGACTTGGCTTAACTCAATCTATAAAAGTAAAGTAGTGTTTCGAAGTCCTTCGTGGTTTGCAGTGTGAAATTGAGTAATGGGCGGAAAGCTTCCGAAGTGGAGACACTCAGTTCACCTGCTATTTTATCCCTTGACTTTGAAGGAAGAATAGCTTCACGACTTTCCCAAGGGTATGTACGGAATGAACGCAGGTACCAGTCGGAATTTTGGCTCAACCATCCTATTTTCCGTCTTGCCAACTGCTTAACTATCAGGACTTCTACTTGATTACAACCACAAAAATAATATATGGGGATTGGAGGCTCGGGTACATGATTTCAAACGACGTGTGGTGTAATGTTTTTTGATCTGCACTAATCTGTCTAGGGAAAAAATATCACAAAATATCAACTTATTGAAAGTTACGTTCTTTTTCCTTTCCGGTGTTTCTGTCTGTGCAACCTCATATCGTCTTCTCCAACAGAATAATTGATTACCTCGATTTTATATACGGACAGTCGGTCGCCATTTTGAAACAAAACAAAGCGAGAAAAAAAACCAAACACACACACACACACACACGCACACAAGAAAAACCCAACTACAACAAAACATTGCTTTGCAAATTTAAAAAAGCAAAACACGTCGAAAATCTAAAAAGAAAATGTTTGGTAACGAAAAAAAAAGTTAGAGCTGATAGGGAAACGAGAAAAAAAGCAACAACAGGAGAAATAACAGTAATAAAGGGGAAAATCAATCGAAATAGCGAAAGACACTAAAAATGACTACGATAATAAGCATCACACGAATAGTGATCTAAAGGGAACCGTTATAATTTAATTTAAAAGACAGACTTTGAATTTTATGTTTCTTATGTATACATATATATAAATATATATATATATCAATGATCATGATGATGATGATGATATATATATATATATATATATATATATATATATATATATATTTTTTTTTTTTATTACAAAAAATTTGCATATATAACCCGGCAGAATTGTAAAAAAAAGCAAATACATATTTGTTTATATATACATATACATATATATATATATATATATATATATATATATATATATATATATATATATATATATATATATATATCGTGATGATGATGATCATTGATATATATATATCAATATATATATATGTATGAACGCATATGTATTTGCTTTTTTTAAATCTAATTCTGCAGGGTTATATATCCAAGTTCTTTGTAATATATATATATACATATATATATATATATATATATATATATATATATATATATATATATATATATATATATATATATATATATGGGAAGCTTTTTAGCTTTAGACACTAAAGATATAAACAATTTTCTTATTAGTTTATATCATTTCTGTCAAAGATTTCTTACTATCTGTTAATGCAATGAAAAATTTCTAAAGGATTTTTTATGTTTCACGCAGAATCAGATATCATATTAATATATATTATTCTTGTGGGGATCATCAGTTGTTTACTTGGTTACCGTTCCGGGGATTTAAAAACAAAGCAGTTATCATAACACGTCTCCCCGAGAGTTTTGATCAAAAACACTACCTCCCGTCAAGCTTTGATCTTTATACTTAATTTGCGATATTACGTTCAATAATAAACGTATTATTTGTCATTTGATACAGGGTATCCTCATAATGTATCGTACATCTATGTTATTTTATACGACACATCATTAACCTTTTTTGAAACAAAGGGCTCACTTACGTAGACTACCCACCAAAACTTATAAATTTGACGACGAAGAATCAGTAAGCATAAGAATGAATATGAATAGTAAATCTGTTATGTTGGATTTAATCTCAGACTGCGTGCAAACCAACTTCTGATATAATCTGTACTAGTAAATCAGAAAAGAATTCGATTGTCGATTTTCTACTGACACATCCAGCGGAAGACTTCGACTCAAATATTTCAAGATCATTAAGCTGTTACTGAATAATCCACCTTCTACACCATCTCAATCCCATCAATCATTTAAATTACTTCTAACTAAATTAGCTTTTTATAGATGATTAAGCCAAACAGCATTCCTATAGTTAGTACCACCCAATGGATTCATCATGTACTAAGGAGATTTGTTCCTCAGTATTATTTGTTCAATCTCCCACCGCATCCATCTATTAGTCAGACAAATGGCGCAGAGCCAATAGTTTCCTCACATATCTGGTTTTAGCCAATCCAATGATCTTTCACTCTGACAAGGGCCGAATTAATCTTCCGTTTCGTAACCCCATAAAAATCATTGTAGATGTCGTCGAAAGCTACATTATTGAATTTTCTCAATAAAATACATTTCTCATTTCTTTTATTTTTCTAAAGTTCTGTTGATATATTCTTTAATTTTTATCTATTATTTCACTATGGTCAACCTGATAAGTCTCAAAAGTATCATGATCCCTGGTCAAGGCTTTTTTTGAAAATTTGGCAAATTTCGCCACTTTCATTGATCATTCTTTTCACCAAAGAAACAATTATTAGTATGTAGTCGATAAATCTTAGTGTAGCACGTGTAATCCTTAAATATTTCCATAACATGTTACCATAAAGAATATAAGTTGGAATAATATTTGTTCTGAAAGCCATGCGTACGATGTGGGAAATGAATCTCGTCTGTCAAATATCGTATAAACAAGCATTACATTTTAATATCCGAATCTTGGAATGTTGTATGCATTTTGGTACGTTCACAAACCAGCTCAAGATCTTTAAAGCGAATAGATCTATAAGATTTTCTATATTCTTCTGAATCTATTTATGCAACACATGTTATCTATGAAACGTGTACAACTATGGAATGCACGAGCTCGCTTTATATCATTCCTAATTAAAGACGGCATGAATACATATTCATGTCTATGAAGAGAAAAATTTTCCAAAAAGGATGCTGAATGAATTTACAATTAAATCCCATTAATCTGATGTGATAATTTATTATCAATTTTGAAGCAACTTCCTCTAATAAGATGACTAAGTGTCGCCTTGAACGAAGATGAAGATTACACTGCCAATCATGTAATTAACAAATGCAACAAGTTGTTTAAGAAAGAATATAAATGAACGCATGATCGGGTGGGAATGGATATCCATCAGGAACTATGTAAATGACTGAATTTTGATCATACAAACCAATGGTATAAGCATAAACCAGAATCTGTTCATATAAAATAAATCCTTAGGACTTTGAGATCTAATCAGATCCCATTGTCCAGGCCAGGATTAGAAACAAATCTAAACGAAATTCCTGACCAAAATACTATTCAAAAGTAAGAAGAGGACATCAGTACCCCAAAGGAAGAAGAAAAAGTGCTGATAAAAACTCTAAAAGAATCAAAGCAAGACGAGAAGAATCCACTGCCTTCCCCTAGGGACAAAGATAAGAAAAAAAATGGAAGATTCATCTGAACATGTCAATTGTCTTTTTACAGCATATTGAAACCAACAACATAACGGAGCACAATAGACTCATATACATAACAGCAAAAATGTGAGCAGACATCTTTACGACGTAAGAAGAAACACTGAACAATAGGAGCAAAAAAGAAGCCCTAGGAAACGAAATCAGAAAAACAAATTCCCCAAATACAAACGAATTTGAAACTTACAACGGAATTTGAAAAAGAGGAATTTGCGCTATTGGTGACGCATAGGGAAAGTTTTAGAGCGGTGGAAGGAATATTCTAACCAGACAGCAAAACTATTTGAGCATCAACCACAAAAGACCAATACAAATACCTGGGAGCTCTCGAATGGGACTCGATAGATAAGAAAGGACAGAAAAGGTAAAAAAGGAATACCTTAGGAGGAAAATCTTTGAAACTAAGCTCAATAGCAAAGATTTGATTAAAAAAAAAAGAAAGCACAGGAGCCGTATCAATAGTAAGATAAACAAAATCATTCCTTGAATAGACAAATGAAAAACTCCAATCGATAGACCAGTGATTTAGGAAACGTGGAGATGTTGTGTGAAGGGGAAAGAATGTGGTAGAGAACTCATCATCAAGAAAGCCATGTCAAAATGGCCAGAAGAGGATTAGAAAAGTATGTGCGAGCATTCAATGAAGATATTATGTAAAACGCTTGGAGCAGAGTAACAAACAAAAAAGGCTGCAATGGTGGATGCTAAACAGAGGAAAAGAAATGAGAACAGAGATAAAACTGTATGGAGAATTTAAAAAGAATATATCGGACGAAAGATCATGGACATGGCTACGCAAAGGATGCCGTAGAAGAGAAACATAATCGCACATCGTGGCAGCACAGGGCAAAAACATCAAGACAAACTATAACAAGGCAAAGACTGTCTTAGTGATCAGAAGTCATAGATTCAGCATCCAAACTGATCATTCCATCCAAGCAAGAAGACTGGGCCTGATCATTATAGACAAGGAAAATAAAACCTACCAAATCATAGATGTGGTTGTACCCTCTGACCACAGTGTGAATACGAAAGTGACTTGAAAGCTTGGAAGTACAAGGTACTTGGCCCGAGTAGTGAGAAAGGTTTGGAGCATGAAGGACAGGTTGTTACCAGTAATAGTAGGCGCACTGGGAACTCTGCCGAATACATAGAAGTCAAGACTGCGGGGGGGGGGGGATAAGAAGGACGATTGAGAATATGCAAACCGTGGCAACTGCTAAGATCTGTGGAAATGTTAGGGAGAGCGTTGGAAATATAGGACTGACGACCTCCAGTCGTCAATAATTGCTTAACGGCTACAATGGACATGGTATACGTCTTAGAAAAGTTGGAAAAGGGTGGGACAGTACAAACCACAGGGCTGCCGTGGTCTGCAAAGACATTGAGAGGTGGGCTAGAGACCTTGGGGGATCTCAATGTTACCCAACCAGAAGACTTGACAAAACTTACTATCACTCAGTCTACAATGATAACCAACACACATCTGGTGTGAACATGCAAACACATGAATAATAATAATAATAATAATAATAATAATAATAATATTAATAGTAACAATAATAATATTAATAATAATAATAATTTAACAGATAGCTACAAGATTTGGGAGAATCTAAAAGACAGATACAGGATTTGGCAGACAAGAGATCATGGACATGACCATGGAAAGGAAATCTGAAGAGATAAACGGAATCGCTCATCATAGCAGCCCAAGAACGAATGCATCAGAACAGACTGAAAAATATCAAGATCCATCTAGAGAACTGAAGGAGATGTGGAACATGAAAGTCGGGGTAGTACCAGTAATAATAGGCTGACTAGGAACTGTCCCAAAGACACTGAGGGCGAGATTGGAGGAACTCGGGATAAAAGGAAGGATTGAGACTGTACAGACCGCAGCACTGCTAGGAAATGTATGGATACTGAGGAAAGTACTAGATCTACGGACGTAAATTTTTGCAGTGGCCTAACAGAGGAGAAAGGAAAAAAGAAGAAGAGTAAAAAGGACAAACGAAAAAAAATAAAACACAACAAATAGCGAAGGTGTGAGCCTCTGCACTGGGGTGATAGGCGAGGGAGAGATGATACGTGGGCTGAACACCTGAGGAGACTTACTGCCACAGTCTAGTAAAGTATGCGCAAGCTAACAGTGAAGACATTATAACGAGTGCCCGAAGCAGCGCCACGAACAACAAAGAAGTAGAAAACGAAGGGGCAACAAAGTAAACAAGAAAAGAAAAATGGAGACCGAAAAAACTATACGGTGAATTCAAATGACATGTACAGGATATTTCAGAGATCATGGACATGGTTACGAAAAGGGAATCTGAAGAGAGAGATGGAATCGCTCACCATGGCAGCCCAAAACAAATGCATCAGAACAAACTATATCACAACAAAAATCGACGGAACACAGACAAGCAGCAAGTGTCGCCTATGTTGTGAAAGAGATGAGACCGTAAACCACGTAACTAGTGAATGTAGTCAACTCGTCCAGAAGGAGTATAAGCACAGACATGATATAGGAACAGTGATACACTAGGAACTCAGCAAACGGATGAGATTTAACCATGCAGGAAAGTGGTACCAGCACAAACCAGAGACAGCCCTGGAGAATGGAAACCACAAATTACTTCGGGGCTTTGACTTCCAAACAGACAACCTCATCCAAGCGAGAAGACCGGACCTAGTAATCGTAGATAAGAAGAGAAAAACCTGCCAAATAACAGACGTGGCCGTGTCTTCAAACCATAGTAAAGAGGAAAGACAGTGGAAAACTGGAAAAAATACCAGGATCTGGCAAGAGAACTGAAGAAGGTGTAGAACATGAAAGTCAGGGTAGTACTGATAATATTAGGCACACTCAGAGCTGTCCCAAAGACACTGAGGGTGAGATTGGAGGAAATAGGGATGATAGGAAAAATCGAGACTTTATAGCCCACAGCACTGCTGAGGACTGCGCTAATACTGAGGAGAGTGCTAGGAATATGAGATCTAAGAGTGGCCTAAGGGAGGTATGAGAAGAGGAATGAAGATCTGAGGAGTCTTACAGTCACTTAGCCTTCAGTGATAACCACCGGGCAACTGGCGTGAGACTGTGAACCACAGCAAGTTTGTGGACAAGGAGAATGTGAAGAGGAAGGCTTGAGTCCTGAGGAGACTTGCTGTCACTCAGTCTCCAGCTGTGACCATCTGGCAACTAGTGTGAAAATGCATATTAATGATAATAATTAGAAGAAGAATAAGAATAAGAAGAAGAGGAAAAAGAAAAAGAAGAAAAAAAATAAACATTAACATAATGTTACTAAATATGTGAAAAAAAAATCAATGACTGCAAACAACATTTTCATCGTGCGCATGCTCCTTCCAGACACCCTTATTCGTCATCAATCATCATGGCTTCAATTGTTTTTGTTTGTTTCAACACGACTCCATTGATGATTATGTTGGTTTTATTTTGGGTCTTCATAAAAAAAACCGAAGTCATACGACTCTTTTCAAGCGTTCACTAATGAAATAAAACGATATAAAATGTCCAACCTTTCTCCTAATCCTTCGCAGATGCATTAAAATGATGAAGTGGTGCAATTTGAACCGTACAACAGTTTTCATACTAAACAGACCAAACGGAGACATGCTAAACACATACACATACACACACACACACACACACACACATAAAAAATCCTGGTGACGTTCTGACCGTGTTTGTTTTGTTCCATCTCTAATTATATTGATGAAATTAATGTCAATGCGAGTAAACCTCAGAAAATACGATCTCTAAATAGAACTCGCCCTGTACTATTAGTTCGTTGAAAAGGACATCGGAAACGATTAATTTTTACAGTGTTTTTTTTTTTTGCAATCATAGAACCAATTAATTTCTCGATGGGTTTATTGTTTTTCTCGGTAGGGTATTCAGAACTTATATAGTTCAATTCAGGGTATTTTTTCTACTTGACAGGCGTTGTGCTGGATCGGAATTCATGAACGGAGGATAAAATAGATCCAATCTGAAGATTAGCATAATCTGTCTTAACCTGTTTACTGCCAAGTATATTTTTAACGCAGTAAGTCCAAAGCTCATTTTTGTTTTTACTTCACTGTCCTTACTTGGAGATATCTTATCGTATTCTTTAATATTGACTGGAACGTTGTGAATCCTTAAATATTTACACTTACCGAATTCAAGATAACCCCTAGCATGTACAGCCATGTTGAGAACAAAATGGACACCGGATGAAGTCTGAAACTTGTTGAATATAAAAAGACCCAGATGGGAACAAGAGCCCGAATCGATTAACATATTAAGACGTTTTTTTCTTCTTTCTGCACTACTTATCACCGTACATTTGTATAATTCCTGTCACTCCTTGCTATAGAAAACAGGAGTGGGTCAAACCAAATGGATAAAAATGATTCCATGGATTGAAGAACTTCCGAAGAATAGAAAACAGAATTGAATTCGAGTTAACTAGTTCCAAAAATCAGGATCCGTATATAACTTGCTGAACCTAAGGAAATTCCACGAGGGTTGGCAATCAAGATAAGCCATTATCTAACGCCCTTGCTGTTCTCTCCCTTACCCTTTCCAATCTTCGTTGCTTGTCCAATTTTTTCTCATTCCAATGTCATACAGTGTCGCCCATGAATGAGTACACTTCTGCTACTTTGAAAAAAGGATTAAATTTTATTTTATTCTAAACCAGACAGAGCAGGATTTTACTTAAGGGGGACATTATAAAATTAAACCTGCAATCATCATCATCATCATCATTCTTTTAACGTCCGTTGTTGGACATAGACCTTCCCCAGGATTCGCCACACTTCTCTATCATGGGCGTCGCTGAGCCAATACTTTCTGAATTTGTCAAGCTCGTCTCTCCATCTAATATTCTGCCGGCCTCGGTTTCGCATGTGATCTGGGTGAGAGGGGTCCATGTCGCGAGTCATGAAAATCCGTACATCCCCACAGGAAGGGAACGTTTATTCAAAATCAATATTTAGTCTGTGCACCATTATTTTCTACCAATGCTTGACGCATTGACCTCGACAGATTCGTATAAACACTCACAGTGAAAAAAAAAAAAATTCAAAACTTTTACAGTATTAATTCTTCCATACCTGTCTTGTTGAACGGTTGTCATTTCATTTCAGTGCATTCCACAAGAGCTGTGTTCAATTGGATTTAAATCAAGCAACATGCTAAGCCAATCAAACTATTTCACCGTCTGTTTTTTTTCAGAAACTCTGTTATTTCAGCATAGTGTTTTGGGTTATTGTCATACTGAAACACAGCTCTTCTTCTCAAGCATTTGAGTGGAGTTACCATGTTTTCTTTCAATAGAATCATGTAACCTTTAACACTCATGATTCCGTCAATCGTAGCTCACTGGTGGCATAAGGGCTCATATAACCCCAAACCACAAGGATTTCACCGCCACGCATCACTGTTGATAACAGGAACTTTCCTTGTCCACCTCGTCGTAACGACGGCAAACTTATTAGATACTATCATACCCAAATAGGTCCATTTCTATTTCAATTGAATCGTTACCCTTATTCTACTGTGCAAACTCCAAATGCTCTAACTTCTGTCATATAAGCCGGTCTTGTTCAGGATACATTTAGATGTTGAGGAAGGAACATTCACAGCGTACATTTTTATGACATCACTAGCAACATCTGCGACCAATTTTCCCGGGTGTTCATCAATGAATCACCTGACATGAACCAATACCTGATATTTCCATTTTACTAGTGAATTTAAACAGATTTGCTGACGGTATTTTTGCTCAACTCAAGTCTTGTAGTTACTTTTTAGCCATAGTTCAGTTTGTGGCAATGAATAACGCGTTCCTTCAAAGCGGAAGAGAGTTCTCTTCTATGAGGAGCCATCACTGAACCTAACGTCTTTACATTGGAATCTTTCACGTTATAAGAACTATTTTAACATTATTTTATTTTATTTTAATCTATTTGAATCCCCCATTGAAAAATTTGATGAAGATGTGAAATATACTTGCTATTTAGAACTAAATCATTTTTCCAGGGAGGAGTGCTGCATTTTTGGATGACAACATGTTCATATTTTCGTCCACAGATATTTTATGATGTGGAGTTTGCTCACAAAGAATACTTGATGATTTTGATTGTGACAGTGTAATATTACTCTGAAAAGAATTAAAATCCTGCTATCGTTGTTTCAGGGGAAAATCCACTTTCTATAAAAATGTGGTTGGGTGTAGTCATTTATGGGCCATACCATAGAAACATGAATTAGTTTCATGAACGAAAAATCTTTTTTAATAATCTCCTGTTGACCTCCCCAATTTTGTATGTCCTCTATTCCCATTTCTATCTCGTTGAACCACCTGATCTTCTTTACTGTCCTCTCCCTTTGCCCTCTTATCAAAGTTGCAATTCTCCTTCCTTGTCTTTCCCCCTTGCCTTCTTATCAAACTACCTACCCTTTTTTCAATTCCTCTCTTCTTACCGTCTTATAAAACTACCTAACCGTCTTTCCTTCCTTCTCTCCTTGCAGTCTTATCAAACTGCCTATTTTTCTTTTTCCACCATTTCTCTTCATAGTCTCGGATAAAACTACTAAACTTTTATTTCTGTACTCTCTGTTCCTACCTTATTGTTAAACTACTTGACATTTCCCTTATATTTCCACTAAAAACGTAACCTGAGGACGCAGATAGGAACAAGCAGAATTATATCATACGTATTTTGTTTTTTGTGGAGACTGAAAACTTATCATGATGCATGAATATTTATACCCTGGAGCTCACATGATCTATGGAAGTGCTTAATCGGAAAGTAAAATATCTTCTGCACTACACCAGACTTTAAATATCTACATAAATGTATGTGACATAGATGTTACACTGAAAATTGAAGGCAGACTCCTCATTATCTGCCGAATTATGTAAACTACAGCAATTACTAAGATAATATAAGGCCCCTCTTCTATCAGATAATACTGCTTATTCTTTTTAATAAAATAAGACAAAGATGTCCTTGTTTGGTTTCATCTATGAATCATAAGAGATTCAAATGATTTTATCATGGTATGAAACGGGATGATTTTCTTTTTGGTCATCAAATGTTTATGAAGTGTTTTCCTCACTGGCGGCGCCAGGTCACGGCAAGTCCTAGCATTGCCCGGGCTCCCAGCAGCCTTGCCCGGCAATCTTAAAGTTATATCAAAAGAACTTTGCTTGTTCTCATAGTTTTCTGAACAAATCTTACCTGGGCTGGTACAAAATGCTGGTACAGTCACTGGTTTTTATTGAAAACTTGAAACATGGTAATAAGTCAGTATAATTCCTGCTATCAAAAGAATATCTTATCAGCTGGAAATGATACAAACACGAACTACGAACACTTATTGAAAAGCAATTTATTATTCAATAGTTAAAAGAAAGAAGGGCTACGTACTAAAAAGAGAAAAGCATTGCGGTTTTGTATTGTTTGAATGTTCTTCCTTATTTCTTGTCAGGGTAACAAGGACAGTGTAGTTAGTGAAACATGAAAAGCAAATTATCCCCCTGAAGTTTTATCATTTTATTTTATTTTTATGAAATTTTATTTTGCCTTTCCTACAGGATATTTAACTCTCCCCTTCTTCCTTTTGCTCTTCCCCGCTCTCTCTCTATATATATATAGGTAGAGTGAGAAAGAGAGAGACAGAGTGAGTGTGATGTGACTATTTGGAAGGTTATATGCTATAAAAAATATAATGATACTTGATACACGCTATTGAGACACACAATTCAGCTGATGATCAAACCGCATTCTTGAATTACAAAATGATCAACACCCGCCCACGTCCGAGGCATTACACCAACAAAAAAAAAACTGGATATGGGTTTATAATACGGACACTTCTTGCATCTTCATAATTTTTTCTTGTGATGTTAATGAACTAACGAAACGTCACACTTAATAAAGAAATCCCATTTGTACACCAAATGACTTCCGAATCATCTGTTAACAAATTTGACAACATAATGGGACGTATGTAAGTATGTATAGAGCGCAACACAGCGGTGGTTCTTCTTGACTATTGCTATGTTTTCTCATACTGTCCCCAAGAAATCGCCACCGTTACGTTAAAATACGACAAGAATCTCGACTATTAAGAATATCCAGAACTCCGCAGGGATACGAAATATTCTTGCTAACATTAAGATCCTTATAAAACCTTACAAAATCTCACGGTTTACTCCAGAAAAGAATAATGTGATGATAAGACAATGCAGAATAATTTAGCGAAGTTCAAATCAACTAATTTCTGCAGATGTCGGATGAAATGCGTCCGATTATAACCCAGTCGGAATGCAGCCTCGTTTTCATTGCCAGAAATCTCACAAAGTATCCAAAACTGCCATTTCCAGCTAGATCTGGCTGATTTTTTTCCTAATGTAATCGATACAAATCTACGATAACCAAAGAGCTAGCCGATTTAGAGAATTATTAGTCATTTATAATTATTATTATCCAATTTTTAATTGGACACATTTCTTGTAACATAGATGGACGGGTACATTTTGCTGTTAAAGAAATATTAGGAGGGAAAATGATCTGAGTCGAAAAGTAAGAGACGAACTTTTACAATCCCTTGACCTACATGCAACAAAAGTCCATTTTCAGAAATTGCCCACACATAATTTATTTACCTTGGATTTTATAGCATTATTCCCTTATGCAACTGGTGATTTTCATTGCAATCAACCAAGATAATCTATATCTATGAGTGAGTGCTCTGGACATTTAAAGTGGTTTGATGATGAGAGATTAGCTAAATGTCCATTTTTAAAAAAATGTTGTGCATAATATGATATCTAGAAAGAAGATTTTCAAAAAGAGTAATTATCTTTCAATGCAGCAAATTAGTGACCCATGTTCAACTGCTGGAGAACTGAAAAAAGTTGAGGCAGGGGATTTATCGTCGCAGAAAAAAAGTATTTTACTTGGAAAGTAATCTACGAAGTCTTTCACAATATTGGACCCGAAGAGATAGGGAATTAAGAGCGGTAGAAAATAAAAATACAAACCAATGAAAGAAAGTCATCCATCATTCTTCATGTGACAGTTCTCTCATTCTGTCACAGATTGACCCAAATAAGCTATCTGTTCATACAATAATGACAATTGAAAAATATACTCCTTGATATGCTTGTAGAGGTAATCAACTTACTTGAGTAGTTGCTTATTTGTTTAATGACATGATTAATTGTTCGGATTGCTCAACTAGTGCTACTGTCTTGTCTATCATTACAGAATTCTTAATGGATACTGTCAAGAGTGATATATATTCTGTTGAAGCAACATATGAGCTCTCAGATTCACTACTTCATCGCTGTTCACATTCTTTACAACCTCTTAGTCTCTCTAGTGCCAGAGTCCTTACAATAAGAAGATAGAGCAATCACTAAAAGTACACAATTTGACACATATATCTACAGAAATGAAAATGGGAAATCACCATTATACTATTTGACTCATCGTAACGGATGGAGACCAGTTTGAACAGGTAACAATACTTAGCCTATATGGTAATTATCAGAAACATGCTGCATATCTTATGCTCCTCTTCCACAGGCATAATTCGACAAAGGTTAATAACATAAAAGATCAGAGCATCACTTGTCCAAATTTTACAAAAGCAGATATTGAAAGGGCTGAACAACATAGTCGAAATATGTTTGATGATGAACATCTAGTCGTGGGACGCTTATCTGAAACTTCTAAGCCAATTGAGCATTTTATGGTATATTAATTGATGCTCTTAAAGCTAAAGGCATTACAAAAAATATTGGATATTCAGTCATAATGAATTTCCACTAAGTTGCCCATGGCAATCATTATAAAATCGCTGCTAGGAACAATTGTTTTCAGATCAATTGTCGTATCAGCGATGTATATAATATAATATTGAGTACGTAACTTGTTAAATTTTCTACCGTACACGGTTCTTGTCATTCTGATAATGCATCGAAATTCGAATCATTAAAAAATCACGGTGGTAACTATGAACGGTATGAAAATTGTGATTGCAATAAAGTTGTCTGGAGTAGTCTGATATGGATTATTTCAAATCATACATGTTTTATGACGCTATATTCGAACTTGAAACTTTTAAAAATGCCGAGAAGCTCATTTTATCTCACAATACAAGACTAAAAAAATTGATAGCTACCCATAGCTGATCGTGCATTTTGTGAGAAAAGAATATAGTTTGGAAAACTCAAAGCCAAGAGCATTAATAAAACAGATATTGAGATATTAATGTTTAATGTCTCACTTGAAAGCCATTTTTTTCTTTGAGTAGATGTTTTTCATAGATAATCTATTAATAATACATTTACTGCAACCATCTACAGTTGATTTAATCTTGGTTTTACTTTTCACCTTCTGGAATCTTAAACCTCAATTGTAAATGTAAAGGTCAAGATTATCTTGCAATGCTGATTATGGCTTTATATATGCATCCATAATTGTTTTTATCATTGATGATATTGATGATTATGATGGTCGTCATTATGCTGATGATGGTGTAGGCGGTGTTGATTATACAGATGATAGTGGTGATGATGGTGGTGATGGTAGTGATGATAATGACGGAGGTGGTTGGGGTTAATATCGATGATGGTTATGACGATGATGGTGATGATTATAGTGATGATGGTGGTAGTAGTGGTGATGTTAGCCATGGTAATGGTGATGATGATGATGATGATGATGGTGATAAAAATCATCAAATGACATTTTAAAATGGTTACCAGCAACAACTGTTTTCAGATCAATTTTCTCAACTGTGATGGATAAATTGATATGATATTGAAGACAGAATTACTTGAATCTATTTAAAATTCAAGATGACCACCATTTTCAAGATGTTGGCCATGACACTATTCCAAACTCCAAATAAATGATAATGATAACGACTCAAGGCTATGGTGTATTGCAGTAACGTCTATCCACCACTTCCCTGCGTATTAACAGAAGGCTGTGCAGTCTAAAGTAGCTTTTTGCGCTTGCACGACCCAAAACAGCCCTTCTGGCATTTGCTGGACGCATTGTTGGACTGGCCCACATCTGGTAGGTATACCAGGAAAGGTTCATATCATCCCTTAGATATCTTAGCCCCATAGTAAAGGTAGATCTGTTGTGGACACCAGCATCTAACTCCATGCATGGGGATCAGCTTGAATCGTGATATAGAAGGAAGTTTCTAGGCACTCCCAAAGTTCTAAATTCGAATTTTGCATCATAAAAATGTACGATTTGACATCGAGATTATCAATATCGAACTAGTCTGTGCAATATTATTGCAACTGCAATTTTCATATCAAGTTCACCAAATCATATGTTTCTATTACGAAATGCACAATTATTTTGTTAAGCTGTCCCACTACAGATATGTCTACTCATTCAAACGATTGGAATGATCAGCATGGATGGAGAGATTCTATCTAACCAGATGCTTCGTTCGATAATTTTGAAGATAATGATACCCTTGTTGACAGTGATCCAAAATATCACTGGATGATATCAACTTATCAATTCTAATGATTCAGCTGCTGATTTTTTCACAAAATATCAAGTTTATCTCGTCGTGTGAAAACTCTCATAAGATTTACAGTCGTTGATGGATGAACCCATATATTCATATTATATTTCTTTGTATACAACGCAGCAGGAAGCCAACCCGTTTGTGCGCAAATTGAAGTTATTTTTGCGCACATTGAAGTTATTTGTGTGCACATTGATTTTATTTGTGCGCTGGTTCCAGAGAAAGCGCACGCTTGCACGGCTCCGAGTGAACGATGCTTGTGTGATTATCGAATTCAGAGACTTACGCGTTCTTTGACTTTCGAAGTTTGTAAATTTACCTCGACACCACGAAAGTAGATGTATTGTCTGGAATGGTTTGGCACCAGCCTCCATCGATCTGGTATGTCAAAACAAAACAGATTTCATCGTCGTTCCATTGCGAAATTGGCTCCGAATGTGTTCGGATGTTTTGTTCAGTTGATTTCCTGTTTAATACAGAAGAGTAGGTATCAGGCTATTTCTGAAAGGAGAAGAAAAAAAAAAGATATAAACAAGAAGTATAATAGAAAACATGCCAGTCTAAGGAGACAAAGACATTAAAACATATAATCAACGTAATGTAGATATATGATGATCATTGATCTTTATATGTTTATTAATGAACAACAATATATATATACAACAAGCATGTGTATATGTATTGAATGAATATTCAATTCAAAATAGAGTTCAAAACTCCATATAAAGATTTTTCACTGTTTTATTGTAGATTATAAATTTTGTTTCACTTCAAATAGATTTGAATATTTAAGACATTTAACCAAAATTCAAGATCTTATTCATAGTAACTAGAACTGCAGAGGGCATGAAATCCAAAAGATGATCAAAGGTTAAACTTACCGATAACCTTAGATCAGGGAAGTGGCCAGTGTTGATCTAAAGTTAGTAGCACACATACTAGCCGGCGCAAAATAAGTGCTTGGCCCCTAAGCTGAAGTTATACTTAGAGAAAGCAATATTTTGGGGGAACTTGACATAACCAAATACGAAAAAATTGGGATATTATTTGATAGAATGAAAGATAAATACAAATGTATAAAGATAAGTAGTAACAGCACAAACAGGATATAACTTGAAAAAACGGACAAGTGTTAAAAATGAAATCATGCAAAAAAAATACTTTGTTTATTATCATCTCAATGCAAAATAAAAACAACTGACTTTCCTTCCATCAACCGTATTCTAAATCCTTGAACATGCTGCTGGGCTAGACCGACCAATAACATAACACTGCAGTTCATCTTCACAAAAAAGAAGGGTATAAAACATAAAAAAGACGACGTCCAAACTGTTCATTTGGAAATCTATTTCAAGTGAAACAGAATGTGCAATCTGTAATTAACCAGCCAACAAATCTTTATGCATGTTGTACACGTGTGAGAATTGAATGTGTTGATAGTATTCATGGTCAGTATTCACAGTCAATACTGATTGACACTGATCGATGATAAATTTTGTTAATATACAAATATACATGATAGCTTGACTCAGCGAAAGATGACCGAGAAAGTTTTTCTTCGCATACATTTCTTCATATATATATACATTTTTCTCTCTCTCCATATATATATATATATATATATATATATATATATATATATGGTGTATATTCAATGTGTGATAGTTGTGCACCAAAGAGTCACCAAAGAATTCATATCATTGATAAAATATGAATAAATATCGATTCCTTAATCCTATTTTTTAGTTACTGAACCAAGGGACATGATACCAAAATAATTGTTATCTCGCTTCCATTTGAATATTGTCAAAGCATGTCTAACGCTACAATATCAACATTCACCCCATGCATAAAAAGGAGAAATATCCGAGACAGAAATATCTATGGTTTAATCCACCATATAACAAATTATTTTTAATAAATAATGGCGAAATTTTCCTCAGTCTAATCGATAAACACTTCCCATGAACATACAAACAACACAAAATATTCAACAGGAATACAATAAAATTAGCTATATATGCATAGAAGGTTCATAAAAAATCAATGAAATAAACAAAAAACACACAAAAACAGGCACCAACGACTTCCACACTTACTGTAGACAAAATTCCGAATGCCAAATTAACAAAAGACTTACCGACACAAACAAGCAATGAAGAATGAAAATACAACCACAATACTTTCGAAGCACTTATGGAGACGCGAAAGAAAAAACAAAGTTAGCAATCATGACCTAACCGAACCCAAAATTACGCCGAAAGAAAAGATCACAATTGATATCAAAATGTCACCTTAATAATAAGTTCCTATTATGTTATATAGAGGATTACGACACTAACGACTAAAAACAAACCAGCAAATAAAGATACAAAAAGACAAACGAAATAACACAAAGCCAACAACAAAAAAACACAGTTTTATAACAGAATAAGTGAGAAATCAAAACACTAAATTCCTACATTCAAAACTACACAAGGAAAAGAAATAAAACAACACTAATTCGACACCAAATAGTTTAATGACTAAATAAGTAAATAAATAAAAACACGAATACCCTTTTCCACGAAAAGCAACAAACACAAATACACCACACTACTTATATGCAAGTCAAGTTTCCAATTTAGTAATACTAAGCCCCCCCACTCCCGAAGAAAAAACTGAATCCAGAACTACAAAACTAACATGAAAAAAAAGGTAGAAAAAAAGAGCGCTAAGATTCCCCTATCTAAGACTACACAACAGCCCACAGAATTACCCGACAGCTGAAAACAGTTGAACAACTAAAAAAGTGATTCTAAATTCAATCCATTTTATAATTCTCATCCATGAATTCACCCCCAACTCGAAACCTCCGTATAAACTACCTGAACACATACTAATAAATTCCACCCTCTCGTATCTTCAGTATAAAACATGCAAGTACACCCAATTGGTAAATATTTCTCCTTTATTAAGTTACCAGGTACGTTCTTACCTCTTAAATCAACATATACTTCAATGTTGAAGAAGAATTTCGAGTGGATTATATATGAAAATAACCATAAAGGCATTCAAGCATTAATAAGAATAATAATCAAACAACCAAGATAAACACAGCAACATCACACTCAACGTAAACACCGGCCAATCATAGGGAGTAAGGACATTGATCTGAAAAGGCTAGTGACCTCAAAAAAGAACAGAGAGAGAGAGAGAGAGAGAGAGAGAGAGAGAGAGAGAGAGGGGGGGGTAGGAAATATACATATATATATATGCATGCGTGTGTGTTGATTGTATCTATAAGTTTAAAAGGCTTACATTAATTTCAAACCACTGACGATCCCGTCAGTCTTGATTTTTAATCAATTCATATATACATCTATATCTATATCTATATCTATCTACCTATCAATCTATCTATCTATCTATCTATCTATCTATATATATATATATATATATATATATATATATATATATATATATATATATATATATATAGAGAGAGAGAGAGAGAGAGAGAGAGAGAGATAGATAGATATAGATATAGATAGATAGATAGATACCTACGACAGATTTGTTCCACAGTTTTTATTTGGAACTCGTTGTTTTTTTGTAATATTTGTCGGAGAAGGCAACTATTGAATGCTCACTACATGTAATTTCTCTTTAATTTTTTGTACCCAAAATATAAAAGGAGATCTTCCCCTTGACTTTAACCCTAAATGTGGAAAAAATATTTTGCAGGATTTTGATTCCTGGAATTGAAATGATCCCAGCTCTGTTGTGAGTCCTGGAGAGGAAAAAAGCCCCAGCATCCCGAATCACTTGAATTTCGACCCCTAAAAATAAAAATAAAAATCCCCTCCATTTTGACTCAAAAATGTAAAAAGAAATATCCTTTTTGATTTCGACTCCTAAGAGTGGAAAAATATCTCCCCCTCGATTATCACCCCTGGATGTGAAGAAAAAAGCCTTCATATATTAATCCCTGAGAACAGAAAAGTAAAAAAAATCTTCATCCCATTTTGACCCTTAAAAGTAAAAAAATTCCATTTGATTTCGACTCAGGAAGTGAGAAAAAATCTTCCACACGATTTGACTTCAAAAAGTGACCCCCCCCCACACATTTTGACTCCTCAAAATCGAAAAAAAAAAAAGAATTCCCTCGGATTTTGACCCGTAAAAGCAGAAAAAAATCTTCTACTCGAGTCAATCCTGAGAGTAAAGAGAGAAAAATCTCCCTTCAATTTTGACTCCCAAGGATTAAAATACATCTACTCGACCCGATTTGACCCCTAAGAATGAAACAAATCATCACTCAATTAGGACCCTAAAAGTGGTGGGGAAGGGAATTTATTCCAGAAAGTGAAAAAAAAAGAATTTTTCTTCAATTTTGGAACATGAGAGGGGAAAAAAAGACAAGAGTCAGGGACCTCATAGAATCCATTAAAAATCTCAAATGGTGGGCTGGCCATGTTGCAAGAATGGCAGACAACTGATTGACATCAAAACTCACGACATGTATCCCCGGAGGTCACATGCGCAACCGAGGCTGGCAGAATATTAGATGGAGAGACGAGCTAAGCAAGTTCAGGAAGTACTGGCTCCGCGACGCCCATGATAGAGGAGTGTGGCAAATCCTGGGGAAGGTCTATGTCCAACGACAGACGATAAAAGACTGATGATGATGATGATGATGATGAGTGATAACGAAAATTTTTATAAAAGATGTTTTTAGTAATGTTTTATGAAAGAAATAATTCTCTCCCGTTATTAGTCATTCGCACTCTTCATTGAAAATTATGTACCTTAATTGCACTATATCAAAACATGCACTAATAAAAACATCACTCTTTAAGGTAACTATGTACAACCAATAAACATCGTTATATAAGATATGTTAAAAATGTTTTTGTTTCTCTCTTAATAGAGAACGCATTTTTATCTCCGATGATTTAGTTGAGAAAAAAAAGATAAAAAATATTCTTTGACTACAACATCAAAAAGTATATTCACCTTTGATGGATTATCATATAACCCCATCCCTGATTTGAAACCCCCTAAAAACCTATTTTGGGGTCTAGTTTTCAAAAAAAAAATTTGCTAAGAACACTAAAAAAATTTATGGATTTACATCAAGTAGTTTTTGTGGTAGGCACTTACAGACGGACAGACAGACAGACAGACAGACAGACGGACATTTAGCGAATTATAATATGATACTGTTGTCTTTTTATCACCGCATGGGTAAACTACCAAGGGATAAAAACAGGGTAGGATCACATAATGCAAGCACACCATATATATATATATATATATATATATATATATATATATATATATATATATATATATATATATATATATATATATATATATATATATATATGCACGGTATATGTGGTGCAAATCACGCTAGCAGTAAAACATGATATAATAATATATCAATAATAGAAAGCCACTTCTGAAATGTAATGGATTTATTTCATAGAGTGCTCGATACATACAACTTTTTACTATTGATGTTAAGTTGGTTTAGAGTAGAACTGGAAATGAATAGAATTGTTCGCCTGATGAGGCCCGAAGAGGGCAGAAACATGAGTTAGTTTGTGTAGTGAATCCACATTCCACTATATATATATATATATATATACACACACACACACACACACACACACACATATATATATATATATATATATATATATATATATATATATATATATATATATATATATGCAGACAAAGGATCAAAATAACTGAACGTTTTATACTCGTAAGGGTCCACAACCAATGCCTCCCCCAGATAGTCATCTACGGAGCTGAACCGTGGGACCTAACCAAAAGATAAGCTCTCGAACTAACAACCATGCAATGTGCACAGGACAGGATCATGCTTGGCATCACATGGATGGATAACAACACTACACAGTGTATTAGAGAGAAAGAAACAGGAGTAATAGATATCATTGAATCCATCAGAATGAAGGCTCAGACGAAGTGGATCATATGTGAAACAGGCCAGCAAAAAATATCGAAAAATTGTGTAAACTTCAAGTTCCGGAAATAATGGCATCAGGACACTCGCGATAAAAAATCTGGCGAATATTTGGGTTATGCCCAACAACGGACATTAAAATGCTGAAATTGATTCTGCTGCTTATGATAATGAACGAAGGGAAAATGTCAGTTCCTGCAAATTAGAAGACAACTGAAAAACACTCAGAGAGTGCATAATTCTGCCAACGACATTTTTACTAAAAAGCCTAATGAAAATCAGTTCATACTAAGCAATCATGCTTGGGAGGTGTCTGTAAATAATTCTCCGGCCAGATCCAAAATTCAACCAGTCGTTCCTGAGCCCGTGGCTTACCCTTCGAAAAAATATCCTTGGAATTCATTGAGGACGCTTGGAAAAACTGTGAGCGATCATGAGTAAATGCATAAATGTATGGGGAAAAAAATGAAAAAGTATCTCTCAATAAAAGATTCAATGTCTTCTACTTTAGCCCATCGCCTGCCTTTTCCAAGATATTCAATTTTTATTCATTGATAACTTACGGAGATATTTTCTCGCGTGGACTCATGGCTATGATGCAGGGGATGTAACTGTAAAAAAATTTCTGGATCCAACCAACCAAAAATTTTATTGATTCTTCCATAGTCCATTGGCTACCCTTCAACAAAATGTTATTGAAATTCTTAGATAACATTCGGAGATATTGGGTGGAGTGGGTATAGCTACGGTATTGTGTAGAAAAGATTCTTTGATCCGACCTCATATTTAATCAATTCCATCGTGGACCTATGCTCACCCAACAAAAAATTCAATAAGATTCAATGATGAAATTCGAAGATATAGTGTTGTATGGATATATAGCTACGATGCCGATGATGAAAACGTTTTCTTGATCTGCCCAAAAATTAAATCACTTCTGCCCATTGCCAACAGTACTACGAAGAATTAATTAAGAGTTCAGTGATCTTACGTATTGTGAGTGTCTAGCAAGAATGCAGGTAACGAAAATCTTTCCTTGGTTTGCAACTGAATTTAATCACTTATCTCGAAGTCAATTTCCCATTGATCAAAAAAATTGATTTAAATACATTGGGAACTTTCGAAGATATTGTGCAAGCAAACACATTGACAGATACAAGTGCATACATATATATATATATATATATATATATATATATATATATATATATATATATATATAAACTGTAAATATGATTGGTCTTTTTTCTGACTGTAAAAGTTTATTGTATATAACTGTTGGGGAAAAGTAGATTCAAGCAATTTTGTTGTATGAGCTCAGAATGGGACATAAGGTAGCGGAAACTGCTCACAATATCAACTAAATATTTAGTGAGAGAACCGTCGACCAACGTACTGCTCAACGTTGGTTCCGAAGATTTCGACACAGAGACGAGAGCTCTGGATATGTGCATATCCTTAAGTAATCGACAACAACCAATTGAGGGCTATTATTGCGGTAGACCCACACTAAAACATCCTGAGAGATTGCAGAGGAACTAAGCGTTGACAATCAAGAATTGTTTGACATTTGCATAAAATCGAAAAAACAATAACGCTCGACATGCCATTCAAATGACTCTGAGTGAAAAACAAAAAAAAAAAAACTTGCATGTTGCAAGACCCTTGCAAAAATTGAATGAACTAGGCTACGAAACTTCACCCATCCAACTTACTTAGCCGTTTTCTCTCTGACCGACTATTACTTTTTCAAACATTTCGATCATTTCCTGCGAGGGAAGGTATTCAATATCAAGGCAGCATCTCAAAACACCTTCGAATAAATCATTGGTTCTAGGATCCGATAAGTCTATGCTTACGGAATAAATATACTTGTTTCCAGTTGATCAAAATGTGTATATTCTGAAGTATCTTATTTTGAGCTATGAATTTTATTCTAAGCTGAGATACACAGCTTCAAAATTGATGGTGTGAAAGTGCAATTACTTTGTACCAACGTAATAATGATCCATTCCATAGTCCTACAACTTTATTGCTAAAAGCAATTTTTGATATTCAATTTTGAGATATTGAGTGGTGCAACGATACAGAGGAGGCAACTGTGAAGAATCTTTGGGTCCGCCCCGAAATGTGAGCATTTCTTCTTAAGCCATTTCTCACCTTTCCATATGATTTCTTTATAATTCATTGGGAACTTTTGAGGATGATATGTTATGTGTATGTAGCTACGATTCGGGGTTGTGACTAAGAAAAAATCCATGGATCCGCCCCAAAATGTAAACACTTCTTCCCTCTCCCATTGCTTATTCTTCTTCAAAATATCGAAATTCATCGAGAAATCTTTATAGATATCGTATAGACATGAAGTAACGGTTTGCTTTAGCATTATAAATAGAACCCCCTTTAATGAAAAAACAAAACAAAAAAAAAAAACCCAGCGCAATACAAAGCATTACAACGCTCCAATTAGCGCCGGATGACGTTCTTATATCGAAAACTGTGGGAGAAAATGCGGTGCCAAAAATGATGGAAGGTACAGAAAGGGATGAAACTGTAAACAAGTACAAGAATAGAAGCGACAGGGTAGCAACAGTTATATAATGTGAACTATGCAAACGACTAGGATTCTAAGTAGATAAATGGTATCGACACAAATCAGAGACCTCATAAGGAAATTAAAACCATAAATTACTCTGGGACTTCGTCATCGAAACTGATCACTCCGTTTATGCTAGGAAAATGGATCAGGTAATTGTATATGAGAGAGCCTGCCAAATCATTGACGTTGCTGGGCCTGCTGACCACAGAGTTAATATCGAAGTAAGTGAAAAGCTGGGGAAATACGAGAACTTAGCCTTGGGACAGGGAAAGAGTGGCACATGAAGATCAGGGTCGTACCCACAATAGTAGGCCGCACTGGAAACTATACGAATGACATTGGGGTCAATATAGGAGTAGCTGGAGACAAGTAGAAAGAATAAGACCTGGAGATGTTTTTTGGAGAACTCAGCTTTCAGCAACGACCACCAGATATCCGGCGAGAAACTGCAAGCCACAACGCTGCCGTGGACTCCAGAAATGCTAAGGGGAGGGCTGGAAACTTGAGGAGACTCACTGTCATCCAGTCTCTAACGATGATTGCCGAACATCTGGTGTGAACATGTACAGATAATAATAGTGATGATGAAATACACAGAAGAACGAGTTTTTTTTTGCACTAATCTACGATTAAACTAATAAAAAGTTGATAAAAATATGTCGAAGGACAACAGTTTGCATGTGCTTATACACAATCTAAATAATAATAATAATAATAATAATAATAATAATAACAATAATAACTAAGAGCTCACCACTTTGTCTCCACCTTGTTGTGGTAGCATTGCAGCTCACGTAATCAGTGAGCAAGCCATAACCATTAATTAAATTAAAATCGTTCATCAGCAACTTTTTGCCGGACAAGGGTTTTAACTATATTGCAGTTGCTTAAAATGTGGTTCGACTGAACTCAAGATTTCAAATTGCAATGACGGAATAAATTACATACAATTACTTTTTTGAAGTGACTCTGCCACATTCAATTTTTTTGCCATCTTTTTCCCGTGAGATGCAAGCCTGGAGATCCTAATCTTTGACTCTTAGGGGTGGGGTTGGGATTCAGAGCCTGCAATTTATTTTGTAAGTATTGCGACTATTTGGGGTTGGCAGAATCTTTGCATCTCTGATTCTCCAATTCAGGTTTCCACACCAGTAATTGTTACGTCATCTGCACCATTTTTCTTTTCCCTTTTTTTTTACTGTAATTATCGGAGGAGTAAATTGGCCGCTGGGGGTAACGGCACTGGCAATAGACCCAGTCAAAAGAGTTCAAACATCGACAGGGATGAGGGAGAGACTGGAGGTTAGTGGGATTAGGGGAAAGATTGAGACCGTACAGACCACAGCACTACTGGGAACTGCACGGATACTGAGGAAGGTGCTAGAGATATGAGTACTGCAACGAATTTTAGCCCTGACATGATAGGTGAAAGAGAGAGGAGACGTTAGCTGAAGACCTGAGGAGACTTATTGTCACTCAGCGTTCAGCGATAACCACTGGGCAACCGGTGTGAAACTGAAAATCGCAGAATTACTGCAACCTAAGAGTACTAGGAGAGGAGGGCTGGAGACTTGAGGAGATTTGCTGTCACTCAAACTCCAGTGGGTACCACTAGGCAACTGGTGTGAGATTCCAAATAATAATAATAATAATAATAATAATAATAATAATAATAATAATAATAATAATAATAATACTCGGTATTGTAGATAAGAAGAGGAAAACCTACCAAATAATAGACGTGGCTGTGCCTGCCGACATTAGAGTAAAGAGGAAGGAGAGTGAAAAACGGGAAAAATACCAAGATCTAGCAAGAGAACTGAAGAAGAAGTAGAACATGAAAGTCAAGGTAGTACCAGTAATAATACACGCACTAGGAACTGTCCCTAAGACACAAAGGGTAAGACTGGAGGAGCTCGAGATAAAAGGAAGGATCAATACTGTACAGACCACGGCATTGGAACCGCACGGATAATGAGGAAAGTGCTTGAAATGTAAAGACTGCAACACTAATTGTTAACAGTGACCTAACAAAGGAAGGGAAATGAAAGCCGAAATGTGAACCACAGCACTGGCATAATAGGTGAGGGAGATGTTGGCTGAAGACCTGGGTAGACTTATGGTCACTCAGCCTTTAGCAATTACCACCCGGCAGCTGGTGTGAAACTATAAACCACAGTATTACTGCGGTCTATGAGAATGTAGGATAGGAGAGCTGGAGACTTGAGGAGACTTGCTGTCACTCAAATTCCAGCGGTAACCACCAGGCAAGTGGTGTGAGATCGTGAATAATAATAATAATAATAATGATGATGATAATAATAATAATAATAATAATAATAATAATACAGCCAAGATCGATTACAAAAAACAAAGAATAAAAAACAAAAACAAAAAGCGTTCGATAGTATTTCCCACTCATGGATAATAAAAGCTTAAGAACTCTTTGAGTTATCGCCATTGTGGTGAATTTCTTGCGACATGATGTATCCTTATGGAACGCTGACCTCTTCTGATTTCATTCCAACATCCAAGAATCCCAGCATAAACTGCAGCATATTGCCAGGGGATTTATTTTCCCCCCCGCTTTTCTCATCAATCCCCCAATCCACTGAGCTAAACAAAACGGTATATTGGTATATAGTTGAAAGACAACATAATCAGTCATCTATTTTACACGTATGACCTGAAACTATATGGCAAAAATGAGAATGAACTTGAAGGTTTCTTTTAAAGACTGTTACAGCTTTTAGTGAAGACATATGAATGGAAGTTGGCCTGGATGAGAGTGTTAAGGCCTCGTTCAAAAGAGGCTGGTTGATGAAAAAACAACTCTATAGAACTAGATTTAGAAACAGCGATAAAAGAGCTAAACCAGGAGGAGGCATATGAATATTTCGGAATTAATGAAAAAAGTAGAATTCAACATGCAAGTATTAGTGGAGCGGTAAGGAAAACAATGGTTCAGAAGAGTGCATGCAATATTGAAAACTGAGCCCAATTAGAAATAATAGAGTAAAAGCCATCAATACGCTTGCTATCGGTATTGTAACTAATACCTTTCATGAAATTAATTGGAATCTAGATGAGATGAGGAAAATAGTCACGAAAATAAGAAAACCACTACCGTGCCACAAAATGCGCAATCTTGAAGCTGACATTGATCGTCTCTGTTTACCAAGAAATAACATCGGTAGACAAATGGTGCAACTCCAACTGACATACAATTTAGCGATAATAGGATTACACACAAGTACCTCGAAATCACTCAGGACTGGACGTTAAAACTAGTTAAGGAAAAGGCAAAAAGTAACACACTATTGTAAAAGAAAGTAAAATGTTTGTAAGAGAAATAGATATAAACTTGAATAGTGGAGATTATTCACATGATATAGATGTGAAAGACATGAAGTAACATGCAAAGGAGCCGGGCCATAAACAGCTTGAAGCAAAGTGAGACATAAAACTCTGTGCTGACCCTACGCTGATGTAGACCAGTGGATTGAAAGCAGAAACATGGGGATTTATGCTGGCAACTCAAAACCAAAGCTTCCCAACTCGAAACGTCCAAGAAAATATCATTAAAAAAAATGGTGCCGAACCAAAATGCCTCTTCTGTTATCTGCACGTAGACCACAACAGACCACCTAGTGTATATCTATTCTATTTTAACACCGACAGAATACAAGTCCAGACGTGACAGATTGTACCAATATCTACATTGGAAAGTCTGCGAACATTACGGAATACTAACAGACATCAACCAGACCCAGTAACTGAAGGACAGAATACTACGATACTATGGGACTTCATAATAAAAACCAACCGGATCATCAAAGCTAATAGACCCGATATAGTAATGAAAGACCAAGATTTAAAAAAAAATTCTTTTAATTGTCATGAGATTACTTTCTGATCGAAACATAGCAGTAAAGAAGCTTGTGAAACTATGCAAGTTCAAGGGCTTTGAAATCGAAATATAGAAGATGTGGGACTTGAAAACGCAAACTAACTCCGTTATTGTCCAGGCACTAAGGACGATCAAGAAAGACAATGAAATCATCTCGCCGGAATCTCTGTCAACCCTTTCTGTCTGTGAAATCCAGGAAATTGTGCTTATAGGCACTGGCCTGTATATAGATCAGAGCACCATCATCTGTTGATGTAAAGTGCGAAAAAAGGAAAAGAAACTGCGAAACACAAAATGACACCAATACACAAATAAAAAACATTGTGCATTATTTCAACCTTTTTTGCCCTAAATCATTGGTAACAACTTGGCAATAGATTGTGAAGAACAGTTCGAAATGATAATAATAATAATAATAATAATAATAATAATAATAATAATAATAATAATAATAATAATAATAATAATAATAATAATAATCACCACGTTACACGGCAGACTCACTCACCTACTCCAAAATTGTCTAAATGAAGGCAAAGCACCAGAATGGATGACTAAAGGCAGAACCACCCTCATCCAAAAAGACCCGGGAAAGGGGAACATAGCAAGCAACTATAGACCAATCACGTACCTACCACTTATGTGGAAAATCCTGACCGGGCAAATAGCAGAGAGAATATACATGTCAATGGATAGAAGGGGACTACTACCAGAAGAACAGAAAGGGTGTAGGATAGGAACCAAAGGGGCAAACGATTTACTCTACATAGACCAGATGATCTTAAAAGAAGTAAGGAAAAGGAGAAAGAATATCGCAATGGGATGGATAGATTACAAAAAGGCATACGATATGATTCCACATAGCTGGATACTCGAATGCCTTAGAATGTTCAAAATTAGCGAACCGGTGGTTAAATTCATTGGTAATTCGATGGAAGACTGGAAAGTAGATTTGACAGCCGCAGGGGACAAACTAGCCGAGGTAGGGATAAAAAGGGGAATCTTCCAAGGAGACTCGTTGTCCCCACTATTATTTGTTCTAACAATGATACCACTTAACAGAATCCTGAAAAACAGCAAAGGATACCACTTCTCTAAAACAAAAGGAAAGGTCAACCACTTAATGTACATGGACGATATTAAATTGTTTGCAAAAAACAGGGGAGAGCTTGAGACTCTGTTCAACGAAGTAAGGGAATATAGTGAGGACATAGGAATGGAGTTTGGGATAGAAAAATGCGCAATCATGGTGATGCACAAAGGAAGGCTTTCAATGACTGAAGGAATTGAACTTCCGGACAACAACAAGATTAGGGCATTGACTGCACAAGACCGATACAAGTACCTAGGTGTCCTTGAATGTGACACGATAAAACGGGAAGAGATGAAGGAGAAAATTAAGAGAGAATACCTCAGAAGGATAAGGAAAATATTAGAAACCAAATTAAATAGCAGAAATCTAATAAAAGGAATGAACACCTGGGCTGTGTCAGTAGTTAGGTGTACAGGACCGTTCCTAGGATGGACAAAGGAAGAGCTCCAATCAATGGATAGGCGAACAAGGAAACTTATGACGATGCATAAAGCATTACACCCCAGGGATGATACAGATAGACTATACGTTAAGAGAAAAGAAGGTGGTAGGGGGCTCATCAGCATAGAAGATTGTGTCCAGAGAGCTAAAGTAGTCCTAGATAGATATGTGCAAACAAATAGTGAAGAAATCATAAAGAGCGCGAGGGATAGTGCAACAAACAATAAAGTAGAAAACAATGGAACAGTACAGCAAACTAGAAAAGAAAAGTGGGAAGGGAAAAAATTGTACGGCGAGTTTAAAAGACAGATAAAAGATATAGCAGACGAGAAATCATGGACGTGGTTACGAAAGGGAAACCTTAAGAGAGAAACAGAATCGCTCATCATGGCAGCCCAAAACAAAAGCATAAGGACAAACTACATAAAAGCAAAAATTGACAGAACACAGACAAACAGCAAATGCTGCATGTGCGGTGAAAGAGATGAGACAGTAAACCACATAACGAGTGAATGTAGTCAGCTCGCCCAGAAGGAGTATAAGCACAGACACGATAGAGTAGCAACGATGATACACTGGGAACTAAGTAAACAAATGGGATTCAACCATGGGGAAAAGTGGTATCAGCACAAGCCAGAGGCAGTTTTGGAGAATGACAACCACAAACTACTGTGGGACTTTGACATCCAAACTGACCACCTCATCCAGGCAAGAAGGCCGGACTTAGTATTAGTAGACAAAAAAAGGAAGGCCTGCCAAATAGTAGACGTTGCTGTGCCTGCAGACCATAGAGTAAAAAAGAAGGAGGGTGAAAAAAGGGAAAAAAAGAGAGAGGAGACGTTAGCTGAAGACCTGAGGAGACTTATTGTCACTCAGCCTTCAGCGATAACCACTGGGCAACCGGTGTGAAGCTGTAAATTGCAGAATTACTGCGACCTATGAGTACTAGGAGAGGAGGGCTGGAGACTTGAGGAGACTTGCTGTCACTCAAACTCTAGCGGTTACCACCAGGCAACTGGTGTGAGATTGCTAATGATAATAATAATAATAATAATAATAATAATAATAATAATAATAATAATACACAGAATATACAACAGCTACTACTACTTCTACAAATGATAATGGTAAAATACACTCAAGAACGATTTCCTGCTTTTGCTAATGCACAATATAACTGATGAATTGCATAGAAGGACAATAGTGGGATTGCCCGTGCGAACTCACACTAATTATAGAGACTAACCGTATCGATTTGATACGAAATACAACCTGTAACCGTGAGTCGGTATTCGCCCGCCTGTAAGGATCATAAAGAGAATTGATGGATTAAGTCGGGAATGTGAGACGGTATTTTGAGAGGGGTCGATGGCAAATCAGTAATACTGCTGAAATAGATGTGATAGGTTCTAGAATAGATATTCATCATGAGAGAGGATCAATTTCTGTTGATTATCGTTATTATGTTGCAATATAGGAAAAGTAATCAGTAGAGACAAGTCGTAACTCGAGTAAACAAGTTTACGTCATTAATCATGATGTATCCAACTATCCACGTCATATTGTTTGTTTACTATCGCAAGGTAGTTTTAGTAGTAGTTGTAGCAATTTGCTCAGCTTGTGTAAATATCTTACGTGCATTTTTCCTTATTAATTTTTGACTATTTTTTTTTTCTTTCACTGCATTGTATCTTCTTTAAATTACTGACCAATGATGTTTACTTTTAAAAACAGTTTCAAACAGTGGGACCCAAACGTTTTAATAAAGAGCAAAAATGAAATGAACCAAAAATTCTATTGAAGAACGAAAATACTTCGGCAAATTTTCTATTAAACGAATACGTTCAGATCTTAACATCTCTGCACCTCAGTTTCCTTCTTTCTATTGAATAGAAAATAAATTCTACCATATGTCATTACGCTTAGTTAACTGTCATAAACATAATAGTTGTTGGGTAGAGTCTTTATATTTACTCCGTCGAATAGTAAGCCTCCATAACTTGGGTCTACTATTCTGCTTCAATACTTAACAGTAGTCCATTGTATCATCCAATTTTTCCGGGGTTTTGTGTGGGCAGTACCAGTAGTATCAAATTGAGTTCAGCACAAAGAAAAACATTGTTCTTTCCTTGTGTTTGATGTTTGTGGAAATGAGCCAATTTCGTCCAATACATTTGGCACTCACTGTGGAACTAACTACTATAACTGGCTTGCAATAATAATAATAATAATAATAATAATGATAATAATAATAATAATAATAATAATAATAATAATAATAATAATAATAATAATAATAATAATAATAATAATAATAAATGTCCTATGACGATAGATCCTATATCTGGAGATTGTTGTTCATTTCACCCAAAATAACGGTATTCATTTGTACGGCACGACGGTAGAAGATAACATTGCAATTATCGATAATGGAAGCATAAATTCCTTTGAAAGTCACGCAGAAAAATAAATCCAAGATTGTCCAATCAAAAGCCCAAGAGCATATAAGTCAATGTAAATACAGATGCCCGATTGAATAATCTTCACGTAGAAAAGCCACATGGGATATATATTTTGGAAGACAGCAAGTAATCAGCATTCGAAAGCCATCTCGTGAAGAGACGTCAGCGTTGTATGAAGACGAGACACGAAGAGAATATTTGATTTACACGACATGCCAACTCTTTACTCACTTATAATATCAATATAAATTGGTATATATTTAAGACATAATTAGTGTTTAGAACTTTATATATTTATGATATATGTAGCACAATTGAATATAAATATGTGGAACCGTGTAAACATAAGAACGTGAGATCAGAATGATTATGCATTAATATAAATCTATGCTCTGTGTATCGAGGAACAGGAGAGCATATATATATATATATATATATATATATATATATATATATATATATATATATATATATCTGCCCTCCCCGAAACCAACTGCTGCTGCTTTACCAAAATCCTGATACCTGCTGGTCATTCTTCCATTCAGCAGGAGGCTTCTAGTAGCCCTGACAACAAAACTTACCCACAATGCATAGCCCCTGGCAGTGGACTCTGGTTCCACATGGTACATTTTAATACACACTCACACAGCACACACCACTGATGATGGGAAGAATCCCGAAACATGTATGGACTATTGACATATAAGGAATAATAAACCTTACCACCAAAAACTTCACTCCCGAGTCTGTCTCACTCTCTAAAGTACACATTATATATATATATATATATATATATATATATATATATATATATATATATATATATATCCTTTATCAAGTTAAATAAAGATTCGGAATCCTTCTAGCTACAACTGTCAAGATCGAAAATGCAAAACTTGGGAAAGTATACCACTACATCTACCTAGGACAACGAATCTCTACGAAACCCTCAAAAGAAAAAGAAATCAGGCGAAAAATCACCCTAGGATGGCAAGTCTTTGGCAGAGCAAACTCAACCTTCAAGAACAAGACAATCCCATAAATCCTGAAAAGAAGAGTATACAACCAATGCATCTTCCTGTTAGTCACTTATGGAGCTAAAACATAGACCCTAAACAAGAAACAGTCCTGCAAACTGAGAAGTATGCAACACACACATGAGAAAATCATGCTCAACCTCACATGGAGAGATCACAAGACAGCACAGTACATCAGGAAGGAAACAGAGGTCTAAGACATCATAGAATCTATCAGAAAACTTTAATAGCAACGGACAGGTCATGTTACGAGAATGGCAGACAACCGATGGATATCACGACTCTCAACATGGATCCCCAGAGATCACATGCAAAACCAAGGCCGACAAGATACGAAATGGAGAGATGAACTTGACAAATTCATAAGATACTGGCTCTGCGACGCCCATGATAGTGAAATGCTGCGAATCTTGGAGAAGCTTTCTGTCCAAAGATGGATGTTGATGATTATTCAACATATATTTCATCAAAATATTATTTAACTCATTGTAATATTATCCATTTTATTACTATGAACCAAATGCAAATATAATCAATTTTATTCAAAATTCCCTGGCAGGTAGACGCAGCCAAAATCATCTTAATTGACATTGAGCAGGCCCCCTGAGCCCCCTTGTATGTCCAACAACAGACGTTAAAAGACTGAGGATTATGTATTTTTTTGATTTATTTGATAAGAAAATCCCCCATGAATGATAACATTTCATGCCTTGCGTATTCATCACCTGCAGTACGTTTTGTTATTGTGACTGAAAAAGGAATCAGACCAACGTCATTTAAATTATGGATTATTGTATTATCCAATTAGAGTTGATTGTTTTGAAAATTTTAGATGTGTAAATCATTTTCATTTTGATTTGGGAAAAAAGTCTGTTAGAATAATGTCCTTTCTCTCTCATTTAGATTTCATATGGCCATCTTTTTTTTTTAAATTTCAAAACTGTTCCAAGCACAACATTCTACAACGTAGACACGGCCATCATTTAACCCACTATGAATTGGCAGTTGATTGGAGAACCGGGTTACTCAGCTACGAAAAAAGTCTGTAATTATCAAGCCTAGATGGTGATACTCGATATAACAAGTTTAGGGGGAGGGAAGTCTGTGGCATCCACAGAATTCATTCTCGAATCGGTTTTTGAAATATTAACATCGGCGTATAATAATAATAATAATAATAATAATAATAATAATAATAATTATTATTATTATTATTATTATTATTATTATTATTACTATAGATCCAGAAAGGTGTGTTTCAAGCGAATTCTCAAAGTAAGTAAACATCCCCAGTCACCATGTCTTATTCAAGCACTCAAGACCACGGGGGAAAATCTCCGGTTGGAGATAAACACTCCACTAAATAGCAAGTCACTCCCAAATCTTTCTTCAGTGTCGCATGTTTGTTTTACAGAATGTGACATGTTCCATAAACAACTCAGGTGCACGCACATTCACCGTTGCATACATACAAACATGGTACACTCTTCGCAGATGATTTAATATGTAAACCCGTGATATAATCATTTCAAATATTTATTCTTCCATCTAAAAACAAATGCAAAATTGGAAACCATCTTTTCTAGGGACTCACCATCAACAAACTTTTTTTCCTCATCGGACTCCGGTCTGTTAACCTCCAAACATTCTCAGCCGAAATAACTGTACGCTGAAATACATTTTCTTATTTTCCCACACAAGGACATTGGGCCGCTCAATTCACAACACCATCGTTTAGTTGAAAGTAACAATTCTATAAATATTTGAACAATTAGTAAATACCATACTGTTAATCGAATTCCATTATATCCGATCTCACATTCTACAATATTTTGTGCTTACAACTAAAAAAGAATAAGGGCGTATCAAACTTATATACCTCTCATACAAAGATTGCACTATCCTTCCTTCCTATAGCAACAACCTGCAAGAAAATTATCATCAGCAGCACGGTATCCTAAAGAAATTACCTTCTCTTGCTACTACTACTACTTTTACGTTTCATATGATGGTAAAAAAATTATTTTAATGTGTTGGGGGTATACAGTTTAGTTAATTACCAAGTCAGATTTTGATGGATTAATTAACCCAAGTCTTAATATTGCCTACGAGCTCTTTACAAGTCAACGTGAAGCTAGCTTCATTTAAAGGTTCGGACTCCAAGCGATGTTTCCGCATATTACCAATTAAAGTCATGATGAAGTGAAACTACCGATTCTGTTGAATATCTAGTTGCCATTTTCTGTGATTACAAGCGAAATTGTTGATAACTCCAAGTAAAAACTTCATTCTGATGCTGTTCTTGGCGTTCCTTGTCGTTGCCAACAATGGCAAGTGAACGGTCGTCTGCAATTGGCAATTATAAAGGACTATAAATAGTTCCATTCCAATAAGGTTCAAGAAAGGAAGGCTTAGCGAAATTATTGCTCACCTGGCACATAGGAAGCAAAAAAGAGCAGATGGAAGCAGGGACTTACCGACTTGAAGGGTCTGGCCAGTCGGATGGCAAAAACAATGCCGGGAAGCGATGAGTTGGAGTTGCTGGGAGCGGCCAGGGAAAGGAAGAGGTGTGGCATGCGAAGAAGGAGATGGTTTAAGTTGTTTTTGATTCATTATTCGGCGAAGTTATTTGGGGAAACCTCGATTACTTGGGACTTGAAAAGTATTATTCTTCGGTCTCTTTTTTTGTTGTTAATCTTTTATTCATTCAGCCATTGCTCTCTTTCGCCGATCATTTTCTACGTTTGTCTCTCTTTTTCTTTCCTTTTCTCTCTTTCTTTCTAACATATCTTTCTTTCTTTCTTTTTTCTCCTTTTTTTCTTACCTCCGTACTTTCTGGCTTACTTTCTTTCTCTTTCTTTTCCCTTCCTCCTTTCCTTCTTCACGTGAATGTTTCTATCTTTATAATGCATTTGTTGGTCATTAAATGGCCGGAAATCTTCAAGTCTTAATAGAAAAATAACACATAACATATTTTTGAGAGCTTCTGCTTCACCCAGGATGTCGTGTGGAGAGGGAAAAATAGACAACGAAATTTCTTATTCTGAGTGGTCTTGGGGTTGATGACAAAGAACGAAACGTTGATATTTGCACTCATTACTCCGTTTCATCTGCCCCTAAAAAGATTCAGACCTCGGAAAATCTCGATAAAGGCTCAAAATATATATTTATAAAATCTTGCTGCACCAATCTTACGAATTGGGAGATGCTCGCTGACAAGAAAATTACATTTCGTAATCATGGCTATTATATAGGCTTGAAATCGAAAGCAGACACTACAGGGAAGCCCAGGTCCTAAGAAGGGGTTTGATGGTGTTTGGGGGTTTTATTTGCTTCTATTCTACGTATTAGATTATATACAGGATTTCCTAATTAAATTCGTAGATCACTCTGATCGATGCAAATGTCTGTTGTTAAGCCTCGGTCTCTTAGCAAGTGTACAGCCAATCCATCGTATCGGAGCTCAGAGGGCTAAGGGAGGCAAGGGGGCCAAAGGGAATTACACAGTGTTACCAATTTGGATGTTTGGGTTTTGGTCTGAATTTAGATGCTTTGGGTTTAAATTTAAATGTTTTTTTATTTAAATTCACATGTTTTGGATTTAAATTTAGATGTTTATGGTGTAAATTTGGATGTTTTTTTGTTCAAATTTAGATGTTTTTGGTTTCGTTTACATGCCCGAAAATGCTATCTAAATAATTTTGAGTGAAATAAATAACATTTGCATTTGGTTCATAGTATTAAAATGGATAATATTAGTTAGTAATAGACATAAAACTTCCTGTGGATTCGCCATATTTCTCTATCATAGGCGTTGTAGAGCCAGTACTTTCTGAATTTGCACATCACAATTCTGCCGGCGTCGGTTACGCATTTGATCTCTGAGAATCCACGCTGTGAGTCTTGATGTCCATTGATTGTCTTTCATTCGTGCGACTTGGCCAGCCCATTGCTATCTGGGTTTTTTCTAGTGGATTACATAATGTCTTGGACTCTTGTTTTCTCCCTGATCGATTGTGCTGTTTTGTGATCTCTCCGTGTGATGTTGAGCATGATTCTTTCATGTGCATTTTACCAAGTTCTCAGTTTGAGAATCAATCTTTTTTTTAGGTTCCATGTTTCAGCTCCAGAGGTGACAATCGGGAGGATACTTTTCGGGACTAATGGGATTTTCTTGTTCTTTAAGGTTGAGCTAGTTCAGCTGGGGGCTTGTCATCCCAGAGCAATTCTTCTTTTGAGGATTGCATGAAGATTCATTGTTCTTAATAGATGTAGTGATCTACTTCCTCTAGTTCTGTGTTTTCAATTTTGATCGTCGTGAGTTTATTTCTGACGTGATCGTTGACCTTTGTTATGTTAAAGTTCATATGAATACCGTCTTTCTCGCTTCCTTCATTCGGTTCAAGTCTGTTAATCTGATGTTGCTCAAATATTTCCGTCTATTTTGATTCTTTCATTTTCCCAGTCTAGGTTTCTGAAGATCATATCAAGGCAGGCAGTGAAGAGTTTGGGTGAGCTGTTACCACCTTGTCTTACCCTTTTTTTTTGGAACTGTAAAGGCTCAGAGTCTCTGAGGCCGGATAAAGGAGCTGCTGTTACTGTATATATGTTAGAGCACTGACGTGTTCAGGGTCTACACTTTATAGAGTGATGGTCTACATGATCATAAGAATTTCCATCTAGTCAAAGGCCTTCTTGTAGTCGATAAATGCTACTGCGAGTGTCACTTTGTATTCTTTTGCTTTCTCTTTTAGCTAATTTATCCAATGGAGATGGTCCATAGTCGAGTAGCTTCTTCTAAAGCCAGCTTGCTCCTGTTGGTGGTTTTCTTCTAGCGTTTTTGTGATGTTGATTATTTTGGTGAAAAGCTTAAAGATGGTTAAAGAATAAAATCACATTCTATTCATTAGTGTGTTATATGGTCTGTAGATTATTGGTATATATCTGTGTGATCTACCTGTTTCCAGTTGTCTTAAGGTGTTTCGTGACCCAATTTTAGATGTAAACTTGAAATTAAAGTTGGCATCACTGCCTAAACTAGCTTTTCAGACTAGCGTATCTATGGTCTGACTTCTGAGCTAGTTAATTGAAATGAAGGTTATTAACCCATATACGTGTATAAGCTTAATTCTGGTCGAGGTATTCTTAGCTGGCATTAATTTGTTGAAGGCAGAGTCTTAATAACCGAATAACATTTGCTGAAATAAAGGCAATTACGGTGCCGTTAGTTCACGACGTGACTGAGAACTACTTACGCCCCGGCGTAAATGGTTGACATGGTTTTGTCGTCTGCGATCTCGTTTAATGTTTGCATTAAAACAACGAAAAAACAAACAAATCTGGAAACAAATTGATATCAGTCGTTGTTGCTATCACGATGCCTAGAAGACGAATAAAGATTGCCGAGTGTAAACAAATCGAAAATGCGTGGTTAGATGGCTAGCATCAGGAAGTCTTAGAATTTTTTATTTTTTATTTTTGCTGTGATTATCTAATTATTTCTAAAACTATTTGTTCACGCTGCACGGGGAAAGTTATTTTTTAGAAAAATAAAACAAAACCATGACACTTAGCTTATGTCTCTACAAAGGATTCCTGGATCAGCTTCAAAATTCAACCATTTTTTTTTAGCCGAGGATCCACCTATCCAAAAGATTCCATTGAAATTCATCTTGTGTTTTTGGAGACTTCTACATGGGAAAAACAGATATATATATATATATATATATATATATATATATATATATATATATATATATATATATATATGATTATGAATTGCATTATATTATATACCCAACTAGTCTCACTTAGGTGACCAACCTTTGGCCCCCTAAACTATAGGTGAGCCCTCTTCTATCTCCATTTCTTTTACCAAATGAATATAAACCCTTTCCTTTCACTTGATACCGGAACGAAAGATTTACCTTATTATCTTCTAATTAATCCCCTGCTTTCTTTCGTTTTTCAACATAGTATCTATCTTTGTTACTTCTGCCGTTAGAATCCTTGTACGCATTCCTTTTTTTTTATC
The DNA here is from genome assembly GCA_963457665.1 of Thysanoteuthis rhombus. Classification (NCBI taxonomy): domain Eukaryota; kingdom Metazoa; phylum Mollusca; class Cephalopoda; order Oegopsida; family Thysanoteuthidae; genus Thysanoteuthis; species Thysanoteuthis major. The sequence continues at coordinate 28,568,382 of OY735209.1, read as the reverse complement.
AACCCCTTTCCACTTTCTCTCTCCTTATGTCTTTTCAATTAGGAAGCTGTGATTGGCTATCTATCGAGGGGGTTCCAAGCAATCACGCTTTCCCCCGTTATGATAAATACAATTGAGATCTTTCTATCATCCTTTTGGCGTCAGAAAAGGATTACCCTGTTACACCCACATACATACATACATGCATACATACATGCATGCATACATACATGCATACATACATACAAGTAACGTTTCTCCAACCAGCATATAAGTATAGTTCATATACACCTATGCAAAATGTAGCTTTAACAATAGTTTCATTTCAAGATAAAAGCAAGTATTCAAGAATAAAGATGAAATAGTCAATTGAACAATCCCCATTAGCCCTTATAACAGGGTAAAACGCGTAAATTTCAACCACATAGTACCTATATGCTGTTGCATATAATCATACTGTAAATCATTTTAATCATATGCTGCAACGTCCATATACTATATCCAAATATATATTATTATTTCACTCTTTCAACTCATATCTGACATTCTATATGCACACAGAATATTCTCAGACGTTTCTGTATAACATTATTATTATTATTATTATTAATATTATTATTATTATTATTATTATTATTATTCAGAATCTCACACCAGTTGTCTGGTGGTTACCACTGGACTTTGAGTGACAGTAAGTCTCCTCAAGTCTCCAGCCCTTCTCTCCTAGTTCTCATAGGCCACAGTAATACTGCAGATTACAGTTTCACACCGTTTACTCAGTAGTCATTGCTAAAGGCTGAGTGACAATAAGTCTCCTCGGGTCTTCAGCAAACATCTCTTCTCTCTTTCGCCAATCATGCCAGTGCTGTGGTTTACATTTCTGCTCTCATTTCCTTTCCTCTGTTTGGTCATTGTTAACAATCAGTATTACTATTATTATCAATATTATTACCTTGTCCCCAAGTCGTCTCATCGAGGGAAGATAACGAAATAAAGTTTGTACCTGGCTTCTTCTCATTCACTTGTATTATTTACCTCTGCCATCTACATTGGAAGAGGTATACAGTGATCGGTACTTTTGAAAGTAGGGTGCAGCCGGTGGATTGAACTGGGCTAATACTATCCATTATTGGACGAAGTTGACTATCGTATGCTGGCGAGGATGTTATTGCACGACGTCCTAAAGGGGTTATTGTAGATGAAAACAGGATGGCTAAAGGACTTTTTTCGGCTTTTTAAAAAATTTTATTTTATTTTTTACTTCTGCTGAATTTAAACTTCTCATTTTTTTCCTCTCAAATCTTTGCCTGGCTGCTGTTTCTCCTTAGATTTTTGTGTCGCGTATAAATGCATTTTCTATGAAGTTATACTATAAGTGCATACCTTTGCTATCGCCGTAAACTAAGGAAAACTGAACCGAGATAAAACATAAAATAACAAAAGAGAGACATTTAAATGTAGGAATTTAAGTTACTTCTTTTGAAAATTAAATTTATCCTTTTTGATAATTGTCGATTTCAAACCTCTTTTATTGTAGACTGATAAAAAGAATGTAGAATGATGACGTATGTGACACTTCGTCTATGATCGATGAACGTGTGGGCAATGGCGTGGACTTCTCCCCCAAATCCTTTCCAGCAGGGGCCGGACGTCACTTCCCCGAATATCGACCCGTAGTTACTTTTCTGTGTGCGTATCATATTATGCCTGCACCATCGATGCAGTCTTCTAGAAAGCTATCTCCAGACCCGGTCACTTGAAAACATAAGATTGATGAATCTGCCCTAGGGGAAAACGTTGCATATGTGGATAGGCGTTAACTGGCACCATATTTAGAACGAGGAGTCTGATTATGGAAATAATCCATGTTTCATTTTGTCATGTCTCTCTCTTTCTCTCTCTCGCTTGATGGCGTAAACTGATGAGACTTCAATGAAAGATTCCTGCATCTAAAATGTTACATTTTCCATATAGCATTTTACCCAGACAATATGCGAAATTAGGTGAAAGTTAACTCCTTTCATGAAAGACGCAAAACATTCGCACAGGCTGCAAAAATCAGTGGAGGCTGACTGCAATCCACACCAACTTGCTACAATAAAAATTTGTCCCTATCTATTTCTAAATGCGTATTCTTCCTCTTCCCCTTTCTCTTAACTCTTGAGTTGTTGTATACACATACATGCTTCCACACACACACACTCATACTCATATATATTATTGTGTCATCCACAGTTTCGTTGTCTCATGTTTCGTTGAATTACAACTCTTCAGAGTGGCTATAGACTACCCATCATCCCATCCAGTACCACGAAGCAGGATTGAAACCTTCGCTTCAGACCCTAAGGCTGGTATCATACATCGGTATCATTCCTCTGCACCACAGAACTGGACGGCCAGTAAGATTGAATTTAAGCGATTTATTCATTTACGCATAAATTCCCAATCCACTAGAGTGCTATATTCCTATGGAAGATCATTGCATAAGCTTAAATGTATATATATATATATATATATATATATATATATATATATATATATATATAAAACTCACTTATAACATACACACACATACACATGAATTCACACACCTCTAAGAACCCTGTCAATACTATTCCCTAAATCGTCCCTTCACTAGTCAGCTATCTTCGGGGAAAGACCAGCTGCTCTATACCCTATCTAAATCTTTTCAAGTAAGATAAATTTAGCTCAGTTTACCCCTGCTATCAACAATTGATGTAACCTGGTGTAAACTTGGATGGCATAAAGTAATGAAGCAATCACAGTAATTTATATGAAAAAAATCTTCGAGAGTTCCCACACCCGAAAATGGTACTGATAGTATTTTAGTTAGTTATCAGAGGTTGGGATTGTTGGAGGTACAGAGGACTTGTATGTAGAAGAGAGAAAAAGAGGGTGAGTGCTGTCCATATAACAGCTTTCTGCAAAACAAAAGCTGAATGCTATTTCTAAGTTTTGCTTTTTTTTCCGTAAAAGCGAAAAGTGACGTCAAGTGAACATTAAAAAAAAAAACAAACACGCCTGAATATTTGTAATAATTTCTTCCACATATGCGGACCATCAAGATATTTGAGTTGCCCAGCTTGAACGAATCAGAAAATTTTTGATTCGCCTTGCTAACTCGCTCCAATCTTGGTCAAACTCTTGTCAGTCAGTGTTTGATATGTATGTCATGTTGAAAATACATTTTTCTTTAAAGAACGATTCCTCAGAGTTATCATTGTCGCCTAGTTAAAAAAAATGCTTCAAATTAACTTTTGCACATTTTTGTCCGCAATCAGGTAAAGCAAATTTATTTATATATTTTAATATCAAAATGAAGTAGATATCGGAAATCAGGGCCAAGATTGTACAAATACGTAAGTGCTCGTGCCGAGCAATAATTTGGGAAGAAGTTGGTCGTTTGAAAAATGCTGCTATACGGTAAATAACTCGAATCAAAGTGTAGAAGCCAGAGAGAAATACCATATGACACTATGATTAGAGTGGATTCTCGAAGAAAATGAAACTCACACTGAGTATTATAAATGGTCGGTCTTTATTATTGAAAGTTGATATGAGCAATCCCAAAAGAATATCTTATATTTCTCGAAAAATGAAATCTTTTAAGACCAAATGATGTTGAGCGCAAGACTCGAATTTGTAATTTGAGACTTGAGTTGTTTACACAGGTCAAAAGATTGCAAGACGGGAAAAACAATGGCAGGTGGTGGATTATCTTCTTTCATCTATTTTCACTACAAAGCAGATGGCTTTACAATTATCAAATGTCAGATCAAGTTTGTATAAGGCATTTTTTATCAAAATAATAATTTTATATGTTAGAATAATGGTTTTATTACTTAATCTTATTATCACCTTAAATACTTTAAAATGTTGCTTAGACGAATTAAAATTTCAGAGCTTCATTTGGTTAATAACAGAAACAATTTGAAACCATCTAATCGGACAAAGGGGGATTTAATGATGTTGTTGATATTATGATCTTACATAAATGGTGATATATTGGACCAACAAGATTACAAAAATGTACATAGAAGTTTTTTTTTACATAATGAGTTGTTGAGATAGTTAAGCATATTTTGGGAATGAAACAATACTATGGGAGAGTGATTGATGAGAAAGTCTAAGGTATACAAATTCTCTCCTTAGATCCATCGAGTCTCTTACCTTGAAGCTCCCAGTGAGAAGAGCACTATTCCTTCTCCAAGCCCAAACCGCCAACAGAATCGCCAGGTACCCACTGGGTTACCGTATATGATGAGCCAAGTACGCTGTAAGAGAAAAATTGTTGAGAAATTTCGTAGAGAGAAAAAAAGAAGAAAGTACCAATTTTGAAGAGTTCCCAACCAATGACAAATCCAAGGAGAAGCCAAATTCCGAAGACGAAGAGGCGATGTTTAGAGTTTGTTCTTTGATCAAAGGCCCGAGACTGCAGTTTACTGTCTTGTTCCCACTTCGCTTTCCTTCGGCGCTATAAGATCTTCCTGCTTCACGTAGGAGACCGAACAGGTGGACCGTAATTTTAAAAAAGTCGCATTACATATGACAAAAATATTTTAACGAGAAGATGCTGTGCCATTACGAAATAAAAACACATTGTTTTGATATATTTGAAACAGGCGTTTCGTTGGGTGCATCCACCAGTATCACCAAACATCTTCTGATGTCAACTAACACAGCGTGGGTGGAACGGGTGACTAGGGGGAAGCTACAGACCGATGAACGCTTGGACAGAGTGCCTTAATTATAAATATATATATATATATATATATATATATATATATATATATATATGAATAACACAACTGGTGGTTATTTACATGAGACCAGATCAAGAAAATTGAGAAAAAAACTACCGAATGGATTTGACCACTTTTGATGTGCAATTGGAAAATGACTATGATATAAGAAAATAATGTTGGCAAAATACGATTTTAAATTGTCAACATTGTAAAAAATCGTTTATAGTAAAGTAAATTAGGACTTATTGGGTGAGCGGTCTACATAAAATTACAAATTTTCTTCAAGAATATCTATGTACATATGAGTACACAACTGTATGCACTGACGTAGATATAAATACCAAGTGGCAATGGAGGTGCTCCTGGTAATATTTAAAGAATGAATATATATATATATATATATATATATATATATATATATATATATATATATATATATATATATATATATATATATATATATATATATAAATAATTAGCCGTTAAACCATGAAAGTGTTTGTTTCCATGGATGGACAGTTGTAAGGTATTTGGGTTGTGATAATTTCCCTCAAATCATCAGCGTGAGTGCACGATGACTTTTTATAGTGAAAACGTTTTTTTTAAAATGGCCATTGTTAGGGCAACTATAGTGAAAGACGAATAAAACTGCGGGAGAAAAATAAAAACGATACCACAACTAAAACATCTACATAGTAAAATCATACAGGAAAACAATATGAATGAATGAAAACATTACATGGACCAATGAGAACAGCGTAAACAACAGAGATTTACAGGGCCAGGCGAAGTCCCATTGATACAAGGTTCGTTCCAACGCTGATACGATCATGAAAGACGTTTGCAACGATGGACATAGATCAACAAGGCTACTCTGACAGGCCTGTGGCTATGAAGCCCCATACGCAACAAGGATCGATGATCAGCGTATTTTGGCGCATCTCTTCCTTCGCCTTGATTAAAGCTAAATACAAACATATACCACAGTTACTCTTATTCGGCTGAAAATGCTCCTTCACAGATTGATAAGTTTTGGTCGCCCAATACTCTGTCGGCAGTTGGTGATTTTCCCCGTCGGACTATTGTTACTGAGCAGACCATAAGCCATATCGTTTCGGAAATGCTCAGGCCTACACATCTATTCCTAAAAGTCTGGCCTTTATTCAAGTCGCACAAAGTTTAGCTCTTGCCCATGACTGCACCATTCAACACATGCAAATGAAGTATTACAAGCCAGCTCAGCTGCCCATGTACTTCCGAACGTGTGATGCATAGTTGTTCAGAGAAAATGACTGCCATTCTTGTCACATATCGCTTGTCATAATGCTTTGGATTCTCAGTGTAAATCTATACTGCATACGCACACGTATATATATATATATATATATATATATATATATATATATATATATATATATATATTCTGGCTCTTCCTCTTCTTCTTCTTATTATTATCATCATTATTATTATCATTATTATTATTATTGATATTTAGAAATTGATGTATTATCCAACAGAATATTTATAAATGCATCGTCCTGTTTGAAACTCTGTCTGCAAAGAATCCCCGTTGTTACGTGGACAATGAGTCACTCAACCAGAGCGGCGTAAATAGAATTAACAATTAAAGAAAAATGAGACAGCTGCAGGAATATAACTTGCCCCACTTTCCTTTGATTGTTCATTCTATATGCACTGTTGACGCCGAGTGACTTATTCTCCATGTAACAACGGTCAAATAATTAATATATATATATATATATATATATATATATATATATATATATATATTAGAATCCACAGAATACTACGTTGCTGGCGAGTGCAAGAGGCACAAAATGTTTACATTCGTCAGGTACATGCCATTGCAATTACTATCATTTTTATATATCAATAGCTCAATTTACTGTCATCTACAACGGATAAAATCTGTTTTTGTCTGTTTTTTATTTGAGAATATATATATATATATATATATATATATATATATATATATATTCTAGGAAGCTTTACAGCTTTGAACACTTATCACATTAAAAAGCTTTCCGTGAGTCACTTTAGTCACTTATTTCCCAACATCTGTCAATACAATCTATGTTATTTCCTTCGATGTTTTTTTCACGCTCTACATATACTTTGTTATTATGGTACTACGTGAATTTTCTCTCTTAGGGATCGTCTGTTGTTTATCATGTAATTGTTTTATGGATTTAAAAAAACAAAACAATTATATTAACATGGCACCCAAGCAGTGCTGATCAAACACCACCTCCCTTTCAGCAATGATTTAAATGCATAGCTTATGTCATACATATCGTTTGTTATTTCATGTATGTCTATACATATATGATTGTAAATTATGTTATCTCATATAGAAGCTCTTATTTCAAATGATCTCCCGTAGTTACACGGTTAATGTATCACTCAAACCAGACAACATGAATAGAAAAAAAAGAAAAAAACACAATTAAAGAAAATGGGGCTGCTGCAGGAATCGTAACTGCATCTGAGAGGGCAGTCTCTTCAACGTAGCGTTGCTCTTACCATTGGGTTGAATAGCCGCCGATAATGCAAATGTCCCAAAAGCTGTTTTCACACCAAATTCTCATCCCGTTTATTCTTGGTCAATCCGTTTCTTTTCAACACGCCAATCATTTATTAAGAAATGGATATATATATATATATATATATATATATATATATATATATATATATATATTGTGTCATCCACAGACAGCTGTTTCGATATATATATATATATATATATATATATATATAGATAGATAGATAGATAGATAGATAGATAGATAGATATACAACAGAATTGTTATAAATTGCGTTATGCTATGTAGAAAATTATAGAGCTTTTATATGATATAATGCAATTTAAAATCATTCTGTCGGGTCGTATATATATCCATATCTCTCTCTCTCTCTCTCTCTCTCTCTCTCTCTCTCTCTATATATATATATATATATATATATATATATATATATATATATATTCACTCATCTACATAAATGGCAATACCAATTTTCCTGTAACAGTTTTTTTCGTGGATGCCTATGTCTTTTGAACAGAATCTACCTCAACCTCCACGTTTTTTCTTAAATCCTGAAACAGACTGTTTTCATTATATCATTATATTATTTGTTTGGTATTCGTACTTTGCAAGCCATCTGAAGGCCTGCAACGAATTTTAAAAATCTTCTTAAATATTCGTTCACCCACCCAAGCCATGTACATATGTTACAAATGAACAGTACTCAGTCAAAAGTAATGTTCAATGATAAAGTCCCATACAAGATCAAAAGAATTTAGGGTGAAGCTTTAGAAGAGCTTAAGGGAAATGTTCACCAAGGTAAGCTAATGAAGTTAGAGGAATACCATGAAAAGGAAATACAATTGACTGGATCGACTAAAAAGCATTTAGTATGCATAGAGACATTTCAAATGGTAGCTATTTGCAACTAAGGTACCTGCGTCGATAGAAAAGTCACAAACTTACAGCCTATCAACTTTATAGTAATAATCTTGCGTACAGAGAAAGTTGCAGAAAACCCTCGAGTAAAAATTATTCGTGTAAACTATATCAACAATATCATTCTAATGGAAATCATTACTGTTCTCCAGCTCACTAACATGAACATTTTTCCAATAATAATTATCACCGAGTATATATATATATACATATATATATATATATATATATATATATATATATATATATATGTTTTTATTGTGGATCTAAAACAATCCGACAAAATGTAGATGAAAATGAAATTCGGAAAGTGAAGAGAAAAACTCAAGTGGTAAGTGTTACGTCCCAATTTTTTTAAATTTTGAGATGTAGCACCAACGTCTTGAGTTTTTCACTTCACTTTCCAATTGTCATTTTCATCTTCCTTCAAACACACATACACACACACACACACACACATATATATAAACATATACATACATATATATACATATACACACACACACATATATATACATATATACACACACGTATATATATATATATATATATATATATATATATATATATATATATATATATATATATATATATGAGTGTGTCTCTGTGTTTGGGTGTGCTGTGTAGAGTAGATGACGTGGAAAGGAAAAGACTATAGACTAATTAGAATATCTCTCTCTCTCTTAAAATTCGATTATGTTCACCTGCGAAATAGCGGGCAACAAAATAGAAAGTGCTTGGGAAAGATGACAAAAATGTATGAAAGTGTCCGGATGACAGTGGCGTGAAGGGAATGTTTTATTCCAGTACACGGCTGGAAGACGTTTTGGCTTCATTACTGTGTATCTAGGAAAGGATCTGGTGGAGATGGAGTGAAAAATAGACGTTTTTTTTAAGTCAATAGTTTGTAAAAATATCAGAGAGAGTGCTGTGGTGATTTGGTTTTGCGCAGGAAAGTGAGATATTAAAGGGATCTATAAAAAGATGTGTATCTGATGTACGTTTAACCAGTATTGAACTTTATTTATGTGAGATGTTTTTCTACGTTGATTAATGGCTAATTTTTCTGATAGTAGACCAAATCTGAAGTTACCTGGACGTTGGATGACTGCATTGCATATTGAGATAAATGCAGATTCAATGCATCTACGTTTCCTGGAGTTGTGTTCATGTTTGATTATTTGTGCTTTTTCAGGCCGAGACTATGGTGTAAGGATCATCGATGCAGGACCAAAGCATATAGGTGATTATCGAATATCAATGTCCTCGATCTTCGTACATTCGCTTTTTGAGAGAATTAGCAACTCAAACTACAGAGGGGAAACGTTCCCCCATGCAAGGCTCGATGATCCTTTTTCTTAGTAGTTCAAAGTCCTCATGGTAGTGAAGTTAATTGACTGTCTGTCTTTGAGGCACACATTCCTTATGAACAATATCTCGATTATCGTAAAGATGAATGAGCACCGATTTGATCTTGGATTCGATCATGTTTGCCTTTTGGGGACTTGATCCGTTACTCCTGTGCCTCTCCTCAATTTGAAGTTTGGTTTCCGAGTCATACTAAAAAAAATATATGATTTTTCACTTGTAATGACATAGTTGAAGAATTCTGAGTCATTTGTCTCCGAATCAGATCGATATAAATAGCACCTAGAGTATTTTTTTAATCATTATTTTGACTCTCTTCATAAAAGAAATAGTCATTACTAATTTGCGTCCTCTTTCTCATTGTCGACTTTGTAAATTGAAGAGGTGCTTTGGCTGAATTTGATGACTATTGTCCAACCAATGAATTTTTAACTACCAAGGCACTACCAAAATAATAGCGTGATTTGCCAGTTACACCTTTTGCACGTTTCCGTCTGAAAATATCTAAAAATGTCTAAATATTTAAAATTTTTGATATATCCTTCTCAGCGAATTGTTTTCAATTTCTTTTGCAATTTAACATTTACGAAAAGATTGTATAATATATATATATATATATATATATATATATATATATATATATATATATGTATTTGCGTGTGTGCGTGTTCGAGTGAAATGGCAATATTGGATTCTTCATTTCGACTTATGTCTGGGTCTTCACCAGCAACAAAAAAGACAGACAAACACATCACCACAGGCGTACCTAAAACGATCAATTACCCGGAGAAAAACAAATCTTGGGTATCCGTTTATGCAGTCCTTTGTCAGGGTCGCTCTAAAGTGTACATTGGCGAAACTTAAAGACCAATGAACAAAATAATCTATCAATACAGAAAAGCATTCAAAATATGTAACCACTACAATGCGCTTACTACTCATAGAAACGCATGAGGCCACTATTTCGACCTCTGGCAAACTTGCATTTAAAAAAATGAACATCGAAAGCGCAGGAGAAAATGCAAAGAATCAGCTGTCATTTATCAAAATGATACAATTATTCAGGGAGCAGGGTGCTTAAAGCTCAGTTCACATTAAGAAGGACTCATCATCAAGCAAAATAAATAAATATTACTTTTCCCCTCCCGACTGATCTCATCAAACCCTCAAACTGCACATAACCCTTTTATCCACTACGAACATCCACAGACACACATAGACACATTTCATTTGCTAATTTGAAAGAACTTCAAGTGCTAGCAAAAAACAAATGGATAGAATACCATCATTTACTCCTACCCTACTAATAAACTCTCTATCAAACGCACCAAACTTTGACAAATTCCTCTTTTTTGCCTAAGATTCTTCCGTAGATCATATTCTAATTAATCCTCACGCACAACCACAAACATTTGACATCTGATAGCATAAATAACATCCCAAAGTCTTGCAGGTTATCACCCGGTAGTCACGACACATTCTCCACCAGGAAACTTACAACAAACATGATTCTTCGACACACTACCACCACAACTCACAGACCCATTGTGAAGAGAAAAAAACGCTCTCATTTAATACTTCATTTTTTTGATAAAGCTCATTATATATATATATATATATATATATATATATATATATATATATATATATATATATATATGTGTGTGTGTGTGTGTGTGTGTATAATGTATGTGAGAGGTTTCTGTCTGTATTTTTCTGTCACGTTATGAAGATTCCCCAGACTTGGGTACAACCAAACCGAATTTTGCATGCCAACTCAATGCACCCAGGGAAGTTTTGAAACAAAACATTCTCAGAAAATATTTTACAAAAGGGTTCTTGTGGGCATTCCATTTATAATGAAACTAAAATGCCAAAGTGTGACCTACTATTGGCTCTTATATAAACGTCTTATCTTACATGTTTAAAAAATATAGATATTTTTAAGGTGTGTAAATTGAAAGTAAACCCATCCTTTGAAGGAACAAAAGTGAAGCGAAATTTCTAGAGATCAAATTTGGAGGCAGACCTTTCAACTGTATAAAATGTCTTTTCCATTTCACAGCTACGTGAAGGGAGGGGCACATCTTTGAGATGTCTGAGTGAACAAGGGACTTTTTCCTCATTCAAGTGAAGACTTTCTGATAAATTATAATTGAATTAACAGGTTCTGAGAAGATAAACATTTTCAAACGTGGCTTTTATCTATAATATAACTATAAAACAGTTCAACGTATACGTATTTTATGTTTTATGCGCTGAAGTATCATCATCATCAGTCTTTTAACGTCCGTCGTTGAACATAGACCTTTCCTAGGATTCGCCACAATTCTCTATCATGGGCATCACAGAGCCAGTATTTCCTGAATTTGTCAAGTTCATCTCTCCATATTGTATTCTGTCAGCCTTGGTTTCTTATGTGATCTCTGGGGATCCATGTTGTGAGACGTGATGTCCATCGGTTGTCTTTTATTCTTGCAACATGGCCTGCCCATTGCCATTTGAGTTTTTAAATAGTTTCTATGATGTCATGAACACCTGTTTTCTTCCTTACATAATGTGCTGCCTTGGGATCTCTCCATGCAAGGTTGAGCATAATTCTCTCATGCGCACGTTGCATACTTCTCAGTTTGCAGGCCAGTCTCTTGGTTAGGTTCATAAGTGACTATCGGGAGAATGCATTGGTTGTATACTCTTCTTTTTAGGATTATTGGGATCATCTGGTTCTTGAAAGTTGAGCTTGCTCTACCGAAGGCTTTCCATCCCAAAGTGATTCTTTGCTTGATTTCCTCCTCTTTTGAGGATCTCATGGAGATTCGTTGTGCTAGGTAGATGTAGTGGTCTACTTTGCCGAGTTTTGCATTTTCTTTCTTGATAGTTATGTTCTTATTCTCAACATGATTATTGCACATGATTTTCGTTTTACTGAAGTTTATGTGAAGGCCGACTTTTTGCTTTCTTTGTTTAGATCGTTTAGCATTAGTTGGAGGACGTGTAGGTTCTCTGCGAAAAGGACGATGTCGTCTGCAAATCTAAGGTTGCCCAAGTATTCGCCATCTATTTTGATTCCTCTATTTTCACAGTCCATCATAAAGGTTCCATATATTTAAAAACAAATTATTAGCAGGGTTATAAGTCTATTTCCTTTGTCTTCTACTCTCTCTTCCTTCTTCCTTTCCTCTCCCATTTTCTCTTTCTCTCTCTCTCTCTCTCTCTCTCTTTCTCCCACTCTTTCTCCCACTTTATTTCTCTCTCTCTTTTCTTAATGGTACCAAACAAGTTTTTCGCGCCTAACTGTCCCAAATTGGCAATCATACTTAGAAATTATTCCTTCTTTCCCATCAATTTTGAGATGCCATTAGTTTGTTCGCCACAGACGCCATTTAGATTCTAGCTCCTTTCCCGCCATCAGTAAAGTAATTTAATTAAATATCGCGTTGCAAAAAAGAACCACGTCTCATAATTCTGAATACTAGCGAATTTTTCTTTGTTAACACTATTCGTCTTGAACGGATGAATATATATAAAGAAACAAATTACTTATGAACAAAATACTGGTATATGAATGTCAGGACACTGAAATGTTTGCAATTTCTTTATTTTGTGAAATCTAGTTTCACAAAAATTACTTTTATTCCACACAAAGTTAATTAGTCAAGGATTTCTTGCAAAGGAATCTTTATTGAAATTACTAATTAATTTTATCGTGGAATTAGGAATTAATGACATCGTATAATTAGAAATTATTAATATTGTATTATCAGGAATTGATCAAGTAAGACTTAAGACGTCTCAATTTTGAGCCACTGAAAGCTTCTTGATGTTCACACCAAATTCCAATTTCCTTAATTATACTAAAATTGCCCCCTTGTGGGGCGTGCTCCCCACGTCCAGAATCACTGCTCTAGACGGTCATGGTTATCAGACACTGTGAAATGCACTTGTTTTTTGAAGACAATGCATTAAGCTAAAGATATTTTTCTATAACATAGTTCCACCGTAGCCTATGGTCATTTCCATTTGTTTAGGTAGATAAATAAGCAGATATGTATGAGTCTCAGTAAAATTATTGTACGATATTTTAATCCTTGGGCCAGACCAGATAGGTGCAAAACTTCGATGATTCTTTCTAATTTGTTACATTAACAGGAGTATAATGATACATGAAAACCTCTCAAAATGAGCTGTCATGTCAGGAAACCTGTTTTTTGCGCTTGGGGACATGAGAAAAAGCAATGATATCGTGGGCGGAATACCCGGGCCTGGACTTACTTACGCTGTGCCTAAGAGGTTAAAACAGTTTTATTTTGAGAGCTTTTAATTCTGTGTATGGGATTAATGCATAAAGTTCCTGATACTGGCTCTTGAAGCAGGGGATCTAACACAAACAATCATGAAAAATCAATGACATGACAAGCGAATTATATATATATATGTATATATATATATGTGTGTGTGTGTGTGTGTGTGTGTGTGTGTGCGTGTATGCGTGTGTGTGTGTTTGTATATTTGTATGTATTTATACACATGTATGCAAACATACACACACGTACAGGCAACCTTTTATCAGTTCAATATCTGTAAATGAAATCCCAGGGAGGTGATTTATGTTTGCTGTATGAGTTGTATTGAACTGATACGTCATTTCTCGTGGTGTTAGCCTAGGATCTTATTCAATTACATTCAGGAAATTTGATCGTCCAGGACAAGGGGAAATTTTGAGATAGGGATTTCCCGGTCGGAATTGGACAAACCGTCGCTGCCATGTCCTGACAATCAAGTCTAAGATATCACTTTGAGTCTTTATTGAACCCGTAGAGCATGCAGTGGCTCAAATATGTCTCATATACACTCATCTTCTCGGTGAAAACATTGAAATTTTCTTCAATTAGACGCTAAATACCTCTGATTCAAAAGAGGGATGATTAAAGATTTAATTGGTAGTTTTGCGTCACATAATCGAGAAATAACTGTAATATTATAATTGCAAAAATACGACAAGACTTTCTTCCCGACTTAATATACCAGTTTGTTCATACTGATACTTATGTAAGCGTATATAAAGAGAAACGGACTAATAGATCCACCAAGCTGTACATATCTGTGTAGGTTGTTCTGTTTATTTTACATGTATGTATCGTGCAAAGACGTAGAAATGTCAGCTCTGATACCCAGGTGGTAAGCCTGTTGAGTTTAAGGGCCCCTAAAACCTGAGGTGTGAGGCACCATTGACATTCTTTGGTAGTGACAGCTTAATTGCGATTGGTAGTGATGGACAACTGGTTTTCGTTGGAGTATCCTTTTAGGATAGGGATGGCTTCAAAACATGCAATTATGTAAACTGGCTCTTCTGCTTCTGGTATTTATGTTTGAACCTTAGCGAGTGTAATTGACGAAGAAGAATGCCATTCCTCATTAGAAAAAAAGCTTCATTCACAGTCACTGCATGATGCCATATGGTCTTTAACCTGATGTTGAATGACGGCACTAAGTGAAGGCTCATAACAATTAAAATAGATTGCAATAAAGGCAGTAAAATTGCAGAATGTAAAAGGGTCTGACTAGGAAGGAGCTTCAAGTCATTGTGACCTGAACCTGGTCATTATTCTACCCTTACGATTAAACTGATGGAGGTTGATTGTTTGAATGTGATGATGTTGTTAGATTGTTCACCACATACCCATGCCGTGAAAACTCTTGTGTGCCAATTTGGGGCCAGAGATATCAAATCCCTGGCATGGTTAAAAAGCTTCATCCGTTTTCGCCATGGCTAAATGATTCTTTAAGGGGATATCATGGCCATGGCCTCGAAATCGAGATGGAGGCCATCATGTATGTATGTATGTATGTATGTATGTATGTAACTTTGTTAATCTGTTCAAATCTATGTATCTCAAATTTTTTCATCCACGCATTCATCATTTCAGGTAATATCATATGCTCACATGGACATCTGAATCAGGCAAAATACACTGACACACAAACACACACACACACACACACACACAGACACACACACTCACACACGCATACACACAGGCATATATATATGAGTGTGTGTGTGTGTGTGTAAGTATATTCACACACTTGTGAATAATAACAATAACAATAATAATTATAATAATAATAATAGCAATGATAATGATAATAATGATAATAATAATCATGAAGAAAGAATTAGATTTCGCCTCCAAAACCTTGTGTTAAATACAATCGCCAAGGAATCTTACAGAGATATTGGCAGGCAGCCAGCGGAGATCAAAGAACCACCTTCAGTAATTTATGTAGAGGGATTTTGAACAATCATTTGGAGCAGCGATAAAACGTTCAACGCAAAATGCCGAGTGGCTCAAGAGGAGAGATAAAAGACTGGAAAGCAAAACCTCACAAAAATCGGGCGATACAACAGAGGCAGAAGTCTATGATGCTGTTCAGAAAGTATTCAAATTGAAATCGCCAGGAATGGATAGAATCCTCGATTCCTAGCTAAACACGCTCTCATCTCCAAATATAATCTCTGTCAAGAGTCATGAACAACGTACATGAAAAGCAGTGGCAAAATTTACCTCCTACCCAAAAGCTGTGTGACAAAAGACCCCCCCCCCCAAAAAAAACTATAGGCCAATCACCTGCCTCACAACCACCTATAAACTACACACAGAAAGACTATCAAATAGAATGTACTCTTACTTTGGAACTGACAATACATTAACCCGAGAACAAAAAGGTTTCAGAAGAAATTATAATTAATAAGATGATACTCGAGATTTGTGGAGCCAAACTTCTGAGTACAGCCTAAAGCCTTGAAAATATACAAAAATCTCACCGGCTAAAATTGATTTCCTCGAACATGGCATGACGTTATAGAACACCAAAGTCCTCCTCAACCACAGTGAAAGTACCTCTGAATCTCAGGAATGTAGCCATTAACTGTGGAATCTTCCAAAGATATTCTCTTTCATCCCTCCTTTTTTTTAGCCCTCGTCCTTATTTCAACTCAGCAACACCACCTATGGATAGAGAACCGGTGAGAAGGGAAAAAACCACCCATTTTTCATGGATGATATAACTCTTGGCTAAAGCAGGTGTTGCAAACTTTTGAGAGGTTCAGCGATGATTTAAGGATTATAACTGGCCTTAAATAATGTACAAAAGCAACTTTTAGGCGAGGAAAACTGGCAACAACAAAGGATACCTTCTTTGACCTGGACCCAACTATCCAATAACTTGAACAAAAAGTTACCTATAGATACCTCGAAATTAATCAAGGCAACGGAATTCAACATGCATTCATTATTACAAAAGAGTATGAACTATCCTTAGAACTGAGCTCAACTCTAAGAACTGCACCCAAGCCGTCAACACCTTGGCAATACCTGTTGTACAGTACAGTTTCAGCGTTTTCATAAGGATAAAACTGAGAAACGCTGAATGGAAGGAAACTTCCTAACAACAACAGAATGTACCGACAAAAAGCCAACGTAGATCGACTGTATCTCACCAGAAAAGAAGGTGGTAGAAGTATGATGCTGTCGAAACTGTCATACCAAACTACACCCTTGGCCTAAAGGCTTACCTGCAGGCAAGTGACGACTGGGTGTTGAATCCGATGAAAAACAACAATGCAGCAAAAGGGTGTCACTCAGTTATGAGGGAATCCAAGGCATTTCGAAGTCAACATGAGCAACAAATGTAAAAAAATCCCAGCTAAGCGACAATTCTGATAGAACATTGGGAATGACCTCTGGACGACCAATACTCACTCTGCGACCGAGATGCTGATGTAGATAATACCAAACCCCATCAGTGACTACGAAGTTCAGGGTTAAAAACCGGAAGAGTGGGTCCCATCCTTGTTGCCTGAGACTAGAGCCTTGCTACTAGGAATTACGTAGCACACGTGATAAAAAACGGTGCTAACCCAAACTAAATAGTCTGGATAGTCTGTGAGCACTTTTAAGCACCACACACAGTATGTTGGTATGAAAACCACCCAGAACCAGTAACTGAAGCACGTGATGTTGCGATATTATGGAATGTCCCATTGAACATGGATGGAAGCATTAAAGTCGACCGTCATTACATAATTATTAAGACGGAAAGGAAAAGGAGTGCCTATTGATAGATATGACCATACCATCGGACTAAAACATATCTGCAAAAGAGTTTGAAAAACTGTCTTATTACCAAAGACACTGAAAATGAGATTGGAAGAACTGGGGATAAGAGGAAGGATTGAAACTATTGAGGAGAGTAATGTAAATATGAGACCCACGATCCCTAGTTAGTAGAAATGACCGAAGAGGCAAGAAGAAGGCATGGTGGGAACGTTACAGATCGCAGATCTGCTGTGACAGGTCAGGTTGACATAAGAGGAGAACTAAGGAAACTTTGTATCTCTTCGCCTCCAGGGATAACCACCATGCAACCGGTGTGAAACCGTAACCCGCAGCACCACTGTGGACTGTGACAGTGTGAAGAGGAGGGCTGGAGACTTGGGGAGACGTTGTCGCTCAGTCTCAAGCAATGATCAACAGGCAAACGGTGTGATTACTACTACTACTACTATTACAACAACCACTACTACTACTACTACTACTACTACTACTACTACTACTACTACTACTACTACTACTACTAATAATAATAATAATAATAATAATAGAAACAGCTGCAACAACAAAAACATCTCAGATCAAACCATCAAAGCCAATCATCCGGACATAATTATTAAGGACAAAAAGAAAAGGGATTTCTATTGATAGATATAGCCATTCCATAAGATTTAAACATATCTGCTAAAGAGTTTGAAAAATTGTCTAAATGCAAAGACCTGGAAATTGAGATCACAAAAATATGGTAACTTAAGAATATAACAATACCTGTTGTTAAAGGAGCCCTTGGGGATCATAAAAAAAACGCGGGTGGACAAATCTTTAGGTAGAATACCAAGACACCCAAGCATCTACGAGTAACAGATAATTATCCTCACAGGCATCGCCCATATCCCAAAGCACTGTCAATGTGAATATTCAGTCTTTTATAAAACTATGTACTGTTTCTTGTGTAGCCTCCTGTATTGTTCATGTATTGACCCCCTCTTGTATTTATGAAATGAAACGAGAGAAGAAAACCCCAGTGTATACAACATCCTTGCCTGCCCAAACTTTGAAGTTGAAACTCGGTGTGCAGTTATTATTACTAGACATCAAGAGAAATGATAATGATGATAACAACAACAATAACAACAATGAGTATAATAATAGTAATAGTGATAATAATAATGATAATAATCCTAATAATAATGAATAGCATCAGCAAGGGAGAACTGTAGGGTGAAACTAATAGCCAGAAGAAACCGCCTTGCAGAGGTAAATATAAGAAGAGGCATCTCCCAAGGCGACTACTTTTCGTCAAAGGAATGATACTGCTAAACTATTCATTACGAAAGTTTAACGGAAAATACCCGTTCACAAATCCAAAGGGAAAGCTGAACGATCTCAATTATATCGATGACCTCAAGATTCTTTCAAAGAATAGAAAGGAAATAGAGAACCCAATTCAAACAGTCGGGATCTATTGTCAGGGCTTAGGAATGGAGAAATTCGCAATGTTGGTAATGCATGAAAGGGAGGAATTGAATTACCAAACCGTCAAAGCTCTCAACGAAAAACAAAGCCATAAATACTCAGGAATTCTGAAAGCAGACACAGTCAAACAAAATGAAAGGAAGAAAAAAAAAGTGAAGAAAAGGTGCCTTAGAAAAACAAGCAAATCACTGGAAACCAAAGTATGCTACCGAAAACTTATTCAAAGGAATAAATTTGTGGTAGTGAACAAGGGGGAAAAAGGAGAAAGGGTCTGAGGGCTGATTTCATTATTCCAGCCAACAATTGAGTAAAGTTGAGACAAACTAGATTGGCATCTTGATCTTGCTTGAGAACTAAAAATAGTGAAAAAAGCATAACGATGACAGCAGTACCAACCGCTTTCGAAGCCATAGTAAGAGTCACGAGAAGCCTGAAAAATATGCCGAAGGGACAAAAAGTCCAGGGAATAACCGAGAACACCCAGACGACAGCGCTACTAAAATCAGCTACAATGCTTTAAAGAATACTAGCGACTTGCTGTCAGTTGATCTTTAGTGAAATCCTTCTGTCAACCTATGTTTTGCTTGACATATAGTGTCCGTCTTTATTATATATATATATATATATATATATATATATATATATATATATATATATATATATATATATATGTGTGTGTGTGTGTGTGTGTGTACATATGTATACACACACTCACATATATATATATATATATATATATATATATACAGAGAGAGAGAAAGAGAAAGAGAGAGAGAGAGGAAGGGGAAGGAAAAAAGATTTATGTATATCTATACGTGTAGATATTAATGCATATTCATATCATATTATGTCTAGGCTTCACAAACATATACCGGGGGGTCTTCCATATCAGTTGCAGACTCCTAAGTAGCCATCGAGGCCGATGTAGAAGAGGCTAGACTCTCACAGCGGTTACAGGAGAAAATGTGGCTGCTGGAGGGAGCTCCGGTCATCTATTTTTGTTCTATGCTTAGTTCCTGCACGGAAAGTTACTTGCCATGTGTTCCTGTCGGCTACCTCTTCTGTCCACTGCCTGGAGAAGAGAGTTCTTACATATCTTCTTTGGGGCCCGTTACTGAACTGGCCATGGACTAGTTCACCGAAGAGGAGGATAATTGGCTGCCGATATTCCTCTAGCGTTACCTGCCCATTGCACCTGGGTCCTTTGAGACATGGCTCTTATACTTGTGGTTCTGGCTGTCCTGAGAATCTCGTTGTTCGGTACGAAATCCCTCCCACACATTTTGAAGAGAGTGCAAAGGCAACGCAGGTCGAAGAACTCAAGAAGTTGTAAGTAATGCAAATAGATTGCACAATTGACGTATAAGCGCATATATATATATATATATATATATATATAGAATCTCAAAGAAAAATTACCCAACATGTGCCTCTTGATCCAACCAATAGTCACAATCTTTTATCAAAGCGGTTTTTTATTGTTATACACATATCTATATCACAATACCATAATTGCACACTGAAATTAAGAAATAAACAAATGAAGAAGATATATACCGTGAATAAACATAATGAGAATTTTTTTAGGTTGAAACAGTCTATCGGGCAAATGATACATTCGCTGTGTTATAACGGGGTGTCATTCGAAATATAGTTTCAATACAATATGACGCAATTTGCAATCATTCTGTCAGGTCGCATTATCCATTCCTTGATGACATAATTGTCGCATTGAAAGGAACGAATAGAGTAAATATAGACTGCAAATAAACAAACTGAGAATTCGGTGATAAAACATATATATATATATATATATATATATATATATATAGAGAGAGAGAGAGAGAGAGAAAGAGAGAGAGAGATTCGTGTATACACGTGTAAATATATATATATATATAACAAATGATATATACATATATATATATATATATATATATATATATATATATAATGAATAGTAGATTGTGGATTCGCTACACAAACTAGCCCATGTTTCTGCCCTCTTCGGGCCTCATCACCATATTATTCATATATCATTATATTATGTTACACTGCTAGCCTGTTTTTTTTTTTTTTGATATATCAGAGTAAATTTTAAAAAAAGGTTTTTAGATTTCCAATGTTTTTTGGCATCAAACGACATCTGTTGTTCTTCCCTGTAGCAGACATAAGGACGCTAAGGGGGGAGAGGCAATAAACACAGTCATTATACGTAGTCATACACATATCTATTTACACACATACACATAACAACACAAATGGGTCAAACGCATACAGCCATCATACATATCAATACTGATATCTATACAAACATACATACGCATTCCCATAGACCATACACGCGGTCATACATATTCATACTCGTATCTAAACAAACATACACGCACATGGGTCATACATACAGTCATTATACATATTCATACACATATCTACACACACATACATACAGATAATACACACAGTCATTAGACATATTCATATTTATATCTACATGCACATTTTTTTTCAAACTCCTGTCCAAAACCTGAGCTGACAAGAACAACATGAACAATCCTCGTCAAATTCAGGGAATAGAAACAAATATCCCCCTATCGTGATTCTTTGGTATTTGAATCTCTTACCGACTGAGCCAAACTGAGTAGATTCACAGATACGCAAGGGCTTATTACATTCTAAATACATTTATGCTGAAAAGTATTTTTAAAATTTCATTTCAACTTATGTCTGCAATGAAATGTTCATTGGAAAAATAGGAGAGGAGTTTGACCCTGCCACAGTCAGGCTTGTCTTTTGTGCACTTCGAACTCCTGGAGAAGTGTGTGCTTTTTTTCTGTAAGACAGATTCAGGTCCGAGTAAATTGCTTTTGATAGACAAATCTCAGTCGTAGAAGGATTTCCAATGGATCACTTTCCCTGCCCCAACTACGTCTCATTCTGAGTGCATTTTACAGCATTTGCTTGTTACATGACTGACGGTCTCCTCTTCACATATGAAGTGAACATTGACAACGATGTTGGCATAAGTATACATGATCTGAATACTATCGAGTAATGTGAGTACATATCATCCGTGGCAAATCTGCAAGATGAAATAAAGCGCTTTTATTGCAAAGATAGATATTGAAGCGAATAGAGAGTCTCCTTGTTATAATCTCACTTTTATTATCTGGTATATTGGTGTTAATCAGCAGTCAGGAATCAAAACCTGTTTGGCTGGAGATTTACGGGGAAAATTAAACAATTTTTGGTAAGAATACAAAAATTAATAGATATATAGATACATGCTGAAACGTGAAACCCAACCAAGAGAGAGAGAGAGAGAGAGAGAGAGATCTGCAAATTGAGAACTATGAAAAGTGCACATAAAAAAATTATGCTGGGCCTCACATGGAGAGATCACATGGTGACAACACAAGGAAAAGCACGGGAAAAGACAAGAGTCAGGGACATCGTAGAATAATTAAAAATCTCACATGGGAGTGGGCTGGCCATGTTGCACGAATGGCGGACAACCGAAGGACATAGATTCCCAAAGATTACATGCGCAACCGAGGCCAGCAGAATATTAGATGGAGTGACGAGCTAGACAAATTCGGAAAGTACTGGCTCTGCAACGCCCATGATAGGGAAGTGTGGTGAATCCTGGACGTTAAAAGACTGATGATGATGATAATGATGATGATGATTTGTGTTTACTCGTTCTTTAGATAGATTGATGAATGGATAGATAGAGAGATAGATAGATAGATAGATAGATATGGACATGCATCTAACTATTGAAATTAACGTACATCTATCCGTCAATTTATCACAGTCTGGTTATATCTATCTATTTATCTATCTATCTATCTGTGTGTACAAAGATAAAGAGACATAGATTTGTCAAGCTGTACATACATGTGCATGCACGCACACACACACACACACACACATGCATTGAGAAGATTTTATGTGCTTGCATGTGCAATGAACTTTTCTTATTATAGTGGATTCTGCCACTAACTGCAATTCAACTCAGTGGTCCATGATATTGATATAACTGCAATAAATAATGTCACAATGTTGGGTCTTATTGAACCATTACGATCGTCAGGGATGGCCACAATTCGCCATTTTCTGTTAATCTCACTAAGAAAGAAAGAAAGGAAGGAAGGAAGGAAAGAAGGAAGAAAAAGAGAAAAACAAATGGAGCAAAGGCTAGAAACAGCAAAACAGAAAAAAGATAAGAAAAGGCTAATCACAAGATACGGAAAAGAGAGAAGGAAAGGTAAAAGCGAAATAGAAGAATTGAACTGAAAGAAAGAAGAAAAAAAAACGAAAACAAATAAGCACCGAATGGGAGAGAGAGGAGAGGGAGAAATCTTGAAAAAAGAAGGAATAAACCCAAGAAAAGAAGTAAAGAAAGAAAGAAAGAAACTAACAATAAAAAGAGAAGAACAGAAAAAGTGGACGAAAGAAGCAAGATGAAAAAAAAAAAGGAAGAGAAAGAAGCAAAAGAAAAAAAATGAACTGTTCAGCTCCGTCAACACCACAAAACACAATGTTCATTGAAAATAGCATTTTTATTTCTGCCTCCTATTATTACCATCTTCTTGACTTTAACAGCAATGTTTATTTATGTGTTGGCCGAAGGGAAATTGCTATAAAATGTTGATTGCTAAATGCAGATAGCCACAAATGAAATGTGATTTTCTTGGAACTTAGAGCAAGTGTCTCTTCTATCCTCATCAAATATATCTATTTTTGTTCATTTTAACGAAGTCCATTAATCTTAAATGTCTATGTTAAGCAGGTGACAAATTTTAAAGTAAATCAAATACCTAGATGAGGTATATATATATATATATATATATATATATATATATATATATATATATATATATATATATATATATATATATATATATATATATAATATCATGCTTATTCCTATCTGTGTTCAAAGGTTACGCTTCAAGTTATAACTCAAGGTTAGGTAATTTAATTAGAGTTAGGTAGTTTAATCAGAGGGTAGGAAGAGAGAGGACGGAAAGTTAGGGTAGTTTGATAAGATGATGGGGTGGTAGAAGGAAAAGTTAGTTTGGCAACGGCAATATTTTGAAGTCATTTTGAGATTCTCTGATGAGGTATATATAATATTGTTATTTCTGTTCTTGCCAGCGTTCGAAGATTACGCTCTAAGTGATGTCATAAGGTCAAGGAATTTAATTAGAGTTTGATAAGTTGACAGGAGGAGAGATGATAGAAAAGAGAGCAAGGCAGTTTATTAAGAGGGTAGGAAGGGAGAGGAGAGAACAGGTAATCTAGTAGTTCGCTGATTGCGCAATATGATTTTTCCCATGAATCTAATCTCAGTTTGGATGATATTTAGAGATATAAGGTAATCTCAGATGTCAACACTCGTGAAGTTTCAAAGGATCCAGCTTGTTTTCACGATTATATGCATTTTTATTGCAATTTTCCTTCCTCTTGCACAACGTTAGTAGCCGACCCATTCTTTCACCATTGAAGTCAATAGGGTTTTCTAGCTATTAGGACATTGCAGAAAGTCTGCATAGTCTCAATATTTCCCTCGTATTTTCAACTCTTCCTGCCTTCAATGTTTTCAATTGCGCTGTTCCGAGTGTACTTACTCTTATTGGCACTAATCTGTCCTTCATGTTTTACACCTTTCTCCGTTCCGGGGCCAAGTCCTACTGTTTCTCAATTTTCTCATTCTCTTTCGTATTCACCCAGTGGTCTATGATTTTTAAAGTTTCCTCTTCCTAGACTACATTACCAGGTCCTGTCTTCTTGTTTAGATGGGGTGGTCAGTTTGGATGTTGAAGTTCCATAATCTATTACTCCTGCTTACAAGGACAGTCTCAGGTTTCTGCTGGCAACATTCGTCAACGTGGCTGAATCCAAGTCATTCACACATTTACAAGCATATAACAGCCCCTGCCATGTGACTCCTGTTCTTGTACCCCTTCAGGGCTAGTTTGCCACATTCGTTGCTTATGTGTTTCAAGTCTCATCCCTTTCTCCACAGAAGCAGCATTAGCTGTTTTTCTGGGTTCTGTCGATCTTCATCTTGACGCACTTCGTCCTGATGTATTATTTCTGGGGTGCCATGATGACGGATTTTATTTCTCTTTTCATGTGTCCTTTGCATAGCCATGTCCATGATATTCCTTCTGCGACATTTTCTGTCTTTTGAATTGTCGATGGATTTTTTCTGTTGTTATTTTCTTTCCTTATTTTCACTTCTACTTTCTTGTTCGCTATCTTTTCATTGTTTCTTACGTTGTATTAAGCGCTTTTTCCCACTGCACTCTTACCCTATTATTGTATAGTCCAAACCTTTAATGATCAACCTTCCATCGATAATACCACAAGCCAGAATGAATTGTTATTAGAAACCGTCAACCAAAACTGTTTCCAGAACTGTCAACATAGGTTTCTTCAGTTCACAAGTTGGTTCAGCTGCTTTGCTAGCTAAGTATGTACCTCGCATACACAGGAGCTAAAGGGCTGAAAATCTAAACATTAAACATAATTGTTTTTTGTTGATATCATATCTACAAAAACAGTTTTGCTGATGTTTCTTTTCAAAATTCTCCCTCTAAATATGCTTTTAGTTGGAAGGGGTCAATTTGCAATGTAGGCTTATGTAAAATTGATCCCTCTTTTTGTGGCCACATTTCTTTTTGAAAATTCAGACTTTCTTTAGTGACCACTGCCCTCCAAAAAGTAACTTGTTCATTGATCACCCTTCTCTCGCGAAAGGCATGCTACCAAAAGATGATGGTCATCTTACAGCTTTTTTTAATGACTATTCAGACCTGATTTTGTATTCTTTATAAGAACGAAACGCTCACACGCACATATACATTATTCAAATTCATTGCCGTTGATTTTATCACAATTTGAATATAAGAAATCTATGAATATATCACGCACGAAATATCGTTTTTTTTTTTATAATAGAGAAAATAATATTAGAGGCAAAAGATTTACTAAAGCAACTGCATTTGTTTTGTATACTGAGCCTTAATGGAAATATGATTCGTTTGTATTGGAACCTAGATAGCTACTCCAGGATTTTGACTTATTTTCAAGTAAGATTTCAAATTAAGACATAATGCTGCTTAAACCGATGATAGAGTCAACAAAGTATTCGAAGTAAACGGTACAACAGTGCAAACAGTTCAGCTCAGAAAAATCAGACATGAAGCTTTGCAATATCTCCCATATTCACCTGATATTCCTCAATGCTATTTTATTGCTGGTCAATCATGTCTGCCGGCGTTCAGTTGGAACCTCAACGTACAGTGCAGAGAAAAAATAGCTGAAACAAACTCTTGGTACGGCATAAACACAAATGATACAACGTCTGTTCTACTGATATTACACGATTATATATATACACACACACACACACACACATACACATATATATATATATATTACATATGGTACAGATCAGGCTAACAGTATAACATAATATAATAATATATTAATAATATAGAGCCACTTCTGATATCTAATTGATTTCTTTCATGGGGTGCTCGATACATACAATTTTATTTACTATTGAAGTTAAGTTGTTTTAGAGTAGAACTGGAAATAAATGGTAGAATGTGGATTCTCTACACAAACTAACTCATGTTTGTGCCCTCTCGAATCGCCTATATATATATATATATATATATATATATATATATATATATATATATATATATTTGTAGATTGATTTTACTTATTTTTCTTTTATCTTTTCCCTGAACAGATTGGGGATGTGGCTTCTTACAAGTCTTCATTAAAACAGGTGGGAGAGGTGATTCGTTGGTGATTCAGACAACCAGTCAAACGGAGTAACTTTCTAAAGAGAGACTTCAAGCAAACTGCCCAAGTGTTGCACAATGGCGGGGCTTCGATGATTCTGGTGATATTAGATACAACTGGATTTTGCTGTTTTTGTTCAGATTTGTGTTTGGAACATCTTCGATTCAGATGCACTATAGCGAGCTCTACCTCAGAATGTTAATGAGACTAAAACCAAATACTTAACGAAAAAATTTACCTACTGGTTGAAGTACTTTGGATAAAATATTCAAAGAGTGAAGAAAATAAAGACTAAAGCTTTCAGACCTGTAAAAAAAATGACCCCTTTACTATTGATCCCCAAAAGGGGAACAGAAATTCTCTTTCAATTCTGACCCTATAAAGGAGAGAAGAAGCTCCCTTCAATTTTGACGTCTCCAAAAGGAAAAAAAAGTTTCTTTTCACTCATGACTCCGTGAAGGAGGAGAAAGTTTCTTTTCACTTTCGACTTTTTAAAAGGGGGTGCGTTCCGCTACATCACTGACCCCTCAAAGAGGGAAGAGTATCTCTTAACTTTTGATCGCTTGAAGCAGAAAATATTTCCCTTCATTTTAGCCCATAAAGAAAGGTGAACAGTTTTTGCCCTGCTTCAGACCTCTTGAAGAATTATAAATAAACATATGAAATAAGATGTATACATGTATATATGTATAGTGAGTAGAAAGTGAGGGTCCAGTTTAGCATTATATTGACATTGTTAACTGATCCTCCATCTGGAACCTTTTTATTCTCAAAATACTTTCTCCAAAATCTTCCCCTTGGTTCATTGAGTATGCATGCCAAATGTTGTTGACCTGCGCCCATATTTAGGTGGTTTCTATAGTGTGACAGAAAAACAAGTGATGTGACACTTCTAACTTATTGATATATTGAAACCTTATAGATAAACGTTTGTGCTTCATTGTCACTCTTGACACTTCACTGTAGCCTTCAAGAATAAAGATGAAAAGATCAAGGTCAGAGGTAATTAGTGAGGTCACAGATCAATCTATATTTGAGTAATTTACAAAAAAAATATGTTTTTAATTTATTCTGTTCAAATTATTGTTTCAGTCATAAAACGGAGAACGATTTTGTACCAATCATTGTCACCTTTCACAAACCACCATCAACATTTGAACTGATGAAAAAAAGAAAACCCACCATACATTTGTTATTATCTCTGTCTCCTTTCTCTTTAGTGTTACTTGATCTCGCCGAGTTGGAGGATGATTTCCGTACACAATGATTTTTGAATTATGTGACATTTCCCAACTGAGTAAGCTTCTCATCCTCTCTTCATATTCAATGCAATTTTACTTAAAAATAGTCATTTTTTTACAGCAAGGGTAAATTCGTGCTTAAGCAATCAATAATGAATCGTTCCCATTCAGGTTGTCCATATAGCTTGAACCCAATCTGCAAAGGCAACATTCTCTCCAAACTTGTATTCAGAGAATCCGCTTTGTCTGGCTTTGCATATCTTATTAGCCTACAATTTTATTTCCGTTGAAATGTATTGCCAAGTTTCTCATTTTTAGAGAAATTGAACATCGACCTTTCATTGATATCAATAACCCTAGCTCCTCGAGATATTATCAATTTGATTCGTTTTTTTTTTTCAAATATCTATATTTACATATAGCAACTGGCTCTCTTTATCACTACTCACAGTCGTCAAAATTCATCCTTCCTTTTCTAGTGGTAAGAGTCTTTCTTTTCTATGGAAGCACTTATTCTCTCTATTATCTGTCCTGTCAACATTTGCACTTTGGAGGTAGGACGTAATTGGTCCACATTTGTTTCCCTGATACTTTCTTTCAGTGCCCTTCTGGATGGAGGTTGTTCTACCTTTGCTCATCCATTCTAGGATCTTGCCTTCATCTAAGCAACTTTGATTCGGTGGATCAGTCTGATGTATAGTATGGTGAATGTTGTGAACCAATATCTGTGGATACTGTCAGATAATGGTGCTTTACAGTCTTCTATCATTCGGAAAGGGTTTCTCAATGTGGTTGCATTCAATTCTATTTACTCCCCCACCCTTCTATGCTGTGGAGTTTTACAAGATAGATAGTAGCTAACCAATCTGGTGATTCGTTGTGTCTATTTTGAAATCCCTATATGTCTTCCAAAAGTTCTTTGCTTCCTTGAAGTCTGGTTTTATGTTCTTTTCTTTCTCAATTCAAGTCTTGATAGAATTCTGTTTGTATTGGACAAACCTTTGTCTATATATCTTTAGTCTTGCTTCTTCGGTGTATTCCTTGCACTACAGCAGGTAACTCTTTCTATCTCATCTTGTATGTGTTTGATAGTCTTACTCGTAATCTCTTCATGTGCGATGTATTTTTCAGTCATTTTTCGTCTCTCTGTAGTTGGGAGATCTTTTTTGTTCCTCTAATAATATTCTAATACCCTTCCCCAGGAATATTTTTGGTTCCTGCTGGTCGAGGTCTCTTCTAGCGTCGCAAATATGTCATTATTTTTGCACCAGCGTAGATATGGTTGCTGTGCTTTGTTATGCTGGTAATTTCAATATACTGTAAAGGGCCATTGACATGTTCATTCAAATTCTTTATTCCTGAATCCTCACCCTTAAAGGATGACAGTGGCATCTTCACTTCTTGCATCGATTATTCTAGAGTTTGTATCGGGGTCTTTCTGCTTCTGTCAAATAGACGACGTGTCCTTCTTATCTTTAACTTTAATTTCTTTCTTCTTCGTCGTTTAGTATCAAGTGTGTCGGGGTATTTCTCTGAGGGTGAGTCATGTTATTTTCTCTCTATATTCTGGCAGATCTCCTGCGGTTCTTGTTCTGATATCAAGTTTCTTTTCATAATTTGTATGCATTGTCTGTGTACCCCTAAGAGATAGTTTGTTGTTTATTGTTATTATCATTATTATTATTATTATTATGAATTTCACACCAGTTGCCTGGTGGTAACCGCTGGAGTTTGAGTGACAGCAAGTCTCCTCAAGTCTCCAGCCCTCCTCTCCTCGTACTCATAGATCGCAGTAATTTTGCGATTTACAGTTTCACACCGGTTGCCCAGTGGTTATCGCTGAAGGCTGAGTGACAATAAGTCTCCTCAGGTCTTCAGCTAACGTCTCCTCTCTCTTTCGCATATCATGACAGAGCTACGATTCGTTGCAGTCCTTATATCTCTAGCACCTTCCTCAGTATCCGTCCAGTGCCCAGCAGTGCTGTGGTCTGTACGGTCTCTATCCTCCCCCTAATCCCGATCTCCTCCAGTCTCTCCCTCAGCGTTTTGGGGACAGTTCCTAGTGCTCCCACTATGACCGGTACTACCCTGGTTTTCATGTTCCACATTTTCTTTAACTCCCTTGCTAGGTCCTGGTATTTTTCCCTTTTCTCACCCTCCTTCTTCTTTACTCTATGGTCTGCAGGTACAGCAACGTCTACTATTTGGCAGGCCCTCCTTTTTTTGTCTACTATTACTAAGTCCGGCCTTCTTGCCTGGATGAGGTGGTCAGTTTGGATGTCAAAGTCCCACAGTAGTTTGTGGTTGTCATTCTCCAAGACTGCCTCTGGCTTGTGCTGATACCACTTTTCCCCATGGTTGAATCCCATTTGTTTACTTAGTTCCCAGTGTATCATCGTTGCTACTCTATCGTGTCTATGCTTATACTCCTTCTGGGCGAGCTGACTACATTCACTAGTTATGTGGTTTACTGTCTCATCTCTTTCACCGCACATGCGGCATTTGCTGTTTGTCTGTGTTCTATCGATTTTTGCTTTTATGTAGTTTGTCCTTATGCTTTTGTTTTGGGCTGCCATGATGAGCGATTCTGTTTCTCTCTTAAGGTTTCCCTTTCGTAACCACGTCCATGATTTCTCGTCTGCTATATCTTTTATCTGTCTTTTAAACTCGCCGTACAATTTTTTCCCTTCCCACTTTTCTTTTCTAGTTTGCTGTACTGTTCCATTGTTTTCTACTTTATTGTTTGTCGCACTATCCCTCGCGCTCTTTATGATTTCTTCACTATTTGTTTGCACATATCTATCTAGGACTACTTTAGCTCTCTGGACACAATCTTCTATGCTGATGAGCCCCCTACCACCTTCTTTTCTCTTAACGTATAGCCTATCTGTATCACCCCTAGGATGTAATGCTTTATGCATCGTCATAAGTTTCCTTGTTCGCCTATCCATTGATTGGAGCTCTTCCTTTGTCCATCCTAGGAATGGTCCTGTATACCTAACTACTGACACAGCCCAGGTGTTCATTCCTTTTATTAGATTTCTGCTATTTAATTTGGTTTCTAATATTTTCCTTATCCTTCTGAGGTATTCTCTCTTAATTTTCTCCTTCATCTCTTCCCGTTTTATCGTGTCACATTCAAGGACACCTAGGTACTTGTATCGGTCTTGTGCAGTTAATGCCCTAATCTTGTTGTTGTCCGGAAGTTCAATTCCCTCAGTCATTGAAAGCCTTCCTTTATGCATCACCATGATTGCGCATTTTTCTATCCCAAACTCCATTCCTATGTCCTCACTATATTCCCTTACTTCGTTGAACAGAGTCTCAAGCTCTCCCCTGTTTTTTGCAAACAATTTAATATCGTCCATGTACATTAAGTGGTTGACCTTTCCTTTTGTTTTAGAGAAGTGGTATCCTTTGCTGTTTCTCAGGATTCTGTTAAGCGGTATCATTGTTAGAACAAATAATAGTGGGGACAACGAGTCTCCTTGGAAGATTCCCCTTTTTATCCCTACCTCGGCTAGTTTGTCCCCTGCGGCTGTCAAATCTACTTTCCAGTCTTTCATTGAATTACCAATAAATTTAACCACCGGTTCGCTAATTTTGAACATTCTAAGGCATTCGAGTATCCAGCTATGTGGAATCATATCGTATGCCTTTTTGTAATCTATCCATCCCATTGCGATATTCTTTCTCCTTTTCCTTACTTCTTTTAAGATCATCTGGTCTATGTAGAGTAAATCGTTTGCCCCTTTGGTTCCTATCCTACACCCTTTCTGTTCTTCTGGTAGTAGCCCCCTTCTATCCATTGACATGTATATTCTCTCTGCTATTTGCCCGGTCAGGATTTTCCACATAAGTGGTAGGCAAGTGATTGGTCTATAGTTGCTTGCTATGTTCCCCTTCCCCAGGTCTTTTTGGATGAGGGTGGTTCTGCCTTTAGTCATCCATTCTGGTGCTTTGCCTTCATTTAGACAATTTTGGAGTAGGTGGGTGAGTCTGCCGTGTAACGTGGTGAACTTTTTGAACCAATACCCATGGATCCCGTCGGGACCCGGTGCTTTCCAGTTGGCTACTTTCCTAAGAGTATGTTTCAATGTGGTTTCATTCAGTACTATTGGTTCTCCCTTGTCTATATCTTCTAGTTCTTTTCTCATGTTTCCTAACCATTGCGGTGTTACGTTATGTCTTTTTGGGTGCCCCCATATGCTATTCCAATAGTTCTTGGCCTCTGTGGCATCTGGTTTTATGTCCTGCCTTCTTTCCCCATTTAAATCTTGGTAAAACTTTTTCTCATTGTTTTGGAATGTGCGGTTTTGTGTGTATTGGGC
This sequence comes from Thysanoteuthis rhombus, assembly GCA_963457665.1. Classification (NCBI taxonomy): domain Eukaryota; kingdom Metazoa; phylum Mollusca; class Cephalopoda; order Oegopsida; family Thysanoteuthidae; genus Thysanoteuthis; species Thysanoteuthis major. Next base: position 28,535,795 of record OY735209.1, on the reverse strand, counting down.
CGATCTTAGTCTGTATCTTTTTAGTCTTGCCTCTTTAGCTAGTCTTTTCTGGTGTAACTCTTCGACTACAGTTGCGATGCCTTTTTGCGCTACCTTATATTTGTTATAAAGTCTTACTCGTGGTCTGTCTGTGTGTGGTGTATTTCTAAGCAGTACTTCGTCTCTCTGTAGTTGGGAGATCTGCCTTTGTAACCTTCTCTCCCAGTTGGGTTTCCCTTCCCTATTAGTACCCAGGTTCCTATCTTGTGTTGTGATTATTATTATTATTATTATTATTATTATTATTATTATTATTATTATTACTACCAAGAAGAAAACGAAAAACAAGTCTGTTTCAAAACTTTTAAAATATGACACGATAAAATTGAAATGTTCGATGTTCTATGTACTTTTGCCGGTCAAAGTTCAATTATAAAATAACTTTGAAAAGATTAGAATTTTCCTTTTTTAAAAAAAATATCAACATACAAAGTATTATCATTATTATCATTATTATCATCATCATTATTATCATCATCATTATTATCATTTTCATCATCATCATCATCATCATCTCTACTTGCTTTTTGTGTTCTCGCGAGATCTCTGGTGGTAAACGCTGAAAATTCAGCATGTCTCCTCAAAGTCCCGACACCTTACTCAGTACCCCAACAGACCCCAACGGACCCAACTGACTCCAACAACGCCGTGACGCAGTACAATCTGAACTCTTCCTCTAATTTATAAATAATTTAACTTTGATTCTTGTGTTTTGGGTACGGTTTCAAGCGCACCTACCATAATGGGCATTATCTTAATATTTTGTAGGCATGGTCCTGGTATTTTTCAAAGTGTTCTCTCTCCCTCGCATTCATTCGGCAGTCCGCACGTACGGGCTTATCCAAGATCTATTCACTCCTTCTTCTCTTCTTCATAACATTTATATCGTGTCTTCTTGCCTGGATAGGGTGATCGGTCTCGATGTCAACATACCAGAGTATTTTGTCATTTCTACTTTCTGTTTCATTCTGATTGCATTTATCTACAGGGTCGAACCCGAGTATATCACAGTCGTAGTGAATGACTGTCGCTGTCCTGCCGTGCCAACATTTTCACTGTATTGTTCGGACCCGCTTACGACATTCACTTATTATCCGTATCTCAGTTTTTTTTCCACAGAGGTGACATTTGCAGTTTAAGGGTGTTTCGTCAATCTTCAACCACAAGTAGTTTCTCTTGAACAGTAGTGGAAATAGGCGCGGTGTATAACTATTTTTCAAGTTCCAAGATTTCGTATATTCCCTGACTACTAATGGAGATATTACCATATTCATAGTTCAAGAAAAAAAAAACAGCTTTACCATATTCCCTGTTCCCAATACCCATTTCCATCCCTTTTCGTGGTGCCATTTTTCTTTTCTGGGTGATGACAATGAAAGGATTTGATTTCTCTCTTCTGGTGATCCCTACGTATTCACATCCATGATTGTGTATCTGCAACATCTTTGAATTGCCTTCTAACTCCTCCGTGAAGTGTTTTCTTTTCTATTCCTTCTTCCCTTGCTGCATTCTTCATCAATTATTTTTTCTGGTTATTTTTTTTCATCTCTTGTTTCATTATTTAAACCGCTTTGCATAATAATTCCACGTATTTGTCCGATCCTATTTTTGCCGTCTGGACACCGTACTTCGGTGCTAAAGATCACATTTTATCACATGCGAGAGAAAAAAACCCAACAACTACACATAAAGATCACTGTCCTAGTCGCATGTTTGGAGAGATTATTATCATTTTTCTATTCTTTTTACACAAATGCGATTAGTAAATAACACTAACCAGGAACTGAAGTATTGCATGGTCATCCATTTCATAGTTCGTTAATCCATTGATTTGTGTTCCTCTTTCGTCCAGCAGAGGAATGGTCCTGTGTATCTCACTACCGATACTGCCATGTTTTCCACCCATTTTATCAAGTTTCTACGATTTATTTTCGTGTTTAGAAATGTTGTTTTCTTTTCTCTTGAGATATCTTTTCTCATTTGTTTATTGCTTTCAGTCTTGTATCGAGTCACATTTGAGAACCCCAAGGTATTTAAAGCAACCCTCTGCTATTAATGCTCTGATTGTCTTGTTGTCTGGTGTGTCGATCCTAAATGTTGTGACCTAACATACTCTGTGTATTATTAATAATGCACATTACTCTATTCTAAATTTAATTTCTTTGTCGCCGCTGTCTTTTTTAACTTAGTTGATCCAGATGTATACGGATTGGCTTACTTTTCCATTATCTTTGAGAATTGGTATCCGTTGCAGTTCTTCGGGATTGGGTTCAGCGACATCAAGGCTACGAAAAAATAATCGTGGAGATAGAGAGTCACCCAGGAAAATTCCTCTTATGATACTTACCTCTGCAAATGATTCTTCTTTTGTGGTCAATTTACTTTCCACTTTTTTCATTGAGTTAGCTATGAATCTCACCGTGGATTCTTTAATCTTGAATATCATGAGGCATTCATGTATCCAACTAATAGGAATCACGTTGTATCCCTTTCTATTGTCAGTCCATTCCATCGCAATGTTTTTCTTTTTTAATTCACTCCATTCATGATCACCTGGTCAATGTACATCCTAGTCATTTGGTCCTTTGATTCCTCTACTGTATTCTTTCTGATAGGAGTCTATTGCTTGACAACTCTGGATTTTCAACATCAATGGTAGGCAACTGATTGGTCTGTAGTTGCTTTCCTGGATCCTCTTTTCTACTCTCGTTTTGGATGAAGGTTGTTCTGCCCTTGCATATATATTTTAGGATGTCACCTTTATTTATCTCTATTTTTAGTTACTGAGCTAGTCAATCGTGTAGTATGGTGAACTTCTTGGACCAACATCTGTGAATTCCATCAGGGCCTAATGCTTTTCACTTCTTCGGTATTCTTTAAAGCATGTTTTTCGGTTGGTGTATTAAACTCCATCCTTTTCCCCTTCCTATGTCTTGGAGTTTTTTTTTTTTTAATGTTGACCATTCTGATGCCTACGTTGGATCTCTTATATTCTCCCACAAGTTATTTATCTCGGCAGCGTCTGGTTTTATGTTCGTTTAACTATCTCGGTTTCTGCACTCATAGAATTTCATTTTATTGTTTTGTGAAGTTCGGCTTTACGTGTATTGGGTTATGTTATTGGTTTCAGTGTGTTTCAAAAGCTCATTGGTTGCAGATTCTACAATCTTAATTCTATCGCAGCTATGGGTTTGAAACCCAGTTTCACATTAAAATCACTTCCGATTGGTCGGCAAGGCGCTTGCTTGATTATGTCACTCGAATCTTTTCTCTCAAACCTCTAACTGTTACTTCACTGTTGAGGAGACAATACATAACTAACTTATTGTTAATATTATCATCAGCAATTTCACACCAGTTGCCAGTTGGTTACCGCCGGAGTTTGAATGACAGCAAGTCTCTTCAAGTCTCCATACGCTCCTAGTCCACAGCAATACTGTGGTTTGCAGTTTCACACCAGTTGCCCGATGGTTATCGCCGAAGGCTGAGTGATTATTATTATTATTATTATTATTATTATTATTATTATTATTATTATTATTATTATCGATATTTAGCAATATTCGCTGCGCAGCGCGTTTCAGCTCGAAACTTATTGCAAGCAACGATGTTATGACTCAGCAGGCACTGGCTTCTTATTTTCATTTCATAAAAAGAAGAGGGGGTCAATACATGAACAATACAGGAGGCTTCATAAGAAACAGTACATAGTTGTGCAAAAGACTAAATATTCACATTGACAGTGCTTTGTGAAGGATATTGGTGGTGCCTGTGAGGACAGTTTCCTGTTTTTGATGCTTCGGTGTCCTGGTATTTTCCCTGAATATCTGTCGGCAACCTTTTTAATGACCCCAAGGGCTCCGATAACAACAGGTAATGTTTCTGTCTCAAGTTGCCACATTTTCAAACCAACCATGTTCATTAATCTGTCCATCTCCCTTGCAAAATCAAGATACTTATCAAACTTTCCAGTCTCCTTAACGCTCAAAAAGATTTTAAGCATTGCAGCTGATTCTATAATGCTGTTGTCTAAATAATTTTGATGTTTTTGATTTCCAATTCTTCCAACCCCCTTGCAAAGGCCCTTCAGGACTGTCCCGAATGCCCCAGTAATGATGGATACAACCGTCACTTCCACGTTCCATAAATTTGTTTTTTCCATTACCTTTTTCTGATTTATCTAATATTTGAAAATAATTTTATCTACAGAACAGTTGATTTTGATTATGAATTTAATTCCCTGGATTTTAAAAGGACCGTCAAATATATATATATATTTGTAATAATCTCAACGTGAAGATTATTCAATATTTTAAGCAATTTGATGTACTTCAATTATTCAAAATATTGATGATAAGATGATTTGTAAGCATCATTATTATTATATGGAAGACACCCCAAGAAATCAACTGTAAATTTCAAATGATTTCGTCTAAGCTCATTGCATTAATAACTAAAAAACACTCAGAGAGCACACACCTTTGCCAATTCCATTGTGTCTAAAACCCAGATGAAAATCAGTTAATACATAGCTACAGTGCAGGGCAGTTAACAGTAAAAGAATTCTTGATCAACCCCTAAATTAAATCAAATCTTCTTCAGTTGTTGACCCACCATTCGACAAAATGTCATTGAGATTCATTGAGAACTTTTGGAGATATTGCATGGGCAAACATGAGTAAATACATAATTGTGAAGAATTCCTTTGCACCTAGGTCTATCTATTCAGATAATTTCATTAAAATCATCGGAAACATGTGAACAGACGTATACAAATTCGAGGTAGGTAACTATGAAATAACTCTGGAATCCACCCTTAAATTCATCTAAATTTTGTCTATTCTTCCTTAATCTATTACCTAGCCGTCCACAAAGTGTAATTGAAATCCATTGTGAACTCTCGGAGCTATCGTGTGCTGTGGCATGGTAAGAGGGAAGCATACAGTGTGATCGCTAACGCTAACCGTATTCTTCAAAAGTAATACCTTTTCAACAAGTTTCAATAGTTTATTTCTCATGTGCAATAAAAGTTGAATATCATTATTCATTTTTATCATATGGCTTGTTGAGAACTTTCTTGAATCCTCACATAATTTGACTAAGCTGAGCAAGAACTAAATATTCTTCTCAAAATTGTTCCAGCCATCAGAAACTCTGGGCTGTCAATGATTATGTGCAATGATTTGTCTTTCGATGGGGCTATCATCACGTCGTGTAAAATACCTGGCTTTCTATTCAAATTAAGGAACTTTCTCTCCATGCATTTTTAACGAGCTCATATGTAAGATTCAATTTTAATTAAAAGTAAGCTTCAATATTCAAAAAAGTTTTTCTTCTCTTAAGTGAAAGTATTTATATTATTTTCCCCTGAAAGTTTACCTCGTCTTTCAGTACTAAAAATAACAAGGCAATTATAATAATTTTTCGTAGGGACTCCAAGGAACTTTGGGATTCTAGATAAACGACCAGAAATTTAGCCAGTAGTGGCAGCCCTGTAGAATTTTGTAGCATCAGTAGTCGCTCTGTAATAGATCAGAAGATGAAAGGGAAGGCGTTGCTACCCGACAGGGTAATTTATGGAACAATATTTCTCTGACGTAGTTTTCGAATCTGGACGTTGATAGGGAATACGTGGGGGTGTTTCTGAGATAGGAGGATTTCAAGCCAAAACATTCATAATATGTAATATCAATCGATTTTGGGGGGAAAACATCAGATTTTTTCATGTTTAAAGCAGTTTATTTGCAAGCTTGGGCGAAATATTGCTGTGTCAGGACACAAAAGATACATTTCCCTTTTTTTTTGTAGGGTCGTACGTGGCGAAATATCTCATTTTGCAAGATTGCTTTTTCCCGTTCTTTATTTGGCATGGCCTATACAGTTTTAAAAAGTGTTTTTTTTTTCATATTGCAAAAATTCGGGTCCTGCACATTGCTTTCAGAGGCGAGAGTGTCTGATTACCGGAGAAGCAAACAAATAACGTAGAGCACACCGACTCACCGGTGTCCTTTTCCGTCTCCATTTAAAAAAAAAAACAAGACAGAAAATCCGTATAATTCCCTTCAATATTCATGTATAGTTATTTTTCGTATCATACGTAATTAAAAGGTACACAATTCACTCTTAATCCATTTGGAAAGAATAGATTTCAAATTATCAATGTCCTGACTATAAAACGCTTCAGTTTTGAAGGAATAATTGACATTTCTATACTTTTTAGACAAGATCGATTGGCAGAGAAAATACTATTTCCCACAGGACAGAAGAAAAGGGTGGATTATTTTCATCCTTATCATCAGTCTTTCAACGTCCGTCGTTGGACATAAACCTTCCCCAGGATTCGCCACACTTCTCTATCGTGGGCAAAGCAGAGCCAGTACTTCCCGAATTTGTTGAGCTTGTCTCTCCATCTAATATTCTACCGACCTCGGTTGCGCATGTGATCTCAGGGGATCCATGTCGTGAGTCGTGATGTCCATCGGTAGTCCGCCATCCTTTCAGCATGGCCAGCCCACCGCCATTCGAGATTTTTAATGGGTTCTATGATGTCTCTGACTCTTGTCTTTTCCCAGATGTACTGTGCTGTCTCATGGTCTCTCCATATGAGGTCCAGCATAATTTTTCATGTGCACGTTGCATGGTTCTCAATTTTCGGATCCGTCTCTTGACTAGGTTCCATGTTTCATTTCCATAAGTGACTATTGGGAGGATGCATTGGTTATACACTCTTAGCGTCCGTTGTTGGACATAAACCTTTCTAAGTATTCGATAGACCTCTCTATCATGGGCATTGCAGGGCCAATACTTCCTGAACTTATCTAGCTCGTCAAGTCGTCCTACTTTCTGTCGTCCGCAGCCTTGCACCTGATCTTTGGGGATCTACGTTTTGAGACAAGATGTCCATCGGTTATCTGCCATTCTTGCAATATGTCAAGCCTATTACCTTCTGAGTTTTTTAACAGTTTCTCCATGCTGTCTCGGACTTCGGTCTTTTCTTTGGTATACTGTGCTGTCTTATGATCACTCAATGTGAAGTTGAGCATGATTCTCTCATGTGTACGTTTCATGGTTCTCAGTTTGAGGGTCAATCATTTGGTTAGATTCCATATTACAGCTCTGTATGATGTGGGAAACATTAGTTGTACACCTTTCTTACTAGTACAAGAAGGATTTTCTTGTTTTTGAAAGTCAAACTTGCTCTATCGAGAGCTAGCCAACCTTGTGTGATTCTTTGCTTTATTTCTTCTATTACTGACTTCATGGAGACTCACTGTTAGCATATACCCGTAAAAAAATGACAGGTTTATTTGTGTATGGGTCAGCAATGATAAACAATAAAGGTGATTTATTAGGTATTCTTTTTTGAATAAATCAAGTATTTCATTTTCAATTTTTGTGTAAAGTTTCTGACCAACTCAATTTTTTTAATATGTTATCAGACGTAAAGTCTTAAGCGTTTCTGTGATGTATTTTTCATTTTGTTACATTTTATTCCGACCCTATAATTTGTTTTTCGGTCTGTTATTCTATCATTCTGTTTAATGTAGACTAATCTATTCTAACTTTTAAGTTATACTAGGAACTGGACAAAACGAATATAGAATCATGCAATGATATGAATACTTTGATGCTTGATTGTGAAGTAGCAATTTTGGGATTTGATGGTGTCAGTTAGGGTTATTAGAAATTGTCTATTTGTTAGTCTCCGCGTATGTGTGTGCATGTTTGTGTGTGTGTGTTTATGCACCGAAATAACTGCACAACTAGCCATTGTAGGAAGTTAATATTAGCCAGATAGGTTAATATGCAGCATTTTAGTGCCAAGTTTAAAGTTGTTTGGGTCAGTGGTTTTCGACACGTGAGTGATGTTAGATTTACAATGAAAACAGATACAGTTTTTTATAGCCCAAATATGTCACCTATATCACTAGCGTCCACGAGCGTGTATTTATAGATTTAAATTGTTTACCTGGAGTGAGAGAGACAGAGAGAGAGAGAGGGGGAGGGGAAGAAAGAGTGAAATAATTTGTATGTGTGTGTGTAAGACTGGAAGAGAGAGGGAGAGGGAGAGAAAGAGAGACAGAGAGAGAGAGAGAGAGAGAGAGAGAGAAAGAATCAGATTTTTTTGTAGAACGAAATTGATTCAAATTATAGTTAGTTGACATAACAGAATTTAAAAAAAATCTGTTGCTATTAACGATACTGCAAACTTATTTTTGGTTTTCTTGCTTCTTCGAACCCAATTTGAAGAATCATATTCTCCTGTTTTCCTACTTATCCAAATGCTTTTTTTAAACAATTTGTTTTGTTTTATTCTCATCGTAAAAGATGGCACGAGAAATAATAGGAATAGATACGATAAGAATAGATAAATAATAATAAATGAGAGTTTCCTTTCTCACTTTTTATTCATAGATCCAAGTTTTCCATTTAAAACAACTAAATTGACAACACTGTAGAAAAATAACCGGGAGCTGTAGTTTCGTACGATGGACAGAAAATCATTTTATATGACAATTTCGACAGGTTACTCCACACACCGTGAAGTCTGGTCCTTTCCAAATGAGCACTTTCTGGACGGACATGTCTGAGCTAATACTATACGTCAAAACCGTCGACTGTCAGTTGTTTTTTTAGATGCAAAGAAATAAAGTGTTCATACAATTTTGAAGCCAAGGATTTATCAATATGATGATAAGCTATTTTGATCGAAAAAGGATTTATTCGTAGTCTATTGTCGGGGGGGAGGGGAGGGCGGGGACGGGGAGAAGGTCTGTGTGCATAAGATAAGCCCTCAAATTGCTTTTTATGTTCTCGAACTAAACCAACTGACGCAAAAAGAAAAGTGAAGGTAGACTTTTGGTAACCTCATAAAAACCCAAATTAATGACGTCATAAGCTTTATCCTCCACCATGGGGAAAGTACCAGAATTTAGGGATAGGGGAAACAGAAAATTCAATATCTTGTGGAGTATACGTCACAGAGCAACAGATTTTTGTATCAGAATGTTTGCATTAAAGCACTCTATAAATCACAATAGATTATGTAAATTTATGAGCTGATTAGGTTGCCAAATTTCAAAACTTTATGGAATTCAGCAATAAATAGTGGAAATTTCACCCTTTTCGGGGAGAATCAGCGCAGTGTTTGGAAATTAAAGCTTCCATATTACTAAATCATTGATTGGTTAGTGAACAACCTACTAATACATAGTGCGCTTGCCATGCTGCAAGAATGGCGGTCAACCGATGGACATCGCGACTTACGACATGGATCTCCAGAAATCACATCCGCAACAGAGGCCAGCAGAGTATTGCATGGAGAGACAAGCTAGATGAATTCAGAAAGTACTAGCTCCACAACGCCCACGATAGAGAAGTGTGCGAATCCTTGGGAAGGTCTATGTCCAACGACGGACGTAGAAAGACTGATGATGATGTATATATATATATAAAAAAAAGTATGGTTTTTTTCCAATTGAAGTGGATTTTGTTGAAAGCTAAGAGAGAACAACGGCACTGGAAAATAGACTGTCTATATTTATTTATTGAACTCTTTTGTCTTGAACGTAGGTGGGTGTGTGGAGCAATCAATGATGGTTATCTTTCTTAATTGCTTTTGAAAGGTGTTTTTACAACATAAAATTATGTCGTGTAGGATTGATACTTGCTAACTGCAATGATAATATCATCAGTCAGGTTCAAGATCCTATCTTTGACAGATAGCTAATTCAAGAGACAGAGTATCATGTGTCTTTGACAAGAACGAATATCAGCACGTACGCACGCACACACACACGCACGTATATATATATTCATCACTAGCTGGACTTTCTCTCACTTAGCAGGATGTCTCCAGCAGCCTTCATAAAATATTTTACCCACTAGGCAAAGCTCCTGATAGTGGACTCTGGTTCCACATGGGAACTTTAAACCCTAAAAACATATACTCACACAGCACAAACCACTGAAGATGGGAATAAATCCCAAAACATGTCTGCACCATTAACATCTACGGATAAATAAATCTTACCTCAAAACACTTTACTCCCGAGTGTTTTTCACTACTTACAGTTCATATTATATATATATATATATATATATATATATATATATATATATATATATATATATATATATATATATATATATATGTATGTATATATATATATATAATATGTTCATATTATATATATAATATGTTCATATTATATATATATATATATATATATATATATATATATATATATATAATATGAACTGTAGAGAGTGAGACACACTCGGGAGTAAAGTATTTTATGTTTTGAAGTTACGTTTATTTATCCGTAAATGTTTTTTTTATTGATGGTCTAGATATGTTTCGGGAGGTATTCCTATTTTCAGTAGTGTGTGCTGTGTGTGTGTGTGTGTGTATGCTTTGTCTTTATATATATATATATATATATATATATATATATATATATATATATATATATATATACATAGTTACAAACATGAAAATAGGTAAACTGCAGCATATTTTTATTTCGAAAAAAAGAGACAGTAACCCCTGGAATTCTAAGCAACAAAGATATATTTCTTTATGGTCTTCAACAAAATCATCCACACAAAAGGACTTTTGAGTAGGTGAACTGAATTCTCTTTACTTCTGGTGTCATTCAAGTGGAGAGTTCAATCGCTGGAGTGAATATTGAAAAATTGGTGTTAACAGGTGAGGTCTACACTAGATCAGTAAATGAAATGTAGTTACTTAAGGAGGCGCTGCTTAGATCACAATCGAATGCATTTTTAATAATGAATACAACAGCAGAATCCGCAGAAGAGAATTTAATATACTTTAACTGAATAGAAAAGTCAGCGAGACTCTTGGTGATAGAGCCGTTGCATTTCATGATTTCAAGATCCAAGGGTAGAGTCCTTTGCCCGGGGTTTTGCAAATGTCAAAGATAGCAGGATTGGGAACAATGTGTCACAATGCAAGAATGCCTCTGGTTCTGTTGAGTAAGTGTCTTAAAGTAACCTTGTGGGAGGTGAAACAAGCCATTAAACAGACGAAAAAGGAACGGCCCATGGACCAGACAATATCACCATCGACCTACTCCGAAAAGCAGGTAAAATCATCACTAGGAAACTGGCTGTCCTCTTCATCTTGTGTCTAAAACTATGTAAAGTCTCAGGCGATAGGAACAAAAAAACCAGCCACGTGAACAAGCTTGCTTTAGAAGAAGCTACTCGACCATGGACCACCCGCATTCGATAAGAAAAAAGCAGCAGAATATAAACTACCACTCACCGTAGCATTTATCGACTTCAAGAAGGCGTTCGACTCAGTAGATTTCCTTAAGTTCATGGAGACCAACACTCGACAAGGTGTAGATCCAGTATATGTCAAAGTGCTGAAACATATATACAATCACAGCAGCTCTTTTATCAGGTTACATAAAGACTAGGACCCCTTTTAGCTCCAGAAAGGAGTAAGACAAGGCGATATCAGCTCACCTAAAGTCTTCACAGTCTGCCTCGAGATGATCTTCAGAAGACAAGAAGAGTAAAGGAATTAAAATAGACGGCGAGTATCTGAGCAACCTCAGATTCGCAGACAACATTGCCCTTTTCGCAGAGAACCTACACGACTTCCAACTAATGATAGATGAACTAAATGAAGAAATCAAGAAAGTCTGCCAACACATGAACTTCAGCAAGACAAAGATCATGTGCAACAACCACATCAGGGATAAAAACACTAAGATCAAAATCGAGGACACAGAACTGAAGAAAGTAGATCACTGCATCTACCTAAAACAACGAATCTCCATGAGACCCTCAAAAGAAGAAGAAATCAAGCGAAGAATCACACTAGGATGGCAAGCCTTTGGCAGAGCAGGTTCAACCTTCAAAAATAAGAAGATCCCATTAATCCTAAAAAAAGGGGGTGTATAACCAATGCATCCTCCCAATAATCACTTATGGAGCTGAAACATGGTACCCAACCGAGACACAGATCTGCAAATTGAGAACCATGCAACGTGCACATGAAAGAATAATGCTTGGCCTCTCATGGAGAGACCATGAGACAGCACAGTACATCCGAGAAAAGACAAGAGTCAGGGACATCATAGAATCCATTAAAAATCTCAAATATCGGTGGGCTGGCCATATTGCATGAATGTCAGACAATCTATGGACATCACGACTCATGACATGTATCCCCTGAGATCACATGCGCAACCGAGGCCGGCAGAATATTAGATGGAGAGACGAGCTAGACAAGTTCAGAAAGTACAGGCTCCGCTTTGCCCATGATAGAGAAGTGTGGGGAATCCTGGGGAAGGTCTATGTCCAACGATGGACGTTAAAAGACTGATGATGATGATGATAATAATACAGGGATTTAATACTTTTGTGTGTGTCTGTGTGTGACTCTCACTATATATAGGACTTTATTACTTTGTCAACCAAGAAAAGTACTAGTTTTAAAAGTGCACCATATTTCAACAATTACTTGAGGCCCTGAATCAATATAAATATTTTAGTATGATAATTACCAATTACACCATGAATCTGTAATTAAAAAAAAAACAAACTTTAATTTCCCAAACATTGAGTGACTGTTTCCTTCATTTCTTTACATTTTCAGATATGGCAGAATTCTGTGACTTCTGGCCTCTGGTGACCTAATTTGCATATCGATTTTCATTAACGTCATTACTTGAATTAATAAGACATTATCTACCTCCACTTTTTTCTCTTGTGTCACACGGTTTAATTAATGAATGTAAAGAGAAACGCTGGCGCTATTTCATGCAGACGACGATCACCTCAGCCAATTCATAAGCAGTTCCAGCTAAAAAAAAAAAATACTGTTTCCGATAATACGAATAGCAAGATACCTACGTGGTATTTGACAACTGTCTGTCATAACAACTAAAGTAAGAACTTCTTTTAATGTTTCCCTTTTAACGTGTGAAGTGTCAGTCTCTGTCCTGGATGTAGTGAGAATTTTGAACGCTCTATACACAGTATTCATCGCTGAAATACGGCAGACATCATAGTTTTTGATTTTCCTTGCTTGAAACACACGGAAACCGTATAAAGCTTCCCCAATTCTGATAGATATTCCAAAACATTTGGCACGAAAAGATTATCGTGTTGTATCTGATTTTGTATTGCGTCGATTTGTCTACATAAGGATCTATTTATTTATTTGTCAATTTGCTCCCCCCCTCTCTCTCTCTCGATATATATATATATATATATATATATATATATATATATATATATATATATATATATACGTGTGTGTCTGTGTGCGTCTGTGTGTCTGTGTGCGTGCGTGTGGTTGGGTGTATCTATCCAACTATTAGTTGTAACGTACATAAGTTTACTAACGATCCAAAATTCCTTGATATAAGATGAATCACAAAAACGGAAAAGAAACAAAAAAGATAAAACCAGAGGTTTGTTTGTCTATGATTAAATGTCATCAAAATCTTTTAAAATGTAAATAAAATGCATTTCTCACTTTCTAATAAAAGGAAATTCGATGAACGGGAGAGAGACAAACAGAGACAGACAAAAACGTAGTTGCATTATCAAATATCTTTGTGCATGCAACAATAAGATGTTGAACAAAATACGTCCAATCCATCGGGAATTTGAGAGAGGTTTAATCTTCTCATTCGTGACTCATTCTCAACTTCCATCTGTGACTTATAAAATCAAATACACTGGCAAACAAAATCATTTGTTATCCGTTAAAATATTATTTTTCGAACAAAGAGTGTTTTCATAACGTTGTCTTTGTTGTGAAATTTGCGTTACAACATAAATATTTTGAAGAAGTTTTATGCAATGTAGAATTAACTTGGGAAGGCGCACCTTCATAGATCAACTTACCATATTGACTTTCAATTTACCTCTGCCGACAAAGTGGGGAGAGGTATATGTATTCACTCGTGTCTCTCTGTCCGTCTGTTTGTCCACATAATTAGGGGTTTGGCCAGCGAGCCTATGAAAGAAAGCACCTTGAAAAGTACCAAATAATTTTTGGATTTTCTAACATTTCCATTTTTTATTCAAGATGCAAACACAAGTAAGATCCAGTTTTAAAGTACACTATTTGTATTTCGTTTTAAAATCAAAATACAATGAAAAACTAGAGTAAGGCCAAAAATCTGTATTGCATATGAAATCAGAATATTATGAAAACAGGTGCTTTTAAAATTTTGCATTTTAAATGCAAAATCAAAATAGAACAGAGCAATATGAGAAATGTTTGTAGCAGCCCCTTTTCCCAGTGTTAAACTACCTCACAGGAAGAAGTAGATTCATGCCTTTTTAAGGGACTTATACCAAGTGAACATAAGCTGCTTCAACTGAAATCGATCTTGCTTTACCTATTCCATTTTCTGTAAGTGTTGAAACCTCTCACAGGAAAAGTGGATCATGCCTTTTTCAGAGGGAATTACAACGAAACCAGCACAAGCTGCAGCAGCCAGAACCCAAACTTGGTTCACCATTCTATTTTCAGTATTTTTGCACCATCTACATCTCTCATATGAGAGATAAATGCCTCGGAGAAATTTGGGAATTAGCTACATCGTATGCAAGGCTCTGAGAAATATTGAAGTTTTATGTTATGGAGTCTTCCTGTTCCAAATTGAAGTCAGAGGTGTATTTGTTTTTGCACACTGGGTCGCTTGTTACCAAAGAACTTTTGTCACGTGATGCTTTTATACCGAGTGACCAACCAAACCAATCGTCTTTGCATTCCTGCTGTGCTAGTACCATTAGTGTACATGGCCTAATTCTAATCGTTTGCATTGTTCCCAGGGTATGTCGTGCCCTTTTTCGTATTCTTGCTGGGCTAGTTCGTCATATTTGCCAAGTATGTGATTTATTATCTTCTTCCTTTCTCTCAAGGGGCGGCATTTGCTGTTTCCCTGGGGTTCTATCGATCTTCGCTCTTGCATGTTCTAATGCATTTGTTTTGGGCAACCATGATGAGAAATTTAGTTTTTCTCTTCAGATGTCCTTTGCGCACCCATATCCATGATTTTTCGTCTGCAACAATTCCTATCCGTCTTCTGAATTCTTCATGAACTCTTTTTTGTTACAATTTTTCATTTTTTGCTTTCATCTCATATATCGTTCGCTACTTTTTTTCATTGTTTATTGTACTTCTTCGAGCGCTCTTCGAGATAACTTCGCTGCATGCTAGCACATGCGTTTTCCAACATCGCTTGGCCATTTGAATACAGTCCTTTATACTGGTGAGTCTTCTTTCACCTTCTCTCATTACAAAAAATCTTTGTCATCTCTGTAGTGTAGGGCCTTGTGCATCTTCATACGCTTACTAGTTCACCGCTCACAAGGTTGGTGCTCATCTTTTGTTTATCTTTGAAATGGTCCTATGTATACCACTACCACTACTGTGTCCTCACCTTTTATCAAGTTTCTGCTATTTAGCTTAGTTTCTAATATTTTTCTTATTCTCTTAAGGTACTTTTTCTATCTTCTCCTTCATTAGGTTTTGCTTTCTAGAGCCATACTCGAGTCTCGTGTGATTAATGCTCGATTAGTTTTGTTGTCAGGTACGTTTATTCCGTTCACATCCATAAGATTTCCCCAGCGCATTCTTCCATTACAAAGTCTATTCCAATTCCATCTTTGAATACTTCAACTTTGTTGAACAATATCTCAAGTCCATCATTGTTCTTTGTAAATTGCTTTACGTCATTCATGTACATGGGGTAAGAGACTTCTCTGTTTGCTTCAGAAAACCAGTATCCTTTGTTGTTCTACAAAATTATGTTGGGTGGTATTATGGTTGGCAAATAATATTCATGACCGAGAGTCCCTGGAAATTATCCCTTTTTATACTCACTTCTGCCGAGCTTGCGGCTGCCGAGTCTTCTTTCCAGTTTTTCATTGAGTTGGTTATGAATCTCACCATCGATCCGCTAATCTGGAATATATCAAATCCGGAATATATCAAATACAATTGACTATCAAACTATGAGGGATCATATCGTGGATTATTATTTTTTTTTTTGTAATCAATCCATCTAATTAGGACATTGTTTATTCTCTCTCTTATCTTTTTCAAGAGTATTCGATCAATGTAGAGTTAATCATTTGGTTCTTTAGTACCTTTTGTATACTCTCTCTCTCTCTCTTTTTCTCTCTCCCCATTCGTCTGGTAAGAATCTTCATCTTCCCTTATTCTCTCTGCTATCTGGCTGGTAAAACAATCCCACGTTAGTTTGTACATACAGACATACATATTTTTCTTTTTACGATAGATAGAAGCAACGGTTGGAAGAGAGTTTGAAAATAACTAGGTGGTTACGCACTTGTTCAAAAGTGTTGCTCCTTCTGTTTGCATCTCCTTCAATTTAACAATCAGACAACGCCTCGGTAAATCGGAAGCCATAAATATTTTATAAATTCTCCAAAATCTGTCTTTCTCTCCCTCTCTCTTTCTCCCTCTCTCTCTGACTCTCCCTCTATAATAATAATAATAATAATGATAATAATAATAATAATAATAATAATAATAATACATGTGTAAGCATATATTTTTGGATATTTTTCGGGAGTCTGTGACATCATATAAAACTGTAAAAAAAACTAAAATGGCAATGGGTAAGCCATCTTGCAAGAATGAAAGACAACCGGCTGACGTCATGTCTTACAACATGGAACCCCCAGAGATCACATGAGAAACTGAGGCCAACAGAACTCAAGATGGAGAAATGAGCTAGAGCAATTCAGGAAATACTGGCTCCACGACGCCCATGATAGAGAATTGTGGCGAATCCTTGAGAAGATCTATGACCAACGACGGACGTTAAAAGACTGATGATGATGATGATGATGATCATGATGATGATGATGATGATGACGATATTTTATATTACGTCGAAATTGAGTATGCTTTGGAAAAACCGGTGCTAGTTCGTACAATTTTTTTTTACTTAGATTCCTGTAGAATCAATTCATTAAAACACTAAATGGCCAACTTACTATTGGAAAGAAACTTCCTGTGGATGGGCCGTTTAAATCTGAAATATTTGTCATATTCATCATATAATCTCTAAACTCATGGAGAGAAGCGTGGTAGCCTTACCCAACTGTTGGGATAGTTGTTTCCATCCGAATTGGGGAAGTTAGTTTTCCTGTTAGTAGGTACAGATGCAATTAATGTAATTTTATGATTGAGGAACATATATTTTCAAGCCAGACAGGAAAAAATGTCTTTGATTGAAAAGTAAGATTTAAGGAACATAATGATCACCTGGTAGGACAGATAGAATCATATGTGAATTGACCTTAATGAAGCATTGTAATGAGATGGAAGGTGAAAACGTAAGCAAAAAGAAAAGAATAAGGACACTTATGGCGTGTTTGATTTTTGTTTTGTTATTTTTGCAGGCTTTGATTTTCCTTTGAATTATCAACATCATAATCATCATCATCATTATCATCATCATCATCATCAGCAGCAGCAGCAGCAGCAGCAGCAGCATTATCATCCTCATAATCATCATCATCCGTCTTTTAACGTTCGTCGTTGGACATGGACCTTCCCAAGGATCAGCGACATTTCTCTATCATGGGTGTCGCGGAGCCAGTATTTTCTAAATTTGACTCGTACATCTCTCCAACTTGGATTCTGTCGGCCTCGGTTTTGCATGCGATCTGTGGGGATCCATGTTGTGAGTCGTGATGTCCATCGGTTGTCTGCTATTCTTGGAACATGACCTGCCCATTGCCATTTGGATTTTATAATAGTTTCTATGATGTCTCGGACTCCCGTTGTCTTTCTCATATACTGTGCTGTCTTGTGGTCTCTCCATGTGATGTTGAGCATCTTTTTATTTACTCTCCCACCAGATCTAAATGCGACACAAAGTCAGCGCTTTACGTGGATAAAATAGGAACAACCCATCAAAAATAGCTCCAGTCGATGAAACCTTGGTTGGTAAGCAACCGCAGTTACGAAAGCGTCAGGACGAGCCCAACCAGTCGCTTTAAGTGCAATGGGACAGTACTGTCCTGGGGCAACGAATCCCCCACAGCTGGGCCGAGTAATAGTGGGAGAGCCCAGGTTGATTCTCTCATGTGCGCGTTGCATGCTTTTCAGTTGGTGGGTTTTGGTTAAGCTCCATGCTTCAGCTTCACAAGTGACTATTGGGAAGATGCACCGGTTCTATACTCTTCTTTTTAGGATTAATGGGATCTTCTTGTTTTTGAAGGCTGAGATTGCTCTGCCAAAGGCTTGCCATCCTAGAGTGATTGTTCGCTCGATTTCTTCTTCTTTTGTTTGTTTCATAGAAATTTGTTCTCCTAGTAGATGTAGTGGTCTACTTTCCCCAGTTTTGCATCTTCGATTCAGACAGTTATATCCCTATTCTCGATGTGATTGTCGTTTCAGTTGTATACGATTACAGAGGACCAAGTAACGTAACGTACCAATCAGCCCCGAAGACATGGTTTTCTTTAGATTCTCATACAAGAAAATCTTCTGACAGAAACTGCTTGTAATGTAGAATATATACTATTTATTGCCATTTCCCATAGACTACGCTATCATCAACCGCAACCTAATACTGTAAGAACGGAGCACTTATTTGTCGAATTATTGGGATGAAAAAACTTGATTTAGGCAACACATACAGCACACATGACTCGAACTTAGTAGCAAAAGTGGCGAAATATTTCTGTCCCAAATGAGGCTAACAGTGGTACCATCAAGTGGTGAAAACAAAAATCAAATCTCAACTTGTCCTTGTGCTTAACTAGCCCCGGTCTTCCCTACGTCATACAAAATGAAAAGAGTGTGATTTTTAGAGAAGAAGCGTCTTACTTTTTCTCTCTCATCTTGTTTTCAGATCACCGCCAACGCTACAGCTTGTGGAAACGTATAATTATTTCATAGCATTGTAATTATTTTAGAACTTTCCTGAGCCTGTTTCTTGTGGCAACGTTCATAATGAAACAGTATTCTCTCTCGCCTTTTCTGCCCTTCCCTTTTACGTAGTATTCTCTATTCTTGTCTATTTTCCCTTCTTCAAGTTTTCTTATCATCTTTTGATTAGCTTTTTATCCTGAAAAGATATATATATATATATATATATATATATATATATATATATATATATATATATATATACATATATATATATGGGACAGTGAGAAATAGATAGATAGATAGATGGATAAATGTGTGTGTGTATATATATATATATATATATATATATATATATATATATATATATATAGATAGATAGATAGATAGATAGATTGATAGATAGATAGATGGAAAAATACATGAATTGAGAGATGAAGAAAAAGAATAAATCCCTCAGCCAATACAAAACATAGCTGAAGCCTTTGACGATTGAACTTCCATCCATTATAATTCACACTAAGGCAGTTTCTTGATGAGGGGAAACTGACTTCTTTGTAAATGAGTATTATAATGTGACTTGTGAATTGTTTCTTTTCGAACCTACTAAACAGTCTTTGGCATGATGCATTGTCACTTAAGCTGTTTTCATTGTCAGTGTTGCATTGCTATCTTTATGGAAAAAATCATACAACATGCAATAACGAACATAACATTCATTAAAATACTCGTCTCTTATTGAGTTTAAAATAACTATAAACAAAGCATGTCTGAGCTTAGGCCTGTCTTACACATAGCCACAGTATGCGTGTCTATGATTTTGTATATTATGATCTATACTTGTATGAATGCACACTTACGAAAATGCTGACATATATATACATATAGGTTTGCGTTTAGATACATAATTGAATCCTTTACTGGGTTACGGGACTAAAGACCAAGAACGACATCATCATCATCGGTCTTTCATCGTCCTTTGCTAGACATAGACTTTCACCTGGATTCAACACATCTCTCTATCATGAGCGTCGCAGAGCCAATATTTTTTTGAAGCTGTCCAGTTCGACTTGTGATCTCATATTCTGCCGGCCTTGCATATGCATATGATCTCTGGGGATCCATGTTGTGAGTCTTGGTGACCAATGGTTGTCCGACATTCTTGCAACATGGCCAGCCAACTGCAATTTGAGATTTTTAATGGATTCTATGATGTCCCTTACCCCTGTCTTTTCCCAGATGTAATGTGCTGTCTAATGGTCTCCCCATGTGAAGCCCAGCATAATTCTTTCATGTGCGCGTTGTATAGTTCTCAATTTGCAGATCTGTCTTTTGGTTTTACAAACATATGTGAATGCAAAACGCTTGTATATAGGTCCGTATGCTTGAGTTCGTTCGTATGTGCGCAATTTATGGAGTATGTTTACGTGTGTTTCTGTGGGTATTATACGGGTGTATGTGGATTTGTGTGCATATATTTAGATCTGTGTGTGTATGAAGATAAAACTCCACCCAAGTAAACCTATTGCAAATTTTTATCAGCTGCCTGAGTTTTTTGTAAGAAGGTTTTCTTCGTATCGAGACGGGACATCGAACAAAACAAAGTACTTGAAGCTGGAAATGATTTTTTTTTCAAGCAAGGTGGCCATATTCCTCGTTTCTCTATCTACTTATATAATGATCAGTGTGATTTTTTCAAGTTGATTATGTAGACTACTGATGTAATGAAACGTGATTTTTTTCTGTTTCTCCGTCTGTTACAATAGATTCTTCTTCTAACCACCATTTGAAATAATGGATTCTTACACTTGGTAGTCAGTAGTTTCTTTCCTAAAATATATCACTAATAGGAATTAGAAATATATCCGTATTTTCTTAACAGCGATTAATTTGTTGGAAAATGAATGACTCTAAACGAGGCAAAATAAACGATTGTGCAATACAATGGTAAAAATAATAAACATTTAATCATGTATCTACACTTATGCAAGAGCAATGGTAGGAATGACTCAAAGCAATACATAGAGGTTAACATGGGTCTGAGAGCAGACCAAGGTAAAAGATGTCACATATGATATTAAGCGACAGAATGTAGATGGGCAGGGCACATAGCAAGAAGGAGGGGGTAAGAAATGAGGGAAAGGTTGGTTGAATGGAGCCAAAAGGATATCAATCGCAGTCTTAGAAGACTAGACAGAAGATATTTGAGATAGAAAGGTAGATAAGAAAAAGCGGTAGTTAGAAAAGTCACGGCCGGTATGGAATGATCACGGAAATGCCTTTCTCCGGAAGTGGGCCTAGACTGGATATTGATGATTATCAAGACGATGATGACAACGGCGATATCTGATTATTTACTCAATTAATGTCTCACTTCGTCAAAAGCTTCTTGCCTAATATCATTTTTCCAGACATAAAGTAGAAAGATTGAATGACACAAGCATTAATGCGCACGTACACATGTTTAGTTAGATAAATCGATAGACATAAAAATAGATATAAAAAATGAAATAAGTATATACTGATTTGCTGAATCTAATAATTTCCTGACGAATTATTCCTTGTTATGTTTGTGTATGCACGTATTCAGAGAAGCTGTGTCAAGGTATTTGAGCTTGTGTGCACATTTAGTAATAGGCATACTTAAAAGCATACTTTTATCAGTGACCCAGGCCATTTCTACGTAATGTTTTCTTCGTATCAAGATCGAAAATAGAAGGGAAAAAAAAGAAACTTGACACTGAAAAATATGTACAAAGAAGATCAAGATGGCGGCCAAGTATTCATAACTTGAAACAAGATCTATTCTTCTTTCTTTTCCGAAGACAGAATTTAAGACTGTCTGGATGACCAAGGGAAAATCTCTGTCCAGCAGAGGACTTGCAATAACTGTTGGTTGCAATGACAATTGTTATGACGAAACATACACATAGCAGTCACACTTTGACAATTTTTTGTAAACAATGCTTATCCTAATCTACGCATTTTATGAGGAACTAATTCACCAAGTATGGCTTGCGAGTCCAACCCGTTAACTAGTTTTCTATGACAAGAACTCTCCGCTGTTTGGTTGTAAGTTGGATAGTTTAAACCAGTGGTTACTAAACTGTCTTACTCGGTCATTCATCATCATCATCATCGTTGGACATCAAGTTCCACCAGAATTCACTACACCTCTCTATGATGAGTATCGCGGAGCCATCACTTCTTAAACTTTTTTAGTTTGTCTCTCCATCTAGTATTTTGCCGGCTTCGATTTGGTATGTGATCTCTGGGATCCATGTTGTGAGTCCATCGGTTGTCTTTCGTTCTCACAGTATAACTAGCCAATCGTCATTTAAGTTTTTCTAATAGATTATATGATATCTCGGACCCCCGTTTTCTTCCTGATATATTGTGATCTCTCCATGTGAGGTTGAGCATGATTATCTCATGCGCGTTGTATGCTTCTCAGTTTCTCAAGTGTGATGCGTAAATATTTTCCAAATATGCAAGCATGTTTTTTTCAAGATTCGGATATGTCCAGTGTGGGTATTATGGCAGTCCCTCTTCCGCTAAAAAGTTGCCCATCTAATCGTTTTACCTCCAGATTTTTCATGATCTGAATCATTTTAGCGAAAGATTAGAGAAAAAAGGGAGCTATGGATATGCATACCAGTATTCTCTTGTAAAAGTTACTAAAATGCTTCTGTCTAATCCATTTCATTTTTATAGTTTATGAACAGCATTTCTTTTCAATCATACGGACAAACGTACTCAACGCCCTTCTTTTTCTGTACAATGTAGATTCAATAAATATTCCATGTATATAAGAATAAACAAAAACAAAATAATTCATCATGTATCGATATCTATGTCTATCTATCTATCCATCTATCTATAAATAAATATATATATATATATATATATATATATATATATATATATATATATATATAGTGATATTTCACCAGTTCTGGAGAGCAGCTACTAAATAGATACACTGCACATCTCATCCTGTTAAGGCTCAACAGGGATATCACGTATTTCAAAATGGTTGCTGGCACAATCTTTTCTCATGCTGATATAATAACCCCGTATAGTGCTATTTCACATGATACTGTATTTTTAGGGACTCATCAAAGCGTTAAACTAGATGTTACTTTGTTCTTATGTAGTGTACGATTAGTTCTAAAACTTATTCGTATTACGGCACACTAAGGAATATATTTTTTACCTAAGCAGAACACCAACACTTTACTCCACCGAAATATGAATAGGTATATTTTAGGCCATTGGGGCATTGAAAATTCACGCAGCACACGTGAGATTCACTTTCGGCACACTATTTGAGAACCACTGGCCTAAACTAACTGTTGTATTATTTCCTGTGTATTAATGGAGAAATATTTTCCCATCATAGTTTTATCAACTTGTTTTTCGGTCGATTACCATCAGTTTTTTTTTCAATTTCATCAAATCTGCATAGATCCAAAAATAAGAACATACATGGAGCGTGTATTGAGAATCTTAAAGTATCAGAGTGAGAAGTTATTGATAAGTATTTCATTCCTGAACCGTCTTATTTATAAATAGGCCCACGTAAGTTTTGTTCATTTAAATCAATGGTGTTCAACCCGGGCGGTACCGCTCATTAGTGAGCGATTTCAGTTTTCAGGTGGGCAGTAGAATCATTACAGCTTTTATTAAAAACCAAGTTGATTGAGAGAACAACTTGCTACTCAGTATCTGAAAAAAATGGTATAAGCAATAACGTTAGAGAAACTTTGGTAATACGTTCTATCAAAGGATGGATCAGGATTCAACCGAAGTTATGAAAACATTGCTCTGTAGTAATATTACAGTGAGGCAATGCATTGACAGACCATTCTTTTTTAGTGAATTGGATTCTCATTGGTTGCCCATAATTGTGATTGTATGCAAAACTGAGCTCAGCTTAGTGAACACGATAGAATCCTGTAAAGCAATCTGGGTGGTATCATCCATTTGTGGGCGATTTGAGCCTCTGGTCGGTGGTACGGTAATTTCCACTTCATAAGAGTTACAAAATTGGGCGCTAGGCATAAAGGATCGGCTCTCAGACTAAGAACCCTGCAACATGCACAAAGAAGGTCATACTAGATAGAACAGCACTATAGTAGAACACCCCAACCCCCCAAAAAACAAACTCAGATATCATAAAATCCATTAGAAAACTCAAATGATTGTGGACAGGCCGTGTTAACCATCAGACATCACGAATCCCCAGAGATCATATGCGAAAAATAAGATGACGACTCGAACAAGTAATATTGGCACCGCGACGCCCACGATTGAAGGGTCAGGCAAATGTCTATGCCTAACGACGAATGTTAAAATGATGATGATGATGATGATGATGATAATGATGATGATGATGATGATGAAGCGTAAAAAGGTTGAAGAGCACTGAGGTAAACTGAAAATAAACCCAGTTCACCTGTGTGTTTAGTTTTAGTGCAACTATGGGCCCAAAGCTTTTGAGGTTTCTTCCTAGGTTGAAAAAACGTTCGCCCTTTCAGGCAAAGCAAAGTAGGCGATTTGCAAATAACAGCGGAGCTTTCTAATTTCAGGTGGCTATCTATAAGGTTGTTGTTGCGTATGAAATGTCGGGTTTTTTTTAGTAGTGCGATGAAAATTTTTTATGAACAACAGAAATGGTAAATATTTAATCAGAATTTAACCCATTTGAAATAATAATCTCTTCCCAACAATTCTCTAGCGATGATGTACCATCTTTATAGAATTCTTTCATCCTTTTAGCGTCCGTTCATGGAGTGTACAAAAGAGGTTTCATTGAATGTTCACGTGTGTATTACACCTCGGTATTTGTAAATATTTTGTTTTAATATCTAGAATATTAGAAATACTATTTTGTTTTCCAACGTAGGCTGAGAACAAACAGATCTTTTGCAAAGCACAAAACACGCAGGGTTTTCAAGGTAAAAATGTTTTGAAAATTAAAAATAAACGAATGGAAAGACTGTAAATGATCAATATAACTTTATGATATTATGCACGTAGTACATTATACATGCTACAACTATATTTAATGAGACTTCACGTCACTTCATTCTATTCAACAAAAGGTGGAAGAAAGGAAGAAAAGTTATGGGGTGCCTTACTATAGCTCATCCAAGGAGTCTGGTTGGTAAATAATCAGTCATAAGTAGTTTGATGGCGTTTTTGAATCAATCAGACGCAAGCTCATGAATAGAAAAGCTATAATTTAAAACAGTAATTAACACAGTTTCTTTCTTTTTGCATAATTAAAACATATTGGTTTTCTACAACTTTTGATGTTCAGTGCTAACATGACGTTTCAAAAGTGTAATGGGTCATTCATTAAAGGTATTCCATATCATACTAGAAAAAGGCCGTAGAATAAATCGGCCAAAACACCATGTTAAGATCAAAGATGTGAAGAAGAGATTGGAATGTTAATGACTCTTCTCTGGGTTATAAACGATGGATTACTTCGTTTTGTTTTTTGTTTTATGGGGTTTTTTTATTTGTTTTTTACAAAAATTCCCAGATACCGACGGGGTGAAAATATCCAGTATGTCCAGAATATTTTGTGGTTTATAGCAAGACCATAAAGATCTCTAAATACTCAAGCACAGATAACAATAGAATTGAAGACCCCCTCCAGGCTTACCGTATTGGTTCTCTCTGAACTCCAGTCGCGGAGAAAATTATTGATTACTGACAGCTTTTCATGAGTGCAGCGTCACTGAAAATTGAGAAGAGTCAGCAAATAAGTAAGTGTACAGAATGAAGGACTGCTTGAGGAAATCTCTGCTTGATTAGAGGTCTCTGCTTGACTGAAAGACTCTTGGCAGGGCAAAGAATACAAGTTTCCTGAAAGTTACGCCGGATTTGTTTCAAGACTATGGCGCATTGCATGAAACTAACTGGGTGATAATCTCGACGGTCTGTGGCTGGGTGGAATTGGTTTTATCGAATGACCTGGCTTGACTACTCCAAGTGTATGGTACAAAACCAGCCACCATGCTTGAATTGAAAACCAGAATAGATAAAAAAATAAATAGTTGACACCATTGATGTTGAACCGCCTCAGAGGGTTTGCGGATCAGTGGCTTGTTGACTGATTAATGCATCAAAATGTACGGTAGTCACATTGAGCCTTACATGTAACCCATTGCATATGTCTGTGTTGATCAGATTATAAAGTTTATTAGTTTATTTACTGCATTATTAGAATTGTCTTTGGGTGAATCGAGCTTTACTTTCGTGACACGCTGTATATTATGTTGTTTGGAGAGTAAGGTGGTATTTTTGGAGACGAAATAATTAATTCTGTTCAAGTACAGAAAAAGTTAAATTCAACTGTCAAGAACTCAATCAGTATTATCATCAATGGCAAAAGCCCGTTGTAAAATTAGTTATTCATACCTTATTAAAAGAATCTGGTATTCGGGAAAAATATCTTTTAACATGTAAACCAAAGCTCTACACTCGTAAGGTCTTGGTGGTCAGTCGGTGGAATATGGTACACTCTATCTATAAGGAGATCTTACAAAGACAAGACAATCACATTAAATCTGGATCGCCAAGAATGAGTGAAAGCAAAGATTGACAAAGAAAAAAATTCCCTGATATTGTCAAGAGAAAATGTGCCATCTTTCAGAATGACAATGCAATCACACACTCAGTAAAAACACTCAGGGCTTTATTAGATTTTATTGAGGTAAAATGTATATCGGCGTTCTTATCACTGGATTTAACACCTTCAAATTCTCATATGATCAGATCTCGAGAATTCTCTCTTAGTTGAAAACCTTTTCGAGATAAGGGAAAGGTCAATTCAGTTTTATCAGTGTCTTTTTTTTTTTGCCCAGAATCTCAGATTGCATCATGCAAAGCAATTTCCTCTCCTGGATAGCGAATGTTGTTTTCTGATTGCTTATGTATAAAGAGTAGAGAAAATGGTTAATACGTCACTTACGTCCTGTGTTCCAAAAATTGAACAATCGGCCGTTGACCAATTGAAAATAAGAAGAATTCAAATTATCATTGTCTTGGTCTTGAAAGCTAAGTTTGACATTTTCTACACTTTCTTGAAACAATCAATCAAGAAATAAAGTTAAGATAAAAGTTGCGCAGTATAATATCGACCAGGAATAAAAGAATCGGTTTCGCAGTGATATTTTTTTTATTGCCAACAAAGCTGATTTACTTGAAAAATAAATCTTACTTTTACTACATTTGAACAGGTTTATTCATTCCGTCTCTAAAACGTTACATTACTTTCCTAAAATACAAAAGGAGCCGCTTATCATAATCACAGATTATGTTATCAAACGGTCATTGTGATCAAAATCAGTTTGTCACATACACCTTATATAAAATATTCACAATATCGGGCTTACTTTGCTTATCCTTTACTCAATGTCACGCCAGTCATTGTTTTCCAAATCACCCTATCCTGAAATGATCACAATAAGCTGCAACCTCTGAATACACTTTGCTTAATGTTAACAGCTGGTTATTGTAACTTAGGAGAACTTGCCTCAAAGCGATCACAATAAGCGGTAACCTCTGTACTTAAAATAAAAGAGTTTGTTAATAATTCTAAGCCCGTCTTCTCATTGGTGAGAGTTCCTGCTTCAATGACATTATGTAATTGATCATTACTGCTGCAAAGTATATCTCGGTCTTGTCATTTTCAACGGGGGTAATATTGCCCCCTCCCAAGCAGCAAAAGTTGAGCTGGGTTAGGGCGAAGGATCGTCACATACAGATTGAATTTTCTTTAAGAGGAATACATCAGTAAATTAAAAAGAAGAGGAATACATCAGTAAATTAAAAAGAAAAAAATGAAAAATGAGGGAGAGCCACTCTCACTTGGTTAATTACTGATTATGTATTTTTAAGAGATATATTTTGAAAATTAATTTCTATTCCTGTTATCAAGTGCAAAGGGTAAGGTAAAATTCCTCAAGTCAACTCCCTTAATTTTTTCCCTTTGATAATGGTTGGAAAAAAATTGTATTTATGCGTAATTTTCGACCGATCTTCACCTAATTTAGATGAAGGGCTTATATATTTTTATATATTAATTTTCTCAGGTTTTACTTGGGTTTTTATTTTCAACGAACATGCGAGCTAAAATCATGCAAGCACGTGTAAGTCGTCCTAAAGCTCAAACTATCAGCTGTAAACCTTTCCATCGCATAACCTCTGAATATCAATCCAAACATCGAGAATCTAGCTGCAAAATATTAAGTGCAAGAGTTGCATTGAACGAATAACTTACGTAAAATGACAATTTAGTTTCATTGAGAATTTTGGGTGGTGGGGCAGTATCTAAAAATGACCAATAAGGTGCAATAAGGAAAAAAGGTTATCCATACATTTTGGAGAAAGTCAACCAGATTTCTGGGTTAGGGCTGGGGTTGTAAATTTCACCAGTCATGCTTGTCTTTTCGGGAGGTTTGAAACAATGGAAGTATTAACCAACGAATTTGGGCATCGATTTCTTGTAGCGTTGAATGTTGTCAAAGGATATAATTTCCTTTTTTTTTCTTAAAAAAACCCAGCGTTACTATAGATTACTTGATAGTTTTTAAGCCTTTGTGTTCTGAAATTGAATGCTCGGATCCATTTTGATCTTGTGGCAAGTTTCATTGTCTCCGCGTTGGGTTAAACACGATCTATGATCTGAACAGAAAAAAAGGGTTGAGAAAGGCCGTTTCAGTCCGTTTTCACGAATCTTGCACGTGATGCGACCCAAAGGAAGCCACACGTTGAAAATTGTTTAAAGACTTCACGCTTAATCGATTTCCCCAATTCTCGCAAGTGATTCCATTCAATTGTCCAGGACACACATCTGTTTCCATCTTTAGGGAAAAGAAAATGAGAATTTATATAACAACCCTATTCTACCGGTAACGCTCGCATTGATTCTTGATCACAGACAATCCCTGCTGTATATTTCCATAGTAAAATTCATTTTTGTAGTGAAATTATTTACAAAATAATTTCTATAGTAAAACCATTCACACTATACATATAGTTGCTGTGTTCTGTAAGAAGGATTTGTGTTAATTTCCGGCAACTGACAAGCCCATCCTTCCTGATTTACAACGCATTTCTGCAGAAAGATTATCGACAATGCATCCCTGCAGTAAGATAATTTGCAATGCAGATCTATACTAAAATCATTCCCAATGTATTTAAAGAGTCAAATCTTTTAAAAGTTATTTGCTGTAGGCAAATTATAGCCCAATTCTGTCAGCAACATTTCGATTTATTCGTGACCCCAGACAGTCAATTCCTCCAAAACATTTCTATTGTAAAACCAATCACAATGTTCCCCATGGTAAAATTGATTGCAATATTTCGCTCTAATGAAATCACTATCTAAACATTCATGTTAAACAAAAGTAGCACTAGTCCCTTTTATTCCTCACTTTCAATGAAATATATTGTAAATTCAAAAGCGAAACATTTTCATTATACATATAATAGCCATATCCTGTCAGTAACACTTGCATAAATCCCTGACCACAGTTAATTCTTACTTACTCATATCCAATGTAATGCATACAGTCGTTGTTAAATCAAGATTGTGTTTCATTTTTTGTTTTTCGTTTTTTGTCAACTTCGTAAATTTTTTCTGCGATGATATTATTCAGTACACAGGCTTCGAACAGAAAAACACAAATAGCAGTGCCAAATCAAGTACCTAGGTTATACAGGAGGCAACAATTCTGCACCTATTTTCACCTCCAAACCTGGTCCTCAGACTATACAAGCATCGTGTTATACACAAATAGATATGGTAATCATCTGACATCATCACCGTATGTGTGCATGCACCGAGATTACTCAACGACTGGCAAGAACTGGCAACAACTACAAAGGCTATATACACCATATATGTCAGTCTACACACCAAGCTTTCCGTATCAAGTTTGAAAAATGTTTGGATCAGCTGTTCACAAAAATCTGATGATGATGATGATGATGATGATAATAATAATAATAATAATGATAATAATGATGATGATAATAATAATAAAAATTATTTTTTTTAAAACTGCAGACTTTATATATTTTATCTAGAATTATAGATCTAACTCTAGATATTATGCATAAAAATTTTTAGATATAAATTCAGAATTAAAATACATAAATTGGCGACACTAAAAGAAGTACCTGAAACAATTCGAAGTTGAAGTTTCGTACGACGGACGGAAAATCATGTTTCGTAACAATCATGGGAGTCTGCAACCCATACCGTAACGATCAGACCCTTCGAAACAGGCACCTTTGGATTAGACGCTGCCATAGTTTTGATAATAAAATACATAGTCGAATAGTCAATTCTAGTGGGTTTTGAGAAACAAACACGAAACAATACTGATACTCTATCATCCTCCACCCGCTGCTTTACTCAAGTCATTTTCTGAAGTAACAAACTAAATATTTCTGTCTTTATGGTAAAAGCTTTGATGATTAAACATTTCTTTTTATTTTATTTTAGATTGTTGGCCAAATATTCGTATTACTAAGTTCCAGCACTCGATCCGTATGCTATGCATTAAGAATAAGGTAACAGGGGTTGTCGGTGCTTAGGAATTAAGGTAAGCAGTACTGGAAAATATTAGTAGTCGACAACAATTGTTGAAATAAGCGTACGTATACAAGTATCTTTGCTTTTTCGGAATTTTGTTCCACGCCACTTTTTAGTTTTTACCTTCAAAATTTTGTGTCACCATAGGATCAAAATGGTTGTTCCTCACTCCACGCCATTTTGGCTTATGAAAAGTTTGTTTTTTTTCATAGGATCGCTCTCCTTTCGGACAACAGGAGAAATCCGTTCTGGGTTCAAATGCAGTCGGTACTTTAAAAATATCAATTAAGCTAAAGGCTGAATTCATGCTATCTTATTTTTCTCTGTTTTGGAAAATAAATATCTCATAAAACTTTAGCGACAAGACTTTTACTCCCTTTTCTCATCGAAGATTGATCCAGCTGCCATTTTGACCTCACAGCGATATGTATAAAAATGGCGCCAAGCCAATTTATCAAATGTTTGAGAAGTGCAAAGAAGCGAAAGAAAAGAAATTGGTCGCTTACAGAGAATATTCAGCCTAGCAGCCATGAGTTAATTAAGAAGGTTCCTGGATAGGCCGGTTGCATTTATACTTGATATATTCATTTCTCCACGGATATCTGTAGGTCAGTAATTCTCAAACTTCATTGTGCGACGGCACACCAAGAAGTATATTTGACTTAAGCGGCAGACCAATAATAAAAATGAATTAAACAGAAAACATTTCAGTATTCAATGAACAAAACTTTTAATCAGCATAATAGTTTGTTGTATCAACTGAAAAAAAGAAAAGAGCGTTAACACACACACACACACACACACACACACACATATATATATATATATATATATATATATATATATATATATATATATATATATATATATATATATATACATATATATATATCCTAGTTATCCCCTTAAAAATACTGACTGGACACACTCAATTGAAAGAATCAATGGTTACAAATGATGGGCAGGATATGTTTTTATCAGCAGAATTTGAGTGGAAAAGTCCATTCTTGACAGGGGAACAAGCAGAAAAACTACATAGATTAGGTAGGACCAACAATTGACAATTCGTTCGCCGATTTTTCATTGGTTCTAAAAGAAGGAGGACATTTTCCTGACAGTCATCTATATTGACCAAAAGATTGACCCCTAAACTGAGAACCATGCAACGTGCACATGAAAGAATCGTGCTCAACATCACCTGGAGAAATCATGAATCAGCGCAGTATATTAGAGAGAAAACAGGAGTCAGAGACATCATAGAATCGATTAGAAAACTCAGATGGCAATGGGCTGGTCACGTTGCAAGAATAGCTGACAACTGCTGTACACCAGCAAAATATAGGATGGCATGACAAAATTGACAAGTTCAGAAAACACTGGCAAAACCCTTGGGAAAGTCTATGTCCAACAACGGGTGCTAAAAAGCTGCTGCTGCCGATGTTTCAGACTGTAAAGGACCAATTTGGTAGATAGACTCTCTCAGAAATATCAACAGTGGCAGTCGTGCACTGCAACCCATTAGGATTGTTGGCAAGGAAAAATAATGAAAATAATATATCGAAGATTGTTGTCCGTTCCCATTTTTAAAAGTATATCAGAGGTAATTCATATAAAAAAATTTCAATCTAGCACTAAAAAGGAAGACGGATGAACGTCCGGTCCCAGGTGGATACAGTGCTCAAGAGCCGGATTGTCTTGTCATTCTAGATAATAGTCTTGTACCCCTATTTCATTTTTTTGTAAGAAATATCTTAGTATACGTATATTTCATATTTTTACATGATCCAATAATTTAATATGAAAACCACGTAAACATCTCTTACCTCAATGAGACATTTGAGTCTGTTTTGAAGTTTGATTGTTTGGAGTTGAATTGGTTAATGAGAACAGCGGAGAATTCTTTAAATATGAACCAGTCAATCGCCAACTCATTTTGATTCTTGTCAATTTCATCGGAAAAAATGCTTCTTCACATCTGCCCGTCAATCTAAAACGACAGATATAACTCTGGGCAAATTTGTTTTTATGTCAATAGGTTTCACTAGTATGTTGAAAAATATCTTCAAGATTTTTTCATTAAGTGCAAATGGGTTTATAAATGAGAGTATTCAATCTTTTTTTTCTGAAAAATAGCCCAAAACAACTTTCAAATTAATTTTGCAGTAGCCTGACTTTTCCAATATACTGTGTAAAATTGCCATTTTCGTCAACACGCCCATTCTGTTTTTCCACGCACAGAGCTTGTTCAAATTCACATTTCATAGCTGAAAGATAATCAGTTTTAAATGCATTGATATCATATACTAAGTTAAGTAATGGTTAGTATATTCACTGCAGTTTCAAATATTGAAGATTGAGAGGTTTGGTTAAGTCAACTAAGGATGCTAAGTCAAATTACCAATAGTTGTCAATTGAGATCTTACCCCCGGGCGGCTCGTTTTACTCCAGAGAATCATTAACAGTATTTTTTAGTTTCCAAAATAAACTTACAACTTGTCTTTTGGTAAGCCAACGTATTTCAAAATAGTGATGACAATATTTCGAATCTAACATTTCGCAATATTCTCTGTCGTCTGTTAAATGCTTTAATTTTAATTCTATTCACGATTTTTCAATAATCACTCATTTGACGTAACTCAGACTCAAGAGCGAGCTTCAGTTTCCCTTTCATTTCTGTTTCACATTGCGTTTTGTGATAAAGGGTTTCATGGTTTTATTACTATATACTAAGACTCGAGAACAAATAATTGATTTAAAAAAGAGAACCTCTACTTCAATTAAACTCACCAAATTTAATCATAGTCGATTAAATTGGAAAACAGCAGCTAAATCTAACCGAGAAATAAGTTTAGCAATCTTGGAAAAAATCTGTCGATAGAAAGAACATTAACGTGATGCAGCACTTTTACATTTCCATTTATTACGCCTCTCTCATAATGTCTATCAAGATCATGTCTGCTTACATGTGAGAGAGTGTGTTTGCAAACAATGCACAGCGTTTGGCCTGGAGTGCCTGCTAAAAACTTTTGAATAAGTAAAAAAACTATGAACGATATTGGAAGTAATTAGGAGTAAGAAATTTTTTTTTAGTGAGATAGAAAAAGACTTGTTAGTAATAATATCTTCTTCAATTAAATATTGAAAAAAAAAAAACAAGAAAAATACGCGCGTGAACAGACGCTCTGATTTGCAAACTGATGCTCACTTCCACAAGATGTAACATTCACTCGCTAACTCATTCTTAGATATGAAGTCAGATACACACATACTGACGATGTCACACATGAACACTGTATCGCTGTCTCACACACTGAAGTAGTATAACTGCGTTGCAAGTGGTAGGAGAATTGGGGAAAAGTCATTGTGATTTGTCCATGAAAAAAAAAGCCATGTCTTCCAGCTAAAAAAAATATCTGCAAGTCTTTCAAGGGAAAATGATTTTCTTCTCCTATAGAAAAGGTATTTATAATTATATGATATTTTCTTTTGTTTTTGTTGAAAAGGAAGAGTCTCTTGTCGATGCAATACTTTTCTCGAAAATATTTAACCAAAACTTTTGCCAAAACCTTGAATCAAATAGTAAATACATATATTCATTCTTCTGGTGTAACCGTAAGGAAGCATAAGACCCATAGCATTGCGTGATAACGGCTCGAAAACATCTGCATATATTTTGTAAGATCTATCCCCACTTATACATGCTAGATGCACCTACATATACTTATCTTCGGCCATCTGATGTGACCGTGATTAGCTATAAGACCCAAGACATATTCCTTACAGTGGATTTTACACTACTTCAACCAAATTAGTTGAAATACACCGGAAAAAATCCAATAAATTCATACAAATAGACATTTTCATAGCTTTATTTAATCTGTAAAAAAAAATCATTTCTTCCTAAGAAAAGAACACATCTCACACTTTTCCAGAGAAAGACAATTTTCATTTGGCTTTAGTATTCTTGTCTTTTTCCCACTTTTTTTTCCTTTTTTACTAAAAAGAAAGAGTTTCTTGTTTGTGCTTTTCGTACTTTTCACCATTTGTTGTTTTGTTCCTTGGTCTGCTTTTCCCAAGTTGAGGCCTGCTGTCACTTGTTCTGCATCAACTATTGTCCATGGTATTTTTTTCTATCCAGTGGTGTTATCATGTCTTGTTTTCTCGTTGTGAGTTTGCTTACCGTGATAAAATTCGAAATACCAGGATCAATTATTCAGACTGTTTGTTCGAACGTGGTCACAGGTATTGAATCGGACAATATAATAAAATCGCGTGCAAACGTGTTTGCACGGGTATTAAGATTGAGGAAGAGCCATTATGATCAGAACAGTTTCGCTAGAGTCATAAGAACAGCATACGAGAAAAAATGCTTGACAAATTCTGATAAGGAATTGAAGGGTCCAAATAAGTCAAGAGTGGAAACATTGGACGAAATGGACACTAACGTCATAGTTCGATCCTATACTACTACTCCACTTAATCACAAGCAGATAGCTGGGAGAGACATGTGTCATCTTACTAGTTTCAGTTGCTGACTTCTCCCATTCTGTGACCAGCCAGATGCTGGAGGGATGTCAAAGTTCACAGTGTCTTTATCCCAATGAGAATAGTGAGTTACTTTTAAACTGTATGCTGATCAACCAGGCGAATAAAAATTCTCAGTCTGTGATTGGTTAACTAATTCATGCTAAAACTAATGGTTTCTTATCAGATTGATAGATACGAAAGCATTCAGATAGATAGATAGATATATGAATAGCTAGATGCGAAAAGATGAGATGGATACGAACACATTGAGATAGATAGTTAGATATATATGAACAGACGATACATATATGAAGATATATAGATAAACACACACACACACACACACGTATATATATTTAGATGCAGATTGGAATAAATAGGTGCGAAAAATTTGAGATAGATACAAAGACATTTGGATAGTTGGATAGAGATAAACAGAATATAGATAGATTAGAAAATATTGATAAATATATAGATAAATACAAACAGATAGATACGAACAGACTGAGATAGATACAGACATATTGAGATAGATAGATAAGTAATTAAAGATATGAATATGATTGAGTTTGACAGATGGTTATCAATGTCTTCGTATCAAATAGCTTTATTTCCTCAATTCCATCTTACAATTTAAGCATTTCCTTCAAGCGGGAATTTCGTCCAAGCGGGAATCAATCGAATCTAATAAAAAATTACTTTGATTTCAGTAGGATTTCAGGGTTGATTAATTTTATTAACCACAAAATCTGGACATTTTACTAGTTTTACCACTACGTTCAAGGCCAGTTTATGATCAAATCACACTGGAAGCTGCAGTTCTTGTTCGAAAATCGAAGTTAAGTAGCGTCGAACCTGATCAATGAAACCGATGAGTGGGAGGCCACTTTGAAACATCGGGTATTGTAAGCATGTGTGAACGTGTAGGCCCTTATGATCAAACCAAAAGTCACAGTCCGCTATCTGGGGAGTGAGTAGTTAACTAACTTCAACATCAAATGTTAATGAATGAGCGACATAGCTTAGCTAGTCAAGTTCATTTTTAAGGGAAAGGTACCAACCAGGCAACGGACACAGATACTTCAATATCTCGGCAAATACATTCTATGGTCTTCCTCGGGTGTTATATTTGATATTGTCAAGGAAAGGATGTCACTTTTTTTCCTAATGTGTAAACATTTTGGATCAGAAAAAAAACCTTTCGGTGAGACAACAACTCGCGTAGTCACTTTATCAATTTACCTCGAGAAGACAACTGACAATAAGACGTTCAATCAAACCTTTAAACTCACTCTTTATACACCGATCTCTCGCCTCTAAGTTTATTCACAAACATGTTAGTCTAAGTATACACCAATTATATTTTGCTTTCTTATTTTTCAGAGGCCTTTTTTATTGCAACCTCTCAGGTTACTAGTCTGATCAACATAAAATTAAGATGGCGGTAAATTGTGGTCGTAAAAATTGATATTAATGATTTGAATTACTTCATCTATTAGAAATGAATAAAAGATTTTTCACTTTTTTTTTTTTTTGGTAAACGAAGAACGCCATCCAGTGTCCTTTTTTGAGCGGGAGATGAAACTTTTCACTAATATACAAATATCAAAGATGGGAAAAAGAGATTTAGATTGTCTGTACAGTAGTCAGAATGCTAATAACTGTTATAGAAGTTATAGACAATATATTCACCGAGAAAAATTTTTTTAGATGCGCTAGCTACTCTAGCATCTGTTGCCATCTTTGACTGAAGTATCGAAATATCAGATATGTTCCTTGCCTAGCGTTGGATTTTTTCTCAATTCATAATAACAGAATAAGTAATATTTACAATAAATAGAGTAATATTTTATTAAAAAAAACAAAACAAACAAAAGCAAACGATGAAAATTAAAGCCATTTTTAGATTATCAATATCGTGTTATCTATTTCATAGATTTGGGATATATATCCGGAAATGTAGTTTTTTTTTTTTAGGTGTTTAAGGTTTTGTTAAATCTAAATTCTGAATGGAAACTTGAGAATCATATTGGCATCACTGCCCTTGCTAGATATTCACTCAAGGAATGAAGTAGCGCGTCTATGTTCTGACATTCGGGCTTATTGATTTAGTAGAAAAAAATGAGATTGTTGATAAACAGATCATAAAAAGTCTCATACTAGACAATCTAGCCGGTTGTTATGCTATAGGAGTTTTTTTTATTTTTCAATTTTAGTTTTCATTGGTCTTGGTTAGGATTCAAAATTATTGTTCATTATCAGACTTTATGGGGTTAATATATCTTCTGAGATATTTATTTCAAAACAACCAACTACGTCTCAAAGTTATACAAGCTGGCCTCAAAGTGAGTCCATTAATTCAAAAATCTTGTTTTACAGAGAGAGAGATTTTTCAAATACTTCCCTTTCGCTAACTTCTACGAAAGACATCCCTAAACGAGCTTCAAATATCATACGTTTCTTTGTCTCAACTATTTATATATATCGAAGATCTGCAAACTGTGAAGAAGACCAGGCGATCTGTAACTGGAAGGAGGGCGCATAGAATCACACGTTTCCCTAGGACATTTGCATGGAGTGAAGGCAGATCTTTGTCAGGGCTTGAACCCGACTTATCGATTTCATTCTTTACGCTGCTAATAGTTTGGCTACCGGCGATTACGCTACATCATCATCATCATCATCATCAGTCTTTTAGCGTCCGTCGTTGGACATAGACCTTCCCCAGGATTTGCCACACTTCTCTATCATGTGCGTCACGGAGCCAGTACTTCCTGAACCTGTCTAGTTCATCTCTCCATCTAATATTTTGCCGGCCTCGGTTGCGCATATGGTCTCGGGGAATCCATGTTGTGAGTCGTGATGTCCATCGATTGTCAGCCATTCTTGCAACATGGCCAGCCCACCGCCATTTGAGATTTTTTATGGCTTCTATGATGTCTCTAACTCTTGTCTTTTCCCGGATGTGTTGTGCTGTTTTGTGGTCTCTCCATGTGAGGCCCAGCATTATTCTTTCATGTGCACGTTGCATGGTTCTCAGCTTACGGGTCTGTTTCTTGGTTAAGTTCCATGTTTCAGCTCCATAAGTGACTATTGGGAGGATGCATTGGTTATACACCCTTCTCTTTAGGATTAATGGGATCTTATTATTTTTGAAGGTTGAGCTAGCTCTGCCAAAGGCTTGCCATCCTAGTGTGATTCTTCGCTTGATTTCTTCTTCTTTTGAGGGTCTCATGGAGATTCGTTGCCCTAGGTAGATGTAGTGGTCTACTTTCTCGAGTTCTGTGTCCTCGATTTCGATCTTAGTGTTCTTATCTCCAATGTGGTTGTTGCACATGATCTTCGTCTTGCTGAAGTTCATGTGCAGGCCGACTTTCTTGCTCTCCTCATTTAGTTCATCTATCATTAGTTGGAGGTCGTGTAGGTTCTCTGCAAAAAGGGCTATGTCGTCTGCAAATCTGAGGTTGCTCAGATACTCGCCGTCTATTTTAATTCCTTTACTCTCCCAGTCTAGCCTTCTGAAGATCATCTCGAGGCAGGCTGTGAAGAGCTTAGGTGAGCTGGTATCACCTTGTCTTACTCCTTTCTGGAGCTGGAAGGGGTCCGAGTCTTTATGTAGCCTGATAAATGAGCTGCCGTGATTGTATATATGTTTCAACACTTCAACATATACTGGATCTACACCTTGCCGACTGATGGCCTCCATGACCTTAGGGATTTCTACTGAGTCGAACGCCTTTTTGAAGTCGATAAATGCTACGGCAAGTGGTAGTCTATATTCTGCTGCTTTTTCTTTCAGTTGATTTATCGAGTGCAGGTGGTCCATGGTCGAGTAGCTTCTTCTAAAGCCAGCCTGTTCACGTGGCTGGTTTTCATCGAGTGTTTTTGTGATTCGGTTGGTGATGATCTTTGTGAAAAGTTTATATACACAGTTGAGTAGGCTTATAGGCCTATAGTTGTTGAGGTCTTTCGGGTTTCCTTTTTTATATAATAGCATTATTATAGCAGTATTCCAATCGTCTGGGACTTTACTGTGTTTTAGACACAGGTTGAAGAGGACGGCCAGTTTCCTATTGATGGTTTTACCTGCTTTTCGGAGTAGGTCGACGGTGATGTTGTCTGGTCCAGGGGCAGTTCCTTTCTTTGTCTGTTTAATGGCTTCCTTCACCTCCCACGGGGTTACTTTTGGGAAGTCCTCTAGTTGTTTGCCCGTGTCTTGCGTATCTTGCTCATTGTTTTGCAGTCCTTGTTTGGACGAATAAAGTTTTTGGTAGAATTCTTTGGCGCGTTCGACAATCCTGTCTCTGTCTGTTGTTAGGTTTCCATTTTCCTCGAGTATGCTAGTTATTTGCCCTCGTCCCGAGTTGAGGAGTTTGTTTATAGCTTTGAAGCCCCGACTTTTTTCAAGAGTTGATTCAATGACTGCCGTTGTGTATCTCCTTCTGTCTTCTCTTCGTTTCTTCTTGATTAATTTGTTTAGTTCAGCCTCTTCAATTTTCTCCCTCGTTGTTGTCGGTGGCTTGAGGTTTCTGCGTTTTTCCATGAGATTTTTAGTCTCATCCGAGATTTTGCTAATGAGTTGTTTGCCCATTGGCTTGAATGTAGAGGCTACTTCAATTATTGACGTTGTCATTTTGCTGCTTAGTTCGTTGATGTTGGTGCTGTCTTGTTCAGTAAGAATTCTGAATCTGTTCTTCAATTCGAGCTTGAAAGATTGAACGTGCTCTTTTGGTATGTTTAGAGGCTGCGGTTTTGTATGGAACATTTTCCTGCGTTCTTTATTGGTGTTTATTTGTACTTTACATCGTATCATTCTGTGGTCGCTGCCTACATTGACTTGATTTAGGACTTGGATGTCCTTGACGATATCGTTTTTGTCCGTTAGGATGTAATCTATTTCGTTTCTTGTTTCGTGATTGGGGCTCCTCCAAGTCCATTTCCTACTGGGTCCCTTCTTGAAGAAGGTGTTCATGATTTTGAATCCATTAGCCGTCGCAAAGTTTACAAGATCTTCTCCTCTCTCGTTGCGTATTTTGTATCCAAATTTGCCGACGCAATGTTCATTTCCTTGTCCTACTTGTGCGTTGAAGTCTCCCATGATAACATTGAAGTGTTTTCTGGTGTCTTGGAGTAGGGAGTTCAAGTCATCATAGAAGTTGTCTATTTCTTGTTGGGTTGATTGTGAAGTGGGAGCGTAGACTTGGATTATATTGAGTTTGTATCGCTTTGAAAGTTGTATGGTGACGCTAGCTACCCGGTCAGAGACGGCTTTGAAGCCAGTTACATTGTCTTTCAGGTTTTTATTGATGAGAAAGCCAACTCCACTTTGTTTTACTTTCTCTTTACCGTAGCTGTAAAGAAGATGCTAAAATAAACAGTTCAGTGTTAAACTTCCTAACTGGAGTTCTCCAGGAGAGTGTTTTACTGTCTGGGCTAAATTGACAAGTCATGGATAACTACGAAAATTTATCATACAGATACAAGGACCTATTCATCATCATTGTTATCTTCTTCTTCTTCTTCTTCTTCTTCTTCTTCTTCTTATTATTATTATTATTATCATTATTATTATTATTATTTTGGAATCTCACACCAGTTGCCTGGTGTCTTCTTCTTCTTCTTCTTCTTCTTCTTCTTCTTCTTCTTCTTATTATTATTATTATTATTATTATTATTATCATTATTATTATTATTATTTGGAATCTCACACCAGTTGCCTGGTGGTAACCGCTGGAGTTTGAGTGACAGCAAGTCTCCTCAAGTCTCCAGCCCTCCTCTCCTAGTACTCATAGGTTGCAGCAATTCTGCGATTTACAATTTCACACCGGTTGCCCAGTGGTTATCGCTGAAGGCTGAGTGACAATAAGTCTCCTCAGGTCTTCAGCTAACGTCTCCTCTCTCTTTCGCATATCATGACAGAGCTACTATTCGTTGCAGTCCTTATATCTCTAGCACCTTCCTCAGTATCCGTGCAGTTCCCAGTAGTGCTGTGGTCTGTACGGTCTCTATCCTCCCCCTAATCCCGATCTCCTCCAGTCTCTCCCTCAGCGTTAGGGGGACAGTTCCTAGTGCTCCCACTATGACCGGTACTACCCTGGTTTTCATGTTCCACATTTTCTTTAACTCCCTTGCTAGGTCCTGGTATTTTTCCCTTTTTTCACCCTCCTTCTTTTTTACTCTATGGTCTGCAGGTACAGCAACGTCTAGTATTTGGCAGGCTTTCTTTTTTTTGTCTACTATTACTAAGTCCGGCCTTCTTGCCTGGATGAGGTGGTCAGTTTGGATGTCAAAGTCCCACAGTAGTTTGTGGCAGTCACTCTCCAAAACTGCCTCTGGCTTGTGCTGATACCACTTTTCCCCATGGTTGAATCCCATTTGTTTACTTAGTTCCCAGTGTATCATCGTTGCTACTCTATCGTGTCTATGCTTATACTCCTTCTGGGCGAGTTGGCTACATTCACTAGTTATGTGGTTTACTGTCTCATCTCTTTCACCGCACATGCGGCATTTGCTGTTTGTCTGTGTTCTGTCGATTTTTGCTTTTATGTAGTTTGTCCTTATGCTTTTGTTTTGGGCTGCCATGATGAGCGATTCTGTTTCTCTCTTAAGGTTCCCCTTTCGTAACCACGTCCATGATTTCTCGTCTGCTATATCTTTTATCTGTCTTTCAAACTCGCCGTGCAATTTTTTCCCTTCCCACTTTTCTTTTCTAGTTTGCTGTACTGTTCCATTGTTTTCTACTTTATTGTTTGTTGCACTATCCCTCGCGCTCTTTATGATTTCTTCACTATTTGTTTGCACATATCTATCTAGGACTACTTTAGCTCTCTGGACACAATCTTCTATGCTGATGAGCCCCCTACCACCTTCTTTTCTCTTAACGTATAGTCTATCTGTATCATCCCTGGGGTGTAATGCTTTATGCATCGTCATAAGTTTCCTTGTTCGCCTATCCATTGATTGGAGCTATTATTATTATTATTATTATTATTATTATTATCATTATTATTCGTTCAACTCCATCTCATTGAAGCTTCAGTTTTTTATAGATCTAACTTTATTTTTCCTGAAATATCATGGAGAAAGAGTGTTCGAATATTGGACGAGATGTTTCTAATTCAATTCGTCTGTGTTGATAGAGGAACAAGCTTTCTTTATTTCAAATAGCCTAACCACTTCCACCGACGGAGTCTTATGTGGTCCCACCGTGCAGGCCTCAAAACGCTGGTTTTCAAAAGACAAAAAGCAAACAAATGCTTGAGCTTAAATGTTTCAGTACTTGACTAAAATATGAGACTTACCGGTAGTTTTATGTGTTTCATGATCCAAGCCATGTAATCATGACGTATTCAAGTTATGTGTTTAAATTATGTGCTTTGACGTCATTTATCCATTCGTGTAACTGTTGTCAGATCTCACAACAAATATGTGTAAGCGTAGTTTTAACTTACAACCCTTTGATAAGTCAGGTTATTGAATATATGTATATATTGCACATCTGATACCGGAATAAAAGGCAACTTAGTTTATAACAAATCGGTGCAAAAGGTTTCTATTGTCAAACAAATTAATTACATTTGGTGCCGTGACCCAGCCTATATCATTCTATTGCAATAACTCTTTGAGCTGAATGGAGACTCAATTTGAAACTCTCTGAGGTCTATCAGATTTGACTTATATTTGAAGAGGGCAGGAGAATACTCCTACCGAAATATTCCAATCTTGAAAAAAGGCTGTTAATGCCAGTCCGAAAGATATTGTCCGATGTTATCTTATTTTGAATAAACTGTCACATCTCATTTTGCTTTAAAAAAAAATTAAATAGATATTTGCGCCATCTTCCCACAGGAACTGAACAACGTGGCAGAAATCCATCCAACATCTGTTTGGACTAAGGAACTCATTTTGTTACTCTTGTCGTTACGATGTTTCGGCAGATTCATTCTACAGCCTTTTTTTTGTAAAGTGGACGGATAGGGTACGTGTTTGTCGTGACCCTTTGGGATGTGATGACACTAGGGTGCACTGCTGGGAAACAACTAGCCGGTCGTGACGGTGATGTTTCGAACCATGTTCTACTAAAGAAACATTAGACCCTTCCCTATCATTTATGCAGAAGGTACTTTGTTGCGAACCATCAACTTCAACTCCATTGAGGACTAAGTACATCTTCTCCATGGCAAGTCTTCTAAAATCTCAATGGCATCTTTCAACCCGACAATGAGCCCTGTCAAACTGCAAGATTTGAACGGAAAATGAAAATGTCTTCTCCTGACCCCTAACCTCTCTAGATATAAATTCTATTGAGCATTTTTAGGAAGGGTTTGGCAATCAAGTTCGCTCCTGCACAACCTTCATCACGTACATCACATTATATTCTAGAGGAAACATTTAGAGGTCATTTAGAGTCCATAGCTGATCGAGTAAGAGCTGTTTTGCAGGCACGTTGAGGGCCAGCGCTTTATTAGACAAGTGATCATAACATTTTGGTTCTTCAGTGTACGAATAAGAATCACGTAAATAAAAAAATAAAAATCTATTTTTCTGGTTTAATGGTTTCAATCATTTCTTGGATTGGGCATCATTGATTTGCAAACATTGGGTCACGGACATTTTTTGTTTCATTTTAGGAATTGATAAGACTTGATACTTTTGTTTCCAAGAGTCAAAAATCATTGGCTACCCTTTCATGGGTCAGAAGCATTCTTACCACATTAATTTGATTAAAGCTCGGATGATCAACAGAAAGCGGAGAGCAAGTAAACTGCCCCAGCCAGATTATCCATCAGGCACCGGTGCCATCATGTACTGTGCCAAGGTAAGTGATTTGTATGGGCCTCTTATACGATCATTTGTTGATGTAGTGTACGGTAGTAACCCGCTTATCGCCACCCGGTTTCGAGCTTTATTCGCTATAGTGATTTTTACCCGAACATTTTTCGTAATGAAAAGAGAATTGCATTATTTCCAAAATGGATAATCGCAAAAGAGGGCATCATGGAGAGTCTCCTATCGTACGCTTTAGTTAATGAGCCATGGATATGAGATTAAATGCAAACACATACATATACGCTATAATTCATCATGTAACAATACACATCCAAACCTAGTGATT
Organism: Thysanoteuthis rhombus; assembly: GCA_963457665.1. Taxonomy (NCBI): domain Eukaryota; kingdom Metazoa; phylum Mollusca; class Cephalopoda; order Oegopsida; family Thysanoteuthidae; genus Thysanoteuthis; species Thysanoteuthis major. Next base: position 28,491,581 of record OY735209.1, on the reverse strand, counting down.
TTTCACTAGTTCCGAAAAGTATGCACCAGCTGAGATATGTGGCCCTGATCCATTCCATCTTGTTGAGGCTCAACAACGACAGCATAAATTTTAAAACAATGAGAATTGGCCTAATTGAGGCGCGGCATCAAAGTGGGGAGAAGTGATCTGGAGACGCTACCCATGCTTTGTTATGAGGATCACCTCTAGCACTGTTTCGCTTAACGCTGCAATTCAGGTGACTCAATAAACCCAAAAGAAATTGGTGATATGGACCCATTTTATGATGACCAGTCGATGTTGCTAGTGGATCAGGATTAGATGAAGCGTTTGCTGGTAGATTTAAACAACCACTACACATCAATAAACTAGTTAGTCACTTAATAAAAACCGCCAAAGATCAAAATCTTTCAAAACCATGTCGTGTTCGAGGGATCAATTGAAAGATTTGAAAAGAATGTGATCAATGAATGTGTTATCTCTCTTGCATTTTATTGAACAGTGATATGAACGAGACAAATTTAGAAAATACTGGCTCTGCTAAGCCCATGATAGAGAAATGTGGCAGATCCTGAGGAAGGTCTACGTCCAACGACGGACGTTAAAAGACTGATGATGATGATGATGATGTTGATGATGATGATGATCACTAAGAGTCTGAACCTTCAGAAACACAAGCGTGAATGCAACTGGATGCAAACCAAGTGACCAATTTAGCATAAACTTACCTAGCAAATTGAACCCTACTCTAAAAACCTATTAAAAACAAACAAACAAAAATTGAATGCATGATACTTAGCCATCTAGCTGTCATCCTACCAGAACGACTTGAAAACTGGAGAAAATGTCGACTTTTTTTTTATTGAAGTTTCCTAAAAGAGCAAATGATGTGTTCAAATACTGTTTATCTGTAATTAAATATTTCAATTTTGAAGTAAAGAGATTCCTGATTACATCGATTACAATACGATCCTAAAAATCGTTGTAATATGATAAATCATATACTTATGCCCAAGTCAGATCAACCAAGAAATCGTAGACGGACCACCTGCCATTTATTGACTATCTATACTAGTTTAAGTACCCGTCTACGTCGGGTAAAAGGTCAACTCTTTGATCGTAGCAGTTTACATGCAATTAAACGGATTAATGAACGAAGATTGAATCGCTGAGAAAAGTCTCGACGTAACATTTTGAAGAATGCATTTGTTTATGGATTGAGCCTCAAAATAACTTTCATTCTAATCCATGGTCAACTCTTCCGTGAATTTTCATTGAAATTCATCAAAATTCGTTTGGAGATATTGTAATAGACGTATATAGCCTCGATACTTGGGGGGGTTACATCGTGATCATGAAAATCAATTTTCCTATCTCTGCAGAGAGAATCACATGAAATAAAATGAATTGAATAAAATCAAAAACTTTTTCAATATTCAATTCAATTTCATAAATAGATATTAATGATATTCCTCTGCATATAATGAAAGGAAAAACGGATATATTTCGGCTTCTTTTGCCTCTGGCGACATTAAGATAAAAATAATTTCCAAATGTGTTCGGCATATATTATGTGTTTATTGAATACTTCATGCACTTTTATCTATATCTGTGAGTTTTTGTTGAAATATCCTAGAATTCATTTCACCCTCTCGACAAAGTCCTCATGCGTCTTGACATACCTAGAGACTTCGTGGTTATTTTCGTGATGTTTCTCTTCGATCAATAAGTCTATCTAGTTGTCAGCATTGAAACAACAACCTGAAGCTGTTAACGGGTGGTTCTTGAAAAACACGATTATATTTTAGATGCGTTAGCATCTGTAGCGACGATTGTCGTCACCAACAAATACACCGTAATGTTAATCACGTCCTTTCCCCACTGTTATCGATTTAAATTTTGCAGAGTTACATCCCTTGCCCAGTATTTCGAATTGAGGCTTTTTCTCCTTCTAAATCTATTTGTTTTTGGTTGCGTTTGAATATCAAAATTGTCATTTCAATTGTTTTAAAAAATATCCTTATTTAATTCTTAGTAGTATAATCAGTAATATTTTTTATAAAAATACCAGATATAAAATACACAGTTGAGATTATATCATGTTTATTTTTCTAATAGGATGTGACGTGTTTCCTAGATTTTAGACATGTCCAGATAATCTGTTATCAACATCAACATCATCAGTCTTCCAACGTCCGTCGTTGGACATAGATCTTCCCCAGGATTCGCCACACTTCTCTATCATGGGTGTCGCGGAGTTAGTACTTTCTGAATTTGTCTAGTTTGTCTCTCCATCTAATATTCTGCCGACCTCTGTTGCGCATGTGATCTCTGGGGATCTATGTTGTGAGTTGCGATGTCCATAAAAGTTGTTTGTTTTTTAATCAACTTTAGAGGTAAACTTGAAAATAAAGTTGTCAGTACTACCTTTGCTAGATCTGTACACAAGAAAAGAACAAGCGCATCTATTGTTCGACTTTCAGGCTTGTCTCCTAACTTGAGTAAAAGGTGTTTGCGATTCACACCTGTAATTTGCAAGAAAGCCATATGTGTTATTCTGCTAATTCTCTATATAAAATTGAGATCCAATTTCTACATCCTAATAAATACGTATATGATAATTTTTTTTTGCATTATGGAATATCAATGTTTCCGTGTAATTATATATATATATATATATATATATATATATATAGAGAGAGAGAGAGAGAGAGAGAGAGAGAGAGGGGGGAGGGAGGGAGGGAAAGAGAGAGAATTCAAAAGAAGATCCCAAAATGAAATAGAATCATATAAAACTTACTTTCAATCAGCACATGATTATTTTTCCCAATGATTTTTATACAAAATATAGATATTTAGAGAAAATGAATAACCAGATTTATATGTGAAACCCAAATGCATGTTCCAAATAACGTGTGTTAGCTGATAGATAATTTCAAAAATTTCAATGAAATTCTGTTTGCATAGACGAAACTTTCAACAGTGGACACGGTTCTTTCACAGATATGTAGCAGCCATCAGCAGTTCTCACATATCATCAGAGGATATCACATGTCAGAAGCAAGCTTGGCTACATATACCTACCTTAGCTCCATTAGGATCGGAATCCTTTAAGCTAAGGGTAAATACTAAGCCGAATGACGTTGAATCGGGATCAGAAGATCATGATGTACCAATCTCCCAAATGAAAAAGAACAATGCTCTTCGGATATTGGCATTCAAAACTCTGGAATTTACTTACCTCAAACACTGACCACTTGCTGATGGATATACGCAACAATCTCATCCAAAGAGAAAGCTGTCTTTTGTGACTCATTGATATTGTGCCCTTTTGTTTATAATTCATAGTATTAAAAGCTTAGTAACGCTAATAACCATAGTATACGCGCGCACACATACACACACACACATATATATGGAGAGAGATAGAGACAGAGAGGGAGAGAGAGAGAGAGAGAGATCACAACGAAATCATTCGTTCATTAATTTACGGTCTGCTCTGTTTCATTTGGTTGAGATTTTTGAATGAGCACCGTGATAATGTTCTCTTCCTTTTTACACCAGTGGTAAGATGACTTCTTCCTGAAGTTCAAATGATTGAAGATTAGGCTTCAACATTAGGGGAGTATTGAGTTATCTCCCTTACACTATCGAATAGCGAAAGAGAAAGGGAGAAGAAATGTCTCTTTCTCTTTGTTATCGCCGCAGTAAATTACGATTATATAGCTGTTGTCTAATCAGCTTGTATTCGAAATCACTTATTTCTGCTCAAATTGAATATTTTTTTTTTAATGAGATTTAATTTTCTAATAAAATTTAGTAAGTTATTGAGAGTGTCAGTATTATGGCTCAATTCTTTATTATATTTTTTGCTTCTGCTTGCAGTTTTATAAGTCAATTTCCTGTCTAATCATTCCTTCGATATTGGTAATATTTAGAGTGTTATCTTTGTAATGTTTTATCAACTGTTAGGTATTCAAAATAAACTGTGATTGGTGCCGACATCTAATTCCAATCTCCGATTTTGAATTTATGCTCATCCATGAATGCTATTATACTAAAAAAAAATGTTTTCAAGACATAAGGGACACCTTTACTATGAGTTTTGCCAGGTACAGGTTCTTTTTTGCGAACTTCCATTTAACCATTGATGTTTTCCTTTTTCTTCAAGATTCCAGTAATACTTGGATAGTTTTTTTTCTGTAATTTGTGTGTGGTAATGATGTTGTATGATTAGCCAGTCTAGCTTTGAAGTTAGGTTTAGAGACACCGAAATGAAATTTGTATTCGTTTGGATGTTCTAAACTGAAAATCTTGACTGTCTACGATCGCAGGCGTGAAGATGCAAGAGAGGTTCATCACAATGGACAAGCATAGCTATTCACACAATGCTTACGAAAAAAGTTCCCCGGAACTACTGTCTAATAATAGTGATCATACTACACGATAAAGGTGATAATAAAGGCCGTGGCAATTACCACTCCATAATTCACTAACTGACCCTTAGAAACTATTCTGTGTGAACAGATAGGCTTAAGAAGTGGCTACTTGACAACAGAGCACCTACAAACATCAAACTAGCTGACTGAGAAAGTGCCAAAAGGCTCTGTATACGATCTCAGGTGTTAAGCTCTCGTACTGTAATTTGAACCCGTCATGTCTTCTGCAGTATGCCTTTCTTATTTTTGTGTACATGGAGAGATCACAAGACAGCACAATATATCAGTGAGTCCTAAACTTCATAGAATTCATTAGAAAACTCAAATGGCAATGGGCTGTCCATGTTACAAGAATGCCAGGCAACCGATGGACATCACGACTCATAGATCCCCAGAGATCACATGCACAACCGAGGCCGATAGAGTAGAAAATTGAGAGACGAACTGGATAAATTCAGAAAGTATTGGCTCCGCCATGCCCAAGGTAGAGAGGTGTGGCAAATCTTCGGGAAAGTGTACGTTTAACGACAGCCGTTAAAAGACTGCTGATGATAATGATGATGGTATAGTTTCATTTGGGTTTTGATATTACGTTTTTGTACGCAAGTTTGTCTGTATCATATACATGTATGCACATTCATGCTTGTAACTCTTCTGTCACAGAAATTAAGAACGTACAAGTAATAATATTCCTTGTTTTTAAGTATATTTAATTCTTATTTAATTCATAATCCTACTAAAAACCTCTAAACCTCAAAAATAAAAAATACAACCGACCGACACTTTGATAGAGAACGGTGAAATCCCAGGCATAACAACAGACGAAGTAGTTTCGGCGCCACGGAATTTGAAAATCGGAAAAGCCCCGAGCGAATAATCATAGATCTTTTAGAAGATGCTGGAAAGGTTAATCACAATGGAAAAGCATAATCATTTTCAAAATGATTACGAAAGAAAAAAAGTTCTCCAAAACTTCTGTCTAATTCTAGTGATCATACAACGCGAGAAAAGAGATAATAAAAGGTCTTGGTAATTACCACCCCGTACTTTACTACCTAACATTTCGAAACTATTCCAGAAGATGCGAACAAATAGCTTAACAAACAATTTAGTTGTTAGCCAACTGCGTGTACAGGAAGGCTTTAGAGGTGGCTACTCGCCAACAGAGCACCTACCCACATTAAACCAGCTGATCGAGAAGTCGCAAGAATACGATAAAACCACTTTGTCTGGCTTATGTAGACGATCAAAACGCCTTTGATTCGATCGGATCTGACAGTCTTCAACTCATTGCAAGAACAATTTATAAATGAATTATATATAAGTAATAGAGAACATATTCGAAAATGGCACTTCATTAGTGAGACTTTATAAAAATACGAACAAGATAAAGATTGGAAAAGGAGTGAGATAAAGGGATATAATATCACCCAAACACTTTACTGAAAGCCTTGGAAAACAGACTGACGAACGCGAGTTAAAATGTAGACAGGGAATATTTTAACAATTTGAGGTACTGTAATTGATATCAGAAACTGCGGAGGATCTACAAAACATGTTTAGAGACTTGAATAGAAAAGGCCAAAAATAGATCTAAAGACAAAAGGTGTATTCAAAAACCGAAAAAAAATCCGTAGAAATAGACGGTGAAGCTTTAGAAGAAGTTGGGGAATGCATTTACCTAAGTTTAGCGATAAAGCCGGAAGACTATCACGGATAGGAAATAAGACAGTCCATAACTATTGTCTGGGAAGCATTCTGTATAAATACAGACATACTGAAAAGCGAATTGTCAATAAGCTTAAAAACGTAAAGAATATAATCAATGCAAGATACGAGCCATGATGCACGGGTGCAAAACCTGAAAGCATACAAAACCACACCATAACAAACTCAGAATAGCATAGAGAGCAATGGAAAGAGCAATGTTAGGAATAGCCCTCAGCGATAGAAAAAAGATTAACATAAATCCTAGGGAGGACCAGAGTGAAAGATATTGTAGAAAGTAATTAAGCAGCAAAAATTGGGATGGACAGAACACGTGGCAGAGAGAAGCGACAGTAAATGGAACAAAGAGATTAACCGACTGGTGTTTGGTGGGACAGAAAACGCAGTAGGAAAAGACCAGGTACAAGATGAGGAGATGAGATTGAAAAGTCTACATGGCTGAGATACTCATCTTAAGAGGAGACGGGAAACGACTGCTGCTGCTGAAGATAAATGTAATTTTGGACGTCTGTTTGTATATGCTCGTCTTTCATGATTGTCCGAGCGGCCTGAGCGGTAACGTTAGTGAAGGAGTGGGCAACAAGAAAGACGTGACTGACTGTCCTAGCTGGGCTGAGCTGGGCCGGGCCGGGCTGGTACACTATCGAGGGAGTTGGCAAAAAGCAGACCGGCTGGATTAGCCAATTTTTCGAATAGATCTGCCAGATTTCTTTCCAAATTATCCAATAAAGATCTACGATGGCCGGTTATATCCGATGTTGAGGGTAATAAACGTAATTTGTTATTGATTCTCAGTGCTAGCTGAATACTCACCCTTGCGGGCGAAGATAAGTTGCTGGAGAAAAAAAGGGAGTCATCCTAGAGATAAGTAGCGTAAAATTACATTTCTGTTTGAAGAGCGTAAATTATTTTTGATATATCTGTCCAACAAACTTTTTTTTCGGGGAAGATGGACCTGATTGTGAAGTTTTATACCCCCATCACGATCCAAACCTTTTCTGTAATCTGCTTTTTTTTCAGCGTTCAGTTTTTTGGTCTTGTTCAATGCCTTTCATCTCTCTTCCTCGTCTCTCTTTTTCAGCGGTCCCGTTTTGGGGTATAATTCCTGCCGAATCCCTTTTCCCCCTTAAGCGGATTTTCTCAACGATTATGCAATCATCGACTTGCAACACCTCCCCCAACATCTTATTACTGTCTCCCCTCTCTCTTATGTTTTTTTTTTATCTCTCTTGGATTCTGCTGGGTGAAATGCCACAAGATTCCATCTTCATTTCTTTTTCTAACCCATTTCATCAAAGATTTTCCTTGTTACCGTGTTTTCCTTTCCTCTTGAGCACTCCCATGATCCCCCATCTTAACTCTTTTTTTTTTTTTTAACGTCCTTTCGATTTCCCTGGGCGCCTTCTTCAGTGTTTTTTCTATCTCCCCGGGGTCTTTTATCCTCTCCGTCTTCTTAACTGCATATCTGCTTACCTCTCGGCACTTCTGAGCGCCATGCAATATATTTGTTATCTTTGTGTGTTCCGTATATCCTTTCCGGAATGGATTCACGTTCGACGTGCATCCACTTATCCCAGCGATTGCAGACGAGAACTCTCTCTTCCCTGGATACAGCATCTTTTATAGATTTTCTTCATCTCAAATGTAGTCCTTTTCTTCCAGTTCTTCTCAATGGCTATAATAATAAATATCAAGAATAATATTTTGTCTATAGATTTTTCAACATACATAAACGTATTTATACTAAAATCGTCCGTGTGAAAAAAATCACGCGTTGGAGAAAAACAAATCATCTAACGCTAAAAAAAACAACAAACAGACAAAAGAAAAGAGACAAAAAATGTTATATTTTTTTGAGCCCTGTACATGATTTTGCAAAAAAATAGTTCTTACATGTGGAGCTTCGAAAGAGAAGTCCATTCTCTCCAGCTACTGTCTCCTTCCTCTTGAGTGAACGCAGGAGTTTGCAGGGACCGGCCCAGGGTGTGCGAGAAGTTATTTGATTTCCAGGCAACATTGGGAATTCTTACACTTACACTTACACGCACACACACACAGACACACCATACACACACACACACACACAGACACACACACACAGACACACACATACACACACACACACATACACACACACACACACACACACACACACACACACACACATATATATATATATATATAATGTAAATTAGTATGTCTGGTTGTATGATGATTATTTGTCTGGTCAGAGTTCTATTATAACTTAGGAGTTATTATGTGAAATATCTCACCAGAGCTAATAAACCGTGGTAGGGTTGTGAAATGAGATAGCGTGTTACCATGACAATAGATAATAGTGTCACAGAAACGCTATTACTTTGAAACAAAAACAAGTTTAAAAACAATTAGTGTGTGACTGACTGAAATGAAGAAAGTATTCATTGAATTGGTGAGTGAGTGAGTGAGTGAGTTAGTTGGAGAAAGACTGATTTATTAAGTGAGAAGCTTAAAGAAAGTAAAGAACAATTTAGTGAGTCTCTCCTTTTCCTTCTCTTTTTCTCTCGTCTTCTTTTATCTGTTGCGTACTTCGTGATAACAACGCCGAAAGTGAGCAAGGGGAAGTAGAGTTGCCAGATAATTGGAGACGTTTCCGAACAAAACACGCACAACTTACCCTAAATGGTGATTGTTCATAAAACACTACAGTAATCTCAGCACACACCAAAAACAAACAAAAATTCATCAAAAGTCTATTGCAGCAAATTAAAAATGCCTCAGAATTTTGAAATGGTCTCAACAAAAACTTCATGGCCAAACATTTCTTTGAAAGGTCAAATTTGGCCATACCGTTTTTCTAATTTTTCATCAAATCAATATTCAAATTCATTTTGAAATGATACGAGTTATATTTTTAATGAAATAAGTTTCTTCCTCTGACTTTTCATTCCTACTTCACGATATCAGTTGTGATTTTCTTTAGGACTTTATGTCTGAGATCATTCTTTAAAACAGCTTTTGGGACTTTAAAGAATATCACAATCATGCTCCTTAGTGCTGATCAATACATAATAAAACCACGTCATTTTTTACGGGTATATGCTAGTACATCTATAAATGTGGTTGGTGCAGATACAGAAATTAGCATTTCATGGTAACTTAGAGTTTCACGCTACTGAAATCATATATATATATATATATATATATATATATATATATATATATATATATATATATATATATATATATATATATATATATATGTAAACACTGGATTAGACACAAAAAACAAAAATGATTTGCCTCAAAATTCATCTGAATATCTCCCCAAAATGGCACAAAAGACTTAGAGTGGGCACAACATCAAGACCTGTTTCTCTCAATTTTTAGCAAGATCCATTTGTGTCCTCTCTTTCTTTCTCTTTCTCTCACTCCCCCTCTCTCTTTCTCTCTCTCTCTCCCTCTCTCTCTCTCTCTCTCTCTATATATATATATATTTTTTTTTCATCCTTTCTCTATATTTTCCATCTGTGTTTCACATCTATCCAACTCAGTCTCCTTGAAAAAAAAAATATATATATATATATATATATATATATACATATATATATATATTTATATCTGTGTGTGTGTGTGTGTGTGTGTACGTCAGTCTGTCTGTGTCTGAGTGTGTGTGTGTGTGTATGTGTGTGCGTGTGTGTGTGTCCGTCCGTCAGTCTGTCTGTGTCTGAGGTGTGTGTGTGAGTGTGTGTGTGTGTGTGTGTGGTGAGGAAAATGAAGTGATTTATCCGACGTAATGGTCAATCTAATAGACAACGTGGAAAGACTTAGGAAACTGGATTGAATTTATTTCAGTTGCGTGTTTCGAGAAACCGTTCGCTCTCGTTGTCTATCATCAAATGGGAAAAATGATAGGATTTTGTGAATAACAAGAATGGGGGACGGGAGGATGAGGCGAGCTTATTGTTTTTTTTCAAAATTCGTTATCTTCATTGGTGTAAAAAGATTTCATCTCCAAGTTGAAATCATTTGTCTATAAGTGAAATTGAAAGGGTTGTATGCGTATATATTTTAGTCTAGTCATTGTTATAGAAAAAAATGTATGTAAAAAGCATGTGTACATTGCGTTGTTGTGGATGAAGGGGAATACGAATGTGGTAATCCAAGATTTTTGAAGAGTGTAACTAGTGTATTTTTGTAGTGACCTGTTTCTCGAAACATGTAACGGAAATAAATTCAAAACTTTTGTGTTTCCATATTGTCTATTGAATTGCTCATGTAACTATATGAAATAGCAAACTACATATATGACATAAGATATACATTAATAGAAGTGACACAAACAGCGAGTTACGTCTGTTTTTATGAAAATGTACATACTATACCATGATAATGAATTACATGTAAATGTTGGGAAAAAAGTGACTGAAGTGATGGAAAAGACATTTTGAAAGAGTTTTTTATGTTAAGTGTTTAAAGCTGTAAAGCTTTCTTGACTATATATATATATATATATATATATATATATATATTGAGGGAAACAAAATTAATCGACATTAGCACCTTCTCAGACAAATCCGGCCATGTAGCCAACAGATACATCAAATCCAACAGTTTTCTTACATTCTTGCAACATGACCAGCCCCTGACTCCTGTTTTTCTCTAATGTACTATGCTATCTTGTAATCTCTCCATGTGCACCTTGCATGGTTTTCAGCAAGAGGATCAGTCTTTTGGTTAGGTTCTATGTTTCAGCTATATAGGTGACTATCGGGAGGATACATTGGTTGTATACAACTCTTTTTAGAATTAATGGGATTTTCTTGTTCTTGAAAATTGAGCTTGTTCTACCGAAAGCCCGTCAGCCTCGAATGATCCTTCGCTCGATTTATTTTTCTTTTGAGGATTTCATGGAGATTCGTGTCCAAGTTAGATGTCTACTTTCATCAGCTATGTATTCTCTACTCTTATCGTTGTTTCTCTGTCCTCAACATGTTTGTTGTACATTACTTTCAATTTCTGAGGTTCATATCATGTTTTAACCTTTTTGCTCTCTTCATTCAGTTGATTTAGCATTCTTAGGAGATCACGAAGGTTTAAGCAAGAATGACGAAGTTGTCAGCAAATTTGAGGTTACCTACATATTGCTGTCTATCTTGATTCCTTTATTTGCCTAGTCTGCAGCAGACTGCAAAGAGATGGGGTGAACTGGTGTCGCCTTGCCTTGACACTTTTTCAAGCTGGAAGGGATCAGAGTCCTTATAAATGCAAATACGAGAACAAATATATAAATAGAGATAACTTGATATGTACACACATAAAGACACACAGAAAGATGTATATAAGTAAATTCAATCATATCATAATGTATATTCATGTCTGTAACTATCCCTACGCATATATTCACAAGCATCAACACACACACACACACACACACACACACACAAACAAACAAACGTATATTCAGAATGCCATGTTTCGTATGAATAAAATTTCTTTAGTCGAAATAAACTAAAGAAAACTCATTTGTAGAAAACACTACGTTCTAAATCGTCATTTCACTTTCATAATGTGACCTAAATGAATATTGATACGTGTTGATGTCTGGTTATCTTTTGAAAATGGTCTGCATGTATTATTCTAATTGAATGTTACGTTCAAAAAAATTATTATTTTCATGATCAAATTGATTTCCACTCTAAACCAATCACTTTTTAATGCTTTGATCGTCTTTTCATAAAACTTTTTTGTTTTGGGGCCATCGCTATCTCTAATTAATGCAAACCCACTATCTCTGCATAATCCTACGTCTGTTTTCCAATGAAAATGTCACGAATACCCAGTTTATATAAACATAAGGTCCGAAATCTGAGTAGAATCAGAGGCTCCCGTAGGTACATCAAAGTTATTTTTTTTCAGAGGTTATGCTTTCATTTTTTTTAGGATGCTCTCATTTCCAACAATGTTTCATAATGTAAATGACTTATGTTTTTTTCGTGAATCTTTTGCCGAGATCTATTGCACTGATGCAAAAATTCCCCTTAATTGACGGATAGAAGTTGACAGTAACAAACAGAATAGATGTTGCTTTTTTATTGTTTTTCAGATATTTAAACCAATTAATTACTTCTATCATGTTACTGTTCTGTTGACTGACTTCCATTTTTGACGGATTGATAATTGTAGTTTGTAGTTTATTGCAGAAATTTGTTTTTTTAGTCATTGAGTCGAATATAGGATTCGGTACTTGGAATCATACTTACTCCGTCATTAATATTTAATTTCTTGCGCAATATTATCTGTTTCGTTATCAACTGCCCATATTGTTGTGATAGATTCTAATTGTCTGTTTTGTTGCTGTAGATGTTATATTTTTGGTTTTTAGGCAATTGTGTGATGTATTTTGTTCAACTTCAAATATGTTTAAAGATTGATCAGCCTTAACATAAATCATCTGGGATTCCTCGATGGTTTCTTTGAACGCAGGTTCGAGCCCTGCACGATGCTTATTTCTTTATTCTGATTTACTGCTAGGGAACAGCGGTGCAGCACAAGATATAGTTCTTGCTGAAACGATTTTATACTTAACACATTCTGTCAGATATAGATTGTCTATCTACTACTGATGTACATACATATATACGTATACATTCATCAACTTGGATATCAAGATGCTGCCAGATCAGCAAGTATCTATGGAGCTTTCATTGACCATGACTATAGCCTTTTGTCGGTCAAGAATATTTCTTTTAGGTTCCCATGAAGGCCTTTTATGATCGGTCTTTCTTTGAAATCTTTTTTGCAGCATCTGAATTAATATTCAAATGGATTATTTTCATCTGTTCGTGTATACAATGTGCTCCTGCTTAGGAGATTCACCTTCAGAGGCGTACGTTTGCCTTTTTGAAACGCTCTTATTAAAGCCAAAGGGTTATCAGCCTTTGGAATTTCACAACAAATGGAGGAACCAACGTAGAACAATGTTTCTTAGCCTTGGGTGCACACAACCCTAAAAAGGCGCAAAGTAATTTTGATGCGTGCAGGAAGAGGGTGAAGATAAAATGTTTTGTTTCAGTTAAATTGCTCATGTATCCTATTTCTGGTCTTTTTTTGTGCTGATATATACAATTTTTTGTTAATGATATCTTAACACAGATTTCAGGCTCGAGAACCAATAAAATACAACATTGTGTTATTCATAATTTTCAATTAAATTAGCCAATTTTGTCTTTTTTGCAGTGCGAGAATGATTTTGAAATCTTGAAGGGCTACAAGCCGTCGAAAAGGTCAAGAGCCACAAATTAAAACACAATGGATAAAATGCTTTTCCTTTGAATATTCTTTCAATTGCTAAAATGTCTTTAAACAAATGTTTATACACTAACTGATGCTTCTTTTAACGTGAAACTGAATTTCCTAGGAAATAATTCAAAATCTAAGAAAATGAGTCCCTTGTGAACATACAAAAACGAATATCGTTATCGTAATACTTGTTTGTATCTCCTTGCTTGGTTGATACTAATCTTGACTGATTGCAGATGCAATAAAGATTTGAGCAGATTTCTTTCGGATAGAGAATGACTGTCAGTTTTATTCCGGTTATCCTGGTGTTTTGCTATATTCCAGGATTAGGTTTTCTCATTATATTATTCGGACTATGTTCTTGATCTTTGTTGAATTTCCTGTCTTGTCAGAAGTTATGATAAGAAGTGAACTGAAGAGAAATAACCTACCTACCTAGGCCAATGGCACCTTTGTGCCCCTTCAAAGTACTTCTCTTTGGGCCTCACGCACTTCTTTGGGTTGAAAGACCTGATTGATATGATATTTTCTAAAACAATACCTACACCAGACATGAATAATGGGCACAGTTCGATGGCACCTCCCTGTCAGCTGAGTGTGTGTGCCCCTGCATACTTCCTGTCACATCCCTGTGATTGTTCACTGCGTCGCATTGCAACAGGGGAGCGAGAGTCCTCATCCAGCGAGATCACCGGGAAAAGACTCTTCTCTTCCATAGGTCATTCAAACAAGTCAGTTGCTCACCGAAGAAATTTTCTTTGAATACCTCTAAACACTGAGAAAACTGCTTTCCCAATAGATTTCGGATCTAGTAACGATTTTCTTCGTATTGAATTCTTCGTAGTTAACCCACTTCTCATGACTATATTATCAAAAAATGGCTTTTTTTCTGTCCAGTAAGACGATGAGAACAAATGTTCAAACACAGTCTGATGATTCTTTTTATATGCTCATATGGAACCTGATTTCCTCAGAATCTAAGAAAATGGGTTCCATGGGAAGATGCCAAAACAAATATCATCATTTTCTGAACATTTGTTCTTATCTTTTTGCTTGGTAGATACAACGGTTGACTGGTTGTAGATACAATGAAGACTTGAGCAAGCTTTCTAGACACTTCTAAGATTTCCCTCTGACAGTGCTAAAGATGGCACCAAATACTCTTGCATCAATCCAATACATACACATACAATATCCTTATTATTGGGAAAAAAAGAATCAAATAAACTCAGAAATTAGCACAGAAGAAAAAAAACTACCTTTGCGCTTTCACCATTGAATACTCGATCAATCATAGCTGATTCGGTAACTAATATATAATTTTAGGAAGCTTGTCGAACCGATCTGCAAATATGATACATTATTTCATAAAAATTGGTTTCAATCAAGATAATTACTCGACCCTCAAGATATCATGTGAAAAACAACAAGTGAAATGGAAAAAAAAAAAGAAATGAAAGAAAATGTTAACCACGAAGCAATTTCAAATACACTAAATTCAAAGATTAATAGTGTCAATAATTCTTCTGAGAAATTGGGACATCTTGAATAAAGCATTCTTTGGTTGACAAGAGAGATCATTAAACAGGAAAAAAAACTCATTGGTTATTAACATATATGCATGTACTTATGTTTGAAATATACATATGAACAGACTGGGATATATAGACAGATAGATATGGACGGACTGAGGTAGATAAATTGATAGATAAATAGACAGACAGGCATGGTCACATATTGTGGCCTGATTATTATAAAGATAGTCACGCAGACCTATTCGGCTGCGTAGTGAAATCGATCTGAACTGGTGCTCAATTTCTTTGTCCGGGGGACAGACATAGTTACGTCAAGTAAACAATTTGAGTTCCCTGGTTTATAAAGATGGATTTACATATCGATTCATCGATGCAGTGAGTTCGACCATCACAGCTGCACTTATACAAAAGCCGGTTTTAGAAAAATAGAAATAAAGAAGAGAATTCATTGAAAAAGAGAAGTGAATTCATAAATTATATTGTTACAGATTCATGTCATGATTTTTCACCAAAATATGTTGAAAATAATTTACGATGTCCAATGAAAAACGAATTTACGCGGCTAAACCATAATTTTACCTATTCATGTTCATCCGAGCATCTGAAATGAAACGAAAATAAAATTCATTTCATTGCTATTCATTCAATCAAAAACAATGAATCATTTGTATCATAAATCAAACACATAGATCATACGGTATTACAAATCTTTTTTTCTTTCAAATGAATCCTTAAAGAGCTTATTTCGACCGACGCTCATCGGGGGATGACCCATAAAAAAACGTTTAAATATACTGTTTAGTAATATAAGAACAACCTCAGAAAATGTCCTTTAAAACGGCAAACGAAGACGTTGAAAATATGTACAAAGAATTACAGTCGTAATCACAGGAAATCATTACGCGCTTAAGATGCAGTTGAAAAAAAAAGATAGCTTAAAATCAAATTACTTTTGTTTGCATAGTGCCAGTCTTTTTGGTTCTGATGTGCATTGACTCCAAAAACCCCAGAGGGATAAGGATATCTTCCAATACTAACAAATTCGAATCAGTCCCCATTTTTTTTAATACCAGAAAAATCTGGTGTTGTATTTAATAGTAGAAATATAGCTTAAACATGGAACCTCACAAAGAGACAGACTCAAAGAAGCATGCAACGTGCACATGAGAGAATAATGTCTTTTAACGTCTGTCGTTGGACATAAACCTTCCCAGAGATCCGCCATATTTCTCTGTCATGGGTGTCGTGGAGCCTGTATTTTCTGGACTTGTCCTGTTCATCTCTCCATCTTGTATTTGGTTGGCCTGAATTTTGCATCTGATCTCTGGAGATCCATATTTTGAATCGTGATGTCCATCGTTTGTCTGCCATTCTCGCATCAAGACCGGCCCATTGCCATTTGAGTTTTCTAATTGATTCTATGGAGTCTCGAACACCCGTTCTCTTCCTTATATACTATGCTGTCTTGTGATATCTCCATGTTAGGTTGAGCTTGATTCCCTCATGCGCACGTTAAGTTTCAAAGTTGTCAGTATTGGACGACATTCATTCAAACTGGCGGTTTTGGAGTATATCAAAACTAAAAATGGACATTATGCTAACAAGAAGAATCCGTTCTTACGCTATAACTTTTTCAGGAAATTTAAGTGCATTTTAAACGCGTTTTGGTTTTCCATCATTACACCTGTGATTCTCTGCACGTGTTTTCATCATTTTTGTTTGCTCTTTTAAACGACATTTCTCGAATTTGTACTTATCATATATACAAAGTATATTCAAACATTTTCTGATGGGTCATTCCCTGAAGAAAATCAGTCGAAATAAGCTCTGAAATTTATTCGAAAATCAAAAAGAAATCAATTTTTCCCTCTATTCATCAGCTATGATTACGGGATATATTATAGAACAATAGATAGATAGATAGATAGATAGATAGATAGATAGATAGATAGATAGATAGAAAGAGAGATAGATGGGTATTAACATAGATAAATAGATAGATATAAACAAAAGAGATATATGAGCAAACAGATTGATAGATACGAACAATAGATAGAACGGATAGACAGATAGATTGATATGATCAATAAAGATATATGAAGAGTTAGATAGGTATGAACGATGGATAGATAGGAACATACATAGATAATTAGATAGATAAATATGAACAGACGGATAGATAAATAGATATATCGATGGATGAATAAGGATCGATCTTTCGATCATTAGATATAAATTAATTGAGAGTGAAATATTGCAATTACATATGTGACTGATGTTATATTTAGATAGTTTTTACTGGTCTTTTTTCTAAGCAAAAACATTCAAAGTAAAAATGAATCGATCCCTTTTATTGATAATCATGGCTAAACTCCATCTTAATTTTTAGTCGTTTTTATCACAGCTTTGTTCCTTCATTCTACGCCAATGGCTCGATTGGAAAGGAATAAGGAACAAGCTTCTAGTAATAACCTGACTCACATTTAGCCAGAGGAAGTCCAGTATACGCCCGACTACCAAGACCGTGGGATTCTTCTTCTCCAAATACAATTTTCACCGAAATTATATCAGAAATTTCATCTGGAAGAATTTTTTCTATCGACTTGAAACTTATATCCTCAGAATAACTCAGTACAAGTGGGGAGGGGATCTTAGATAAATGATTCATTTAACCCTTTTTGAAGAATATTGGAGGATTCATTGTTACCATTATGTATTTCAAGAACAAATTCAGAAAGAAGATTAAGTGCCATGAAAGCATTCTTAGAGGAATTTCACGATGCAGTGCAGAGCTCTTTTCGTCCCTCCTCATACATACACTGCACAAAGATCTTCGTCCATTAGCCACCCTGCTTTTCATCTGTCATAATCCTATTGGCTCGCCATGCTATATTCGGCCGCCGGTAAACGATGGAGTCATCTTATTTTATTAATGGACATATCGTATTGACTCAGAAATTTTGATACACAGCTTTGCCAAGAAACCCATGCCCCTCTGTGCCTCTGCAAGAAAATGTGTCCATGCATAATATATCAATATAATTATAAATACTCACAACAGAACTCAAAATGAATATGTTAACATAAATAACATAGATTTGGCAGAAATATATTTATGCAGTGGCACGAAATATTCATTTTTAGTGACATGTACCGACTTGTAATTGAACATTGTAAAATGAAATTGTTTAATAGTATTTTTTGTCTTTTTCATGTTATATCATTCTTGTTAAATGATTTTTCAAGTTTCCATATCAGCATATTGTGCTGGTACGCATTTTTCTCTCTGGTCCTGTTTTCTTCAAGTTTATGTCTCTTTTTAGAAGTCATTTTAATTTCTTGATGAACTGTAATCTTGGTACTTGTATTGAACATAGTGACTTCTCTCTCATTCTTGCTTTTCAAAAATATAGACTCGCCCTGAGAAAAACAAAATGTCCGACTGCACCTGAAGGATCGTGAACCGAATCCTGTATTTATTGAGGGCAACCAGACCGTTTAAATCACTAACCCATCCGGAACATGTTAATTAATTTATGTATGTAGAAATCTCAAACTATGATTTAGATTCTTGTTCCAAATTACCTGTTGCCTCCAAATGGATTAGAACAACCAACCAAACTAACCAGAACTAATAGCTTTACAGATAGCCAGTCCAATTCATATGTGCCTGATTTTTCCCTAATTTCTCAGGTACTAATATCGTCGGCCTCAAAAATAAAACAAATGAAAATGTACACACAGCTACCAGAAAATTTGCCCTCAACTACAGCCACGCTTGTTTTAAAACATGTCACCACGAGAGCATATAATACGTCAGAGCTTTTTGAAAAAATTATCTATTTCTGATTCCAGTTCACATGTCTCTGACCTTTTAAGATATAGTTCGTTCATACGAAAACTTTTAGCCTCGAAAGAAAAAAAAAAAAAAGACGATTTCAAGTTTTTATTGATATATCACAACTCCAATCCCCAGCCGGATACTCTAATCGTTGCATGGTGTGAAATATGTTGCATACATCTGTCGTGCCAAAGCAAGACCTTTTTTTTAAAAATTCTACCATACTAAAACCTTTTTTAAACTTACAAATGTAAGTATTCCTAGTTTGTTGTAACTTAAAACATTCAAATGGTCAAGTTGTATATGTCTGCATAGTTTTTGTAATTCAATTCTGAAGTTTAGGCATGCTTAGCATTCTTTTAGCATCTTCTCCCTCTCCAAAAACAAGAACTTTGTATCTAGTGTTTTCTAGAGTAATTTTCACCATTTGGTGTTGTAAATAATTCATTTGGAATAAAATCCTCTATAAGGCGTAGATTTTATCAAAATATTTCCAAAAGTTATTACAAAATTAAAATCGTCGCTTTGTGCAAAAAACTGGACTTAATCATGTGAAGGGCACAGTGCAACCACACGTGCCCGATATTCATAGAAATATAGTGGTCGTATTGTGAATCGTACCAAAGACACTGAAAACGAGATTGTAGGAACAGGGGATAAGATGAATGATTGAGACTATACAGACTACAGCACCCTTGGAGACTGCACGAATACCGAGGAGGGCACTGCTGTGATAGGCAATGACGGTATGAGAGACCTGAGGAGACTCACTGTCTCCAGCGATAATCACCAAGCAAATGGTGTGAAACGGTAATCACTGCTGTGGACTATGGGAGTTTGAAGAGCAGGGCTGGGGACTTGAGGAAACTTGCGGTCACCCAGTCCCCAGCTGTGACCACCAGGGACTTAGTGTGAGAACACGGACGAACAGCAAGTGCCGCCAATGCGGTGAAAAAGATGAGACCGTAAATCACATAATTAGTGAATATACTCAACTCATCCAGAAGGAGTATAAGCATAGACACGATAGAGTAGCAACGATGATACACTGGGAACTAAGCAAACAAATGGGATTCAACCATGTGGAAAAGTAGTATCAGCAAAAAAACTAGAGGCAGCCTTGGAGAATGGCAACCACAAATTACTCTGGGACTTTGACATCCAAACCGACCACCTCATCCAGGCCAGAAAACCAGACTTGGTAACCGTAGACAAGAAGAGGAAAACCTGCCAAATAGTAGACGTGGCTGTACCTGCAGACCATGGAGTAAAGAGAAAGGAGAGTGAAAAACTGGAAAATACCAGGACCTAGCGAGAGAACTGAAGAAGATGTAGAACATGAAAGTCAGGGTAGTGCCAGTCATAGTAGGCGCACTAGGAACTGTCCCAAAGACACTGAGGGCGAGACTGGAGGAGATCAGGATAAAGGGAAGGATTGAGACTGTACAGACCACAGCACTGCTAGGAACTGCGCAGATACTGAAAGTGTTAGAAATATAAAGACAGCAACACTAATTATTAACAGTGACCTAACAAAGGAAGGGAAATGAAAGCGGAAATGTGAACCACAGCACTGGCATGATAGGCGAGGGAGAGGAGAGATGTTGGCTAAAGACCTAAGGAGACTTATTGTCACTCAGCCTTCAGCAATGACCGCTGGGCAACCGGTGTGAAACTGCAAACTGCAATATTACTGTGGCCTATGAAAACGAGGAAAGAAGGGCTGGAGACTTGAGGAGACTTGCTGTCACTCAACCTCCAGCGGTAACCACCAGGCAACTGGTGTGAGATTGCAAATAATAATTAAAATATTGGTGGAATAGACAGAGTTATGGACACGTGATCATTCAGACGAGCAGATTATTACCAAGCCATAGATCAAACAGAAGTCCGATTAAACAAATGAATTAGAAGTTGAGCATAGACTCACTGATTATAAATAGTCTGGGAAATAATTAGACAATTGATCAGTCGTATGGTCAAGCATGCGTTTCGACATAGACAGATATCATAATTATTATCCACCTTTGGGATAGCCATCGTTCTCGATGAAGTATTCCTTCATCTCGTCCACGATCTGAAATCCACCCCTTCATCCCCAGGAGTCGCAAGGTGCCAAACCTGGACCGTAGAAGAAGGACTGTTTCAACTTTGTAAAATATTCGTGTTCACGTTAGAAGATCCCACGGTCATGAAGACCATCATACTACTAGGTGTAGACCCAGTATTCGTCAAAGTACTGCAACATATATACAATCACAGCAATGCCTTCATTAGGCTACATAAAGACTCTGAACCCTTCCAGCTCCAAAAAGGAGTAAGACAAGGTGATACCAGCTCACCCAATCTCTTCCATCTGATGCTAGATGAACTAAACGAAGATAGCAAAAAATTCGGCCAACTCATTAACTTCAGCAAAACGAAAATCATGTGCAACAGTCACATCTAGAATAAAAACATAAATGTGAAAATCGATGATGCAAAACTGGGGAAAGTAGACCACCACGTCTACCCAGGGCTATGAATGTCTACAGAACCCACAAAAAAAAATTAAGAGAAGAATCACCCTAGGATGGCAAGCCTTCGGCTGAGCAAGGTCAACCTTCAAAAACAAGACGATCCCAATAATCCTAAAAAGAATATACAACATATTAATCCTCCTGATAGTCCTTATGGAGATGAAACCTGGAACCAAACCAAGAGACGGACCTGCAGACTGAGAAGCGTGCAACATGCACATGACAAAATCATGCTCAACCTCACAAGGAGAGATCACAAGACAGCACAGTACATCAGGAAGAAAACAGGAGTCTGAGGCATCATAGAATCTATTAGAAAACTTAAATGGTAATGAGCAGGTCATGTTGCAAGGATGGGAGACAACTGATGGACATCACGACTCAAAACGTGGATCCCCAGAGATCACATGCAAAACCGAGGCCGACAAAATACAAGATGGAGAGATGAAGTAGAATAATTCAGAAAATACAGGCTCCACGACACCCATGATAGATAAATGGAATGGATCATGGGGAAGTTTTAAATCCAACGATGGACAATAAAAAATTGATAGTGATGGTGATGATGATGGTAAAATTGGAAGAATACAGTGACTTCTCGATAAATGATAGAGAGTTATATAATTAGAAAGACAAGCAGTTCCTATCGTCGAATTACAATCACTATTATCGTCATACACAGTCATGGGTTACTATTTGAAGAAAAAACAAAAAAAAAAAAACAGACAGCAAGTCAACGAAGTAAAGAGTTCATACATGATTAAGCGGACGATCAAACGGGTTCACTTACGATATTCATAAAGACGGATCGCTGGACAACATACAGTTCAGACGAGAAATGGAAAAAATACAGTATGTACGATGCAAAGAGATGCATAGTGACAGATGATATGACAGTTTGTGTGTTCATTTATTGAGTCAAAAATTATTGCCTAATACTGTAGACGTTTGTTGTTTACTACAATATCTGTTTGTATTGATGGTCGGTTATAATATTCCCAAGATAAGGTCAATTTTATGAAAGATACTTTAGAGGATTCTTGGAAAAAATGGTCTCTGGAAAATAGAATAAATGCATTTTGAAAGCCGTAACTGATAAGCCAAGTACACTGAGTTCCCGAATATGTCCGACGAACGGCGTATTTTTCCCGACATCCAATATACATAACAATTTAAACTGTAGGGATTGAATTATTACTTGCGGCTTATTTGGTGCAGGAATTAGCGTTTTTCTTTTTCTCTTTCTTTGTCTGGATCGAAGAACAGCCGTTTTATATGACGTTATTAAGTGTTCCCAAAGACAATGTTTTTGAAAGAGTACAGCATCAAAAAAAAATACCACGTTAGAGTTTTCGTTTTACATGATATTATGCACGATGTCACAGCCAAACGCATTGTACACACTGGTTCTCGTATGATGCTTGGAGTTGAGCATGGTAAGTACTCAGATGGGTGACTGCTTCGGAATACCAGGTGCTGGAAGCAGCTGGAGATCGTATGGAGACCCTTTAGTGCCGATCTTGTTGATCTTATTAATGAGTACACTTATTTGTACATTACGCTAGATAACGCAATCCAAAGGTTCAACCTCTCCAGTCCCCTGAAACTTCGATGGGCCTGGCTAAAACAAGAAATCAGTGATAAGTAGCAGTTTTATATAATATTATTAACTTTCTGATGAATAAGTCCCGAGAAAAGTACATCTTTAAAAAAAATTTCATAATTGAGATAGATACATAGACGATATGATTTAAATAAACTCCTGCCAATAAGTTTTCCTTGTAACTTCGAAGCATCACGCTCTTAGGGGAATGAAGAGCAAACATGATTAAGCATCAAAATGACTTAAGAGAATTCATGAATTCATGCAAGTAGCAAAGAACCTGCTTTGTGGATGGGTTTTCCAGATAGTTCCTGTGGAACGACCAAATGGGGTCTTTTCCCTCCTATGATACATAATGGATTTGAACTATGTATCCATTGAATCGTACCTGACTTGAAAATCATCACCATCATGAACATTTGCATGACATTTGATTTAAACATGTTGGGGGGGGGACGTAACAAAATATATAATAATAGATAGATAAAAATCAATCTGACTGCGAACGCATACCGCACAAGATTTCTTTCCAGAAGTTTTTTAAAAAAACCCCAACTCGCCATAAAATATGCTTGGGTCCCCTCAATACACGCAGAAAATTTCTTCAGGGCATGTTGTGTTTCCCGGCTTATTTTGTCACAGACGGTAGGAAGTCTATTCATTTCAAAAATAGCATTTTCTGCGCTGATCAAGATGACTTGACATTTCTTTCCGTAAGTTCATGTGGAAAATCGTTTTCCGAGCTTCAGAATTTTCCCCTAGGCTTTTAAACAACGTACTACAGTTGACTGATTACATAAACAACTTAAGTTATGAAGATCTGAATAGAATTAGAAGACACAACTACGCTTTCCGTGATATGCTATAAAGATTGCGTTAGAAACCTTTGCACCAACGTAATGATTCGTTATTTAAAGACTGTGTGTAAAGCAACCCGAGAAGTTAATTATTCTATTACTATTTTATTATTATTTAATGAATTATTTTAACCCATTGTGATAATTCTGACGACAAAATATCTTCATCCTAATCATTTAGTTGTTATTTCTATCTTAACTATATAGCAGCTGACAAACGGCTCATATTAAAAATAAAGAATAAATTTCCATCTAGTTTAGACCTTGCATCCATCTTGTCAGAGGGAAGCCTGATTTATGCCCAACTCCTTCATCAATTAGTTAAACGAACTTTCCTGGTTAGCAGAGATCCAAATCTTACCCTTCAGATCCACATTTTACCCGGAATATCGATGCTATGTCTTTTGTTTCTGTTTTTGTACCAGAAGTATTATTCAAGCGAATATTTGATCATTATAATTTTATCATCAGATAAAATATTTTAACTAATGGTAATTAATTCTGACTAATATTTAGCTTCATCTTAGTTTTTTAGTTGACTTTTATCACTACTTCAACTAGGTGGATCGACAGCCCACAATGTAAAAGCTCTTCCTCTCCAATTCCCTGAAACTTCGACTGGACCAACATCACGCTCCCGGGGAAATGAAGAGCGAACAGGATAAAGTATTTAAAACAGCAAATTCATTGTTTAGTTGTTTCCCTTAATCGCAACTTCAACTACATGGATTGAAAGCCCGAGTTCAAATTCCGGTAGAATATCTTGAAAATTTATTTTTCAATAAAATATATACAAAAGTTTTTCTTCAAAAGTAAGACTAATTTCACTTGTCAAACGAGAACCACAGCAAGCGACCTTTCCCAGTTGCTTGTTACTTTAATTTTAATGATGTCATATATCGGTTCTGAAATATCAATGGCCAAGCGGTTGGCAGTACGGAAAATGGCAAAGTTCAAGATCCTACCGAAACAGTTTGCGTTAACTTCTCATTCATGCCCACAGAAGAGGCATGAAGTCATCTCTCTGGCTATGATTACAATGGTGCGTGAGTAAGTGAGTAACGCCATTTCAAGTGCTTGTCGCCTTTAAGCCGTTTGCAATACATCTAGAAACCTTGAAGAACCGAAAAGTCTAACTCAAACTGAGAAATCGTAGAGGAGGTTCATGATATGTGTTGCCCAGGCAGGGTCGGGTCGCTGTAGCCAAAGGGAGGGCATTAGTTATTTATTTTTATTTATCAGTCCAAATGAAGATTAATAGGTGTATTCGAACTGTAATGTCCCGCCTGACAACATCTTAACCAGGGGTAAGGAAATGTGTCTGCTCCAAGTCGCACAAAATGTGGTCGTTTCTGTATAATTCAAAACTTACCTGACTCGACATAGACCGATCGATCACGAGCCGTATGTGTCAAATTGGTATTTCTTACTCTGGACTAGAGAAGTCGTATCGTCAAAAATGATAGCATATATGAATTTTTATTTTTCTTATTTTGTTGAGTCCTTGCTATCTTTAGAAAGTTACGCAAGTCTTTCAATAATTTTCCAATTAAATGTATATATATATATATATATATATATATATATATATATATATATATATATATATATATATATATATATATTAATATGGCTGTGCTACGTTTTAATTTGTGAGAGGTGTAGTTCAATACCTTTGAAGACAAGCTTTATTCACTAGAGAACTCAAAAACATTTTGGGATGTGACAATAGTGCGTCTGCTGTCGAGCGATCGTGTCAATGGTAGTCTTTCACAACCATTACTGCAGAAAAGAATTTATTCCCCAGTGGATGCTCCACACTTGTGGCTTTGTGCCAGGCTAAGCAAATAGTAATGAATGACTAAGGTATCATACCATGTTCAGGAGGCTGGTCTCGCAAAACATTACCTCAGTAGTGATTTCGATTCTCACGCCCTTTTGAACATTTTGCCAAACTTTGGTAAGTCAAAGGAATTATTTACAAAATGTCAGCCCATCTACCAGTCACTGCATTAATCAAGAGTTAGAGCTATAGACGCTAAATGTTCTGTAGTTATTAATGGGACTTGGAGCATGTCTTTTAGCCAATTACTTTTCCAAATTTCAAGATTTCAGCCAAGTGTTTGTTTTACAATACAGGCATAATGCTTAACTGGACTTTGTGTCCGTACGTTTAACTAAACTGTAGCTTTGGGCTGATCGTATAAAGTAAATATCTAACAGAAAACCCTTCCCGTCCTACTACTGAAATGTTAAATCCTTAGTGAGCTACAACTCTGACCAAGTCAGTATTAGCAGATTATCGGGTGCTCAACTGTGGAGTGGTGGGTAGCAAGTTAACCTCACTAATTTCTACTACCGTTGCGAATTCAATACTCACAAGGGGCCTTACTATTGTGCCCCTGTACCACCTTAAGACAAGATTTTGAAGTATCTTAGGATGCCTGCCGTAGAGCAGTGGTGACCTAATTCTTTTCACAGATCATTGCTAGTGCAATGATTTCGCTGCTCACAGGGTGCTTAACTTTATTATCCCTGTACCTGACTGAAATAATCATACTAAAGAAAAATCTATATGGCGGTTGAGGTTTTTGCTATTTTCACGCTAACCCCATTTGTTTGCGTTCTAGTCTATGTCATAGCCAGAATTTCGAGGTCTAATTTTGAAACATGTCTGAGTCTCTCTTTGTGACTGGGAAGATGTATTAAAAAGGCTAATCTTGTAGCTGAGTACAAGTCTGTGAAAAGGTGGGAAAAAAAACAAAAAAGAAAAAACAGAAGCAGAAGACTGTGATGTAATCCGGACATTCCTCAGTCTGAAGAATCAGTAACACTTCAATAAGATAGAACACTGGCATTTTATGCTTCCGGGTAAGGGAGTTCCTGAGAGAAAAAGAAAATCGGGAAATGAAGGACTGGGTGCCGGTGGAGGGCATGATACAGGTTCTCAAAGTCTGGACTTGATTATTTGTTCTGGGGTATGGAGAAAAGGAAAAAAAATCACAGCTTTGTCTAAGTATAGCTATAGAGGAATGCTTGGTCAAGATTACTGACTGTGATAACAAAAACAGCTACTGTATTATAAACTTTGACTAGCTTTCACCTTCATCCTAAGTTTAAGTTGCTTCTTATCATAACTTTGAATCGGACCGTAATCCTAGGGTAACGATCAAGTAGCACTATTGTGAAATAAACAGCAAGCCCACGGTGAGAGTCGAACTTACGCCTTCTATCTAGAGAAGGTCCAGAATACGCCTTGTCGGTATTATCCATTCAGTCACGGCGTCCTTATACTTAAACAGAGGCTGATTGCACACCTTTAACCTAACCCTTCGCAACCGATATTTGAAGCTTGATGTTGTTGTTTACAATTGAGACTAATAGTCTTTTGATACAATGATGTTTTCGATTCTTTTCAGATTTATTCTCGGATGGAGAATACGACCTTATTATCAAAGTTGACCTTTTACCTTTTACGTCCAACCTAACTTTCAGTAATTTTCATCGCAACTTTGAATCGGTCCATAATCCAAACGGTAACGATCGAACAGCACAATCAGACAATTAAGAGCAATCCCACGGTAAGAATCGAACTCACAACCCTCTAGCCAGCGAAAAAGTAACCCTCTTATGCTTTTGTCTGATACTCCCAGATGAAGCACTATGATTATTCAATTACACAGTCCAAAGCAATGACTTTCATTCTTATTGGTATCTGAATAAACTTAATGTGTAGCTCCTGATATCGGATTGGATTCATTTAAACAAATACCACAGAACTTTATGATGATCAACCCATATCATTACTGTAGGAAGAGAACATGACAAAATAAACATGGTTGTTTTTTAGCGTCCATTCGATTTGAACAATTTATACGTAGCCCATCGATTTGATTTACACATTAATCATGATAGTTAAGCTCAAAACTCTACAGTATTTGACTAGGA
Organism: Thysanoteuthis rhombus; assembly: GCA_963457665.1. NCBI lineage: Eukaryota > Metazoa > Mollusca > Cephalopoda > Oegopsida > Thysanoteuthidae > Thysanoteuthis > Thysanoteuthis major. The sequence goes on along the minus strand of OY735209.1, from coordinate 28,463,851 downwards.
TTTTGTTTGGACAAGTTTTGGCACTCAACCCGTATGTTCTGCATTGAAATTAGAAAGAAAGTTATCGTCAGCGGTATTTCATGTAAGCATAATTGATTGAATATGGCTTTTATGTGCACGATGGAAACAGATATGAACTTCTCACTGGGACAAAAGAGAACAACGAAACAATCTCTCTAATTGGAGTTGCCAACATGTTGAAGCCAAAGAGCAAACAAAATACTATCGATAAACTCTGAGAAGAAGCAAAGAGTTTCATGGTAGAAAAAGGAGAAATCATAAGCCACCAATCACAACAAGGCAAAAAGACTGAAGCAAGCAAGCTAAATAAAACCATTAAAAAAAAAAAGAACACGACAGTTGTATTCGAAAGCTTTTGCGGAAAAGGTAAAGGCTTCAAGACTGTTATAAATACTCTCGGGAACGAAAGAAGGCAAAATAACTAGTGTGCTCGAGGGAATGCAGACTTTACAATGGGTAGGGATCCAATTGCCAAACGTATCCAAGAATTCAGTAAAAGCCTCTATCCCTCCAAACAAGGAACACAGAACAATGAACAAGATATACAAGCTACGAGTAACCAATTCCAATATTTCCAAAAAATTTCGAACAAACAAAAAAAGGAAAAGCTCGTGGATCCGATAACATCGCCAAAGATCTACTCGAAAAGTCAGTAGAGTCATCTATTCAACTTATACCTGAAACAAAATCAAGCCTCAGAAGATTAGTACAGCATAACCATAATGCTGTTATATAAGAAGGGAATACGAAATATTTAGCAAGAACGTTGAACAACTGCTGGACGTCACGACTCACAGCGTAGATCCCCAAAGATCATATGCAAAACTGCAATCGGCAAAATATGAGATGGTGTGACGAACTAGAAAAGTTTGGATATTACTGGCTCCGTGACGCCCAGAATAGAGAGGCCTGGCAAATCTTGGGGAAGGTCCATGTCCAACCACAGACGCTAAAATGCTGACGACGACGTTGATGATGATATATGCGATATAAATGTATTGTTATGGATTTTACTATAGAAAGTATAACATAATTTTACAATAGAAATGCTTTGAAATAAGGATGAAAGAAACTGTATGTGATCAGGAATCGATGCAAGTCTCAGTAAGAGAGAAAGGTATTACATGTATATCAAATATGTGGGTCGGCTACGAAAGCGGAAGCAAACGGGATTTATATCTGGCTTATCTACTTCCAAAAAAAACTTTCCAAAGTTTTGATCTCCTGACACACTTTTTAGGCAACTGTTCTGTTTATGTCTTCCTTGTGATCTGGCCCACAGCAATGGAATATTTCTCCTATGATTAACTGAGCTCATTAGTATGCAGAAGGATGTATCTATAGGTAAAAGTTAGGATTGGGGCCACTCTTAAATCAGAGTGGCACTTTTCCTTTCACCGAGTGATGTCAGAAAACAATTCCAGGCATTGACGTGTCTTTATGAATGTTTTTCCTCGATCGTAATTTCTGGCATGGATGGAATATCTAAAAAGAGCTGTCAGCTTCTCAGCTAGATAACCTCCTCTTTTAACCAGTGAGTTATACCGGGAGAAAAAACTGTCTGTCTGCATCCTGTTGATGTCTCCAAACGAACAAGTGAGGGAAAAATCTAATCCTAGGAGGTAACTTCGTGTTTTTTGTACGTAACCCTTTTCTCTTTAAGACATATTAACACCAAAGACCGAAATCTTATTCATTGAGAAATCTATGGTAAGTTTTTGCGAAGTCGCCTTTTGCTTCTGCCAGCGAGTTATATGTGTTTGAACGAGACGACACAGCAGTTCTTGAAAAAGAGAACGAAAGCTCTCCATGACTGCTGAACCAGCGTCTATAAGAGACAAAATGGCTGATTTATTTGTTGGCCAGCTGGTGCCATCTTTCCTAACATCCGGTGGCGATTGCAAGCTGTTAAGTATGCTTGACGCGATGCTTGCCTTTTTATTTGTGACTTTCTGATGTAACACAATGGAGAAAATCGCCGTTAGTCAGACGTTAACTGAATAGATTCCATTTACGCAGATGGAAATGCAAATCATGAAAACATCACAAAAGATTGGTGGCTGTTCAGATATTCACGTAGAAACCTGTGCATGGAAAAGCTTTCTTTAAGTTCGAAGGTCATTGCTCAGGGGCGATCTTCACTCTCTAGGTTTCCAAGAGTATTTCTCCAGTGATACGATTTATTTGCCAATATTTTTTTTCTCTTCATACGAAGTAGAATTAGAAATTGTTCAATGTCTGTTGAAACGAATGGCTATGAATAAAATATCACGTCGCGTGGCATTTGTTGATCCTATTAAAGATCAACAGTTTTTCGTGATATCATTTATTTTTGAAGAAAAAAAAACACCGTTATTATCAATTACAAATCTATATCTTTAGAAATAGCAAAAACCTGAGCAGGAATATGAAGGTGTCACGAAAAGATAACAGATCGAAAACAAAGATACAATACTTATTTTTTTTGTGGGCAAATTGACCTCTGCCAACACTGTCGGAAAATGTATATGCATTCAGTCATGTTTGTCCATCCGTCCGACAGTCTGTCCGTCTGTTTGTCCACATATCTCAAAGGTGTCACAATGAATTTCGATTACATTTTGTTGAAGTGCAGACGATGGGCTTTGGAATAAAGGATTAAATCTGACGCAGATCCATGGAATCTTCACAGTTGCCTCTCCTACATAGTTATTATATGCCTAGAGAACACCCATGAAAATTCTCAACGGATTTCAATGAAGCTTTATGGAAAGTTAGGCTATTGGGCAGTGAAGAATGGATTAACCTTTGGGGTAATTCAAGGAATTTTACAGTCACCCCTCCTTGCATTGTAATTAATTTAATTCAATTTCCCTCGCACATCTAATTATTGATTCTTGCCCCAACATAACATATCTCCAAAAGTTCTCAAGGAATTCCATTGGCAATATTTGAAGGGAAAGTCATGAACCAAGGCAGAATTGATTAAACGCATCCAGGAATGTTCACATTTACCTCACTACATTGTTAATGTTTTCATTCAGATTTTAGTGACTATCACGTTGGCAAGCGTATACGCTCTCCAAATGCTTTCTCTTTTTTTTTCTTCAAGTCAGATTGCTGATTCTACGGAATATACCCTTTATAATTATACGATAGATTGTAATCATAAAATTACAAATCAGATCTCTGACAGTGTCCCCTGAGTGATTATTATTGATTTTTAAGCCACTATTTGCCTTCATGTCAATTTCTTTGCTTTTTATTGCAAAATTGGATTACTGAATTACCAGTTATTATCAAATGTTGTGGAGAAGAGATAGGCTTAAGGGATGAGTTTAAAAGTAATATTTGGAATCTTGCTTGCCTGTAAATCAATGATGAGAGCAGCCGGGCGTCAATCAATCTTCGGCGTAGAGGGTCGTGAGTTCGGTTTTCACCGGGAATGTATTATTTATGCCGAAAGGAAACTGGTCTAAGTTGAGTTGCAATAAAACAGGAAAGTGAGATGAAGCTAAATCATCAGTATCATTAGCCTTTTAACATCCGTAGTTGGATATAAACCTTCCCAAGATTCTCCAAACTTCTTGGTCGTGGGCGTCGCCGTGCAATAATCTTCTGAACTTGTCTAAATCGACATTTATTTTACTGAAGTTCGCGTGAGGATGAATTTTTTTTTTTTTTTGCTTTGCTCATTCAATTCGTCCAACTTTTTTTCTGGAAATCATGAAGGTTCTAGTCAAAAACGACGATTTTGTCTGCTTGGAGAGCTGGTGTCGTCTTGTCTTACACGTTTTTCGAGTACAGGAAAAATCAATAATTGAAAATGGCTACAGTATTTCATCTAATGAAAAACAAATAAAAGATTGGGATAATCTGCATTGCCATCAGCTATCGACAGAAAGATTTCAAAGAAAAATTTCACTTCAAGTAAACACATGGTTTAGCAACACCTGCCTTCCTCCCCCAGGTAATTTTTGCTCTATCAAATTTTCACTTATATTTCAATAGTTTACTTCATAGAAACATTAATATAAACTGAACGTTTCTCTTTGAGAAATCAAGCGTCTTCGATTATTAACACAATCGATGATGATAACTGATGACGTGTTACAGATAATATGTATATATATATATATATATATATATATATATATATATATATATATATATATATATATATATATATATATATATATATATATACGAATATACGTTATGTATCATTTTAGTAAATTCACGTGTCTATATAAAGCAGAGGAAAAAATATTGTCTACTTTGAAAAAAAAACTTCCAATAATGCATTTACAGATTTATTCGACTGATCCCTTTCAAGGTTGACAATGGGTGTTACAGCTTTTTTTGTTGTCACTACTTCCTTGGCGGTCAGTTAGTTGTGACATAGTGGTTGACAAATAAATTCTGTTAGTTTTTAAAAGAAAGGTCCATAGCCTATGCATTCTCCTTGTAGTCACCTATGGAGCTGAAACATGGAACCTAAACAAAAGGTTGACCCTCAAACTGGGAACCATGCAACATTCACGGGAGAGAGTCATGTCCAAGGTCATATGAAAAAACACAGTACATTACATTAGAGAAAAAAACAGGAGTCAGTGATATCACAGAATCCATTTAAAAATTCAAATGGCAATGGGCTGATCATGTTGCAAGGAAGTGAAACAGCCGATGGACATCACAACTTACAACATGGATCTCCAGAGATCATATGAGATACTGTAGCTGGCAAAATATAAGATAGCATGACGAGATAAAAAAAATTAACGAAATCTTGGCTCCATGATGCCCATGACAGAGAGGTCTGGCGAATCCTGGGACAGGTCTATGTCCAATGACAGACGCTAAATCGCTGCCGATAATGATGACTTCTTGGCTTCGGACCATTTCAGCTAATAAAATGTATCTAAATCAACCAATGGACATCCTGACCCACAACGTTGACCGCCAGAGATCATATGCGAAACCGTGGTCGGCAAAATTCAATCGAAATAGACTAGTTCAGGAAATATTGGTTCCGCAAAGCCGACAATACTGAGGTCTGGCGAATCCTGGGGAGGGTCTATGTCCAACGATGGATGCTAAAAAGGTTACTGCTGCTGCTGCTGCTGCTGCTGCTGATGATGATGATGCTGAAGATGATGCTGATGCTGATGATGCTGATGATGCTGTTTTCACTCACCCACGGTCTTCCGTCGGTTGTTTATGATGAGGTGCAATACATGGCGACATGACAAAGTGCGGATATGTTGATTCATGCATGTCTCCCGAAAGCAATAAAATAAAGTGAATACTGACAGTCTCAGCTGATATCCAAACTCTTTGTGTCGATTACCGTTCTCCATGCAACTGAATGTTAGGCTATTTGGCATCTTCAGCTTTTCTCGCTATTTTACGACCATATATATATATATATATATATATATATATATATATATATATATATATATATATATATAGCGTTATATTATTTTGGAACTCTATCTGAAATGACTACTCAGTGAAAGTATCATTTGGCCTGAACAACATAAGTAGGACAAAAAAATTTTTTTTAAATAGGGCTGCAGTAGGGATCTAACCAACAACCAATGTTCCTTTTTCTGTTGTTTGTTCTTTTTATGTTGTCTAGGCCAAATAGGACTTTCACCGTATAACAACGGAAGATCATTTCAAATGGAGTTTAAAAATGATATAATGCAATTCATGATTATTTCTGTCGGACAAAGTATCCATTTCCAAATAATATATGTATTAATAGTTTGGTTTTTTTTTATTAACGTTGAGTTATCTATGAATGAAGAGATCTTGATATCGGGAATAGAACATATGTAAATGTTGTACATACCAAATCCAGGACTTTGGATGTAGGCTTCATGCCAATGGTTGCAATTGTCAGACCGTTCTGACGATTGCATCCACGGGCATAAATGTGTGTATGTGGGTGGGGGTAGAAAGTTTTCATGCACAGAGTCACTGCAAAGCACACATTTTCTAGGCACACACACACACACACACACACACACACACACACACACATATATATATATATGTATATATATATATATATATATATATGTATTCTAGGAAATTTTTACACCTTCAAACACTAAAAATTGAAAAAACCTTTTCAAAATGTTTTTATATCAATTCAGTCACTCATTTCCCAATGTCTGTCAATGCAATTCATGTAATATTTTTTTAGTGGTTTTTCCCTGTTTTTCACACGCTATGTTATTATACATGATATTTTTCTTGTTTGGATCATCAGTCATATAAATAAATGTGTATATATATATATATATATATATATATATATATATATATATATATATATATATATATATATATATACATATATATATATATATATATATATATATATATATATATATATATATATATATATATTGTCCCTTACGCCGACTGTATGAAGTATCAAAAAATGAAAAAATGCACAATTTATTTCCGACGGAATGTGATAATCACGATGACATTTATGTAGGAACTATAATTATCCTCGGCACCGAAGTTACTCAGCAGCAAATCGAGCAGCCTCAGACCATGTAAATAGACAAAGGATGGAACGCCGTGCAGGAATCAAATCAGCCTTCATCATGAGGCACTTACCAACTGAGCTTTGGCAGGGCAAGACTTCAAAGAGCGAGCTTATATCTCCCATCTCTGTATTTTACGATCGTAGACATGAATATTTATGCAAAGGTACACTGCTGAATGAAAAATATTGGAACGGAGTTAGTTTTGTTCAGTCTATGAAGAATACAATTTTAGATATTGTAGCAGTTGAGTCACCATTTTCGATGGAGGCAGTGTTAGGCTGATGGCTACATTTGAATTACTATCTACGAAGTATCTTCAACAACTTGCCACAAAATGAAATAAATGATTTGTCTAAAATTGATGGCACGAGGAAAGTATGAACAGTAATAGATACAATGGTTCGTTCCATTAAGATAAGATTTGACAAACCAAGTTTCAAAACTTTCGCGATGTTCGAAGACTTTCTCCCTAGCGAGCAATGCGCTGAATCAACTACAAGAGATCTATGGAAGTGATATAATTATTGATATTTTGGAACCAGAATTCGAGATATTGAATGCAATATTCCAAGGCGCCAAGGCAGTTTGTCTCAATGACAGTTGATAAAGCTATAAAAAAGAAAGAGGATATCATAGACTGGTTCTATTTACTGTCTATGCTGGGCAGCTATGGGGAATTAACGGACGATTCTGACATTTTAAAATTTGAAAATTATTTCGTTGCAGGACAGTTTGATAAATTTGATAAATCAGACTTTCGAATGTTTTGACCGCAGTTGATATTGCAAATGTATTTTCCATTAATCTAGAGGAGTCAGGTTCCCAAAATTTCACTATAGTACCAACTATGTGGGCGTCTCCAACAGGAACTAACTTTGTGCCCCTCAACTTTCAAAGAAGCCCATGACACTTATGTAGTAGTCAACGGTGTAAGGTTTGACACACTATAAATAGTGCAGAAATAGTGTTGTCAGTCATTTTTTGTCTCAGATACCGATGTTATTAGGATACCAATAAATTTAAAATTACTCCAGGGATCATGCCTATGGACCCTCCCCCAGTTGGGTGCTGGATGATCAGGCTCTCTTTCGGAGAAGCTAGCCCTCGTTGGGCGACACCACTGGGTTCACCACTCGAAGAAGCACTCGGTATCGGTGGTTGACAACTGTAGCATACTTGTATGTAGTGTGCAGGAGGATGTGCAAGACGCTGTTGGGATTAGGAGTGCACGTACGAACTCACAGGTTGCTGGAATCATTTTATTTTATACTGAACCTTCATCTTTTGTTCAAGATAGGAGAATACGTTTGTATATATATATATATATATATATATATATATATAATCATAATATATATATAATCATAAATTGCGTTTTATTATATTGAGACTCCTATTTAAATAATCTCCTGTTATTACACGGCAAAGGCCCAAATATGATTTCAAATAAGAGTTTCGATATGATATTACGCAATATTCATTTCTTAACAACATGTAATGTTGAAAGAGACAAATAGAGCAGACCTAGTGCAACGCAACGTTAAAACATCGGGTGCAGGTTCGATTCTTGCAGCAGTCATATTTTTTTAGAATTTTCATACTATTTACGTTGTCTAAGTCGAATGGTACATTCACCTTGTAATAACGGGTGATCATCTCAAATTAAAGATTCCATATAATATAACGCAATTCATAATCATTCTGTCGGATCATATATCCATTTCTTAATAACATATATGTATATATATATATATATATATGTGTGCGTGTGTGTGCATATAATACTACGAAACAGCTGTCTGTGGATGACACAATTATGAATCATTATTATTAAAATTAATGCTCCCTTCTTCAGGGTTGAGCGCTCTTTAGGTAGGATAATTTGTCCATTATAAGCTATTAGCAACGCTCTTCGAACTCTGGAATGAAACACTCTGGTGGATGAGGAATTGTGCGTAAGTAAATATATCGCTGAAATTCGGTTCTACAGTCCATCCAGGAGTAAAATGCCAGTCTATGGGTCTGAGGCGAAGGTTTCGATCTTACCTCGTGATACTGGATGGGATATTGGATAGTCTATAGTCACACTGATGAGTTTAAAACGGCCGTTTGTTGATGATACATTATCAGTTATATATATATATATATATATATATATATATATATATATATATATATATATATATATATCGCCAAATAATTAAGTATGGGTAGAAAACCTTGTGATATGTTAAATACATATTCATTAAATCATTATAAATAGCATACAGTTAGAATTGAGGAATTTTGGACAGGCTTAAAAAACTCATATTCATGAAATACTGAAGTCTATGAATTAACAGCATGCAATTCTGGGAAACGAAAACTCTGATGCGAATCATTTTCGTTGAAATCTAAGCTCCTTGCCCACAAATCAAAGATCCATTGATTTTGTATTGGCTTCCACAATTGTTCAAACAGCTTGCTGTAAGTCTTTTTTGATAGCAAACTAATGCCTATTTAAAAGCACCCTCCTCTTGAGAATACTCCAGAGAGTTTCATTCGGGTTTAAATCTGGAGAAAAAGGTGGCCAGTCCATTAGTCTACCATTTCTGAAACCTGCTTTAGTCAGGTAGTTGACCGTCGCTGTATGAAGCGGAGTTGTCTTGCATGAAGATAGGCCTGGTGCATAGGTCGAGAGACTTGTTCATAAAACAAGGCTGGAAAGTTTCTTTCGAAAATTCTATATAAGTCAGGGTTATCATCAGATATATGCCAAGTTCCAACCAACCTGTCTCCCATAATACCACTCGAAAGCATAACCCCGCCTTCTACCTTGCTGATGCTTACTTTTACAAGATGCCTTTCTTTGCAACACAGCCCGTACTCTATTCATTCGGTCCATCAAGGGTAACTCGTTAGTAAAAAAAAAAGGAAAAACAAAAAAACATTTAAGTCAATATTCAAATACTTTCTAGCACTTTCCAGACGTTTCATTGTGTGTCTGGGCTTCGGAGTCGGTCGAATATCAGGCCTGACACATTTTGCAACACGGCAGAGAATGATTTAGATAAGCTAACCCAATCAACCCCCTCGAATATAGTTTTACTGTTCGAAGCTGGGATGTTTCTGACAATACTCCGAATTGGAGACACTTCCTGATGTGTTATTACCCTGGACTTGCCCTTATCTGATGTTTTACGTGATGCATCAGGGCCTTCAACCTATTTCTTTACTGTCCGACGGTCCCAATGGAACAGTTTTGCTATTTGGAGGATGGTACTAAACTTTTTAAAAATGGTTTACCACTGCGCAGAATGTTTTCACTTTCTGCTACGTTCATGCAGGTCGGTGTTGGTAATGTTGGGGTCAAATCGTTTTTTATACATTACATGAGGCTAAATTTACAATATTATCACCCTTTTTCATAATAAATTGGTGGATACTCTGCGTATATGTGCACAACAAAAGAAAAACAATGCGTTGACAAAAAAATTGTCTTATCATTTGAACTTTTCTTTGCGTTCTTGATGTTGATTTGAGAATATGGCTCTCTAGATGGTTACTTATTATAGACAGTATATTCAAACCTCGCTAGAATTAGACCCCTATTAGTTTGATCTCAATGATTAACTGCTTCGGAAGAGATCCTGATGTGAAATATCATCAACCTTTAATTACAGAATGGAAGGATGCTGTCGAGTCGCACTTCTAATATTCAACTGGCTATATACGCAAATAACTCGAAGAGAAAATGACCTATCCACTGCATCAAATTGATATTCAAATGGTACAATTCTTGATTTGAGCAATTTTTAGCTTTCAATTACTCTATACATAACCCTCTTGCCTGCTTAGTTTTAATGGACGTCGAATAATGGAGAGTTGAAGAGAGCAGTTCTATAAAAACAAATGCGCCACACTTGAATCAGTGAGAGAGGGCGTGTCGCTGGTTAAGCACATAGCAGCAAGAGAAATGAGCTCAGCGAGCCATGTTCAAATTCTGACAGAGATCTGTATTCTCTTTGTCGTAATGGTCTTGGAAAAGGCATTCGTCCATATCTTCCACCCTTGGGGTAAATAGTGGATGGAGTTGGTTACGCAATTTCGGCTGCTGGCCACCTTTAAGCAAATTTCACATATCACGTCCGTCGAAAAAGTAGCCGAGACAGCAATACATAGATCCTTCGCAGGGACCTCATTTGATATTAGTAAGAGAGAGAGAGAGAGAGAGACAGAGACAGAGACAGACACAGACAGAGGGGCGATTAACTACACGAGAACATTTAACTGCCTTTTGGTTCAATACAGAAAACGGAGATTTAGCGCCAGACAGACCCCTAATGGATTTTAAAAAAGCACATCAGCCGTCATTTTTTACCGGAAAATATGCTCAGATAAAAGTTGAATTCTATATTAAGAGACCTTATTAGTGCTGCACCAAGTGCTATTCTAAAAATGTTTCCTAATCTTCCTTAAGCCAAAGAAATGGCAAGGCTAAAAAGAAAATGGTGTTTAAGCTTTCTCCTCAGCGCAAATAAGACGAATTCAGCTGATAAAAACTAATTCTGTTCCTATAGCACTGAATGCACTTTTATCAGAATTACTATAAAAATGCAGTTTTTCTTAAAAATCAGAAGACAAAAATACTTTTCTATCCCAAATTTGATATGTTTCCCTTAATCATACAAGAAGTCGGATTATTTCCCCAAGATTACAACGTTTCGTCCTGAAATTATTTTACTCCAATACCGTCATTGTAAAACTCGCGTCCAAATTGACCGCTGGAGTTTTGTATTTTCCAGTATCATCATCATCATCATCATCATCATCATCATCATCAGTCTTTTATCGTCCGTCTTTTGAAATACACCTTCCCCATGATCCACCACAATTCTCTATTATGGGCGTTGCGGAGCCTGTATTTTCTGATTTTGTCTTTTTCATCTTTCCATCTTGTATTTTGTCGGCCTTGGTTTCGCACATGATCTCTGGGGATCCATGTCGTGAGTTGTGATGACCATCGGTTGTCTGCCATTCGTGCAACATGACCTGTCTATTGCCATTAAAGTTTTTTAATAGTTTCTATGATGTCACAGATTCCCATTTTCTTCCTGATATACTGTGATGTCTTGTGATCTCTCCATGTAAGTTTGAACATGATTCTCTCATGCAGCAACGATTAAATCAACAATCCTCACTAAATTTAACCGAGTAAACTCTTCACTGTTTGTCTGTCCTGTCACTTTAAAACCAAACCGATAAATAAACTGATACATGAAATTACGTGATCACAGAGTCACGACTGATTGATAGGTGGCCCACTAACCGACTGAGCAAAAACAGTGAGCTTTACATATCCACAAAAATTAATGTTGGGAAAACGCAATAGCTTATAAAATTCTAATCAATAAATACCATCATACTGAAAAATATATATTCTTATAAATTTCGTTTATCATATATATTTATAACTAGCATGGATACCTGGTGTTGCTTGGGTTAAAATAACTTGAGTTATAACCAAATATGGATTATGTTCTTTGACACATCATAACAAATGGAAAAAAAGATTATTTACATTATGTACACATGAAAAGGTTGCTGTAACGGAAGAAATATTTTGATGCGTAGAAAAGAACAAATAATGTCATTGCTTAGTTTCACAAGACATTTGGATACACCCCAGAAGTGTTTTCCAATCTGATGTCAGTATGAAAAAGTTGATTGGGTACCCGAGAAAACAGCCAATATAGGAGCTGTTCACGGGAAAAGCATAAAAAAGTTAGACAAAGTCCAGCTATCTTGAGAGTTTGACCTGGTGACAAGTTACAATTTATAGACAATTTATAGACTCAGTGGCCTCCAGCATTATTGCCAATAACTTTAGCTGTGTAAAAATGGAACCTTTCTGCCGCCTTGCTGCAATATTGAGGCCAATAAATTTGAAAATTCTCTATAGATGTCCAGACCTGACATATGGTGACCTCTAATCACCCTGATATCAAAATCACATTTCTAGATACTCTGATCGTGAAGGAATCTACGTCTATGCCAAATCTCGTTTTAATACCTAAATTAGCGTCGCTATCAACTTCTAAAATAGGGTAAAAATGACTTCAAATGACTTCTGGTGTCAATATGACCTTCGACGATGAAAGGTTTGCTCGTATGGTAAATTTCAGTTACATAGGAGCAAAATCATTGCCCAAAACTTGGGAAATTGAGTAAATGACTATAAATGAGATCTGGTGAGCTTGAATGACTGCCAAGCCTGTAACGTTTGATGAGAGAAGATGTACCTAAATGCTTTTTGCACGTTTCGTGCAAAGAATCAACTCTGGATTACATTTGACTTTCGCTGTGGAAAGATATACCTCTATGCCAAATTGCAGTCCTAAATTGTGGCCTGCAGTTCTGAAATCTGGCAAGAAATGACCTCTGATGAACTTTAATGAGCTCCGAGGTTATTCATAAATCCGTTCGTTTTAGGAAAAAATATCTATTTTGTCTTTTTTCTTGTTTACTGAAGCTTTTTTTTATCATTTATTTGTGATTATTTTTATCTGTATGAATTAGTTTTATTTTTTTTATCTGATTATTTATTGTCGGTGTACGACATTCGAATTTAAACTCGCTTTAGTATTGTTTTAGGGTCTGTAGAGCAAGACTTGACATAACGCAGTAAATTTTGATTAATATGTATCTTGATTTGAAAATAAGCAAGATTATGGTAAGGAATGATAAATAAGAAACAAAATACAAGGAGCAACGCCAACTGGTTGATTACTATTGTGAAATATGCATTGATTTTGTGAATAATTTTATCACTGATAATTAGGTTCCCAGTAGAAATTAGCTGTTTAAAACTATAAAGAAGCTACTCATTAAATGAGTTATTGCTGTCATATAAGCGTTTTAGGTATACGGGGCAGATATTAGTGGAATACGAAACAAGATGTGGGATATCGGAGGAATTATACTTTTTGCACCCCGAAATTGACCGGTCTATAAAGGTCCACATTTTTCCTTTTTTTCACGCCATTGAAATATTAACCGTTTTAATAACGTAAAGAAATCATACATTCGTTTGAAAGTTATTTACTCCCAGAAAATCAAGTAATTTTATTATTTGGGAATAAAAGTGTTTTGGGTGCATTCTTTCCAAAGATGTTTTTGTTTTCTTCTTCAAAGATTCGAATGGAAAAAAAAGTACTTCTATCGAAGGTAAATTTTTTACTTATCAATTTTTCAGAACTTTTTTACCATAATACAAAGTACTTTTTTTGCTTTCAATCCAACTGCGTAAAAAGTCGAACATTTCATTAAAAAAAAATTTTTTTAAGTTTTAAAAGTTACTTACCGCCAAGAAAACAAGAAGAAATATTCAAAAAAATAAAATACATTTTTGTGCTTTGAATCCAACTGTCAGTCTGGGAATATGTTTTTAAAAAAATTTACGCAAGTAACGAAAATTTTTATGGATTGAAAGTACAAGGAATTTTTTTCTTTATTTTTTTTTGAATTTTCGAACGAATACTCAATTCACTCAAATCTATACCCAGTGATTGCGAACATGTTTAGTACGATGTATGATTTGTTTAATAATTCTCGTTGATGAATGGGCGTCTGTCGTATTGACAGGCCCGCATGGACGTCAGTGGAAAGCGCCAAGTACAAGTGTGAACGCAAATACTAAATGGAGCAAAAAGACACATACAAATATTCAGATGTGAAAAATGAGAGATAGGTTTTATGCAAAAATGAATGTAAAAGAAATACGTGGAATGGATATATTAATACATCCGATTATGTTAAGAAGGGAAGAGAAGAGGCCTGTAGCGGTCTAGCTCATTCCTATGCGTAAAAACGAAATATAGGAAAAAATAAGAATTTAAGGGATATGTGGCATGAAGGATCTAATGTCGTTTCGTCTATCGATCGGATGGAGCCTGATGTGTTGTGCCTGTTATAATGAGTGGTATAGTTGACTAAGCGAGATTGTATAAAGGCAGTTATTCAAGATAGGTGCAAGAAGAAGCTAAAAGGGCGAAACAACGAACGCAACGTTTGCGTGGTCGCCAAGAATAGTAGTTGCTGTATTTGCATTTAGTAGCTATAAAATTCACCGGCCACGAGTTTAGAGAAGGGTAATGGAAGGTAACCGGCTCGGGATGCCAGGGCAAAAAGGCCATTGACCATATGCGTTCAGGGGGTCGTCGAAGGAAGTGATGTTTTTTGATACCAAACTAAAATAAAGGTTTCGTATCTAATTCTTAAATGAAAATATAGGAGTCGCCACATTGTTATGAAATTCTCTGACAAAATTTGAAGGAAATATCATGTTTTTGTATCGTAAATGCCACATGGATTCCTTTGAATAGGATTCCAAATGAGATCTCCTAAACACGATTCTTTGATTTTATAAAACGTTTTCGATGATTCCAATAGATCTTAGGGGACCATAAAAATCAAAGTACCCGTGGTGAATGAGAAAAAAAAAGATGAAAGAATATTCGATAGAAAAGTGGAAGTTTTTCTGATGGTAATTAACTCTCTTTGAAAAATTATGTTTTTTCTCATTCGACTTATGGATTGAAATGTGATTTTTCGGTTCGCTGTCTGTAACACTGGGTGTTTAAACTGGGAGGTTAAAATTTGGGGGGAAGAAAAATTCTTCCTACGTACTGTTTCAAACTGTTCACCCCTCCCCAGTAAGCGAAATGTTTTTTTCTTTCTAAACCCAAACAACAATCACCAAAAATATCCTAAATCCAAATGTATTTGAAGATGTTTTCCATCGGGATTAACCAGTAGATCATATGGGGGTGGGGAATGATCATAACTCTCGTCGTACGGCAATGATGACCCACAAGTTAAACCTGTTGGCTATCATGAATGGTTATCATCTTCATTGGATCTCTTACTATTGATGGTCTGATACAAAACTGCTCTATGATGCTTTTGATAAATAATATAAAAAATTGTTCGAGACTCACGTAGTTTAGCGATGATCAGTAAGCTGAACCTGCTGATCGAATCGTCATCAGGTCTCCTCCTATTGATCAACTGATACCAAACTTTGTTAAGATATTGTATAAAAAACAGTTTACAGTATGGCAAGGATCTGTAAGCTAATTTTGCTGGCCTTTGTTAGTGGGTTCGATCTTTATCGGATCTCCTAGTATAGATGGTCTGATACAAAACCGTTATGTTATTTAACAATGCTATACGGGGCCCCACTGAGGAGTTGAAAGTTGAGTGATAAAAGGGATGTAACTGTCGAAAGGACCTTACTAATATTGCTCCTTGGGTTCACAGTAAACCGGAAGTAAGGCGTTCGCAGAGTCCCTACCAGAAATGGTGTTGGAGTTTTGTGGTTGTGTGAAAAAAGAAATTAAAAAAAAATTAAGTGACAAAAAAGAAAAGAAAAAGCAAAGAAGACAGAAGCAGCCTACTGGAGATGGGCGCCGTTTTCTGAAAGATTTTGTTGAGAATTCGGACCGGGATGTGAAGCTATGTGATATCATCGACTAAGAACGTGGCAAATATAAAATGGATACTCAGAGCTCGAATATCATTCATACGGTGGACACCATGAACCTGCCACCTTAGTGCCCGCTTCTCTCCCGGAAGTTTTGTCGATTTGTGATCAGAAGGAAAAATGAAATATCTTATCCCAAAAGCAGACAACTAAGGTGGAAATTCTGGTGGGGTATTGGTCAGTACAGTTGACAACTCTTTCGAGAATAAAATATCCAAAATTAAAGCAAGAAAAATAAAAAAAATATCCAAATATTCCAGAAGAATATCCAAAGAATAATCTAGAATACAAGCAAAAAAACCATCTGGATTTTGCCAGAAGAAAGTCTAAAAACATCTAAACCTTGTCAAAAATTATCTAAACCGACATCTAACATCTGAAAAACATCCTTACATCAAAACATAACGAAAAATATCTAAATTCAAATGTAAAAAATGTAAATTGCCAACGTTACCGAAAATGTTATCTTATTAAATAAACAAAAAAAAACAGTAAAACAAAATTCGTTATGTAACAAACATTTTGGCATTAAATAAATGTACTTATGCCTGCAATTTACTGATTCACAAACACAAATAAGTTTCCTGTGTGCTTCAGCATCTTATGTACATTGTAAATTACGGCCACAGACACAAAATAAATCTTGTCTGGCAGTATATTTACATTGCAAATCGAACAATTGCTGTCAGGAAGGAAGACATGAAGGAAACTTCCAGTTAGTTCTGCTAAACAACTTGTACGAATAATAATGATTAGAAAAAAGTTGAACCACTTCTGAAATCAATGCAATGAACGAAGAAAAAAATTGAATGATTTCTATCAACAACGAAGGAAAGGGTATGTAGCGTAGCAAAACGCTTATTCTTTGGGGGGGGGGACAAAGGCCCTCCTGTAAATTTACATTCAGCTTTTGAAAAATTAGTGTTTTGGGTGGATGGTTGGATTATTTGTCTACTTGAAAACGCTAGACGTACAACAAAGATAACTTCAGCCCAACATTCAGAATTTTTAAAACTCAACTCTGGCCAAAATGGTGGACAGACACGGTAGCAAATCATTCAGAGCGAGCCAACTAAAATGAAATAATTGACCAAACAATCTAATTTAACAAATAATCAGCTGATTTATTCAAGCAATTCATGCAAAATAAGCAGAGATTTTTTTTATCTCAAGAGGATTACTTATTTTCTTTTTTAAAAGATAGCAAATTGGCTGAAGGGTTCATTTGTTTCAAGTCGGTAGTTGATATTTTTATTGTCTTGATTAGAATTAATAAAAAGATGATTACTTTATTTTCTCTAAAATGCACTACTAAATATCTGTTTCGAGTAATGAGTAGGAGATATTTTGGCACTCTCTGACTAATCATAGCAAAAGCAAAAGGCGTCAGCCTATAAAATGCATAATTGGGTAATTTACGCCCTTTGCCTCTCCATTCATTCAATGCTGATACCTGATCGACTCCCATACATCTTTAGAAATTTTAACAAATGTCTAGCTATAGCAGTAATTTACTAAGGACTTTAAAAGCAATGGTTGTGTTATTATTCATAGTTATAATCTATGAAAATCTGTTCTACTTTTTTCAAACAAAAATTCGAAGTTTTCATTTCCTCGCAAAAAAAACCCCTAAACCCGTCGGAACAAAATTTTTGAAATTCAAAAGAATCGTTAAGGGAGTGTTATGCATCGATGTATAACAAAACTGAAAACTATCGCGATATATCGGTACAGCAGTGAATCGTTGTACCTCTAATAACTTAATGCATTGTCAGAGGATGCATCATTCAAATTATTCGCTATCACACGATTATGTCAAGTTGTGTGTACAATATAACTTAACCAAATTATTATTTTTCAGTGATTGAAGAGATCATTGTTGCAAATGATGGGTTGAAAATTTCTTTCAGCAAAATCGTTACCTGTACATGGTTGAAGACTCCATTGTTGGTATATATAATTCCATAGGATTTGATGCCTTTCAACAATACGTTTTATCATATTTTCAAATGAAATTTTGTTACACCTCTGAGTGTGCCTTCTGTTTCGTTTGGAACGAACTCCATAAACCTTAATTTTCTTAAAACCACCGAACACCCACCTAGCTTGAACAACACGGCTCTTATTGACACTTGACTTCCGTCTATTTGAACAATCATACCAAGTCCTCCAGATTTTATTTGGTTAGCCCGTAATTCGTTGGAGCGAACGTCATGTAACCATACCAGGTTATTACTGTTCTTTTGTTCAACTTCACCAAGTTTAAACATTCAGTAACTGGAATTTCGTAGGGCCAGAAATAAAGCACCAGTATAAAATGTTGAAAAGATATTTTTCCGTTCTCTGAAAAAACTCCCTCGTCTCAATGAAACTGCTTGGCCTTTATGAGTGAGGCCGGACCATATCAGGTTTTCTTTACCCCCATGCTGCTCTCCAGTCATCCACATGTGCTGTTACCATTCCGTGCAACATCATTGTTCAAACCCGATAATTTGCTCGCTGTTCCCCCATAGCCTTCTACTAAGGAGAGGAAACACGAATTATACGATTAGCAAACATTAGTATTATTTGTTCAAAACTTTGACGTTAAATCAATTTATTTAAATCATCTAACGTTTTCTGTTTTGATGGAAAAGGTTTTAAAGCCAACATCAGTCTAGCTGTTATCAATCACACTCATTCCTTTATATAAACTTGGATTTTTGGCTTCCCGTTGTGTTGTCAAATTTTTGTCTTAAGGTTCTAGATCCCGTAACCTTATGTTCTGGATTTATCGAACGAACTAAGATAGCCTCGTGTTTATAAAAATGTTCTGAATATTGGATGAAAACGCCTCCTTTAAACAATGTTTATATCAGAATGAGCCTAAAACAAACTTGTGTTTCAACTATATATTCGTCTTCTATAAAATATACAATTTCCAGAATCTTTTAAAATTTATAACATTTTGAAAAAGTGCCTTTATATTCTTTAGGTTCAGCTCAACCAATCATCATATTCCTATTCAACAAAAGCACTTAAAAATATGTTCTTCAAAATAATAGGTGTATATCCAAATTTCAACTTACTCACATTCATAAATGCCAAAATGATACTCTGACTAGAGATCATATCAAACGCTGACATTCATTTGAAGTCCATAAATACATTGTGGATCATTATAAGGTTACAATGTCTTTGAATGATAAAAACCACGAGAGGACTACAGATGCAGACCTTGGTGCAGTTAGGAAAAGGCCAAAACATGGTGATACATTCGCCACTGCTAACCGATGCAGACAAATCTCAGCTCACTCATGCTAACACAGACGTGCCTTTCATTCCAGTAGCGAGAACAAAGAGCAAGAAAGTACGAAAAATGTGTCAACCAACAAATGCAGGTAGTTTTGCATACCCAAATGCACTCACAACTAATCCACCTGATGCATAAATACCTCAGCCACCCCTGCAGACACATCGTATCATTCCTAGGCAGAGGAAGCTCATTCACTCAAAGCGGACCACTCATGATTTACATAAACTAACTTTAAACGTGCGAGCCCTTCACAGTTTCCCAATGATAGCTATGGAAAATATATCAAACCAGTTAAAAAAAAGCAAAACAGGAACTTGTCAAAATCTTATACGTTGAAGTAAATAGAGAATTGAAGCCTGTTGTCGTAGATCACCAAAATCCAGATCATCACGAATTATATTTTCACTCACAACTCATAGTTCAAGTACATTTTATCAAACAATATGAAGTGATTCACGGCTCATGGCTTACTCATTTAAAAGATAAAGGATTTTCAGTGAAGATTAATGAGAGTTCTGCCAAAACTTCTGATTCAATTGATGCATGGACAGAAATAACCCTGATTCCCCAGCACCAATTTTGGCACAGTATAGCCAACAATATCCTCCTCTTCGAACTTCTTAATCAACTAGAATAAAACGTCATTTACTGTTTCCTCAACACAGTCATGGGGAGTATATATATATTTTAAGTTACTCAAATAATTCATCAAACTGGGAAAATGTAATAATCCTACGTTTAGATAAATACAAAAAGAGAAGAAATTCTATTTTCAACCACAGAATGACGTAACAGTATATTTTATAGAACATGATGGAGCAGAACATAGTATATGTCTCAGTCATTACTAAAATGAAGATTCATAATGAAACTGAAAAGAGATTATGCTGAGACAGCATTTATTTCATTTCAAGAATATCTAATCCTCCTACATCATACAACTAACATACTTTTCCCCAACCTCCTAAACCATCGACATCAAATCATTCACAGACCAATCCTCCAATTTCTTAAACATTTCCTCAAATTGGACGCTGTACATTGTTTCCACAAGACAAGAATGTGAAGTATATTACTTTGGAATACATAAGTTGCTTTAATAACAGGAGTTTCGATAATATCCTACAACGGAACCTGTATTTGAAAATCATGACGGGCCTGGAAATTATAAATTTAATTTTAGGTCTCAGTTTGATGTTAGTGTAGATTATATTGAATTTGACGGAGTGAAACAGAGTACAAGGATTAATCAACTAAAAAGAAAGGACATTTGACTTAATTACAAGCAAGTAATGTCAACTTCTACGAATATGATAATCCACCAAGCCTCATCATAACTTCTGATGATAATACTGAAGAACAGATATTCGGCGTTCTACCACCTTTAGACCTGTTTATAGGATGGAATATACCTCACGCAAACGGATCATCCATTGAATACATTCATGACTTAATGAAACCATGCAGAAACCTATTATTAATGTGGATCATTTCTTAGAGAACAGATTCCAAAGAAAAGTGTAGAACATGGCTCTTTTGGCGGGGACTAGGCAAAATCTAGCTATTTCATCATAAGAAAATTCCTTGTCAAAGATAGATAGGGCAAAATCATCAAGGAAATACTGGAATTTTCCCAACACACGAGAGAGATTGATATCACCAGTTGAAAAAGATGTCTTAATACCTATTATAATAATAATAATAATAATAATAATAATAATAATAATAATAATAATAATAATAATAATAATAATAATAATAATAATAATAATAATAATAATAATTGTCAGCTGTTTTTTTCTATTGATTTCGAGTACTAAATAATACAATGATATTTCTAAGCCACTCACACCAATTGAGACAACTCTTATGAAGAATTTCAACAGTTTTACCACGCTTTCATGCCGAAAATCATTGTAAAAAGCAAAAGAAGTAAAAAGTGTTTTAAAATTTGTAAAATAATTAAACAAATTGTTGAAGATAAAAATTCTGCTCTCGGGCCATTTTTTAAAATTGATTTTTAATGATAAATCATACGATGATATTTTCTGTTATGAATAATATAAAAAATAATGTTTGAAAGATTGACGGGCATTTCTAACCAACCTAAACCAATTGAGAGAGGACTCTTATTTACAATTCAATACTTTTGCCTTGCTTTGATGTGTTTCAGTGGAAAATTTTCCAGCAGATATTTGACAGAAAAAGTGTACCTTCACTCAGAAAAATTCTTGAAAAATGAATATATCCTTAATTTGTTACTGAAATCGGTCAGTTACTATATTTTGGTGGTATTCTAACATATATGTGAAAATCTGTTTGAGATTCCTACTTTGTATTTCTACTAATAATTCGAGCAATATAAATGTAAACAAGTTTTTGAAACATGAGTAAATACGTTCATTTTTCGAATGATCATTTTTTAAAAATCCACTGGTTATCAGTCAGTCGGCCGGCAAGTGACCTCACCTCAGCGTCAACAGATTCCATGAATACTAAAAAGACAATATTGGCAAATTCGAGGTCTGTATCCCCAACCTTATAAAGTAATTGTTGATCATTTAGAGGAATGCATCCTTCTCCATAACAAAGAAATAATTAAGAGGATCACTCACTAAAAAATTGATACATTTTGAGAGCGTTTTTTTTATACCAAAAGGATTTGTACAAAAAAGACGTAGACAAAACACCGATTATACGAAAGATAGAATATACATTTGCAACATTAGACCAAAAACTTGTCTACAAAGCCGATTTTTTCCAGAGTGAGATAGAAGAGAGTAAAGCACAGATCGGTTTGATGGAAAAAGAGTATTTTCCCACATACAAACTCAACTGAAAGTTATGAAAAGGCCGACTCTCGAGTTGATGACAATATAGAGCAATTTACATATATCAGTGATTTAGATTATATTGGATACTTCAAGAAATTTAAAGAGATCAATTTCTTTTATAACTTTCATGAGGAAATATGCAGCACCTCTCAAAACAAATGGTTTATACTTCCGAAGAAATACTCTTAACGTTAAATTAGACATTCTAGATCCAAAGAAAACCCACTTCGAAATGGCAAATGAAGATTAAACCGAGTTGGCAAGATGTAAACAAAATATACTTCCTCGTGACTTACCAGCACTTTTTTCTGTCGCAAACAATACGAATTTCGATCCTATATATGATGTAATTTCTAAATCAGCCTACTTTGAAAAAATGCTAGTTGCCAAAGGATCCACACTGTTCTAAGATTGTACACTGACTTGAAATGGATTTCTAAACTATCAAGGCCATTGTGTTAGTTTCTTTCAGAGTGCAAATGCAATGCAACTGAATGGTCCAACAAAGTATCCTGAAGAGTATCTCCTTGCAAATTTATGTCAATTGTGAAAAAAGGGGTTCCAGTATCCATTAATCAAAATTAATAGAGAAGGATTTACAAAAGCTCTACGACAGCTTCAAGGAGAACATAAGTCTTATGAAGGAAATGCTGTCATGATTGATTGAAGATACTTGAATTGTTCACCTGAACGTAGAATACCAGACGATGCAAACATAATGGAACGTAAAATGAATGACGTTATTAATATAAAAAAGAGACTGCTTACTTCCCGGATAGATCTATGTCTTTCCTGGGAACGTTGTTTTCTGCAGTACCTTGTTGAACAAAATTTAGATCCAGGGCAGTATTTCCGTGTAGTCGAATAGATAAACGATGACCCTAATGACACACCTCTTCTCCACCAGAAGCCATAAGACTTATTCATTAAACTGAACATCATCGAAGTTGATAATGTAAATAATTATCTCAATCTTGGGGAATTAACCCACGTTATTATGACAATTAATTATATTTTAGATAATTTGCTACATAGAGACGAAAAAAACAAACAAGTGTAAGCATATTCTAGTCAGTTTGATGAATTGGCAGCTGCAAAAGTTATTAAACTGAAATCGGATATTCCCCATGGCAATAACAGGAATCAAGATGTACTAACTATTACAAATCATTGTTTGAAAATTACATCGTCTCAGTTTACACCTCACAAGAAAGCTGACTCTATTCATTTTACACATGGAAATGCCATTGGGAAAAGCACTGACTTGTTTATTCTCTCCTCCAGCTACAGTTGAAATAACTGGTCAAACTGGGCTTTCTAGCCTTTGGAGGAAACGAACCTGAGAGGAAGAAAGCTCTGAATTCGAAAGCAGTCCAACATTGTCGTCAGCCTTGTCGTGGCAACTCTTGCAATGACACCAGTGCCAAGCTGTATTGGCCCTTCCCATTCTCTTGGAATACATTGGTACGTGGAGATAGGAGACTTATGCAAATATTTACGTGACTAAAGTGGCGAGTTCTTGAATTCTTTTCTTTCAATTGTAGGTACTTTCAATCCATTAAACCCGAGAACCAATCAGAAAAAAATACTTTTAGAATGTTTCGCGAGGGGATGGCAAATTACAATGAAACTATTGGTGTGCAATTGGATAGGAGTTATCCGACATTATGATAATGAACAGAGAGAATACGGGAAAACCTTCTTTAAAAAGTAAGCTTTTTTTCTTGTGACATGTTTCGCTTTAGAAAAAACATTCTCAAACCGAGAAAACAAGAATATTGAAAGGGTGGAATTGAATAGAGACAGGGTATAACTATTATGATAAAGTGGGCACATACTTTCTGCTATCTTACCAGAAGTACAGGGGTGATAAAAATATGAGGATATATATATATATATATATATATATATATATATATATATATATATATATGTATATTGTGTCATCCGCAGAAAACTCTTCAGTGTGGCTATAGACAATCCATTATCCCATCCAGTACCAAGAGGCAGGATCCTCATATATATATATATATATATATATATATATATATATATATATATATATATATATATTCAACTTCATTTACCTTTAACACAAACTTACAATCATGAGCAGTCAAAGAGGATCGAACCAACAATACCAGCTATCATGTAGCAAGATTTCTATTCGATGGTAAGCATTCTGTAGGTATACTGTGTATAGGTCAGTCAGACGAAGGGCTAAAAAGTAGATGGGGTCGTTTTGCACCAAAATTCCAAGAAGGAAATACCTGTATGTCTTGAAATCCTAAATTTGAACACCCATAGCTGGTTCTGGTGTGGGATACACAACTACCAAACCACCAAGTAAGCCAGGAACAAACTTAATAATAAACGACGTATCCACCATCTTCACGTACATATCCGTCCGTGTTGCCACAATTACTAGCAACCTGTAAGTAGAGACGAATTTTTAGCAGGAGTTTTCAAAGCGATGCCTAATAGCAATAAGTGACCTTTGTCTCTGTATATGTAAATATGAGCGAAGAACAAAAATAAAAATCACAAAGAATAAACAAATGCAAATGTAGACATTTTCTTAGATATCTCTTAACGATTGTGGAATATTTTTTTCATTAATTTGTGGAAATTTGCACTTGTATCAAAAAATCATAAGCTACACATCTTTATTGACAAAACTTGACAAATTGATGATATCAAGTACGGGGATGAATTCTGGTGAAATAACACATCCAACAATTGTCGAAATATCTGGTGTTTTTTTGAGAGAGAAGAGAGGAGAGAAAAAATCTGGGCTGGTAAATTATCAAATCTTACGTCTTTAGCCATCGACTTTCCTTATCAACCGAAGAAGAGGAGACCGAAGGTCTGACCAAGCTTTCAAATCAAACGAACGTGAAACAGTCTGAAAAGACGCGATTCTTTCCTCGTTCTGTGAGAAGAGAGAGGGGGAGGAAGAGGAGGGGGAGAGAAAAGTTAGGCTTTCAAAAATAAAAGGGAGAGAAGAAGAGGTGGAGGATCCGTGCCTGATTGGCTGATTTTCAATTTCAAAAGTATTCTAGGCATAGTAGTAGTGGTAGAAAGAGGAGGAAGGAGAGAAAGATGAGGATGATTTATCCGATCATTATCCATATCAACCCAAGATGCTGCAGCCGAGAAAATTGATATTTATCGTAAAAGAATCCGACAGACCGACTGACACACCGACCATAAGTGTCATAGAGATTAGCAGATCTGGATTTGAACGTATTTCTTATTACCCATACATCAACTAATTGTAATTGAAATTCACTGAAGTCTTTTTGTGATATTATGTGGTGTTGACATACAGGAACTGTTAGATTATATATATGACGGACACAACAGATTTAAAAAGCCGCAGGAATTTACTTACCTCATTTATTCATTCTCACAATTAATGGCCGGTATGTCCATCTCATAAAACGACATTACTGTCTCATGCAGTAAACAAACGCTCTCCTGTCTTGGGAGTGACAGAAGTAAACAAACCCTCTTTGGTCTGTGGGACTTGACTCAATATTACAATAATATCATCATCATCATCATCATCATCATCATCGGTCTCTCAACGTCCGTCTCTGGATATAGACCTACCCCAGCATTCGTCACACCTCTCTATCGTGGGCGTCGCAGAGCCATTACTTTCTGAATTTGTCTAATTTAATACTCTGTTGGCCTCGGTTGTGATGTCAGGGGATCCATGTCGTGAGTTGCGATGTCCATCAGTTGCCTGCCATTCTTGCAACATGGCCAACCCATTGCCATTTGAGCCCTCCAATGGATTCTATGATAACCCTGACTCCTGTCTTCTTCCAGATGTTTTGTGCTGTCCTGTGGTCTCTCCATACGAGGTTGACCATAATTCTTTCATGTGCACCTTGCATATTCTCAATTTGCGGGCCTGTCTCATGGTAGGATGTGGGAGGATGTATTGATTGTATACTTTTTAGGATTGATGAGATCTTATTTTTGAAGGTTGAGCTTGCTCTGCTAAAGGCTTGTCATCCTAGGGGAATTCTTCGCTTGCTTTCTTCTTTTTAACAGATATTCCCTTCTTTTTTCTTCCTTTTTAGAGCTTAGCATAGTCTTTATAACAGTGAAAATGTGTTCTTGTGTTCCACTCAATACCTTAAAAAAATAAATATCATTATTATCAATAGATTGTCCATCCAGTCTTTCAACAATAAGGCGCCTCCTATCTTTAGATAAGCGTAACCAAGCATGTGGAACTTCTAAATTATTGTCTTTCATGGCTTTCTAGAGAAATTGTTCAATCACTTATAGGTAACATTTAAGACGGCATTAAAGTGATTCTTGCAACAACGTCATTTTCTTCAATTGATGATGCATTCACCTTGTAATAACTGGTGATCATTTCAATTTACAATTCTAATATGATATAACGCAACATAATCACACTATGTGATAAACAACTTTAGTTTGAATCTGTTTCTGGAAATTCTGCTCAAGTTAATACTCCCACTATCATTGATGAACGATTGGGCAATGAGAATCCCTCAGCCTAACCCATCTTCTTTCATAGTTCCTTTACACCAATCGACCATACATTTAAGGCAGTGTTTGGCATCTTCAGACTTTCACTACGTATCAATCTTTCTGATTCATTCGGGAGTCTTTCTCAGGAAATTGTATCTCTTTATTTTGCTCTCTTTGGTTGGCTTCACTTGGATGAGCCTAGAATAACACAGAAGGACGAATCTTGTTTATATCAATAGTTCTATCATTCAGAGGATTAGTAAGGATTTCTTTCAATGTCGACCTTTATTAAAATCTAACTCTAAATCTAAATCCATCTTTTGCTTCTCCTTCAAATGAACCTTTTCAGCTCCAAGATTCGAAGTTTCTGCCATTAATTCGTTTTTTTTAGTTGGCTTTTCAACTCTATGAGGCTTGCATTTCCTTGTGTGTTTATCACTTCAGATCCCATTTCTTAGAACCCTTTTTAGTTTGTTATCTAACATTTTCCATACATAAAAGAAAAAAGACCATGATCGTAGCCCAGAGGCTTTTCCCTCGGTTTCTCTAAAGCTTCTGTAATCTGGTGTCCTTGAAATTCAATTTGGCTACTTCAACATTATTTACTTCTGTGGTCAACGTTGGGTAAGAGACCTTGCAGAAAATCAGTATTTGTGGGTGTTCATTGGAAGTGAAAATCTGAGTCGCTCCGAAATCATGTCCACTCTACCAACGATAACCTAGCCGGCTGCATACGTAAAAGCGTCTTATCATAGCATAACAGTTAAGTGGAATTTGGCCAACCTCCCCGCTACAGTAGCAGTGGATTTGTCCAAAGTATCAATCAAGAGCCAAGTGGCCCACATGGTGGTGTTGATAAGAACTTGCTTAATGATTCTCTTGTTTCTAACCACCCGGTTTGTGCACTCAGTGATCATATGAACCAAGTCGACATATCGACGGCAGAGTTTTAGGATAATCAAATCATACAGGTTTTGAAAAATCCAGTAAGCTTTTCTTTAGTTGAACGTCATTTGGGGGGGAAATTCTGTCCGTCTATCCCATTTAAAACCGGATCTCACCTGGTCGTTACAATTTCCCCATTTTCAAAAAGGTTTCATGCTTTTGTTGTCATTTGTGTTTCTAGCCAAACTTCTGAGTTCCCGTGTCAGTACTGACACTTGTACCAATTCCTTTGAATCGATCACTTTTATAATAATATCACAACTTCGGGCGGGTATTTCGGTTTTTGAAAAATCACCTTGCCAATTTTCTGTTTTTTTTTTTTTATCATCATTCCACTGACGTGTCATTTTAATGTCCCGAACTGATTTCTTCAATAACAACTTTTTGAGATAAATTTTCAGCATTGTCTCCTACCCCGTTTGGAGATTTCTCATTATCAATCTCACATTCAAGGGGTTTATCTCCGGTTACAACCTTTTTTATTCATAGTAAAGAATATTAGATTCTCTGCATTCCACTTTCGTTAAAACCGTGCAGATTTTGCTCCGTCCTTTTTTTCTTTCTTTCATAATAGTATTAGAGTGAGTTCGTTGGGTTTCATTGTCTGTTCCCGAGTGTTCTAATTTATTAAAAAAAAGATTGAAAAATGTTCTATTTCGTGATGCCACATTTGTTCGTGCATAGAATGTTCCGATCTTAATCTGATAATTAATTCTTCATATTCCAATTTTTTTCGGTTCTAAATCAGCTTTAGTTTCGTCAGTCAGTTCCAGAAAGAGTTTTCTCCAGCTCTCTTTTTATAAATCATTATTTTGTATTCTGTTCGTTTTTGTCGCATGATTTATTTTTCTTCCTTTTTTGGACTTTCTTCAGTATTTCTATCATTAATTTCTCGGCGGTTGTTGGTCTTAAAGCATTTCGACCAAATTTATTTCAAAAAGTTTGTCCAATTTCTTGGATAATCCGTCATCGGTACACAAGTCGGCAAATTCATTTCTACAACTGTGTTTTTCTAACTACCGGTTGAAGAAAAAATATATTGGATGATAATTTCTTCTCCTTAATATTAGACATTTTTACCAATGTAGCATTTTTTTCCTTCCTAGCCACATGATTCTTCAGTATAAGATACACCAGAATCGGTTATGCCACATCTGTTATATTTTCGTTTTTTTTTCTATTTAAACCATGGAAATATCATTTTTTTCATTACCTTCTCTACAAACAGAGTTAGTTTATATAAGATGGATACAACAGATTTAAGAAGCAACATTAATTTACTCACACACTCATTTATCCGTCCTTTCAATTACATGGATGGCCTGTGCGTTTCGTATCCTCATAAAACAATATGATGGTCTCTTACTGTAAACATCTTACCGTAAATAAACGCTCTCCCGTCTTTGGAGTTACAAAAGTAAACAAACGCTTTTTGGTGCAAGGGACTAAACTCAGTATTGCAATAAAACACTTAACAACTACGACGTCCAAAGATTTAATCTTGAAAAAAAAAATGGGAAAATATCCTTCAAACAAAAGAATCCCCCTGAATAAGCCCCAGAATGTAACCATTACATCCTGGTTCTACCGGTCATATAAAAAGTGAATTTGAATTTAGGGAGTAATTTTTGAGATATCATGCGGGCAGACGGACACACAGTCAAATGGGAAACGGAAGGAAAGACAGAAAGGCGTGACATAATAGAGATACCTGGCAAACTTCGTTTGTGGAGGTAAAATATCAAATCTAAAGTAATGGTGTCGAGCCAGGAAGAATAGCCGAATGGTAAGATTATTCTTCTGGAGAAATTTTGTCTTCCATCAACTAAAGATTTTCCAAGATCTAAATTTATCGATAATGGAATTAGTGAAATACTATTAAGCCTTCATCATTCATTTTGTCAAGTTCAATTTCTCGTTTCACTTCTATTGCTTTTCAATCCTGATGCCTAAATCGTTTTACAATGTACAACCCTTGAGTGAGCAGCTTGGATTGGAAATAAAGTAGCCTCAAACGAATTTCAAACTTACTTCCAGCATCCTTAGATGTCCATCTCACACAGACGACACCTTATTCAATTAAGACGTAGTTTTAATCG
Organism: Thysanoteuthis rhombus; assembly: GCA_963457665.1. Classification (NCBI taxonomy): domain Eukaryota; kingdom Metazoa; phylum Mollusca; class Cephalopoda; order Oegopsida; family Thysanoteuthidae; genus Thysanoteuthis; species Thysanoteuthis major. The sequence goes on along the minus strand of OY735209.1, from coordinate 28,434,065 downwards.
ATGATCACATACTGGGACCAATGCTGCATTTAGGCCTTCGTCAGAAAATATCGTTGGGCATTGTTCCAGCTGATCTGTTCAATTAGCTTGTAAGCATGAGTATGCTCGCCACGACCTATTTTTTAACCACTGAGATATTTATGTCATATCTATCGACACCAATGACGTTATGAGATATTGAATTCAAAATGATAGACTAACTTAAGCAAATAATGTAGTTACTTGGTTCAACAGGGCTTCTGGGTTCATCCAGTGATCTTCCACTGGATGTTGGTATGGTAAAGTTGTTCTTTCTAAATCTCTTTCTGGGAACGTTTTCAGGGTTGCGCAAGGTTTTACAAACAAAACAGTAAAAAAAATGAAATTTTTTTTAGCCGTTCAATTCCTTTACTTTGCCTGGAAATTGCAATTTTGATCCTAAAACTGGTGACCCCCAATGACCTTTGGCAGTCAGCACCATCTACTTTATCATCTTCTTTTCTGTCCTGGTTGACCCGACAAACCAATCTACCTCCAACAATAGAATTGTTTGTCTAGGATATGACCGAAAACAAAAAATATTATCAAATACAATTGACTTTTGGTTACGGTTAATGATCTTGGAGGTCAGAAATACCTATCCTATCAAATTTGACCTACCTTTTCAGAGTTCAAAAGTATTTTTGTTCTTCATGACTCAATATGCTAGAAATAATTTAAGTTTGCTTCAAATGACCTGATAAAAAAATCTCGAATGATCTCCGAGGTCAACCTCATTTAGCATCTGTTACATGTCTTGTGAGTCTTCGTGACCCTAAATACGCCAATGAGCTGCGTTGCTTTAGCGTGATCTTGGCCAGTATAAACAATCAAACGGAAAACCAAAATAACAGTTTAGATCTCCTTAGAGATCTCTATAACCCGTCTCACTCTCTTCTTTGTTCCCTGGTGATGTGTTGAAAGAAACCAATAATTTGACTCTCACTATAACTGACATCTTAAGTGGAAGAACTGATTGATGATATTCATATATCAGCTGTAATAATTTCGGTCGTGTCAGGCCTTATTGATAGGGAAGTCTTGAAGGAGCAAGCTGAAAGAGAAACCTGTTTTAATATATAATTGAATGAAAGAATGACTAGCGACGAAAATTTCAGAATATTTTCTTATAACATTACGGAGAAGACGGTGAACAGAAATATCGTTTTCCTGTCAGTTGAGGTAATGCAACGTACTTTTACAGCCGAATCTCGTTAGATATATCACAGTTCTCAAGTGATCACCGAAGTTAAGCAACGTTTAACCAGGTCAGTATCTAGATGGATGACCATCTGGAAATATCAGGTACCGAATCCAGTTGGAGGGACATCTCTTGTACCCTGGTCTTCAAACGTATTGAGCAGCTCTTAATTTCGGACGCCTTTAGCGTGGTTGAGAGGGAAAGTGGAACTTGGGGACTTCTCCCTTTCTGAGGGGCCCAGGCACAGTAGCTTAAAGCCCTGAAGCTTCTGAGATCGTCTGCCAAGACTAAATGAGTCATACAGGTGGGATAAGAATTATAGTTTTTACTAACTCTGAGAAAGAATTCGTTTGTTACACATGGAACGTGCTGTTTTTGTATAATACAAAATAATGTTAAAAGTGATAGATTAAGCAAAAGTATTTGCTTTTTTTTCAAGATCCAATATAAATAGAAATACAATTTGTTGATATTGGAAGTTATACCTAATTATAAATGCATGTCCAGAAACCTTATGTTAAAAACAACATTGGGACACTTGTTCATATATGCGTTTCCCCGCTATCCCGAAGTTTAGTGTTTCTAGAGAAAAAAATAATGTGAAGCAAAGTAGCAATTACCATTTAAGATTTTGGTGACCCCAGGCCTCAAAAAATTGGTGCTGGTTACATGTTTTGACTTTTTCCAGTAATAGCAAAAAAATGACGTAAAGAAAACTTTCGATTAGTGGCGGGTATCAGCAATTTATGGAATAATAAGTAAAGAGAAAGAACTGCCCTTATTCTGGCTAAGGCCTCAACTACCTCTGCTTTAGTTCCATGTACTGCATTACTACGCACACGGCCTGTTCCTGAAAACGGAACAGACAGAGGTGACAAGCTGTTTCATCTCTCACTATCGCCTTGGGAAAAATGAATTCATGCCTTCCCTAAGGGCATCAGTGAAAAGTGAAAACAAATCCTCGGTCAGGTTTTAGACTCAAATTGCCAAATCCTCTCTCCGTGCTGTTACCAGATCAGCCAGTCTGTATCTCTTCATAGAATAATGACAATGTTTCATTTCAAAATTATAAAGTGATTATTAAGTTTCCATCATTGTTGATAGAATTCCAGTTTATAAATTTCGCTTTGAAAGAATCGATTACGTCGGCCATTCAATGAGAAACAATAGAAAGAACTACATCTGCCAACGAAGTCCTGCGTATTAAGTAGCGTCTTTCCGTCTATTCAAACGATTTCCCCCAAAGTTTTGAATGAAGGTGAGTAGTGGCTGAAGAAGGATTGGTTGGATTTTGGAGCAATTCCAGGAATGTCCCTCCTATTCTGAGATATTTTTCCATTTTACGTACATTTATGTATTCGTTCGCGAATTTCCACGCGATATCTTGGAAAGTTCTAAATAAATTTCAATGAGAAAGGTGGACAATAGGTTACGTTGAGTGATTGCATTTTGCAATGGATCCATAGTCAATTACTACCACAAACAATTGCGTCAGTAGAGACATGCACTCTCTCTGTGCTTTTTAGTTTTAATATTGCTATTTGTTAAGATTGATTCCATTTCTGCCTTTGACAATGAAGTTTGAGTGGTTTATGAATATATATTGCATTCTCTACGTTGTAATTATATGTCCATACCACATGATATCGGTAATAGTTTTTGTCTGTTTACACTATGTCTCCAAACGTTAACAATATATTTCAATGAAATGCCCAGGTAGAAAATTATATAAAAGAATAACTGCTTTGTGTTTTAAATGAAGCCTGTTTGATGAATTTTGAATTGCATGATAAGATACTCATGCCGTCAAAAAGCAACGGTAATATTTAATCTATTTTGCGATTTCATTGTACTTTCAAAATATCAAAAACATTTTGTTATGTATTTTTATATCCAACCAGCATTTACACATTTGAAAAAAATGAATAAGACATATTACTCTATGATTCGTATTTTAAGATAAAAAATAAGATAACGTGACATTTGTTGATCGGTTGGAAAAGACACTTCTTTATGTTAAACAGAAGCGTTTATTTATTTTTTTATGTCCCCTGTGTAAATTTTTATTTGATACAGGGACAAATGCAATCCAATACGATTTTTGAAACAGGGAAGGAATGACCACCAGGAATACGTTGCTAATATGGTCTACCAAATGGACTGTTTGGGCTGAATTTGTTGCGTAATGTGGTATCATTAGACTACTAGTAGATGATATCACCCAAGTTGAGTAGCCATACGCAAGTGTATAAAGATAGGCAAAAATAATTTTCAAAAGTCCTTAAAATGAACTATGTAGTAGTAAAAAGATTCTTGATTACATTCATCGTGTAAGGGAGGGAGCATTCTATCCTCACCTTTGGCGAATGTTTCTTGCAAAAATCTCTTCTCTTTCCATTTATAAGGTATAAACGTTTATTGTTTGAATTGCATGTCAAAACTTCGATCATTTGATTATTAAACATGGGGATTTTAAATTCATATCGGAATATACCATGTATCAAACTGGAACACGTTTTAAAACTCATTATATGCTTAAATCATGTTTAAATTTCAGAGCGGATCCATCAACATTTAACTTCCCTGTTTCATAATTATCAGTTCACCGGTGGTTCATTTTGAATCAAGGTGTTGACATTTGCTTGTGAATAACTCAAAATGACTCGGGACATGTTTTTTCTAAACTTTACACAGCATGAAATTCTTCTTTCCAACGATATACAATACGCCCATATTTGAGGAAAATTTTCTTTCCTGGCTAAGATACAATTGCAAATATCCGCCATTATGAAAAATGGCGTTAATTCCTACTGAACCATATTACAACGCCAGAAACAATAGGTGCAAAAACTGGTTTTCAGTAAAAAAAAATTTTTTTGAATTTAAGAAATTAAAAAAAAAATAAAAAAAGAAAGAGAAAAAAAGTCTTGTCACCTTGCATGATACCAATATTTGCTCTAGATCAGAGACTATTTGGTGATACAACGTGGTGACAACATATAACTACGACACAAGGGAGGTAATTATGCATTGATCAGCTCTGAAATTGAATCAGTTTTTCCTTACTAAATTTGTCACGCTTCCACGGAATCCCATTGAAATTCTTTGAGAACCTTTGGAGATATCGTGTAGACGGTCATGATCGTATACATAAATATGCGATAAAACACTTTCCTCCACCTCATTGCCCATCCTTCCACGAAATACCCATTGAAATTCATTCTGTACATTTAGAGATATCTTATGGGCAAATGGAAAGTCAGAAGGTGGCGATATTATGTGGTGTAGACATATAGCCACGACTTAAGGGAAGTAATTGAGCATATTTTAAGATTCAGTCACGTTTTGTAGCCAATTGTCCAACCTTTCACATGATTTCATTGAAATCCATTAGGGGGAAATCGTTTGGACAGATATTCTCATTGTACGTGACAACTGTCAAAGGTATGATTATAAAAGTCATGCTATATACCCCTAAGCCTTCACATTGATAAGTCCATTATATTAGAATAGATCCTACACACATGGAAGATTACACAAATCATTACGAGACTTTGCTATCTTCGGTGGTATCAGTGGGCGATCTTTTGGTCTTGGCCCATGGACTGTTTCTTTTTTGTTAAGATGAAAAACTAATTTTTGTATAATAGTAATTTTCATGTACAATTAAGTTTTCAATCATTGTCGATTACATAATCCTATCTTGTAAGGAAGCTCATGTCTTCTGCATGAAATTCTTTCTTTCGAGTCTAAAAAAACATCTCTATATCATTTCTAAGCTCTGGTAACCATTCTGTCCTGAGATGCTTCGGTAGGCCGTCTTGTTCTTGATGCACAGATGGTGACTCTCTGATTGAATTGAGAATCGATCAGATTATGTGGAAACCATTGACCAGGTTTCGACACTTTACTGAGACTATGGAGATGGCTTGCTATTGTTGTATGGGTTGTATTGAAGTACTGTGCCATTTCTCTTGTAGCCAGCTTGGAATTCTCTTCAATTACAGTTAGGAAAATTCGATTTTCGATCCAAGTCGATCGCTCTGGTCAAGGGGAATTTTTGTGAATAGCCCTATCCTTTTTTAACATTAACGCCCTTTCTTCAATTCATCTTTTTTTTTCATTAGCCCCGCCCTTTTGCATTGGTCCCTCCTTTCTCTTCACATTACCCACCCCTTTTTATATTAGCTCCACCCCTTCTTATAAACATTAGCCCCCTCCTTATTTTCTAACAGTGTAAAGAAAGAATAGTATTAAATCGATTTAAAAAACAAAATGAATTAAACTTATCTGATTTCCATTCATCTACCTTCCTATTTCATAATTTTGGTGGGGGAGGGATAGTAATTTAAACTGTCTCTTAGGGCGGGGTTTAGTCTTGTACAAAATAAGTCTTGAAATAATGGACTAACGAAGGGTGAAAACCATACGTTTCTATATTCAATAGTTCCTGAGTTGTTGCGCTCCAAAAAGCAGACCGAGCTGTATAGCTTTTTTGTTTGTGTTTTTTGTTTTCTTTAAGTTTAAATGAATTTTCGAAACACTTGTTATCAAATGTTGAAAAGGTCATGCGTATATCTTCAATACTTTTTTCTTAGATATGAGGCATTTTTGTGATCAACACATTTGATAGAGCTATAATGCTAAACTTCTCCCTATGCAGATTGAAAACATAAACAGGTGGGTATTGCTGTCAAAAAGAAAAAGATTGATAGAATAAATAGATAGATTTAGATTATGTTTTATTTGATTAGTTTTTAAAATACGATATTCATGACTTCAAGAGTTAACTACGATCTTGGAAAATTGTACATCTATGTACGCTTGACAGAAAAATGGATTTATGACCCTTAAACCTTATTTACCCTCTTGTAAAAATGTATGCTCGGTAGAAAATGAATAAATTTGCTACTTTTAGAGTTTTTCTTTACGATCTTGGAAAAAAATCAACCTTTTGAACTCCTATAAGCGTGTTTGGAGTTGGAGATTAAAACCTAATTCGATTAAATATTTCCCAGGATCACAATTGTACACAAAAATTTCATTATGTTATTCTGTGTAGTTTTTGTATGGTATAAAAGTTTCTTCTGGAAAAAAAAATTCTGTCTATCTCAGCTCCTCTCAAAATAAACCAATTGACCTCTCTCTTACTCGTTCACTCTCTTCGGGAACGATACAAAGTGACTACTCCTTCCCTAACTCCCAGCAACAGTATGTGGGAGAAGACAGGCACAAAGAAAAATGTGTCAATTTCAAGACTGATCTTTACTGTAAATCGACCAATTCCCCCGAAACATATTGGTGGGGTTATCATTAGAATCCGTTTTTGTTAGAAACCTGCCCAGGGGCCCAAGTAGTAACCAAAGATAATTCGATTGGATTTTGTTGATTTAAAAAAAAATTTTTTGCAGCTGACTGTCACCTACGGATGGATTGATTTTCGATGAATTATAAGATTTCATTCATTTTTTTCATCGTCATCATTATCATCATCATCATCATCATCATCATAATAATAATAATAATAATAATAATAGGGAAAAATCTGCTGTGGAAGTATCGAACCAACGCCTTGCTGACCAAGTAAAACAAATCCAAAAGAAGAAATGGCTGTCTGAGACTGAACCACTAGAGATTCACAATAACGTAGAGAGAGATTCAGGTGACACACCTGAAGAATGCCCCCCTAGCACAACTAGTACCAACATTAAAACTGGAAAAATTCCCCATGAGACCCCCACAGTAAACTATGCACCAGAGGGTGACGACGAGGTACCAACGAAAGAAGAGAAAACCAAAATACAAGCTCTGAAAGAAATCATGCGAGGAGAGAAAACAACACTCCCCTCCCTAAGAGACAAAGACAGAAAGAAAGTCGGAGAAGTGACTGAACAGGTCAACTGCCTCTTACAGCACATAGAAACGAACACCCTCCTAGAACTCAACAACTTAATTTACGCTGGGGTGAAAATGGTAGCACAAAGCTTCACAACACAAGATAGGACCCCAAGCAATAATAGGGAAGAGAAACCCAACTGGGAAAGAAGATTACAAAGGCAGATCTCTCAACTACAGAGAGATGAAGTACTGCTTAGAAATACACCACACACGGACAGACCACGAGTAAGACTTTGGAACAAATACAAGGTAACGCAAAAAGGCATCGCAACTGTAGTCGAAGAGTTACACCAGAAGAGATTAGCCAAAGAGGCAAGACTGAAAAGATACAGACTAATAACGGCCCAATACACACAAAACTGCACATTCCAAAACAATGAGAAATAGTTTTACCAAGACTTAAATGGGGAAAGAAGGCAGGACACGAAACCAGATGCCACAGAGGCCAAGAACTATTGGAATAGCATATGGGGGCACCCGAAAAGACACAACGTAACACCGCAATGGTTAGGAAACATGAGAAAAGAACTAGAAGATATAGACAAGGGAGAACCAATATTACTGAATGAAACCACATTGAAACGTACTCTTAGGAAAGTAGCCAACTGGAAAGCACCGGGTCCCGACGGGATCCATGGGTATTGGTTCAAGAAATTCACCACGTTACACGGCAGACTCACCCACCGACTCCAAAATTGTCTAAACGAAGGCAAGAATGGATGACTAAAGGCAGAACCACCCTCATCCAAAAAGACCCAGAAAAGGGGGAACATAGCAAGCAACTATAGACCAATCACGTGCTTACCACTTATGTGGAAAATCCTGACCGGGCAAATAGCAGAGAGAGTATACATGTCAATGGATAGAAGGGGACTACTACCAGAAGAACAGAAAGGGTGTAGGATAGGAACCAAAGGAGCAAACGATTTACTCTACATAGACCAGATGATCTTAAGAGAAGTGAGGAAAAGGAGAAAGAATATCACAATGGGATGGATAGATTATAAAAAAACGTACGATATGATTCCACATAGTTAGATACTCGAATGCCTTAGAATGTTCAAAATTAGCGAACCAGTGGTTAAATTCATTGGTAATTCGGTGGAAGATTGGAAAGTAGATTTGACAGCCGCAGGGGACAAACTAGCAGAGGTAGGGATAAAAAGGGGAATCTTCCAAGGAGACTCGTTGTCCCCACTATTATTTGTTCTAACAATGATACCGCTCAACAGAATCCTGAAAAACAGCAAAGGATACCATTTCTCTAAAACAAAAGGAAAGGTCAACCACCTAATGTACATGGACGATATTAAATTGTTCGCAAAAAACAGGGGAGAGCTTGAGACTCTGTTCAACGAAGTAAGGGAATATAGTGAGGACATAGGAATGGAGTTTGGAATAGAAAAATGTGCTATCATGGTGATGCACAAAGGAAGGCTTTCAATGACTGAAGGAATCGAACTCCTGGACAACAGCAAGATTAGGGCATTGACCGCACAAGACCGATACAAGTACCTAGGTGTCCTTGAATGTGACACGAAAAAACGGGAAGAGATGAAGGAGAAAATAGAGAGAGAATACCCCAGAAGGATAAGGAAAATATTAGAAACCAAATTAAACAGCAGAAATCTAATAAAAGGAATGAACACCTGGGCTGTGTCAGTAGTTAGGTATACAGAACCATTCCTAGGATGGACAAAGGAAGAGCTCCAATCAATGGATAGGCGAACAAGGAAACTTATGACAATGCATAAAGCATTACACCCTAGAGATGATACAGATAGACTATACGTTAAGAGAAAAGAAGGTGGCAGGGGGCTCATCAGCATAGAAGATTGTGTCCAGAGAGCTAAAGTAGTCCTAGAAAGATATGTGCAAACAAATAGTGAAGAAATCATAAAGAGCGCGAGAGATAGTGCAACAAGCAATAAAGTAGAAAACAATGGGACAGTACAGCAAACAAGAAAAGGAAGATGGGAAGGGAAAAAATTGTACGGCGAGTTTAAAAGACAGATATAATATGTAGCAGACGAGAAATCATGGACGTGGTTACGAAAAGGGAACTTTAAGAGAGAAGCAGAATCGCTCATCATGGCAGTCCAAAACAAAAGCATAAGGACAAACTACATAAAAACAAAAATCGACAGAACACAGACAAACAGCAAATGCTGCATGTGCGGTGAAAGAGATGAGACAGTAAACCACATAACCAGTGAATGTAGTCAACTCGCTCAGAAGGAATATAAGCATAGACACGATAGAGTAGCAACGATGATACACTGGGAACTAAGCAAACAAATGGGATTCAACCATGTGGAAAAGTGGTATCAGCACAAGCCAGAGGCAGTCTTGGAGAATGACAACCACAAACTACTCAGGGACTTTGACATCCAAACTGACCACCTCATCCAGGCAAGAAGACCGGACTTAGTAATAGTAGACAAAAAAAGGAAGTCCTGCCAAATAGTAGACGTTGCTGTGCCTGCAGACCATAGAGTAAAAAAGAAGGAGGGTGAAAAAAGGGAAAAATACCAGGACCTAGCAAGAGAGTTGAGAAAGATGTGGAACATGAAAACCAGGGTAGTACCGGTCATAGTGGGCGCACTAGGAACTGTCCCCAAAACGCTGAGGGAGAGACTGGAGGAGATCGGGATTAGGGGAAGGATAGAGACCGTACAGACTACAGCACCCTTAGGAACTGCACGGATACTGAAGAAGGTGCTGGAGATATAAGTACTGCAACGAATTGTAGCTCTGTCATGATATGCGAAAGAGAGAGGAGATGTTAGCTGAAGACCTGAGGAGACTTATTGTCACTCAACCTTCAAAAATGACCATCGGGCAACCGATGTGAAACTGTAAACCACTGTATTGCTGTGGTCCATGGGAATGAGAAGAGGAGGGCTGGAGACTTGAGGAGATTTGCTGTCACTCAACCTCCAGCGGTAACCACCAGGCAACTGGTGTGAGATTGCATAATAATGATAGTAATAGTAATAATAATAATAATAATAATAATAATAATAATAATAATAATAATAATAATAATAATAATAATAGTAGTAATAATAGTAATAATTGGGAACTGCACGGATACTGAGGAAGTGCAAAGGAATATAAGAACTGCAACGAATTGTAGCTCTGACATGATAGGTGGAAGAGAGAGGAGACGTTAGCTGAAGACCTGAGGAGACTTATTGTCACTCAGCCTTCAGCGATAACCACTGGGCAACCGGTGTGAAATTGTAAATCGCAGAATTACAGCGACCTATGAGTACTAGGAGAGGAGGGCTGGAGACTTGAGGAGACTTGCTATCACTCAAACTCCAGCGGTTACCACCAGGCAACTGGTGTGAGATTGCAAATGATAATAATAATAATTCATTTATTTATATACCGATATTCATTTATTTTCCCCAAATCTTTTTTCTATTTTGTCGTGTCTCTGTACAGATGCAAAGGGTAGGGAATAAAAAGTATTCAAAACACTTCATACGTGCACTGTTTGTATGGTGAGTTCCATTTAATAGGGTAGAGATGAAGCATCCGAACAAAACTGAAAAGGTCAAAAGGAGAAATAAATAATTTGAATTTTCAAAAATCTCCATCTAATGTTTTCTCAATAAATGAAGTGTAACATTTGTCATTATTTTATCTGTTATATCATTTCATTATTTTGTATTATCATTTATACATAATTTATCTAATAATATTCGTTGTCTAAAAAATCTCTTTTTGATTTAAGCTCAAATCGTTCATTTATTATTTTATTTTATCATAATGTATTTATTGTCTGGCCCTATTATTTTTATTCCATTATTACATTATTCATCGGTTTATTTCATCTATATATTTATGATTATCTATTTATGAATACTTGTTTATTCTCAGGATCTCTCTATTTAATATTGTCGTTGTACGTATGCATAGAGTTAAGGAATTCAAAGTAAGCAGGACATTTCAGATGCGTATTGCTTGCATGGCACGGATTACTTTACGGGTTTGCAATATGACCCCATCTTCACAAAAACCGAGATAGCAAAAGAAGAAAAGATAAACGATATACTCTCCCAAAGGATCTTCATTTTAATCCATTCTCAATTTATTTCATTATTATTTATCATCGTATTTAATATTTAATTTCATTCATTATGTTTTTTTTAAATTATGCATATTTGTCTATCTATTTTCAATCGACCCCCTATTTAATTTTGTTATGCCTTTGTATGTACGCAGGTAATTGAATTTGAAGTATGCAGAGCATTCAATGGCCACTGTTTGCATGGCACGTTTCACTTTTCTGGTTGCTGATATGCTGATATCAGCGCATCTTAACAAAAGCCGGTACAGCAGAAGAGAAGAAAAATCAACAATTTGCATTCTGAAAGAATAGAAAATATCTACGAATGAATCAATAAATCAAAATATAATGTTTCCTTTATTTTTGAAGAATTTGCCCCAATCGTTCGTATACCAAACGGAAATAAAACATCATTTTTCATGCTTTTCTCTCACAACCAGAGAAGAAAGAAAACAATTCAATAAAAATAATTTTCAATTTATTTATTTATCAATTATTTTATTTTGAATATGTTTCATCTATTTTATTATCTAATTATTATTCTATTTTCATATAATCTTCATTGTTATTTTATTTTATCGTTCTATTATTAATCATTATTTTATTCTAACATTATTTTATTCATTATTTCATTTTATTCGTTTATTTGATTTTTTTTTGCTTATTTTTTGATTATCTATTGATATTTTTTGACTTCTGTCTTCGAACATAGAGAAGATGAAAAAATTATACAAACAAGCAATACTTAAATTTTCGGACACAGAATTTAGAGAAAAAATTTCATCCAAGTTTAAACCTCCATGATTCCATTATATGACTGTAATCTGCGATCAAGACTTGAATTTGAAAACAGACAGGCCTTTTTACCTTTCGATTCTCAAAGCAGCCGATCGCCATAGGATTTAATCATCGGGAATAATGATGCATAACTAGCAATAACAATTATCCTTTCACATAATCTAGAATGGTCATAATATCTAGGCAGATATTCGCAACCAGAGATGGATACCCAGCCTTCAAAATCATTGAACACCTGAGCACAATAGTGACACCTAAGCATGCATATATCAAGATAGAAACCACCCAGGGAATAAACACCTCTAACCAAAAACTGAATTAAAATCAGTCCACATAGTGCTGGGGAATTGAATGTTAGTTTTCATTTTTCAATTCTAAGACAATTGCGATCATCATCATCATCAACAGCAGCAGCAGCACCAGCAGTCTTTTAGCCACTGCCGTTGGACATGGTCTTTTTCCAAGGATTCGCAGGACCTCTCTATCTTGTGTGTCACAGAGTGAGTACTTTGTGAATTTGTCCAATTCGTCATCCCATCTCATTTTCTATCAGTTAAAATTTTGCATATGATCTATTCGGATCCACGTAGTGAATCATGATGTCCAGCAGTTGTCAGATATTTTTGTCACATGACCAGCCCATTGCCATTTGAGTTTTCTAAAGGATCCAATGATATTTTTATCTGATATACTGCGCTGTCTTGCAATATCTCAATGTGATGATGAGCACGATTTTCTCCTGTGCACGTTGCATGGTCTCTGAGTTCGATGGTCAATATTTGGTTAGGTTTTATGTTTCAGCTCCATAGGTGACTATCGGGAGGATGGATCGATTATATGCACTTTTTGAGGACTGATGGGATTTTCTTGTCTTTATACCAACAATATATCTCTTTCAAATGATCTCTTTATCCACTCTCAAATTTAATCAATTGTTTTTCAGCCCATGTCCTACTGTCTCATTCTGTTTTAAGAGAATGCATCTAGAAATTTTAGAAGATTTTGACCGACAGATATGATAGAAAACATACAAATCATCTAAATTCAAGACAAGAAATAAAGAAAATCACTAAAACAGCTAAAACAGTACACACGCCATAGACAAATGAGAGCAAGGGATATATAAATAGCCGAAAGCAATATCTTCGATAATGCAGTCGTACCCTCTATTCATATTAGTTGCATTATCATACGTTCAATAGCGGCCTCCCCATTCTTTTTGCACGTAAAATGGAGAAGGATTGGAAAGTCGAGTAAGAGACGATGAAGTGTTGTTTGTAGTGCTTCTACGCCCTCTCGAAATGCTGGATGCTCGAAAGGCTAAAAAGAAAAAAAAAGACGCGTTCTCTAATCAAATCCCCATCAGCACATGGTGACGTTTCTTCAGTTGATTACTTGATCCTGGTCGTGTCGTGTTCTGAATGAATCTTACTATGCTTTCAAAGAGGAGATTCGTATCTTATGATCAACGCAACCATGACGCTTTTCGGTCAAGCCACGTTGCTAAATACATTAAAACACCTTACTGCAGTTCTCTTCTTTCTGTGCTTTCCGATGAAGATTATAAGACCTTTTATTTTTATCAACATCTTTTGGACTCTTTTAATTTCCCCTTATATCTATCTATCTATCTATCTATCAATATATCTCCTTTATTTTTTGATTTTTTGTGGCGAAGCGAAGATCTACTACAAAACCAATTTGGCAAAAGGGTCAGCATCATTCACAGATTCCTCCAACGAAGTTGCCTAATGGAATATCCAAATGAGCTGAAATTTGGTACTAAAAACTTTTATACCAAGGCACAACTTTTGTATGAAGAGCTTATTTATGCAACGATTTTAGCTGTTCCTGTTCATGAAACCGAGCTCCCATCATTTCAAGTCCAGATACCCTAAAACTGTCGAAACTGGCTCCAAGTAAGCGAAGACATCTGAATGCATAGAGATAATTGGAGATTATCTCCTTTAAAATTTATTGTAGGTCCTAGAAATTAAATTCATGCAAACCAGTTAACACTGCCACTTTAATATAAACGCAACTGTTACTATATAATGAAGGGTTTGAGTAAATTGTGCTGTGAATAAAACGAGATGGAAGAAGAGTGGGAGAAAAACGAAAGGTCTACTCCCAGGTTTCATTTGTCAGCTCCGTTTAAAGTTGCTTTATAGATGGCCAGATGCGGTAGTTGTGGATCAAAGCACAACGTTTCTATAGGTTGAACTATAAGAAATGCCCTTCCGCTGACTACGGCTCCAGTCGTTCCTGCTTATGTTACACAAATTACATAACTACTTACTCGATTCCCGTCTGCGATATGTGAAATAGCCTTAAAGATGACATGCAATCGAATAGGCGTTACACACTTAACCTCCTATTTCGCTCATAGCTCGTGTAAGAAATGGATTTATGCCTTTACCCCAAAGGCCACTTCGCACCTCCAATAATCACTGTAGAAAAGGAAAAGGGTTGCTGATGACATAACACTCACTGATGCAGAAACTCGAATCGGAGATATAATGATTTCGCGAGCTCCAAATTGCTGCAATGCAATCAAAACAAGGTGGAGTCGAGGTTATGGGCTTCGAGACTTGCTAAGAGGCAAAGGATTAGAGGCTCCAGGCTGACATCTCACGGATAAAGATGGCGAAAACTTAGAATGTAAGAGAGTGGCTTCCAAAGTGTAATTCTCTGTCGTTCATTTTTATGACTGCAATCTGCATTCTTAAGTACAGTCAAACCCAATTTTAGTATCTGTAAAATTGTTTAAACCCCTGTTTTAGCAAGATTCTGCTGCTGACTGATTTTCATTTCATTGGAAGTTATGGCTTGCTTACTGATTACGCAAACTATGATACTACCAAAACAAGGTGGAGCCAACCTTGTGGGAACCTACTTACTTCTTTTAAATTCAAAATATATACCGTTTGAAAGAATACTTCGCATTTATCTAGCAGGATAAGGTTTTCTGCCAAACAAATATTCTCAAGACCAAACCAATGCCTACATGAACTGAATATTAGAGGCACGCGGAAACTTCATTTGTTTAGACATTAGATATAATTTGTACATTCATACGCATGCATAGAACTCACTAAGTAGAGAGTTTGGGCCTGATCGCTGATTGCGAACTCATTCAGTTGATTGTATCTGAGCTGACAAAGCAAAATTGACGACCCAATTCATTACATTCATCTCTGTAATCAACAGACTGATTTCATTATAAAATCAGAATAATCCCCAACAAAGCTCAGGTTCTAATGAAATAGTTGTCCATTTAAGGTAAGACAACAACCACCTCGTTTAACACATTATATTTAGATCATAATGTCATCAAATGATATTACATTCCCCCATCCTTCTCAGGCCCTATTCGATATAATCTATTGGCTAAAGTCGAAAGAAAATTAATTGGAGGAGATCAGCCAAATATTAATGACAATAAATATTAATGAGTCGTGATTATTTTGATTTACTTCTTGGTTTGCTGGGAAACAGTAAATTCGGACACAAACTTAAGAGTGACTTCAAAAAAGTAATTCTTCGTTGTTCACACTATACGTAAAATTCACACTCTCAACTACCTTATGGCTTTCTTACTGATTACTAATTGTGTGGGTTAATCCCGGCCGTTCAGAAACAATCAGGTGATTTAGACAAGAGTCTGCCAGCAGTTGACTAAGGTAAGTCCTTTGCTCTTTCACCCATTATATGCTGGACAGGATTTTCACCAAGTTCGATAATGTTCCTGAGCCCTGTGCATATTGAACGACATATTAATGGTTTATATTTCAGGCAACTTCATAAATCTACCCTTTCAGAACTTTTTAGCAATGTAAGAACTCCTTCAGGTGCCATTTGAAGTCTTCCAGGAAATCGAAAATGATTCATTAAGCAACCAGGATAAATGGATACCCGAAAGTGCAAAATCTGATGAATACGTCAGATGGTGGAAAATTTGTCTACCAACCGGTGATTTTTTTTCTTTTCAAATTGTACATGAGAAAGGAGGAAACGCACAGTCTGGCATGATTCCAATGAAGTACACACCTTCTTTCTCAACCAATTTCGAATTATTAATACATGAATTCATTCATGGTTTAACCAAAAGATATTTCTATAGAGGTTTTCTAGTATTAGGTGTGCGCAAAAAACTAAACGTCTACCACAATATGATCACTGGAAAGGTGTAATTTTCGAGATTACTCCACCATTACCAATTCTAGATGGTTTTCCGTAGTATCAAGTATGCTTAATGCATATTAGAATTCAATCACAGTCTGACAACTAAAGAGGTATATTCTCCAAGATGGACTTCAATTCTATAAAATACCTTACTTTTTCATTATTCATCATGTGATCATGTTTTATCCAACGTTTTGGGTATCTAAGCATGGAACCTAACCCAAAGATTGGCCCTCAAACTGAAAACCATGCAATATGCACGAGAGGAGATTATGGTCAACCACACATCGAGAGATCAAAAAACAGCAGGAGTCAATGGTAGCATAGAATCCATTAAAAAACTCAAATGACAATGGGCTGGTCATGATGCAATAATGTCAGAAAACCAATAGACATCACGACTAGCAACGCAGATCCCCAGAGATCATATGCGAAATTGTGGCCAGCAAAATATCAGATGACGTGACGAACTAAACAAGTTCAAAAAGTATAAGCTCCTTGACTCCAATGATCTGGCAAATCTTGGGGAAGGTCTATGTTCAACAACGGACACTAAAAAGCTGATGATGTTGAAGTTATTACAAAAATAAAATGCTTACAAGTCGCATAATGTTTATTTCTAAAAAATACGTTTGTTCTGTTCAAGATTTAATGATAGCCGTTGCTGCACAATTCATCCAGCAAAAGTTGGTTCTGCATAATGTTGACTTGACATGGTCCACGAGCGAGTATAGTTCGTAGTTTCTGCCTCTACACTCGGTGTTCTGCTATTCCAGTGGACCCCCATGGCGGGTTTCCTGGGGTAGCGGTTTTATGCATCATTTTTTGTCTAAATATAGCAGAGAATAAAGATAAGACCGTATATTGAACGTCTTGGGATTGATTGCAGCCTTGATGATGTCCACGTCTCTGTCTGATGAAGAAGTGATATAGCGTGGCCCTTTTCCTGTTGTCCACAAAATCAATGTCTTTGTTTATTACAAGACCTGGAAAGGAAATTATCTTTTCTTCTTACAAACTCAGTCTATGCGTGGAAAATGGTTATTGTGTTGTTTTTTTTTTGTTGTAGGTGATTTTATGTGGTAGTTGGGGCTTATCAGTTATACAAAATATTCCTTTGGCTTTTAAACTGATCCGTAGGGAATAGACTGAGCTCATAGCTCTCAATCACTGTCAGTGAAAAATCTCTCTTGGAAAAGTACAGTACAATCAATGTTTCGGCCCTAAGGCAACTCTAATGGTGGATTCGTCTGCAAAAGTTTTCACCCAGTCTTTGCGTTTGAATGCGATCCAGAAACCAGGATTTCCAAACATAGTCTCGATAACCTCGCTCTCAAAAGACTCAAATTCATAGACACTTGCATCCTCTTTAGCGACTACACCAGTAGTGATGTTTCTCAAAGACAGGTCTGGGAAACATTGCATGTAGGTGGGAAGTTTTTGCATGATTTGTTCAAGGCCAGAGTTGATCCTCGGCGTTGCTTGCTGGTCCGGAAGCTGGGGTCATTGAATTCCTGCATGACATTGTTGTACTTATATGTGATGGGTGTAAACATTACCCATAACGCGAGCATTTCTTTAGACACTTCCCTGTCATGAGCCAAACCTGGTCAATGATTCAAAGACTGCATCAAAAATGATGGCTGAGGCCTACCCAGAACTGTTCACTGCAGCAGGTGACATGGAAATCCCTGAGAATTATGGCATCAGCATATACTATCCACAGCTGATTGGTTTTAGTCCTTGTACTAGGTTCTGTCTTCTTTATGCCAATCCTTTCTTTGATTCGATCAACATATCAACCATACAGCACTTGCAGCAGTTGTTTCTTTCGTTACCAGAAATGAGTTTCTCCCGCTTGGTTCACCTACCTATGCCAAGAACTGTAGATTATCCTCAGCAGATCAGGAAAAAACAGGTCAACCAGTAGATGCCCAGGAAAAACTCTCAACACAGACCTTCCAGTCATCATACGCTGGACAGTATTATCATCATAGACAAGTTCGATAATGTTCCCTGAGCCTCGTGCCTACAATCAATGTGTCTATTGCACGAAGCAGGATCATGAATGAGTGAGAGTATCCAAGGATCAAAGTAATTCTATGTTGGCTATTCTGTGGTGCATCAATGATGATCTCTGCTGTTTTCCAATATTGAGGCTGGTCGAACCAAATAATGGGCGGAACATGCTGTTTCATAGTAGGATCGCAGACGAAAATTCAGCGTGCACAGAATGTACGTCTTTCCCACAGTGATGTGTAACTGCTTGTTTACTTATGGGACCGAAATGTGATGATTCCATTGTGTACCACGTTCACAGAAAGCTGATTCGATTAAAGCAGGTTTGTCGCAAAGAACAGAGAACGCCAGAAACGAACAAGGTTCAGCGTGATATCCAAAACTCGTTGAGTTAGAAACGAGGAATAGAAAGTCCGAATAATTTAAGACGAGGAAAGGAAGAGAAAATGAGTTGGCAAAATGAACATACCTTTGGTATCTGGTCTTTTTTTGCATAGTTTCCGTGCAAATAAAACTTAATCTTGTACGCACGTCCACTTGTGAATGAACTCACTTGAAGTCATCATATTATAAATGAAGAACGATTTTTTCTATTTTATACACTGGTCTACTGTGATCTCTTACACGTAAATACTACTGGACGACTTTTTAAAATACATCTACGACGTCCGTCTGTATTGTCTTCCTCCTTTTCTTTTTCGTTCCCTTAGATAGAGGTCATTAACTTCAACTAAAACATCTACAGCTGACGACCCAAAAGGGTGACCGGACTTTTCGAATCCGAACTGAAGATTTATTTACTTCTTCAAACCAACCAGATGCATCGTTAATTTCAATTGGACAAATTCTGACATCTGACCAAATTCTTCACGTTGAAATTTAATTGAATCCATACATTCGAAACAAGGAGACATACAAAGCCCACTCTTTGCTTGGCAAAGACAGACTTCCTGACTGATCTCCCCTGCCAATGCTAATTACCGTTTCTGCGAGTGAGATAGCACACTATCCCGATTTGCACCACCCTTTGTCCCTGACCACTCAAATGAGTACACACAGATATAAGTATGTATAAACACATATACATATATGTACTTTGAACTGCTATCGACTTGGAATTTTTATCAGGGCCAATTTACAACCCAGTCTGCCATTGTCTAACACCTCGGATACAATTCAATCATTGTCAAGGATAAACTTGATGATTGGCCCTGGGTGTTCTAATCCTTGATGAATGATATGTATCATCGTCTGCCACCCAGGGGTTCCCTGTTTGAAGCTTAGTGAGGGCTACATCAATCGTCCTATCTCAATTGATCAATGCTGCGAGTCGTTTGAACCTTGTTGTTTGACGCCAAAATATCGCAAAGTGATAGGGACATAAAAGTCCCGGTCAGTAACGAATTCCCTTAGAGTGACCCAACCCCTTTTCACCCTTGGATGATTGTTTCTATGATAACCTGTTCTCTGGATGATCCCTTACTCTGCCATTAATAGAAAGGATATTTTGGACAACATTGTTCCTGGTGAAAAGATTTGGCATACTATTGTTATCTGCTATCACAACTTGAGTCACCGAATACGCCGAATTCTTTTCTTTTTCTATTACTGAGGAAAACTAAATCCTTTTTCATGACGGTTTTTTTTACCGTAAGAACCGTAACAGATAAAAATCATGTGCTTGCATTGCAAGGCCATCTTGTATCGGCATGTAGTTGAACTGCCTGGGCGATTACTTGTCTTGCTCTAGCAACCTCTCGTCCTGTATTTTACCTACGGATATTCTATTTAAACACAACAGTAGAGTGTTGGGAACAAAAGAATGTCCAGAATCAAGTACTTTTCATTGGAATAGTGATTAGTAAGGGACGTCGAACTGGACTTGATATCACTTTAATCAGTTGCCTCTCCTCCATGGTTCTCCGTTTCTTAGTTCTTAATTTGGGTGTTGAAATGAGATAAGTGATCTGTATCTGTGATGTTTTCTCCTTCATTGCCACAGAATGAACTTTGTCCTCATACTTGCCTTTCAATTTTCCCATTATATATTGATATCCAAATGGCACGGAATCTGTATTTGGTAGACATTCCGACATCTCATTTCGTGAAAGTGAAATTATCAACTGTCCTTGTAATTGTCGTCGCTTCACTATAATTCCAATATGCTAATTGGATTTCTAGATACACAAAACATGGGATTATGCACCAAAATTACTTCTAGAATTGATAATGAAATACTATTAGGCATTCGAGGATTTGCCAGACAACTCGGACAACTTTTTGAAAGTCTTGCTTTTCCAGTGGTCAGATTGTGGTAGATTTTCAATATGTTATTGAGCATACCAGATACTATAAGAAACCGATATAAACAAATGTGTGGGATAAGAATTGAGGAGTAATGGGCATTCTAAGATTTGGTGGCTATCTCCGAAATTAGTAGCCGGTCTTTAGTAGACTTCTGATATGTTATCGAACCCTCTAGACACACAAACTACAAAATCGATAGAAACATTTATCTAGGATAAATCCTGAAAGAGTAATGGAGATTTTAAGGATTTGGCGGCCATCTTGAACGCTATCTTGAAAATTGCATCTTTCCAGTGGTCAGATTGCGGTACACTTTTGTAATCTTATTGAGCACACCAAATGTTACAAAGACCGTTGTGAAACGTTTTGTGGAAATTTTTGAGATAAGGAGGTTTTTTTTCAGGAATGCACTCGGCTATAAGTTTCTGTCACAGTTATTATAGTCTCCAGTACATGACTTTTGCTTTGGAACTATCAAATAAATCGGTCGTTTGATGACTAAGTGAATTTCTCACCGCTATCGACAAAGTTGAACGGGTATATGTATCCAGTTGCATCATACCATCTGTCCGTCTATCTGTATTTCCAAATGATATCTCCAAAAGTTTGCAGTCAATTTTGATGAAATTTCGTCAGGGGTATCGATAGATTTCAATGAAATTTTCTGGTAGGGCGGACAATAGTCTGAAGAAGACCTACATTTCGGGATGGATCCAGGGATATTTTCTGGTTTGCATGGTATGTGTTCCTATGAACACCGGGCTCTTAATGATATCTGAGATGTAGACAGCTTGACTTTAGAACTTTTTTTAATGCATGTGACTGATGGGTTTCAGCTATAAAACACTAAGACTTTAGAACTAATTAAAATATTACCAAATTTTAAAGTAAAAAAAAAATCCCCCTTATTTGACACTTTAATACTTATATGAACTATTTAGATAGATACTCTTCTTCTATTTTATGTAAATAAATTTATTAACAAGTTGCATTTTCTCTAAATATTGACTTTACGTTGGTCTATTCTTGAACAGGCCTCATATTTTACTGCTATGATTGAACTGTTGGTCACCAGTGTCGTGAAAAATACCCACAGTAAATCTGTCAGTTCAAAATGCATTCTGGAAAAGTCTGTAGAAAAGAAATAAATTGATAGAGGAAACCTTAGAGACATAACAAGATCTAATTGGTCTTTCTAAAATTACCCGGAATTATATTTTAATGTTCTCTCTGGTCGCAAGTGTTCATAACCTGTCAATTTTATCGTAATAATATTTGTATTAATAATAAGATCATGCTTTGAAAAATCGTTTCAGTTGCCACTGGAAGTTTTCCAGGAAAGTGAAAATTCATTCATTAAGATAATCGTGTAAATACTAGAATAATTGGAAATCCCAAGGTAAAAAACACTGTTGGATACGTCAGATGAATGGAGACTTCTCAGATAACCTGTAACAATTTTTGCTTAGGCACCAAATATGACACAGTCTTGCGTGATTCTGATTAATTTTTCACCTTTTTCCCCAACTACTCTCAGACAATTATAATCAATAACTGCCTTCAAATGATCTTATTGGGAGAGGTATCCGTTTGAATCAATCGCCATGTTGGCTGTCTCCTCAATAACGATAAAAAAATATAATATTTTTAAATGCACATTTATGAGACAGCTGTCATAATATAATTAAAAGCTATCTTTCTAAATGAAGTTAGTTGTTTTAACGAGAACGGACTGTTCGGCAATCTTAATACATTGTACTGCTCCCTTGAATCGATTTATAAACAGAATCCAAGCCAACACCCAACGAGATTAAGTCAGCTTATCATCTGCTTGGTTTGACAAAAAAGTGTTTTAAACCGCGCCCTATCTGATGTAATTTGACCCAATTAAGAAAACTAATAATTTGGAGGAGGTACTTGTTTAAGGACCAAACTTGACTGAATACCAACTCCACAAGGGCAGGAATATTTATACGAGATAAACTTGAAGTGAATACACGCCCCTTTTGTCTAGAAGTTACAAGTCGTCCAAAAAGTAATATCGAAATATGATAGCGAAAGATTAAATGATATTTTGCCATTCTTGGGTGAGTGAATGATAACAATACATTATATGACATAAGCACAGATACGCACTCATTAGAATAAATACAGACGCACACACACTCAACTTTGGTTCGAAGGTCTTCTATTCATCAACTTTATATTGTCTTCAAGTCCACAGACAGACAGACAGACAGACAGAGTGCAAAAGAAAGAGTATATACTTCCAATGGAGTCTGTTCGATGCTACCCAAACTCTCCAAAATCTGAGTGCCCTTCCGTTCTCCTTGGTGGCCCCATGTGTGCATACTTCTGTGACTTGACCTTTGTCACTCTTGCTTTTTATTGTCATCGATGTCAATAAAAATCACACAAACCATCCGTGTGATGCTATATAAAGCCACACCTGTCCCAAAATATAATATGACCCTTCACACTTCTTCTACTGTAAACCATTTCTTGAAATTTTTGTCTTTAGAAATTAGTAATCAATTAAGAATTAATTATCTTTTCGTTGTTCTATGTATGTATGTATGTATGTATGTATGTATCTATCTATCTATCTATCTATCTATCTATTCTTAAACCCTTTGGGATGTACCCTTGTACATACCTCTTCATATGTTTTTTCCAAAATTAATACGTAGTCTCAATTCTAATTTAGCTTCTTCGATCTCGCAAAGCACAAAGCAGAGTTCTTCTTCTTCTATGGGCTATAATGCTAGATTCCAATGATCCTCACAGACTATGACCCTCTCCTGACCATTGTGAATCACTCTTTTTCATCGACCTCGAGAAGTATCCACCTTGCAAAACATAATCACTTACCCAAGCGCAGAGATCGATGAAGTATCATGAATAAG
This sequence comes from Thysanoteuthis rhombus, assembly GCA_963457665.1. Taxonomy (NCBI): domain Eukaryota; kingdom Metazoa; phylum Mollusca; class Cephalopoda; order Oegopsida; family Thysanoteuthidae; genus Thysanoteuthis; species Thysanoteuthis major. Next base: position 28,410,652 of record OY735209.1, on the reverse strand, counting down.
ATGTACGTTTCTAAAAATGGCTCCGAATGTCTGAAACAGAACGTAGAATGATTGAAACAGCAAGTCATATTCTCCTGTTTCCGTTCTCTTAAATCACATTTATAAAATTTTCGATAAATATAAAAATTATCTTTCAATTTTAAGCTTTCCTGTTACGATTGTTTTCTCTTTCTGTGAAACACCCATACTAAACTCTTCTCTCTCTCTCTCTCTCTCTCTCTCTCTCTCTCTCTCTGTCCCTGTGTCAGTCTGTCTGTGTGTGTGTGTGTGTGTGTCTGTCTGTCTCTCTCTCTCTCTCTCTCCAATCATTTTGGCTATGGATGAGGAATTATGAAATAGTATCAAGATACGTTTTAGATGAGGAAAATCTAGATAATTTTAGATGTCATTCGAAGATAGGTGTAAGCGATGGGTCATCCCATTTGGAACACTGTCCTGGAGTTGTACTCTCGGAAACACCCTTGATGTATCAGAAACCACTCTCACCTCTCCGAAACTAAACCACCTACAGAAACAAAAAAAAAACGTGACCAGAATTTTTTATCCTCTGTTCCACGTGGCTTTTGCAGACACTATAGAATATGCCGGTCGGTGAAAATAAAATTGAAGAGCACAGGGAAGCTGTAATACGCAGAGAAAAGTTCAAATCTGGCATGGCAAATCACATATAGAGGGGACAAGATGAGAACAAGCCTTTTTGGGATGGTGTACAAATCATTGACAGGAAGAACAAATGGCGAATACGACAACTGGAAAAAGTGAACACATACCTTCTTCAGTCAGACCAATCAGCCGACGAAGCATTGACATCAATAGCACGTGGGAGCCACTCATCATAAGTTGTAAGTTTTCTCAAAAAAGCAATGCAAGGGAGGAAACTCATATATAACCCCGATAACACTTAGTGGTGATTCTGCATTCTAGTACTAAAAATACCCATCGAAAACTGGAGGGTACATGACCGAAACGTTGTGAAGGAATGAATTCATTGACGAGGAAAATAGTCTGACTATGTTGAACACGATAATAAATAAACAGCTTCTAATGAAATTTGGACAAGAATTGTGAAAAATAGTGGTCGTTCACTGAGATTTCGGTTCCGGAAATATAGCTATGTGGGCCTTAAATTGGGCAATCTTGGGTGTCCGACTTTTATTATTTTTTATCGGATCTACGAGTTTAAAAACGAAATGTTTATGTTTATGTTGAGAACAAGTTGTCCATCTTAAACAACACAAGTGGTGGATCAGGAAAAACGGGCTTCGTTCATTTTCTGTTTGTGTTATATTGTCTTTTTAAGAACAAATAATCGAATATTATTGCTGACCGTAAAGTGTTATAATATGCTAACTTTCGATGAAAGAATATTTTTTGAACGAAAAAAAGAAGCAATTAGCCGAGATGAATCACTTGGTTCTGTTCGGAAAGAGAGACTTGTCAATGATATGGTGTTTTGTCGAAAACCCTCCACGAGAAGTGAAGTGACTCGCTCCGTCATTGGGAATACGACAGTCACATAGTAGACATGCTCACTCAATGTTGTCTCACTGCTGATTGGGTGACCCAACGGTTAGTGTATATTCATGCATGTGCAGTAAGGTTCCCTCTGTTTTTGTTACCAAGATACACCAACGCTGCGCAACCGAATCTCAATATATTCTAAATGGCTGAATACCCTTTGGACGGACCTCGTATCTCTTGGCCTTATGAAGAGGCTTACAATAGAACCAAGAGGGACAGGCAGCTTTTGTAACATTTATTTATCTTTTTTGCCTCACATTCAAAACTGTCTTACAATTTCTCGAGGGCTGCTTGCAAACCGAATCATTTGACATTCTAATATTTACAAAGCTTTGAGTTCCATGACCTGAGGCAAAATGAGGAGGGATATAGATAGAAAGATAGGGCTGCATCAATTTTACAAACGTGAAGGGCCACCGTGCCTGCCTTGAAAATAAGCGTTCGAGGTCCTTGCTTTTACCTGGGTTCAAACATTACAAGAAATCCAACTATCCCATCCACTGTGAAGTCATAATCATTCCTTTAGTTTCGCTTAGTCTGACACGTGGCAATATAGTAGAACACTCAGTGAGGAAGGTATTCACTACTCTAGTGAGTCGGCCCGCGAGACTCGCTCGTAATGGTAAGCGTCTAAATTGTTTGGAGTTGAGAATGTAAGCATTTAACTAGAAAATTAACCAAAAGTGATTGGACCAAGTCTCAATTTAGCTCTACCAACAGAGTTCACGAAGACATATTCATTCACTCTAGCCTGCCTGTCTGTCCATCTGTTTATTCCCAAAAGTTCTTAATGGATTACAATTAAATTTTCTGGAAAACTAAGCCATGGACGAAACAAGAATAGGTTAAATTTAAGAGTGGATCATGGAATCTCTTCTTCTTTCGCTTGAGAGATATCTTTTGCATTTTCTTTTTTCATGCACTAACGTATCCACTAATCTTTTCCACACTGTAGATGCGAAATTTCCCGGTGAACCTCAATGATATTTTATGGGAGGGTCGGTCATGGGCCCAGTGAGAACTGAATAAATTTTGGAAGAAAAAAAGGGTCGAAGGATCTGTTTCTAGTTGAAATATATTTTATGCATTTCATGTATTAGAACTGTAGAGCGAAATCGAAACTTGCAAAGTTATCTCTCCGGCATCGCAGTTATCAATGGATTTAATTCTATTCAGTTTTTGGTTAGGGTATGTATTTGGCAGATGTCTGGTCTCTTCACTTAGACAATTTCATATTCCTATGGCCTCTGGAAATGCCAAGAATATCATTCGTCGCTGTAAAACGATCAGTGGCTTATAACTAAATTAAATCAGGAGTAGAATCCAATATTGGGAATTTCAATGCTCTGCAGAACGGAAAGACATTGACGTATTTGTTTTTCTACTTTTTTTGTCTCGTTTTGTTCCTTCCATTTATAATTCTGTGCAATTCAAGTAAGGCTAAAAGGTTGGTTGAAATACAAAGAGATCTTAGTAAAACAGAGACACTGCAAATATTATTATCTTTGGCTTTCTTGTAAATCCATTTGATAAAAAAAAAAGGATTCATTTTGGCTACGGGAAGTTATTTCAATTTCATTTCTCCAAAGTAGTATTCCCTAATGTATGTTCTATAATACACACTTTATATGACAGCGAATGCTGAACAGTTCCGTCACAAATGTAAAAACAAAACAATGAAACGGAGCAACTTCAGGGTGATTTTATCGACGAATGGTTACTTTTGAGGGACGCAAAAACGGCAAGGGGGCTGCTGCTGCTGTCAATAAGAAAGACAACTAGATTTCTGGGGGACATATAATGGGCGGTGTTGGGAGTTTGGAGAACTTGATGCTCACATAATGTATAGAACGGAAAGGGAGCGATGGTAAGCAATGAGTTTCTTTTTGGTGAGTTTTTGAGTCGGTCGATGGCAGGACAAATACTGGAAGATGTAGATGACTGCATGTTTGTCTCCAGAAGTTCCTAATAGATTACAATGAAATCTTTTGGAAGGCTGGGATATGGACTAAATGAGAATTTTTAAAGATTTTTGGATGGATCCAGGTATTAACAAAGGAAAGGAAGAGCAACAAAAAAAATCACCCACGTCCTGGATGGACGTGGTACAAACAGAGAAGGGGAAAATAGGGGGAAAATAACATTTGCAAGTTGGGTCCAAGAAAAGATCATTGTCTTCATCATCAGTCTTTTCAAGTGACTACGAACAGATTTTGAATCAGAATTTCTAGTGATGCAGTATTCAATACTCAGATTTTTCCTGCAAACCCGCCCTGCGTCGATAATGATTTTCAATAGAAATAAAAGAATACCCTTTCTTCCTGAAACTGACAGGACTTTTTGTTATCTATTTCCCTCCAACCGCGTGGGAAAGCTTTCCTTCATTCTTCAATCCTCATTGCAGAGCATTCTGGCATTTTCCTTTCTCCTTCTTTTGTTCCATCATTTTTGTTGAAGACTTTAGTCGTCATCCAAGCGGGATTTAAGACGTAGAAAAATGCGGTTATGCATTTTGGGAGACAGGCTGCTCGTGTTCAAAATAAATATCGGCTTGTGCACCTGGTTATAGTGGGCATTATTATCAGGCGCCTGTGATAAGGATTTGGATCACCTTTACGAGGAACTCCGAACCTGAATGTTGCCACGGAAATTCACAACGTGAAAATGTCCGGAAGATAAAGAATCCCCCACACAAGATTACGACCACTGATTGAGATGGCGTTTTGGAATTTTGGCGGAAATTGACTTGTCAGAGGGAAATGAAATAAAACAGACGGAATGAAAAAAGAAGTCTCTTTTATTCCAATTTTCTTTTACTGATGGACGTCACAAGAAAAGAAAAAAATGAAGAAGAAAGGAGAAAATATTTTGTTATTGGGAACAGAGACTTGTATACTACCACTTACTCTAAAAAAATCCTCCTTTGATTTGTTAACAGCAACTTAATTAGCGTGGGTTTTGCGCTATTTTTCTCACATTGATTCATTTATCGGGAGAGAAAAAAGTTCCGAAGTTGAATAAAATACTGTGTAATTGATTTTGTGTCTCGTTTATCGAATTGTTTTCTTTTGAAACTTTTTACTGTTTTCAAGTTTGATTGACATTTGGAGTACGGTAGGCAAACTAGAAAATCACAAGAAATGCGATTGTGGCATTGACTGAAACGTTAACTAATTGTTCGTGATTGGGTTCGGCAGGGGTTGAAAAGATAAAAAGAAACGGTAATTTATTTCTTACCTGGTTTAAATTTAAATTCAAGATCGGTTCTTACGGGTTTCTAAGAAATTGAACTTTGGTCTTTTATACAAGGTAATCATGAATGGATAAAATTGAATAAAACCTTTTCGATTCTGAAGACTCCTGTAGAGAAATTAATCTTTGTAAATTCTTTTAGATAATTCTGGAATCGCAACTCATTTTCTATGTTTTTTTCTTTTTTTCCTTCTCTCTTTTCTTTTCTTTCTTTCATTCTTTTATTTCATTTTTTCCTCTTTCGAGATCAACTATTCTTTTAATCTTTTTTCTTTCTCCTTTTTTCTCAGCCCCTCTCTTTCCGTCTTTCTCGCTCTCGCTGACTCTCTCTCACTACTTCTCTATCTGTCTCTCACTCTCATTTCTCTTACTCTAACTCTCTCTCTTTCTCTCTCTCTCTGAGTTGATTATCCCCTTTTTCTCTCTCATTTCTTTATTTCCTCCCAGTCTTCAATTTTTTCTATGCAACTTCATAATTGCTTTGAATCTCTCTCTCTCTCTTTCTCTCTCTCTCTCTCTCTCTATGTATATGTATATATATATATATATATATATATATATATATATATATATATATATGTATATATATGTATATATATATATATATGTATATATATAATATCAAAAAATGGACGAAGTATATTTAGTCTTATACACTTTCATCATCATTTCAGCCTATCACTCTCTCTCTCACACACACACACACACACTCTCTCTCTCTCTCTGTATATGCATGAACATTTCGTATTCTTGTAATACATACATGCATATATATATATATATATATATATATATATATATATACATACATATATATATATATATATATATATATATATATATATATATATATATATATATATAAGTGCAATGCTCTTCCAATGTACGAATAGAGCACTCTGGTGGATGGGGAATATATGTGTGAGTAAGTCAACCTTAATGACCATCCAGGTCAATGGGGCAGAGATAAGATGACAGCCTCTGGGTCTGAAACGAAGGTTTCGATCCTATCTCGTGGTACTGGTTGGGAAAATGGATAGTCTATAGCCACACTGAAGAGTTGTAATACAACGAAACAGCTGTCTGTGGATGATAATATATATATATATATATATATATATATATATATATATATATATATATATATATATATATATATATATATATGGTGGCTGTCACCTCGTTTTCAAGTATGATCGTAATATGAAGTCAATCCAAAGAATCCTTCGACTATACCAAGACCAGATGTGGCTTTCTAATCCAGCCAGGGATTTTAGATTTTTGATGCAAAGTTGGCACGCAGAAGAGTTCTTGGTGTGGGTACCCGGTGCACTATTTCTATGTACTCTACCATGCTCTTTCAGTCTTCCTGCTGATTTGCATTCCTTTCCACATACATGACACCTATTGTGACCTGTAGCTATTTGGTAGTTCATATTTTATTTCTTCTCATAGCTTCGTAGATAACCTTCTTTTCTAGCTCTGCTGAGGCAGATCTTCCCACAGATATGTCAGTTTGAAGTGGTCACGATTGGCAACTGAAAGTTAAAAGCCATATCTTTTCCAGGCATTTCTCTTCAGTTCTTTATTTTTAATGCGAAATTCCTCGAATGTAGCTCTTCCTCAATGGTTTAATTTGAAAAAAAAAAAACCTCGCTAAACTCTTCCCATTATCAACTGGGATATTTGTAGCTTTGAATGAGACCAGCTTACAATCTGTATACTTCATCTTTGACTTATGAGGATAATGTTTACAAACAGCAAGCTCTCCATGCAAAAGCTACTTTGGGTCATCACTCATTCTTTCTAATTGACCACTCTATCATCACCACTGTTTCAAGACCGTGGCTTCACTACTATCAGTGACATACTCCAAGCACCTTGTCATCATTTATCAAGTATTTCTCAATGTTCGCCAATGATCCCACGCAAATATTGTTAGTGAATGCACTTGAGCTTTCTTAGACAATATACCACACATGTCTCGCATATTCAAGCGTTGTGCATTTTTATCTTTGTTCCTCATGATTTGCCATGTTGTCCCCAAAGGCGTGGATCCAGTTTTCCAAATACATCACCTGCTTGTTTAATCCCTTTGGGAGATTTCACTGTCAATGGTATGAAACCCGTTGGCAGTGCCTTCGAGATACACAAACTTGTCCACCACAGCCAGATGCTTGATTCATTCATAGATATTCGGCTACCGATCCAACTTACCAGTAGCAGGTTGAAACATCACTACTGTCTTCTTGAGACTAATAGTGAGTCCTAGGGCAGCGCAAGCTTTATGTCATCCTCCGTGTGAGCCGCTGCATTAGACTCGTTTGTGTACAATAGATCTTTTACCAAACATACAAGTACTTTGAAACTAACCTTTTCATAATTCTAGTGAGTGCCATACTTTTCTCTTTCTTTTGTTTTTTGTTTCTCTTGTCAAATGTTGACAAAATCCCCCCCTTGCAGCACGAGTAACCCTTACCAAATTTCGGGGAGTAAACTCTGCTGTTTGTCTATCCAGTCACCTTGAATCAAAAATGTATGAAATCAAATTCCCTTACTGAAATTTGATACTGCGGCCTAGTGAATGATTGGCAGCCTTTTTATCAACTGAACCCAACTGAAAATTCTTACATATTTGCAAATTTATTCATTACAGACTGTGGTACTCTAAATCCGACAACACTGGGAGGAAAATAATATTTTCATAAAGATTTCATGAAAATTCCGGGCAGGTCTCTTAGAGATTAAAGATTAAAATTCATTTGTTCCCTTTTGGCGTTAATAGTTCGAATGTGAAATCAGGATATCAAGTTAATAGTTCGAATATGTAAACAGGATATTACGTTAAGAGTTTGAGTGTGAAAGCAGAATATCGGATTTAAAATAAGTACATGTTTCGTTGTTGTGCTAGGTTCTGGATTAGTGTTAGAGACAAGGTTAGTTATTTTGCACTGACTAAAAAATATGATTTATTGTCAGCTTAGAGGGGGATTCTGTCAAACTGGCATAAGCCCTGAGAAAGAGAAATCTACGTCCACGGTCATCTATGACGGACGAAAAGTAAGGATGCAGCTCAGCACAATATTTTCGTTGCAAATAGAACCCTCTCTAAAACCTGAAAAATATTCTATCAGAACTGAATACATTCTGTGAGGTTTGAAGGTCGAATAGCCTATGAAATTGACGAGGAAAAAATCTTTCTCTCTCGAAGTTTGAACTTATTCTCCGAGAATATAACCACTATACTACTAAACCGATATAACTTAGAAACGACGAATTACTGCCCCCAAAAGAAAATTGATCCCCCCACATGTAAGTACGTTCAAATGAATGATGAAAAAACCTTTTCCAGACGTTGCTGATTCAAAATATAAATATAGTTTGATGGATCTAAGTGTGGACCTAACAATTAGTTATTGAGAAAATTTTAGATGAAGAAAAAGCACAAAGAAAAATTTAGTTCGACAGACTTGTTTTTTGGGAGAGCAAAATTCAGAAATCAACAAGCTCGTTCTTGTACAATTCAGCCTTGAGGTGTGTGCGGTAGGCAAATTGTGACCTGCTGATTTCGAATATTTCTAAATTGTCCTGTATATCATAATAACTACATCGCAAATAGAAACCACGCTAAAACCTGATGAAAAATTACTTTATTGCAACTGATGGAATTTCTGTGATGTTTGAAGGCAAAATAGTTTCAAAGCAAAAATGAATTAAAGGAAAAAAAAACTTTCTATCGGACTTTGACTTTGGTCAGCGAATTCTATTTTCAGACCACTTGGCTATTGAATCACCATGACCGAGGAACGAGGAATAACTGTTCAAAATGATTTTTTAATTGACCCCCACCCTACACATGTAAGTAGGTTCAAATGAATGATAAAAAGACATCCCGGATGATGCTGATGAAATAATACATGCTAGTCATCGAAAATACAAGATGGTGACCATGGTTGATATGGAAATTGCAATAGCAGTAAATATACTTAGAGTAGTCTGATATCCTTGGGTCAAATCATACATTCTTTCATGATGCAGAATTCGAACTTTCATTCTATGTCACAATTTAACGCGAAATACGTGTTATTAACAATAACTGTCTGAACCTCAGGCCTTTCTCAGGGACATTTATCCAGCACTCTCCTCTCAGTTTACGACTGCTTTGCGTACTTGCGCTGCCTAACGTGGATTGTATAGACTGTCTATCCATAGCTTACATATTCCCCGTCGAAACAATCTTCTGTTTCTGACATACCACAGGATGTGAAGACCATGATTGAGAAGTTTAATATCCTGATCTAAGACCGATTCAGCATACCGAAAGAGACGAGGCAAGGAGGAAACATTTTATGGAGAGACACAATATGCAATCAATCCCTCAAACGAAAGCTGCCCCAGGAGAGCACGTCAAAAGAACATTGTGCCAAACAGGTCATGTTTTACAAAATGAAATCTTTGGCAAGGAATGAAAGATGATTTATGGCTTCAATTCTCCAAGACTGGTGGGAATATTTATATTTGAAAATTTTATTATTGTTGAACAATAAGTTGGGCTCGAAAATATATAAGATAGTCTAGAATTAACGTTTCAGGGCACAATTCAGATCTTTTTTTTTTACATAAGAAGACGGGGATTTTGCCTTGAAAGACGTTTTTCTCATTCAAAGAGGCTGGGGTTGATCTTGAGAGGCTGGGGTTTTCGCCTGAACAGGCTGTTCTTTGCCTAAAGAGGCCAGGTTGTTTCTACAAAAGATTCGAGTTTTTTGCCCAAAGAAGCTCGATTTTCTGCCCAAAGAATATCGGTTTTTGCTTGAAAAGGCTAGGTTGTTTCCTCTACCTTAAGGGGCCTTTTATACACCGTCTAATCGATCTGGATGATGTAATCAGTTCATGCTTCTATTCTGTGCGCTAGTCTCTGTGTGGGGGATTATGATATTGCAACGATATGCATTTATCTTATGTGCATACATGTGACGGATAAAATGCAGTTACAAATGTCATAGTCATTCGCACATTACATTAGTAATCCATATAAATTCATTCAACTGTCGGATAGTGAAGGCGATACAGACAGGTGCAAATAACCAGAGAGAGAGAGAGAGAGAGAGGGAGAGAGAGAGAGAGAGAGAGAGAAGGAAAGACCTTTTAAATTGTTTATGACACGTGCACAATGTATTTGCTGGCATCTTCCGTCTATTCTTGCTACTCCTACGGAGGGTTGTAGTGCGATTCTTTACATAGATGTTTCGTCCAGTCCAGGTTGAATCGATACTGACTGAGGAGAACTTAGCCTCCCACTACTAGAATCGTATTATTACTCCTGATTTGTACTTGTTATTCAGATCAGTCAAAATAACTTGAAGAAACACTTCATTTGATACTAACTTTACTTCTAAGAATCAATTGATACGCCCTTGATGTCTCATAATCTTCCCTTTCTTTTTTCTTTGCTTTATCTCTCTCCCATTTCAATTACAACTATTCCCAAAGATACCCTATTTCATTTACCTATTCATCCTTTATTCCTTCATTCTAAACTCGTCTTACATTTCCGCTGATGGACCCAACTTCTTGGTACCTTAAATCCAAAACTTACTTTGTCTGGTCTGTTTGTATTATCTTTCACAAGTCCATAGATCCCTTGTATTTACCCCTTATCGTTTCATTCTATCACAATATTTGCATAACTGAGTTTGTTTCAGCTGGAAGACCAGTCACACAATAAAAAATTGGTTAGTGAGAATGTCAATGACAGAGAGGATCAAAGATTACTAACTTGCTTTGTACATTACCAGAGCGATAGTTGTAATTAAAATTGAATGATGTTTTTAACCAAATACATGAATATCAAAATTTACCAAAAATAAAACTGTATTAGAATACATAAGGCTCCATCAGTTCGAAACAAAACCGAATAAACGGGTCTTGGTCAAATAAATATATGCAGTTTCTTAAAAATCATCTGCAGCCTTGCAGCAAAGTCTTCATTTAATCAAACTTGGGTCAGAAACCCTTTTGGGTTTGTTCATCATCGCAATTCAAATTAACGTCTGGAGAAAATAGAGAAATGATTTGAGACAAGTCTTTTCATAATTCCTTCAGTTTTGTTCTTCTTCAAAATTACGATAGTTATCAAACCTGAAATATTTTTTAGATATACATAATCTTGGCTATTGGGTAGTTCAGAATTTTTCAAAATGATTTAGAGCTATCCTTGATAGATATAGCACCATCATCCTCATAAATGAGATGATATAATTGCTTTTTTTAAATCTTAAAGCCTATCACCGTCCCCACCAGTATCCAAAGTAAAATTTTGTATAGAGCCAATATTAACAAAGGGGAATGTCAACCCGAATGCAAATCTTTTGAATCTATAATATTGCAAACTAAGATCACAGTTTTTTTACATCGCAGAACCACAAAAAAATGGTTTGTTCTGATCAACTTTGGGTAACTGAATCTGTAAATATGTTTCTTTAAAATAAAAACAATATAAATATTTATCAAATCTAGGAAGTAGTATATCTTTATATTTTCAATTTAGATCTTTATTTACATAGATATATCTGAGTTAGCTAGTTTTTTTTCACAAATACTGGAAAGAAAAACTACTTTGTCGTCTCTTTATCAATTCTAAAGACACTCATGTGTGCCAAGAAATGAACTACGGATTATCTAATTCAAATTTATCAAAATCTAATTTTTTTTACAATTTCAATTGAATTCGATTGTTCTCTGATAATTTGGCCCGTCATTAAAAGTAGCTCACGTTTGTAATTAGATTTCTCCAAATCAGAATATAATACTGACTTTGAGAGTCATTTGCTCTCCCTCAGCCGATAGGCGTCTTTTTCCCCTCGAAGTTAAAGGTATCTGTAAACGCCCGTCATTAATCACCAAGTGCAAACTTGGCGATTTCAGCATCTAAGTCGACGTTGTTTTCATTTATTTTGTAATTGTCAATATCTACAATTTTTTGCACATGCTCTCCAGAACTTCGTCAACGGTCTTTTCTAAAATCTTGTGATTCAATTTTCTATATTCACCTATAACTACATAGAAATTACTTAGAAGTAAAACAGCTGATTCAACACAATAATCTAAATCGTCAATCCTAGAATAAAAATCATTCAGAGTTTTCAAAAGTTGACTGGCATCACCACAGAGCATAATACCTCTCTGGGTTTCAGCATAAACTTAGGGCACTGGAGCGACAGTTTTTCTTTTTACTCTTCACAGGTATTGAATAAGCTTCATCAACTTCTAGTATAATATCAATGGTCGAAATATTTTTAAATTACAATATTGAAAATCGTCAACTAAAATTAATATATATATATATGTGTGTGTGTGTGTGTGTGTGTGTATGTGTGTGTGTGCGTAATTTAAGCTTTTCATATTGTAATGCTGAAAAAAAAAAAACTACTCCTATAGTCAATTCTTATGTATAGTCCCGAAATATCAACCACTACGTGTCACAAAAGTCACTTTTAATCTTATTCGTGTTATTTCAACGTGTTGTCTTATAACTGTTTATCACAATTTTTAACTTCCTATCGTAAATTAGTTTTATTTGTATTTGTATATGTAACTTGATTATTTATCATGGAGTTCGTCAGTTGTTTTATCATAGCCCTGTTTTTTAAAGGTTTTTACCGCACATTTCTATTGACTATGTAATTTCAATGTTCAAGACGTAAACGGAATGTTGAATTTGCTTCTAAAAAGAGAAGCTATTGTGATTTGGACAGCTTGACACTTATCCATTTGCAACTTTTTCTAGTGCTCTCCAGGTCACCTTTGCTGTTAGCTGATATATATATATATATATATATATATATATATATATATATATATATATATATATACGTATATATATATATGTGTGTGTGTGTGTGTGTGTGTGTACATATATATATATATGTATATGGGTGTGTGTGTGTACATATATATATATGTGTGTGTACATATATATATATATATGTGTGTGTGTGTACATATATATATATATATATATATATATATATATATGTGTGTGTGTGTATATATGTATATATATATATATATATATATATATATATATATATATATATATACGCTCTCGGTGTATTTCTCAAACTGAACCACTGCCATTAAAATCTTCCTCCTGCAGATACTGTCATCACGGAGTCTCTGTTTGAAAAGTCAACCAATGAGACGAGAGATGGTTTAAGCTGTAGGCTGATTGGTCAGACGAATCT
>OY735209.1:28211720-28397436 GCA_963457665.1 Thysanoteuthis rhombus | reverse complement strand
CTGAAAAAAAAAAACTACTCCTATAGTCAATTCTTATGTATAGTCCCGAAATATCAACCACTACGTGTCACACAAGTCACTTTTAATCTTATTCGTGTTATTTCAACGTGTTGTCTTATAACTGTTTATCACAATTTTTAACTTCCTATCGTAAATTAGTTTTATTTGTATTTGTATATGTAACTTGATTATTTATCATGGAGTTCGTCAGTTGTTTTATCATAGCCCTGTTTTTTAAAGGTTTTTACCGCACATTTCTATTGACTATGTAATTTCAATGTTCAAGACGTAAACGGAATGTTGAATTTGCTTCTAAAAAGAGAAGCTATTGTGATTTGGACAGCTTGACACTTATCCATTTGCAACTTTTTCTAGTGCTCTCCAGGTCACCTTTGCTGATAGCTGATATATATATATATATATATATATATATATATATATATATATATATATATATATATATATATATACGTATATATATATATATATATATATATATACGTATATATATATATATATGTGTGTATGTGTGTGTACATATATATATATATATATATATGTATATGGGTGTGTGTGTGTACATATACATATATGTGTGTGTACATATATATATATATGTGTGTGTGTGTACATATATATATATATATATGTGTGTGTGTGTGTGTATGTGTGTATATATATATATATATATACGCTCTCGGTGTATTTCTCAAACTGAACCACTGCCATTAAAATCTTCCTCCTGCAGATACTGTCATCACGGAGTCTCTGTTTGAAAAGTCAACCAATGAGACGAGAGATGGTTTAAGCTGTAGGCTGATTGGTCAGACGAATCTAAACTTTCCGTAAGCGGAGAAAGTGATTGGCTGACCGATCCAACAATTAACTCCCTTTTAAGAAAAAAGTCTTTTTCCTTTATTCGTTGGGCAAACACGTGTCTCACTACATTCCCTCTGTATACTCTTTTCTCATTGTGTTCTATCTTCAGAACGCTATCTCACCGTATCATCCACGTTAATCTTGTTATATAATCTTTTTCTCCTAATATTCTCCTTTTTTTCTTTCTATTCTTTCTTTCTTTCTATTCTTTCTTTTTCCTCGTTCTTCTCTTTCTTTCTTTGTCACTGTCACCTTTTTTTTTAAATCTTTTCACAGCCTGCATCTCTTTTTCTATTTCATTCTTCCTCTTTTCACATAGCATCTCCCTCTCTTTCTCTCTCCTTCTTATGGCTCTCCTCTCTCTTTCCTCCAACTACTCCTCTTCCAATCACACCATTTCAACTTTCTGTATCTATCTATTTACATGTGCTTACGTCTGTCTATTTTTAAAAAAATCGCATTCGACTATTTTTCCTATCTCCACCTGAATTTCAGTAGTTCTAACTTTTAATTATTCTTTCATGTGCACGTTGCATGATTCTCAATTTACGGGTCTGTCTCTTGGTTAGGTTCCATGTTTCAGCTCCATAATGTGACTATTGGGAGGATGCATTGGGTTATACACCCTTCTCTTTAGGATTAATGGGATCTTATTATTTTTGAAGTTTGAGCTTTGAAGTGTGATTCTTTCGCTTGATTTCTTCTTCTCACATGGAGAGGCTACAAGACAGCACAGTACATCCGAGAAAAGACAAGAGTTCGGGACATCATAGAATCCATTAAAAAGCTCAAATGGCGGTGGGCTGGCCATGTTGCAAGAATGGCAAACAATCGATGGACATCGCGACTCACAACATGGATCCCCCGAGACCACATACGCAACCGAGGCCGGCAAAATGTTAGATGGAGAGACGAGTTAGACAAGTTCAAGGAAGTACTGGCTCCGTGACGCCCATGATAGGGAAGTATGGCAAATCCTGGGGAAGGTCTATGTCCAACGACGGACGCTAAAAGACTGATGATGATGATGATGAACTTTTAATTACAACCAATTTTTCTGTAGCCACGAATAACAGCACAATCGGAAATAAAGAGTAAGCCCTCGGTGATGATCGTACTCACACCTTCATTGCCATAGGATGTCTAGTCTACGACTAGCTGCCTTCCACATTCAGCTGCAAAGACTTCTCTAAAACATTCTTTTTTCCTGTTAGATTATGTTAAATTTCCTTCAGGAAATAAGCCTTTCAGATCGGATCTTTTGATTTGTTTCCAGAATACGGCTGTTGAACGATTTCCGGAATGAATTTCCACCTCAAACAACTGATACAGTCTCACACCTGCATCGACCCTACTCTCTTTGTTTATCTCTTTCTTTCTTTCTTTCTCTTTCTTTCACTGGCGCACTCCTTTAATCGATTGCCTTCTTTCGAATATGGAAGCAACGAAGAAAATCAAAGGGATCTGATGTCGCTAACAGGAAATGGAAATATTTATTGATTTACAGGTTAGAGACTTCAGATCCTTTCTGTTTGACAAACGGATGGGATTTAAATTTCCAAATTTTGAGAAAAAAATGACGCAATTATTCACGAATGAAAATAGCTCGGCACTTCTGCCAGGGATCAGATTCTGTGCCCTCAGCCTTAGATGAAAGTCTTTGTTGCATATATTCAGCCCGATACGACTGCCTATGATTAGAGTGCTGTATCTGTGTGCTGATTTAAAAGCGTTACCCGCATCATCATCATCATCATCATCATTGTAAGGGCACTCTTAGACAAAGGCGTTCCCCAGATCCTTCCACGAGGACCAAGATTGTGCAAAAAACAATCATGTTTTACCAACGAACCTTTCTCTGTCATCACCTTATCTTATGTCTGGTCTATTCCCACTGCATTCACCGTCCCATCGGCAGCAATCAGTTAACCTTCTGGTCCATCGGTTGTCCTCCCTCCTTGCTAAGTGTCCGGACCATTTCAATTTGGGGGGTTTAATCACTTGGATATCTAAGATGTACGGCGAGAAATAGAGGGAGACAGGGAGGGAGAGATGTTGAAAAATAAGAGTAGGGTTGCACACTAACAATATAGAAAGACGGATAGATGGGTATGAACAGACAGAGAGATATGAACGGATTGAGGTAGGTAGACGCCAACTGACCTCTCTTGATTTCTCTACGGTTGTAATTATTGGGAATTCTGGGAACCAAGTTCGATTAAATATTTAAGTTTATCTTCAAATGATACATTTATTTTAAGTGAAATATAAAGAATAAATATTTATATATATTTAACGTACGTTACTTATATATATATATATATATATATATATATATATATATATATATATATATATATATATATGTCTGTGTCTGCGTGTGTGTCTGTGTCTCTGTGTGTGAGTCTGTGTGTCTGTGTCTGTGTCTGTATGTGTCTGTGTGTAATCCTTTTCATATGCTGAAGAGATGATGGAAGATGATCTAGGGTAGATTTATTTGACGGGTGGCACTCACGCAGGGTGGCCATTTGAATCCATTGCAGTTGAAATGATATTCGGGTATTGGGAACCAAGTTGGATTGAATATTTCATCTTTAAATATTTCATTTTTTTTCAATTGATACTTTTGTTAAGGATGATTTTGTGTGAGCTTATGTGAATATATGCATATTATAAATACGTTACTTACTTTAATTGCTTATTCTATTTACATTGTCAAGGCCAAATAATACATTCACTGTGTAATAACGGGAAATCATTTCGAATTGAGTTTCAATATAATATAACACAATTTATAATCATTCTCTCAGATCATGTATCCATTTCTTAATTACGTATAAATAAATATACATAAATATATTTATATGTATATATGCATGTGTGTGTGTGTGTGTGTGTGTGTGTGTGTGTGTGTGTGTGTGTGTGTGTGTTACAGAGTAACCCTTTTCACCCGCTAAGTTGATGATAGATACATCTCAAGGTTATCTATTTGAGAGGGGTCTCGCCCATTCGATCCAAAAGGATACATAAGGGTAGCCATCAGGATCCCCAGCTGTATCTTAAGTATAACCAGCCACTGAATCGAAAAGAAATTAGTAATGTAGGAGAAAGAAAGCGAAATAGGGTCGGAGAGAGAAAAAAAAGAAGGTATATGAGGATTCTTCCGGTATCAGGTAGAATAGGGTACAGGTTGATTTAGTGACAATGAATTAAAAAAAAAAAGACGCCAGTAAGTCAGGTAGACCAAGGTTTGTCAGACAGAAAGGAGACACGGGTGCCTTGAGTACTAATTTTTTATCATCATTCTTATCGAAGTTACGGAATATTTTTCGGTGATGTTACCGTATATCGACACGATGGTTACTTGTTATGATGTTTCAAAGAAAAAGCACTCTTTACGTGACATAACGTGGATTTGAAAGGATTTAAGAGAATGAAAGTCTTTTGAATATATGTACTAAAAAATAAAGTCTTGTAGAGGGTGGTTGAATTAATATGTAAAAAAAAAAAACATTAATCCATTTGATAAAAATCCAACAAAAAGTGACAGTGTGATTTAAAAAATGTATGAATATTTTTTTCCAATGTAGGGTGAGAAGGAGAGTAATAATATGGGAATGTTGATAATCGAGTTTGATTAAATATTTCATCTTTGAATATTATATCCTGTTTTTAAATGACTCTCTTTTCAAAGCGGAAGATGTAAAATTATCATCATCATCATCAGTCTCTCGACGTCCGTTGTTGGACATAGACCTTCTCCAGGATTCACCACACTTATCTATCGTCGGCATTGCGGAGCAAGTAATTTCTGAATTTGTCTAGTTCGCATCTCCATTCAGTACTCTGCCAGCCTCAGTTACGCATGTGATCTCTGGGGATCCATGTTGTGAGTCATGATGTCAATCGGTTGTCTACCATTCTTACAACATGACCAGCCCGTTGCCATTTTTAACGGATTCTGTGATGTCTAGGAATCCTGTCTTTTCCTTTATTATTGTGCTGTCTCTATGCGAGGTTTAGCATAATTCTTTCGTGTGCACGTTGAATGCTTCTCATTTTTTTGGGTCTGTCTCTTTGCTAGGTTCCATGTTTCAGCCCCATAAGTGACAAATGGGAGAATGAATTGGTAGTACACCCTACTTATTCGGATTAATGGGATCTTCTTGTTTTTTAATGTTGAGCTTGCTCTGCCAAAGCCTGGCCATCCTAGAGGGATCTTTCGCTTGATTTATTCTTCATTTGAGGATTTCATGGAGAAAATTGTCTCTATCACCCCTTTAGCCTATGGAAAGGATCACAGGCACACACACACACACACACACACACACACACACACACACACACACACACACACACACACACAGACACACACCCTTTGTAGTGATCTAAGGGTAGCTGGCCACTTTATTCAAAAGCCATTAAGACTCTGAGAATAATGAAATCGAAGAGAGATAGGAATTGAAGAAGTTAGGAACATGTGATAATTCTATCAGGAAGTAAAGAAGACAGCCGGTAGGTTTTGTGGCGTCAGAAATGAGAAAAAAGCTAGGCGGGGGGATAGAAAGAAAAGTGGTGGAACATTATCTAATCCCGGTATGGGTAGAAAAATGGGTGCAGGATAATTTGGTAAAAGCGATAGAGATGGAAACACATCTTTGTCTATAACTTAAGTTGACCAAGGTTTGTCAGTCAGAGAGAGAGAGAGAGAGAGAGAGAGAGAGAGAGAGAGAGAGAGAGAGAGACAGGGGTGAATACGGGTCATTTTGGTCATAGCAGTGGAAAAATTGTTTAACCAGTCACTCTTTCTCCATCTCTCTCGACACGCATCATCTCATCATCTTTCTCTCCTCCTCTTTGCAAGTGATGTTTGGTCTTCGAGCAAAAACTCATCCTACCATGCTGTTGTGACAGTTCAATTCGATGCTGACCGAAAGGATGATAAAAAAAAAAGTTCAGTTGTGTCTTCGAAACAGCTTTGCATCATTCTTCGACCAGTGCAACCGAAGTGTACATACGTATCCGTATACTATTGTTAATATATACCTTAATGTATGTTTGGTTGTGTCTTTCCCTCCATGTGTCAGTACGTCAGTGTCTTCACACGATATCTTGAAAAAAGTTCTCAATGAATTTCAATTGAAATTTTATGGAAGGTTGATCAATGAGGTCTGAAAAATGTTGTTTAATTTTCTGTTTGATCCAACCAAGCGAAGCAGAACGAGCGAAGTTCGAGTATTGATCAAATCAGGATGATATCAACCGGAGATTTTCTATTGATATTAAATTTTTAAAACAATAATTTAAGTGAGTATTCCTTGTATTTTTCTTAGCATCTTTCTTAGCATTCTTTCATTCAGCAGGAAAGAGATTCGAATTGTTAACGTTAGGAGCATTGGTATCTCTGCAGCACCTGGCTAGAATTGAAGTATAAAAGATGGACAAACTATCAAGTCAACGACTGACGCCTGTAAGAAGACACACGTTTCTCCCAACTATGAAGTTAGTGTCCATTCCGTTCAGCGTTCTTCGTCCGGTTAAACTTGAACTGTTAATTTCCCTCTTAAAATTTGTCTTGCTCTTTTTTCGTATGCTGTACTCTTGAAGTCGCTTCTGTGACTTTAACGAAATTATTCAAATCACAATGGCTTTTCCTTAGATTTTTCTTTAGCTACGCGCATATCTGTTTGCACGCCATTTCACTACATGATTCGTTTTGATGCCTCTAATCATGTTTGGACCGACGCTCTGAATATTTTTACAAAAAGCAAATGAATAGAAAAAAAGAACAAGGGATCTATAGACATTTTTTGTAAAGAAAATTAGAAAATAAACTTCCCTTAAAAGAGTTTGTCGATTTTTGTCAACCGTTTCACTGAATTTCTCTTTGGGTACATTTCAGCTAAGTTTGTTGAAGCGATGAAAAACTCGCTGTGAGAGATATGTATCCGAGACGTTGATGAATATTGCGAAGACTTTGCTTTATTTGTGAGGCCAGGTCGTTTGAATGCGGTAGGGGGGTCGAGTGAACAATTTACCATTGGTAAAATCGGTTAATTGCCTATTATAAAGTTAGGACACATCTTGGTTAAATGCGTCGTCTGCTTGGCACTTCATCGCCTTGTTTGTGAAACCGATTTCTAGGTGTTCTATGAAATTAGCAAGTCATTGTCTGTGGAACAAATGTTGTTTTTTTTCTGCTGTAGTCTTGCTATAAGTTTGTATTTTTCTAATTGATATTGTTCAGATTGAAATTGGATTTCTGGCGAGTAGAGATTTTTGCCTTGCATTTTGTAAAATTGTGTCTTTTCTTCTCGACAATACGGCGGGTCCGGTATATAACTGTTTACATGCGTTTTTTCTGTTGATTTCATGTGGGAAAATTTTTCTCACTGATTTACTGAGCGCCTTGAAAATAAAATGAAATAAGAGGGTCCACTTGTATGGATGCAGAGACTGTGGACAGATTATTCAAGCATAGGCAAATATGTGGCATGTATGAGAACCGATAGATTTTGCAAAACACATAAAACTTTAATTAAACCGTTACCACACAATGCTATGGGTCTTATAAATAGTTAAGTCACATCAAAACACAGGATAAATTTATGTACAGTCGCATTTTCAATTTAGATTTACGGTTTTGCAAAATCTTCGTTGATTTCTTTCGAGAAAAATATTTCTTTTGTCGCAATAAGTGTATGTATGTGGCAAAACGCGTGTCAACACACCTAAGAAAGGAAAATAAACTGTTCAAATGTTTGCGTTCCGAACAAAGGGAAAATGAATATCAATTTCAGTGGGAATTTGTTGCAGGATCCGTTGGCCAATCACATTCCCTCACTAAGAGTTTTGACTTACCAGGCTGATCAGCGTACAAGTAGATCTCTCTTCTCGTTGGTTAACTATTAAAACAGAGACGCCATGATTATAACGTCAGCAGACGGAAGACTCGAATTTCAGTGGGAATTGAATAGAGACACCGAAAGCATTTGCATCCCCCCAGCACCCAGTTGGTTAGGAACGGGAGAATTGTACATGTACATGGACTAGTCATCAGGTCTGCGACTCAGGCTAGTAGGAGGACACACGCCTCTCTCAGCTATCGGCGGTGTTGTAGTAGGAGAGGATCTTGGTATGGTGTTCGTGTCCATTTAGCTCTTTTTCGTGTCTTATTAGTGTCACTTTGATGTACAGAGGTTGCTCTTGTGACTCCAACAATACTGTTCAAATCACAATGGCTTTTCCTCAGACTTTTGAGCCACGTGCAGATCAGTTTGCACGCTGTCAAACCACGTCTTTCCGTAAGTGCATGCATGTGCATGGCAAAATTGAAGCGTATACTATAATACCCAGATTAGCACCCTTGATAGGTTCCTAAAGAATTCAGTGCTTAATGAAACTCCAATAGTCTGGGTCATTATAAAAAGACATAGATAGCATGCTGAGGATACCTCTCCCTATCTTGCTACGCTCTATATCATATCTCACGTATTTCTCATAATTCTGAAGTATATGGTGCCGTTCTTGAGCCTCAACACGATTAACGGGAGTAGTGCCGTGTATCTTAACTGGTAGTCACTTTCCGAAGCTGGTGAAAGCTAGTCGATATAATCGTTATATCATGATTTATTATGTACGTGTTTATTCTCATAGTTATGGCACATGACCAAAGTATACAGTATCAATTTGATTTAATAGTCGTAGAGACAAACTCAATAATTGCCATAGAAGTAAGGGGTACGTCAAGCCGTTTGGGAAATAAATTGATAATTGGTTATAAATATTTCTCTCTGTTTCCGATTCAATGCAAGCTTAGTGGTTTCATCATATATTTTTATTATCTATTTTGACTGATGTCACTTGATTGAATTTTGCTATCATTACACTATGCAAGTTTGAAAATAAAACTTCTCTGTTCCTGGGTGATGAGTGTTATTTCATGTGATCAGAACATTGATATTTTTTAATTTACCAACCTTGCCTCAGACATCTTCAAGGACGTACTTGAAGGTTGTTCGAGCGGCAAATATATCAGTGAACTTGGTAGAACCGCCTTGGAGACCCACATCTTCGTCATAAGTAATTGAAAAATAACACTCACTACCCAGAAATGAAAAACTGTGTTGCAGATTGCTATGTCTTAATACCATGTTGTATCATCTTACATAATCTCATATCATGTTATGCTCTCTTATACTATGGTATGTCATGCTATATAATGATTTATCACGCTGTGTCATCTTATGACACGTTATGTCATGTTACGTATCGTCATTTTATGTCAAGTCTTTTTTTTGATAACCATTTTTTCCTCACCATCAGCAGTAGCCTTTTAGAGTCCGTCATTAGACAGAGAACTTCCCCAAGATTCACCAGATCTCTCTATCATGGGCATCGCAGAGCCTGTACTTTCTGATTAGTTTTTTCACCGGCATAAGTTCCTTTGAATGTAATACAATCATAAACTTTGGAATGACAACTAACTCATAAATCTTTTGCAGTCGCTATTGTCTTAACATTAGTGTAAATAAATGTCAATTTACATTCATGTGTTGTTTTGTTTTTTTTTCGAAAAATGTGTTATGTTTTTTTGGTTTTTTGCACGAATGAGAATCTGAAGATTCACCCATAATTGTGTAATTGTATATAGATAAATTTCAAGATACCGAAGTCCTGGCTACTGAAAACAAAGTTTGAAGGAAATACTAGCTATTTTCTATACTTTCGACGCATAAGCAATTAGAATATAACAGTCTCTACTCAGGAACAAACATCAAATTGCACAGTATTATGTATCAGATGATACCAGAAACACTGAATCGGTAAACCAAGTTTTATTTCTGTTTATGAACTGACTTTTTTTTCAGTCTTAGCTAGTGCACGGCACTAGCAAATGTATGTTTTCTCTGAGTGCCCCTAGTCTTTCTCCGATTCTGATTCTCATTTATTTGTCTGCCTTTTTCACTTCGACGGTAGCTAAGTTGGTTTCATTTTGACAGCCGTCACTTGATTGAATTTCAATTTGTTTATATATCAGCTTTTACGAGGGGAGTAAAAAAAAAAAGGTTTTCATCTGCAGATATGAGATTTGCGTATTTGAAATAATCCAGACGAGGAGACACTGACTGACAAGTCCACATGATAGAGGGGGGGGGGTTGTCTGTGGATTCGTGTGCAATTTTAATCAAAACAAATCAGAATCAAAAACCAAATGACCTTGTCATGAGTCGGAAGAGCAGTGGATCCGAATTTGCCTCTTAGTTTATTCCTCCAGTTTACAAAACAGAACTGCCGGGTGCGGGGATATGTGAACAACCACAGAGAATCGAGTTCCCCGACCTTTGCACCGGTACTACACTCTATCCGTGTCTTTCTGACACGCTAAAATAATCATACAAATTCCAGTCTTTAAGTCAGCACCAACAGTCTTTTATGGACCTTCCCAAGGATTCGCCAGATGACCTCTCTATACTGGGCGTCGCGGAGCCAATACTTCTTGAACATGTCTAGTTCGTCTCTCCATCTTGTATTTATCCAGCCTCAGTTCTTGCATGTGATCTCTGGGGATCCATGTTGTGTGTCCTGATGTCCATCGGTTGGCTGCCATTCTTGCAAAATGACCAGCCCATTGCCATTCGAGTTTCCTATTTTTACCTTTATTTCCCATGTTATATTGTACTGTCTTGTGATCTCTCCAAGTGAGGTTGAGCATGATTCTTATAAGTGCACGTTGCATGGTTTTCAATCTGTGGATCTGTCTCTTGGTTAGGTTCCATGTTTCAGCTCCATAAGTGACTAACGGAAGAATGCATTGGTTTTATACTCTCCTTTTAAGACTAATGGGATTTTCTTGTTCTCGAAGGTTGAGCTTGCTCTACAGAAGGTTTTTCAACCTAGAGTGATTCTTCTCTAGATTTTGAGGATTTCTTGGTGAATAGGTCATAGGTAGATGTACCGGTCAACTTTCACCAGTTTTTCGTTTTGGATTCCTTGTCTTGACGATTATATAGAAGTCAATGCATCGAAAGTTCAATTCGTCCCTTGGCCAACTTTGCAAACCGTTTATTGTTGCCAAAAGAAAATCAGATGTTTCACTGGTTTTATACCTTCTTTATTGAATGTGAGATTACTACTACTACTACTACTACTACTACTACTACTACTACTACTACTACTATTATTATTATTATTATTACTATTATTATTATTATTAGCAATCTCACACCAGTTGCCTGGTGGTAACCGCTGGAGTTTGAGTGACAGCAAGTCTCCTCAAGTCTCCAGCCCTCCTCTCCTAGTACTCATAGGTCGCAGTATTACTGCGATTTACAGTTTCACACCGGTTGCCCAGTGGTTATCGCTGAAGGCTGAGGGACAATAAGTCTCCTCAGGTCTTCAGCCAACATCTCTTCTCTCTTTCGCCTATTATGTCAGTGCTGCAATTAGCATTTCCGCTTTCATTTCCCTTCCTCGGTTGGGTCACTGTTGACAGTTAACGTTGCAGTCCTCATATTTCCAGCAGTTCCCAGCAGTGCCGTGGTCTGTACAGTCTCAATCCTTCCCTTTATCCCGATCTCCTCCAATATCACCCTGTGTGTTTTGGGGACAGTTCCCAGTGCGCCCACTATGACCGGCGCTACCCTGGCTTTCATGTTCCACATCTTCCTCAATTCTCTTGCTAAGTCCTGGTATTTTTTCCGTTTTTATTATCATTATTATTATTATTATCATTATTATTACTATTATTATTATCATTATTATTATCATTATTATTATTATTATTATTATTATCAAATCAGTTATTGCGACCCATCGTATTAGTTTTGACTGCTACATTCCTTAATCTTGATCTTAAGATATTTTTATCAGAACTCAACTCAGGCCATCACTCAATAATTGGAAATAAAGGAGGATAATGAGTAACTTATTCTTTATCCCTGATCATCACTGTTTACTTGCTACCTAAGATGAAGGTAAGCAGAAATCAAAACTAATGGAATATGTCACCGCGGAGAGCCATGACGTCTTAAGTGTGAAAAGTAATATGCTAATTGCCAGGCTCCGACCAGGGGCAATCAGGTTAAGTATCGAAAATCGATGTGGGACCGTCTGCATTGTTAAGTTTTATGCGTTAATGCCAGTACTTTGCACAAATACCTGTACGCATAAAATGGCGAGGCCAAACGGTTAACACAACAGAAAATGGAATCGGAAAACCTATTTCACATCTACACATCATATATAAACTATTCACAAATACACTCACAAGCCGACTTGAAGGCGCTACATGAACAGATAGGCTACAGAAGTGGCTACTTTGTAAATTACGAGAAAGCATTGATTCGATACGGAAGTCTTCTACTGAATGCGAGAACAAAGCGTTCATGTGAATCACATGTCATTTACAATACATGTGAAGGAGGCACTGCAATAATTAGACAACAAAAATATACAAACGAGGTGAAGATAGGACCAGAAGTAATAGAGGGGAACACAGTATCACGTAAAGTGTTTACAGCTAGTCTTGAAAACCTCTTTCGAGAAACTGACTGGAGGGAATAGGAATAAACGTGGACAGAGAATAGTTAAACCACTTGAGATTCGCCAATGACGTTTCTATGACGTCAGAAGCATCCAAATTATTGCAAAACATGTTGACTGATCTAAATTGAGAAAACAGAAAAGTCTTAAAGATGAACAGAACATTGACAAACGTCATGTTCGATGAAGTCCCCCATAAACGACCATAAATATAGAGGGCTGAGCTCCAGAGGAGGGTGACGAGTATTTTTAACCAGAACAGGTAGCAACCTTAAAGAGAGACCATGAAAATAAAATTTAAAAAAACATACATAACAATCGGATGGTTATTGTTTGGTATGAATAGAGACCTTTTGAAGAGTACTTTCTTCTTTCTTAACCGTAAAGTATGCAATTAATGCACGATAGCAGTTATTACTTACGGATATAAAACATTTGAATTGACAGAATGAAATGAGAACCAACTTAGAATCGCTTAGAGAGTCATGGAAAGAGCAATGTTAGGAATAACTCTAAAAGATTTAAAAAAAAGGATCAACATAGATCGGAAGGAGGACTAGAGTGAAATAATTAGGAAACAAAAATTAAGATGGGCTGGTTACTTAGCAAGAAGAGATGACAACAGATAAAGAGAGAAACTAACCGATTGTTTCCCATTGGACAGTAAATGAAGTAGGAGAATACCAAACACAAAATTGAGAGACGAGAGAAAAGTTTGCATGGCGGGTGAGACATATGCAGTCGATGGCGCAATCACGGTCGTCATTGAAAGAGATGAGGAATTCTTTTGTCGACTTACAATGTCTGACGATGTATCTTTGATTCAAAAGCAAACAATCAGACGCCATTTCATCTTGACAACATCTCCCTACGCAACGATGACGATAACGGTGACAAGCAACACTAACAGTTTTGTTGCCCACGCTCAGCCATTGCTTTCCTCGTGTATTCAGGAAAATCATTAACGCCACTCGAAAGCTACAGTTCGTACCTGCGGCTACCGATAAATTATTCCTTCTGGTTTCACCGTCAAAAAGATTACCAGATTATTACTCCCATGGACAAAATCCTCCTCTCCCGCTGACCTCGAGAAAACATGATAGATTTTGAAAAGTTTTGATGGATTCCACCCACGCCTCGGCTTGTCTCCATTCTCCTTACCTTCAGCACGGACCTTGTCAACACATTTCTTAGAGACGATTGCATGATTAAACGATTGAATGTTCCCAACATCTGTATTTGAAAATTACATCAATTGTTTGTTTTTTTAAAAGAAAATCTCATATGCTTCCCAAACATACTTTCCCCTCTGAACCGAATTTGACGCTCGAAATGGCCTTTTTGTATTTGATAAGCTACATTTTAGCTTATTTAATCTATTATGAGTTTTATGGTAAGGTGAGGAACTAAAAATAAAGAAGAATAAGAACATATATCGAGAGACTGGTTTCTCTCATTGTCAAACGTCAAATGGTAAAAATTGTAAAATTTGCGAATAACAGGGTTTGGAGAGAAGGTGGGTTGGAAAAACTATTCATATCAGCCGACAGAAGAAGTACCAAGTAGCAGAATTTAAAAAACGTTCCACCGTATATTTCCTAGATATGCCAAAGAAACCAAACACCAAGAAAGCAACACATATCAGACAAATATTACAGCACCAAAATACCTTTACAAACTCTGGAGAAAACAGAATAAAAACAAACCGTCACAAGAATAAAGAACGCACAATTATACAGACTGCAGTGCAAACTCA
The DNA here is from genome assembly GCA_963457665.1 of Thysanoteuthis rhombus. NCBI lineage: Eukaryota > Metazoa > Mollusca > Cephalopoda > Oegopsida > Thysanoteuthidae > Thysanoteuthis > Thysanoteuthis major. The sequence continues at coordinate 28,383,257 of OY735209.1, read as the reverse complement.
CATTCATATGCAACAACAGTAATTGGAAACACATAGAATGCACAGACCTCATACAAAATTAATCAAACATAAAACTCAGCACTATAGATCAAAAAGCCTCAGTCTTGGGTTAGAATTCTCCATTGGCCTCGATAACAACATCATCACCGACATAGTCTCCAGGAACTACAGACAAACACAGATTTCAACGAAAGCTACCCCCATAACCACCGCAACCGACACAGGAAATATCAAAACTACCATCATGAGAATATATATCCAAACACTATAACAAATAGTGAAGAATGAGACACTCTCTGACAAGGGAGGCGGAATAGTCATTATGGATATTAATTACTATATAGACATAAATTCCCTATTGAACGACGACGACACATACATCAAAACAATCAAATTATGGACAACGAAACCAAAACAGGTAACAGAATACACAAAAAACTAATGGAAAATACGAACAAAACATGGTCCAAACTCGTCAAAAACCATCCGAGAATTTGAAAACTATATGGATTACTCATAACACACAGTACAAACTTCCTGATGAGACTGATCACATAAGGTATAAACAGTGCCTCCCACAAAATTGCAAAAATACAGCCCTAATACTAACCCCACTCTAAGGAACAATCAACCCGTCTTACCTCAAAAACTCAGGATACCTTGTAAGCAAACTAAAAGATGTTGATATATAAATAAATAAAAAAAATCAGGAGCCAATTTAGATATTAAATCTTTGTACACCAATGTACCAGTCAAGGACATGCTCAAACATACTGAAAACACATCTGAACAAATTCAAACAAGACTTACCTCTAACTGTAGACACAATCAACAAAATTGCACATTACGTACAAACCAATGACATTCCAAATTCAATGATGGGTCCTACAAACAACAATTCGGCCGCTCATAGGAGAACTAGTAAGCCTTTTCCTGAAATTCTTGTAACCGGCATTCTTCCTATACATCCTTCCTATTCCAGATGCATCGATTGTTCCTTCTCAATTAATCCTAATAAGATAAATCTTGCTCAACAAAGAATAATCTACAATAGTAATCACATACAGAACAGAATCAAACATTACCTTTCCCTACCTCGGCATCCTGATGCACAAAGAGAGACAAACCTACAACTAGGCGTGTACTGCATATACACAAACGGAGATGACCATCTTAATTTTCATTCACGCCATAAGACCAAAACAAAATCTGGCATAATCATAGGCTTCCACCTGAGAGCCCTGAGAACATGCAACCGGCAATTTTCTGGAGAAAGAAGAAGAATGCATTGAAAAAAAGCATTCAAAAACATCCAATACCCACAATCATTCATAGAAAACGCCGGGGGAAAGGCATACATAATTCACTTCACTAAAAATACACAAAAATACAAACATCCGTGCGCCTTTGTACAACACTGCTACAAAACGGATCACACTTTTGATCTAAGAAAAAAAAAGAACAGGATTATAAAACATTTCTAGATCATAGATCGTTACCTAAAAAAATACTATGAAACAACGTCCAGGTTCCTACACTATTACCATATACATTGCAAGGATGATATCGATACAACCTTACCACATAAAAAAACGAAATAGACATGTCATCCAATAGACGCAGGTTAGTTCAAAATCAAGATTTAAAAATTATATGACACACTTCCAAATCAAAGTATCCTACTCACACATTTATAAAATCTTGTATTACCCACAAACATCCAACCAGCAAAATACCAGACACATTTTCCTCACCAATAAGTCTAGCACGAAAATCAATATATAAAACCTACACCTCTTCAAATTTGAATCCCCCCAAAATACACCACACTATAATCTTGGATTATCAACACACATATTCACACAACAAGTAGCAATAAAGACACATGCCCCCTCAACAACTCACCTGCAAAATCTCACATTTACATATGCTGCATGCACACAAACCATTTTTCTCAATAGCACTAGAAACAACTACATATACACACAGAGAACCTCTGTCATTTTCACCTTCATACACAAATGATTTGAACTTTGATACGAACAAATTTCTCATTTTTTACCAGTACAAGATAATAATCTAGAACAATGATAACCATGCATCATCTCCCCCTCCTCTTCAAACCTTGTCAATCGCAAATTTTATCATTCTCCTCATTTGACGTTTGACAACAAGTCAAACCTGTCTTTCGAAATATGTAATGGAAATAGATACAATCTATTTTTCCAAACTTTGGTGTTTTCATATTGTTTAGGTACCTTATGAATTTTTTTTTTTTTTGAGATGTCACTAAGTTTAGTTTACTTCAGTTTGAGACAAAGCCAAAATTGTAAACCACTAACTGTAGAATGACTTTACTCATAGTCTGACACAAGGCCGTGACTGTGGAGCACCCAATAAATATTCAAACTAGCAATGGATTGTGTTAACGCTAAATTGTTAAATATATATATATATATGTGTGTGTGTGTGTGTGTGTGTGTGTGTGTGCGTGCGTGTGTGTGTGTGTGCGTGTGTGGATGGGTGGTTGGATAGGTACATCAATAAATCCGTGGTCTAATGATAAAAACCATGCTCATTTTGTACAAATGATCATTTTCAGCTTAATTCAGTGGTGTAAATCAGATATTATACCATAAGAATTTCAGATAAATTCCAGCTAATGAAAATACAAAATAAGAAGATAAACATATATTTATATAAGTAAGATCCAGATTTAGTAATATAGTTATATTGTAAATAGAACTCCCTCTCTGAAACCCTTTAAATATTTTTCTTTCAAGAATTTTTTTTTTTCGAAAAATTCACAAGGGTCCATCGAATATACATGTCGAAATTGGTTGGGCGACGCTTATATTTGAATAGTTTCTATAGCACGACGGACAGAGTGACACAAACACACGCGGAAAGTATGACACCTCTCGCTTATACATACGTTATGATGAGATATTAATTACATTGACATGAAAATTCTCGCCGAATATAAATATATGATAAAATTAAATCCATGTGTTAGGCTGCGGAGTCATTTATGTACCTTCTTATACCCATAAAATTATCATTTCAAGTATCAATAGTTCCTTATCATTCTACATTTATAGCCTATGTCATTATGATACAATATATACTTGCATATGAACAGTCTCAGCAAAATAGATAGAGAGCTAGCCAGATAGACGAATAGATAGATAGATAGATAGATAGATAGATAGATAGATAGATAGATAAAAACAAACTGAGATGGATAGATTAATTGATTTATGAAAACTACGATAGATAGATGTAGTCGGTGATAGATAGATAGACAGATAGATAGATAGATAGATAGATAGATAGATAGGAACGAAATGGGATGGAGAAATGGAGAGATAGAAAAAAAACTGAGGTAGATAGGAACAAGCTGATTGATAGATAAATAAGGATAGTATACTTTTTGTTAGTTTTGTTTTTTATTCTTGTGCAGTGGCTATGGCGTTAGTTTAAAATACCTTCATATTTATGCGTTGTAAATAACATTAGTTTTAAAAAGACTTGTCTACAACCAATGCATCCTCCTGATAGTCACTTATGGAGCTGCAACATGAAACTTAACCAAAAGATTGACCTCCCAACTTAGAACCGTGCAACATGCACATGAAAGAATCATGCCACACCTCACATGAAGGGATTACAAGACAGCACAGTATATCAGGGAGAAAACAGGATTCTGATACATCATAGAATCCATTCGAAAACTCAAATGGTAATGGGGTGATAATGTTGCAAGAGTGTCAGACAACCAATGGACATCATAACTCATAACGTCGATCCCCAGTGATCATATGCGAAATTGTGGCCTGCAGAATATAAGATGGTATTACGAAATAGAGAAGTTCAAGGGAAGTATTGGCTCCGCAATGCCCATGGTAAAGAGGTCTGCAGAAAAGACAGCTGCTAATGATGATGATGATCTGCATTATCTGATTACCACACGGCCATTAATGTGTCAGAATAATAACCCCAATCAAAGGTGATAACTGACGAAGATCCTCGGCCTTAAACACCCAGTCGTTAATTAAAGTTGACGGTAGTAACATACTATGATGATAAATCAGACTCAGAGTCACTGAATCGAAATCGATTGTTTGCAAGCATTTAGCACGAAATCCTTGAAATTGCAGAGTCCTCACCGTATGTTACCTCTGCCAGATAGTTATACTGACACTCAACGGCATCCCAATAAAATACTCTTGTGCACTAATTTGATGGTATTTCTTGATTAATCAGCTGTAATCAATTTGATTAGATTGCTGTTTATGGGACACCAGTGATACATAGTGAGTGCAAAATGTATCCGATACCTCTCGGAAAATTTATCACATCATCCTTGTACACCTTCAAAACTGGTAGAATTTCGGCCACAGATCTCTGATTTTTGTAAATGTTTAATCCCTCAGATATGATTCTATTTTAATTTTAGAATCTTTGGTCGGAATTCTATGAATTTTGGAGTGCTGAGGATGTTGAAAAGAATTTTTTTTAATGTATCGGATACTGCACTCACTTTATTTTTTTCTGAATTATGGATAATTAGTTTACATTTCTGATTCCGATTCCATTATCTAAACAGTATGATGTAACGTTGCACACACACACACACACATAGATAAATAGACATGGAGATATTAAGGTAGATAAGAATTGATAGATAGATTGATAATAACAGATCAGGATACATAGATGGATATGAGCATATATATATATATATATATATATATATATATATATATATATATATATATATATATATATATATATATATATAAGTTTATAACTGACTGAGGAGAACTTAGCCTCCCACTACTAGAATCGTATTATTACTCCTGATTCGTACTTGTTATTCAGATCAGTCAAAATAACTTGAAGAAACACTTCATTTGATACTAACTTTACTTTTAAGGATCAATTGATATCCCCTTGTTGTCTCATAATCTTCCCTTTCTTTTTTCTTTGCTTTATCTCTCTCCCATTTCAATTACAACTATTCCCAAAGATACCCTATTTCATTAACCTATTCATCCTTTATTCCTTCATTCTAAACTCGTCTTACATTTCCGCTGATGGACCCAACTTCTTGGTACCTTAAATCCAAAACTTTTTTTGTCTGGTCTGTTTGTATTATCTTTCACAAGTCCATAGATCCCTTGTATTTACCCCCTATCGTTTCATTCAATCACAATATTTGCATAACTGAATTTGTTTCAGCTGGAAGACCAGTCACACAATGAAAAATTGCTTAGTGAGAATGTCAATGACAGAGAGGATCAAAGCTTACTAACTTGCTTTGTACATTCCCAGAGCGATAGTTGCAATTAAGATTGAATGATGATTTTTACCAAATACATGAATATCAAAATTTACCAAAAATATTACTGTATTAGAATACATAAGGCTCCATCAGTTCGAAACGAAACCGAATGAAGGGGTCCTGGTCTAAAAAATATATGCAGTTTCTTAAAAATCATCTGCAGCCTTGCAGCAAAGTCTTCATTTAATCAAACATGGGTCAGAAACCGCTTCGGGGTTTTCTCATCATCGTAATTCAAATTAAAGTCTGGAGAAAATAGAGAAATGATTTGAGACAAGTCTTTTCATAATTCCTTCAGTTTTGTTCTTCTTCAAAATTACGATAGTTATCAAACCTGAAATATTTTTTAGATATACATAATCTTGGCTATTGGGTAGTTCAGAATTTTTCAAAATGATTTAGAGCTATCCTTGATAGATATAGCACCATCATCCTTATAAATGAGATGATATAATTGCTTTTTTTAAATCTTAAAGCCTATCACCGTCCCCACCAGTATCCAAAGTAAAATTTTGTATAGAGCCAATATTAACAAAGGGGAATGTCAACCCGAATGCAAATCTTTTGAATCTATAATATTGCAAACTAAGATCACAGTTTTTTTACATCGCAGAACCACAAAAAAATGGTTTGTTCTGATCAACTTTGGGTAACTGAATCTGTAAATATGTTTCTTTAAAATAAAAACAATATAAATATTTATCAAATCTAGGAAGTAGTATATCTTTATATTTTCAATTTAGATCTTTATTTACATAGATATATCTGAGTTAGCTAGTTTTTTTTCACAAATACTGGAAAGAAAAACTACTTTGTCGTCTCTTTATCAATTCTAAAGACACTCATGTGTGCCAAGAAATGAACTACGGATTATCTAATTCAAATTTATCAAAATCTAATTTTTTTTACAATTTCAATTGAATTCGATTGTTCTCTGATAATTTGGCCCGTCATTAAAAGTAGCTCACGTTTGTAATTAGATTTCTCCAAATCAGAATATAATACTGACTTTGAGAGTCATTTGCTCTCCCTCAGCCGATAGGCGTCTTTTTCCCCTCGAAGTTAAAGGTATCTGTAAACGCCCGTCATTAATCACCAAGTGCAAACTTGGCGATTTCAGCATCTAAGTCGACGTTGTTTTCATTTATTTTGTAATTGTCAATATCTACAATTTTTTGCACATGCTCTCCAGAACTTCGTCAACGGTCTTTTCTAAAATCTTGTGATTCAATTTTCTATATTCACCTATAACTACATAGAAATTACTTAGAAGTAAAACAGCTGATTCAACACAATAATCTAAATCGTCAATCCTAGAATAAAAATCATTCAGAGTTTTCAAAAGTTGACTGGCATCACCACAGAGCATAATACCTCTCTGGGTTTCAGCATAAACTTAGGGCACTGGAGCGACAGTTTTTCTTTTTACTCTTCACAGGTATTGAATAAGCTTCATCAACTTCTAGTATAATATCAATGGTCGAAATATTTTTAAGTTACAATATTGAAAATCGTCAACTAAAATTAATATATATATATATATGTGTGTGTGTGTGTGTGTGTGTGTGTGTGTGTGTGTATGTGTGTGTGTGCGTAATTTAAGCTTTTCATATTGTAATGCTGAAAAAAAAAAACTACTCCTATAGTCAATTCTTATGTATAGTCCCGAAATATCAACCACTACGTGTCACACAAGTCACTTTTAATCTTATTCGTGTTATTTCAACGTGTTGTCTTATAACTGTTTATCACAATTTTTAACTTCCTATCGTAAATTAGTTTTATTTGTATTTGTATATGTAACTTGATTATTTATCATGGAGTTCGTCAGTTGTTTTATCATAGCCCTGTTTTTTAAAGGTTTTTACCGCACATTTCTATTGACTATGTAATTTCAATGTTCAAGACGTAAACGGAATGTTGAATTTGCTTCTAAAAAGAGAAGCTATTGTGATTTGGACAGCTTGACACTTATCCATTTGCAACTTTTTCTAGTGCTCTCCAGGTCACCTTTGCTGATAGCTGATATATATATATATATATATATATATATATATATATATATATATATATATATATATATATATATATACGTATATATATATATATATATATATATATATACGTATATATATATATATATGTGTGTATGTGTGTGTACATATATATATATATATATATGTATATGGGTGTGTGTGTGTACATATACATATATGTGTGTGTACATATATATATATATGTGTGTGTGTGTACATATATATATATATATATGTGTGTGTGTGTGTGTGTGTGTATATATATATATATATATATATAAACAGATTGAGGTAGAAAGATATGAAATCGGCCAAATGCTTGAAATACTGGGTAACTTGACTAATGAACTAAATGATCAATATATTCATTCTCCGAACGAAAATGCATGAAATGGCTTCCTCAAGATAGGGAAAATATTATAAATCAGGTGCTTCATTTATTGGAGGAGCGATTTCGAATGACGCGTGAATCAATCGATGACATACAGCAGATGCTGGGCAACTTGACTGATAAACTAATTGGTCAATCAATTCAAAATCCCTGAACTGGCATTTCGTATTGATATGAGCATGCAACCTAACCAAGAAAACCAATTGAGAACCGTGCAACGTGCAATTGAAAGAATCAAGTTCAGTCTCACATGGAGAGAGAACAAGACAACACAATATATCAGCAAGAAAACGAGAAATCATAGAATCTATTAAAAAACTCAAATGGCAATGGGTTGGTAGACGATCTTACCAGCTTTTCGAGTCGATCAATGGCAATGTTATCTGGTTCAGGGGCTTTTCCTTTTTTTTTATTTGTTTGATAGCTTGTTTTACCTCTCATTGTGTAACTCCCGGGAAGTCCTCGAACTGATTGTATGCGTCTTGCATATCTTGGTCGTTGCTTAGTTGCCCATGTCTTGAGGAGTAGAGTTCTTGGTAGAATTCTTGGCTGCGTTCGATAATTCTGTCCCTGTCTGTTGCTATGTCTCCATTTTCTTCGAGTATCCTAGTTATTTGTTTCGGTCCTATACCGAGAGCTTCTTCTGCTTTCTTTTAGTTTCTTTTTGATTGTTTTGTTCAGTTCGACTTCTTCTATTTTCCCCCGTTGTTGGTGGTTCCTGTGCTTTTCAATGAGTTTCCTGGTTTCGTTCAGAGATTTTGATTGGGTCAGTGTGTTACTTGGTTTAAACATATTGGCAGCTTTTATTAGAGAGGTTGCTATTTTCCTGTAGAGTTCGTTCATGTTGGTGTTGTTTTCATCGATATGGATTTTAAATCTGTTTTTCAATTCTAGTTTGAAGGGTTGGGTGAGTTCATTTGGTACGTTTACTGGTTGCAATTTGGTGTGGAGCATTTTTCTACGTTCTTTATCGATGTTTACTTGCATCTTACATCTTAATATTCTATGGTTGTTTCCTATGTTTACTTAGTTTAGAATTTGAAATCTTTCATGATTTGGCTTTTGTCGGTTAAAATGCAGTCTATTTCGTTTTTGGTTTCATGGTTGAGACTCTTCCAAGTCCATTTTCTATTGGTTTTCTTTGTGAAGAATGTATTCATGATTTTTAAGTCGTTTGTGGTCACAAAGTTTACGAGATCTTTACCTCTCTCATTCCGTCTTTTGTATCCGATTTCTCCAACGCAGCGTTCGTTTCATTGTCTTACTTGTGCATTGAAATCTCCCATAATGACGATGTTGAAGTATTTTTTTGTATCTTGTAATAGGGAGTTCAAGTCATCATAGAAGTTGTTCATTTCTTCTTCGGTTGATTGCGAAGTGGGAGCGTAGACGTGGATGACATTTAGCTTGTACCTCTCTGAGAGTTGTATTGTGACACTAGCTATGCGGTCTGAGATAGCTTTGAAGGCTACCACGTTGTCTTTTAGGTCTTTATTGATGAGAAAGCCTACTCCACTCTGTTTCACTTTCTCTCTTCCGTAGCTGTAGAGGAGATGCTTGATTTTCAATTCTATTAGTTCTTCTCCAGGTCTTCTCATTTCGCTAATACCTATAATGTCCCATTTGATGCTTTTGATTTCGTTCTCTATATGGATTAGGTGGGAGTATGTTGAGAATGTTCTGACGTTGTAAGTGCTGATGTATAACGTTGTTCTCTTGGTGGGGAACTTTGGGTTTGGATTTTGTTTGGATGGTCGCTGTTGGGGCATATCACTCCCACCCAAGGTAAGTGATGCAGCTGGACGTTTTGGTACCCATGACCCAGCAAAAACAGGCATTTTTCCTGGTGCAGTGTTTGGGTAGTCGTTGTTGGAGCACCTCACCCCACCCAAAACGAGTGATGTGGCTGGGCCTTTTGGGTTCGAGGACCCAGCAGGAATGGCCAGTATAAGTTTCATTGCGTGGATCACGGGGAGTTTTAGGCCATGCCCTGCCACGTTGGTCTAAACTGTGTTGGCAGGGATCTGATGGAATGGTCACTGCCAGTGTCGTTTGGAGTGACCTTCGAGCACCACCGGCTCCTAGCACCCATTCTATCTGTTCTTGGGCGTACGCAACATAGTGGAGGGTGAAAAAATACAGTATTAGGAGTGAGAATTTGGGAAGTTTGTTTATTTATTCATTTTTTTCCGTTTCATTTTATTTCATGTTGTCTATGTGATCTTTTTGGATAAACCAGCTCAGCTAGCATCCTATCTTAGCCGATTTGCGTCTACAACGGGGCCCAGCTTTGTGCTGGTAGGTTGCCAACAAAACTGATGGATTTATACCTCGGTCATCAGCACATAAGTAGTTTACACTTGAGCATACCTCTCCCTTATATATTAAGTTTCTAACTTGCTTAAATTCCACAGACGTTGAAATTTAAAGCAGAGCTGAACAAATGAGTGAAATACATAAATAAATATAAAAATATGATAAATTCAATTGTACTCATACGGTTCTTGCAGTAGTATTAGGATTTTAGGGATTTCTTCCAACAGTTAGAAAAATTGGAATTTTTCATTTTACTTTGCTAAATAGTTTATGTCCGACTCCCAGATAAGGGCGGCAATAATTTACTACTTGGACATATCTATCTTTGAATCTAATCTAATGTTTGTTTTTATGGCCAGTCAAGCCCCGGTCGAAGCATGGGGGTGCTAGTTTTATTTTTGCTTTTAGATCTATCTTTGTTTTGGGGATTTAGCGGAATATTATACAAGATATTAGTGTCCATTTAGAGATCTGAAGCAATACTCTTGTTTATACTTTTCACAAAAGTTTATGAGAGGAGATTTAAAATGGGGGGGGGGTAGATTAGACATTGTACAATCAAGCAATACAGAGCTTGATGAATGAACAAATCAATGAAGTACACGATAAACAAGTAGATAAGGAAAGAATACGGCAAATTCAATTGTATTTATTCGGATTTTGCTGCAGCATTGAGATTTCGGTTGAAAAAATTTGAATTTTTCATTTTACGTTGCTAAATACGTGTTTCTCACTGATGTGAACGTAAATGAACCTCATCATGTTTGATTTTTTTTCTGTATTCGATTTCCTTTTCTGTTATTCTCGAAATTTTTCGATATATCTTTCAGCAGGATACGAATATCATTAGTTTTGGTCGCGTAACAGACGCTTAAATTGACACCCAAGAAATCAGAGGCAGACGTTTCTTGACAAAACCTCCAAAAAATTGATAACAATAACAGTGATAACAAAAGTCACGGCTTTTTTTTCTTTTCCCTACGCTCTGTAACGACCGCTCCTTTGAAATCAAGAAAAATCATCAACGCAGCTCGAAAAAAACATTCGTGGTTCTTCCTGTCAGACCTACGGCCAATAACACTTCATCTAACCCAGATTCACTGCACAACAAGATTTCCAGATTTCCACCGCCATGGACAAGACCTGACCGTCCCTGTGACCTGCAAGAAACCTGATAGATAGATAGATCCAGCCTCCGCCCTTATGACCTTCAGCATGAACTTCGTAAATACATTCCTTAGACACAGAAACATGACCAAACTGCTGATCTTTCCGACGAGGGAAACCATAATAAATTAGATTAATATTTGTGAAGAGATCCCTTCTGGTTGTCAAACAAACCTCTCCTGAACTGAATTAGACTCTTGGAATGTCTCTTTTTCACACTTGATTTAAGTACGTCATATATATATATATATATATATATATATATATACTTATATATATATATATATATATATATATATATATATATATGTATATATATATATATATATATATATATATATATATATATATATATATATATATATATATATATTTATATATATAGGTTATTTAATATACATTAGATTTCTTTCATTTTGCGCTTGTCTTCGTCTGAGGTAAAGCCAAAATCGTGAAACAGACCCTGTAGAACTACACAGGAATCTCATATTTCTAAACTTTGCCCAGCCTGACACAGCCTCGCAATCATGGAACATCCAGTAGATATCGATCTAGTATTGAATTGCAGAAACAATCGCTCGTTAAACATTGATAAATCATCCTACAGATGGGTATTCCGGCTAGTTTTTTTTTCTAAAAATTCAAATTCAATTCGTTTATTCTATAAAATGAACATGTGATTATATCTAATATTTTTGCAATATGAAATATAAATACTCATTTTGCACAGATGCTTTCCGAGAAAAAAGGACAATCTGGAAACTTGGTCCAGTTTGGGAATAATAAAAGGTGAAGCTCCTACTTTGTTTGGGTCAATCAAAGTAGGAGCTTCAATTTTGCGTACGATTATCCACAGAAGAAAGCTCCACATGATACTTGTATAACTTCTACCTGAGACAATAAATATCGTACATACTTCTGTAAAAGTCGATCTCATGAAAAGTCAACATGATATTTTTTGCAAAATAGAATAGGATTTTTCCATCTATCTCATGTAAAAATCGACCATTGTGAATCAAGGTGATATCCTGAACATCAATGTTACCTTGAGGAAATTAATATATCCTTCGCTACTATGTTCTGATGTACGCACCAAAAACATTATTTTGTGTATCGTTGGTGACAATTAATATCGACCTGCATTATCCATGAACGACTTCCCCTGAATGCAATCTAAACTGAGCAGGAAAATTATGATTTCTTTCGAAAATCCAACAATGAATACCCCTTTTTTTTTTTTCAAGTTCGATGGTAGAGTATATATCACTATCAACTGCTACTGACTGTCAACAAACTGCAGGAGGTGTCTGTAAGGTGTCAATTACCGCTAAGTAGGTCAACGGAGCCCGCCGAGATTCCCACGAATTAAATGTCTACTTCACTTTTTGAATAGATAAAAAAAATGACCAGTTTCATTTTTGTTTCAATACCCATTATTTATTTCGATATTTTTCTCACATGGCTTCAAGCTGCATTGAATCTGTTGAAAATAAAAAATAAATGCAACAGAGAAAAGCATTCATCAATCAAACAAGAAGAAGCAGAAGAAGTAAAAGAAAAACCTTTTTGGGGGAAAGTGTTGTTTCGTTCTTATCATTTTGCCATAGCTATAAACTGCACCGAATAAATGAGAAATCAAAATTTTGCTCTTGGTTGCTGTAACAGAAAGCATTTGTGATGCGTATGTGTGACCTTAACCACAAATATGAACATGTTATGGTTGAAGAGCTGTGACGGAGACGGACTGAGCAGATACCGGCCATGTACGTAGTGTTGCGGTAAGTAACAATAATATGCAGAAATTATATGATTCAATTTTTTATTTTCCAAGTGTGTTTAGTGTAATGGAGTGAAAAAGCAAGTATAAGTATTTATGGGAGCTACGCAGCCCCATTTATGTGTTTTGTAAGTAAAACGTGTGTTTTGATGCGTAGAAATATTGGTATCATTACAGTAATTCCTCATTTTTGTTTTTCATTCATTTACAAACCATTTAGCCTTTGCTTATTGATACAGTATTTTGGACTGCATTGTATATTGCATCATCTTGCTACTAGTATCCATGCAAAAATTAAACCGAAAAAAAATAGCCTTAGAATTTGCATGAGTTTGTATTGGATGTAGATTCGAAAGTAAAACCCAAAATTTAAAAAAAAGCAATATAAAATTACATTAATTATGCAACTGATTTTTTTTCAATTCTTTGTTTTCTATTTTCCATCATCCTCCAAACATATAATACACCTTTCGGTGCTTAATGTAAGAAGGGGCTTAATGCTATCTACTTTAAAAAATAGATTTCGTCTTTATTACGTTTTACTGATTTTTCTAAAGATTTCTCTCGTAATAAATACCGGGAAACTTGATGTAAATTATAAATATGCTGCAATTTTTGTCTATAGTTTTGGTCTTTATTTGTTTTTATGTCTAATTACGGTTAAATTTCCGTTAAAGATTGATTATATGTTATCTTCGTACCTTTTGCTTTCACGACAATAAGTGAGAGGCCGAGAAAAAATCGTCGTCTTAAAAGAGGTTGCGAAAAATACCAGCTCGTCGGAAGGTGAGCGCCACTGCGGGGAAAAGTATGGGAAATCCTAATCTAAATGTAAAAGATTTGTTCATCAGAACTGGCCATGTGTCACATTCTATCCTTGTGGGGAGATAATTAAATAACTACATTACAGACTTAGAAACATTTCATAAGCCGAAATGGTCCGAAGCCAAAAAGTCATCATTATCAGCAGCATTTTAGCGTCCATCGTTGGACATAGACCTTTCCCAGGATTTGAAAAACCTTTTTATCATGGGCATCGTGGAGCCAATGCTTCCTGAACTTGTTCATTTCGTCACACCATCTTATTCCAGCCACAGTTTCTCAGAAAAATATCCCTATATTATCACTAGTCACTGATCCACCCGAAAAAAAGTATTCACGGAAGTAAATGGTTGGTTTCAGTCAGATCCTAGGGAACCCATTTACAAGTTTAGGTACCTTTCGAAATAGTCATTGATGGTGCTGGACCTCGCATGGAAAGACCACAAGATAGCACAGTACATCTGGGAAAAGACAAGAGTCAGGGACATCATAGAATCCATTAAAAAGCGGTGGGTTGGCCCTGTTGCACGAATGGTGGATAACCGATAGACATCACGACTCACGACATGGATCCCCTGAGATCACATGCGGAACCGAGGCCGGCAGAATATTAGATGGAGAGACGACGATACTGGCTCTGCGACGCCTGCGATAGAGAAGTGTGGCGAATCCTGGACGAAAGTCTGTGTCCAATGACGGAGGCTAAAAGACTGATGATGATGATCATCATCATGATGCCGAACTTTTGAAATGCTCAAATTCAGTTTTTGAGAAAATTCTTCAACCGTAAGAGCACTGTTTCTATCGAAGTCAGACAAAGACAACTCATAGTCAAACTGTACTTTTAGATTACTAAATCCATATTTAGGTGCTCTTTGGGGATAAAGTCTTGTGGTCTGATGAGACGAAGCAGGAACGTTTAAGGCATTCAAGCAAGCAATACAAGCGTGGTAAAAAAAAAGGTTGTGTGCCATAGAACGTGATCCTGACGATGAAGCATGGAGGACATTACATTACGGTATTGGGCTTCTTCAGTACAAAAGGTCAACTTATGCAGATCAAAGGTCAATTTATGCGTATCAAAAGAACCATGAAGAAATATTGTCGGGAATTTCTCTAAGACAATCTTAAAAGTTCGGCTCGAAATTTTCACATAAGAAGAATTTGATATTCCAATAAGACAATGACCCCAGAACATCAGTCAAAGTTGGTGACTGAATGGTCGGAAAAAGAAAAGATCAAAGTTTGTTATGGCTTTCGCAATCACCTGATATAAATCCTATTTGGCATTTGTGGTGCGAATTGAAAATGTTAGAAAAAGAATATCCAATAACATGTTAGAATTGAAATGATGTCAAATTCCTGTCGAAACTTGCCAAAAGTATTCGGGTAACTATCCTAAAGGTTTAACAAAAGTAACTGAACAAAACTGGTTCACAGTAAATTATTGATGCTCAGTTGTTAGTAGTATAACGTTACCGTATGAATCCTTTTTGTCGGTGTGTCCTTTTCAAAGATCGTAAAATGGCTCTTTCAATAATAAACGAACTAATATTTTATGTTTTTGCTGTATCTCAGACGTGACGTAGTTCTAACTTGGAGTAAGCACGAAAAAGGCTTTTGGGTGAATCGTTCAATTTTTCATATCGTACGACTCTTTTGGCCTCAACTGTATCAGTTGATTTGCAGGAAAATAAAACTTTTTCAACCTGCAATGAAGACTTGCCATTTTCATAATTTTTAACGAAAAAATTTACGGCTCTGGAGTTACAACGTTAAGAAATGTGCTTGATAGGAAACAGATTAAATGGATGTATGGCACCGAGGAAGATCCTGAAAAAAAAAAAGAAATTGAATGACTGAAAACCAGGTTCTACGTCAACATTTCAACCAATGTTACTAATGTGGCAATGCTTCATCAGCACTTGGGGTACTTTGTAGTTGCGTTGTCATCTCTACTATTAATTACCCTCATTGATTGACTGACTGGTGGACTAACACACTAGAAGACAATTTGGCTCTTTAGCTCTCTTGGGGCTAGATGTACCTCGTGTTCAGTGTAAGGGAGAGAACTCGCACATCGATGGTCTGATTTTTAGGCTTATTTAAAAAATTAAAAAATACGTTTATTCATTAGAGTATACCTAAGATCAAATAGAACTAACTTACAATATTTTATGAATTAGATTTCACTTGAATTAATGAAACAACTTATTTTATTAATTAGCAGCATTGTCACAAACAGTTAATTCCTAATTTGCGCTGCCCCCAGAAAATTGCTTCGCTAATTCGTGATCGCCACTACCACTACTAATGCTGCTACAACAAAAAACACAGTTAGTGTGTACCTAAGAGTGCGATTACTTACTAATAGAGACTAGTGACATTCTTGAGCTCTAAATCATACATGTACGAACAGCCAAGCAAACCTCTACATAAACAACAATCAGAGATGGGTTTCATTCGTTTGTTCAACATGAAACTTTAGAAGTTCTTTCAAAGTTGACTATCTTGCTAACTATTTTTAAATGATAATTTACTTTCAAACAATGTATTATTTGTGGATTATCCAGTGAAAGCTTAACTTAATTCCATTATTTTTAGGCAAATATGGAAGGCCTTTCAAATCTGGATTTTTATATAGTTGTATCAGTTCAAATCGAGTCGTAATGAAACTGAAACTGCAAGGAACATGGATTATGCATTTGAGAACAATGTTGTAAGCGAACGAGCAGGAATTTTTTTGGTTTCAAAGATCTGCAAGTGGAGAAACTAAGAGAGATGTTAGCCTGAATCTTCGTAAATGATAAGGATTTGAAGGCGCTATTCGAAAATCGTCAGAGGAACAGTTTATAATAATATAAGAAAAGGGAAGAACCCGATAAACCATTTTTTTTTCACGTAAATGAGGGAAGAGACAGATGGGAGCTTGTATTAGTGTCAAAAATGATTGAATTGATCGTTTTTCTTCGTTTATCAATTATTATGAAAAATGAATTAAAGAAAAATAGCCAAAGATCTTTAATTGTTTGGGTAGGGATTGGAAACTGGAGTATCAACTTAAACAGCATTATCATTTCTGCAAGTTTATGGTGTAGTTTCGGTAGAAAAAGAGCGGTTCGATTCATCGTAGCTTTTTTTTCGAGTAGCCAAACAATTAAAGCAGGGAGGTGTGCAGACCAACTTTAAATAAAGATTTCAAAATTCAAACAACATGAGTTTTGGTGAATAGAAATGATATTTTGCTAAAGGATCAAGCCAGTTCTCCTGTAGCAAATATGACTCTATTGATGTGGGATCCGTTGAAAATTTTTTGCATTCCGTCTATTCACCAGGTCTTCTACGTATCACTATTCTCAAGCATCTAGACCAGAGGTTCTGAATGAGGGGCGCCCGACCCACAAGGAGGCAATTTGAATATAATGGGGGACGCAAAACTATTAATTACTTATTTTACTATAGACTCCATAGAATAAACAACTCAAATCATTTTTCGTTGAAATGAATTTTTTCCTCCCTGATTAAGAACTCTGAATTTGGGTAGAATTCTGAATTTAACATTATATCATACCTTTTCAGCACCAAATATACTTTATAACGGCAAGAGAGAATTAGTCGAGGTATAAAATACAAGATTTACCTGAATGCCAGTATTTTAATTATACACATGAGGAAGTATATGAGAAGTGGTTCTTTTCGTCGGAGGACATATAAATAAATTACTTTTTTTTACAATCAAGGGGACATCGATTCAGCAAAGGGTTACTTCCCTACAGACATAAACCTTTTCAATCAGGAACCGATTGAAGAAAACTCCAATGAAATTGTCGGTTCTTTGAGAGGGAAATGCTCTAGGGCAGGAGTTTTCAAATAGAGTGAGACTTGATGACAAGAAACCCTGATAATCAGTTGCATGAAAGCACCAGGTCTTATGTTGCTAATACGAACTTACAGTTGTTACATCAAGTGGAGATTCTTATTGTACCAACCTATGAATAAGCGGTTCTTAAGGGAAGGAGTTGATAACTCTGTTATCGTTAAATAAATCTGTAGTGTTGAGTATGTGGTGGAGATATTTCAATTGAATGAATTATCTTTCTACGAAGCATTTGAACTAATTCAAATAACTCAGCAATTTCTCGTTGGGAAGCCTGATACAGTAGACAGCACTTCAATCGTTGTATTATATGATAAATTTAATAACACACCTGTGCCGTATACAATCAGAGTGTATATGAAATATATGGATACACATTGTGTTTTATGTACGTGGATAATTGAAAAATCACACAAAAGACGCAAATTTTCTATATTTGCATTGGTAACAATGTTTAATTGATTTTGAATGGTACAGACAAAAACAAATTTACAATTATACGTGGTGTATTATTGAAGTACACTGATCAGATAAATGATATTTATCAAGAGCTAAGCCAGGGATGGTGGACATTTTCCCTTCTGACACGATATCCGACACGGTCATTCTCCTATCGATTTTACGAGTATGAGCGCAAATAATAATTGAAATATATATATATCATCATCATCATCATCATCATCATCATCATCATCACCATCAGTCTTTCAACGTCCGTTGTCGGACATAGACTTTCCCTAGGATTCGCTGCACTTCTCTATCATGGGCGTCGTCGAGCCAGTACTTTCTGAATTTGTCTTGCTTGTCTCTCTATCTAATATTCTGCCGGCCTCAGTTTCGCATGTGGTCTCGGAGTATCGTGTCGTGAATTCTAATGTCCATTGGTTGTCCGCCGTTCGTGCAACATGGCCAGCCCACAGCCATTTGAGCTTTTTAATGGATTCTATGATGTCCCAGACTCTTGTCTTTTCCCGGATGTACTGTGCTGTCTTGTGGTCTCTCCATGTGAGGCCCAGCATAATTTTCTCATGTGCACGTTACCCTAATTATCTAATTATTATTCTTAAGGTGATTTGTTGATCATAATCTCTTTGTTCATGATGGATGGGTCACCTAGTGATTGAGCAAAGCTAATTCATTGGGTGTGTTACACGTTAGGCCTTATGTTGTGCTAATCTAAGCTGAGTAAATATTAAATTCTGATCGGCTTGCAGACCAGTTGCATATTTCTCACTGACTCCTCTGGTCAGCATTTGAGCCTTTATAGAAGATTTCGAATGCTGTTTCCCAAAGTTGGAAAACCTTCCAATATGAAAGATTAACAAATTGCAATCTCCCAACTAACATTCGTTTCTAATAGAAAGTCCATACGGTAGAACGTTCTGCATTTATCTTGCCGTAGAATTGTCAAATAAAGTGTCTTTCAGTAATTTTGATACTAGAAGTGTTTCGTTAATACTGAGCGAGAAGCGGGCTTTCAATGCATCAACTAGCAGCCTTTTGGTCACTGTAAAATACATAAAACAAGAGATATCAACAAAAATCAGAGGGAACGTAATTTTAAAATGCTTTTGTACAGAAGTTTGGGGTGATTTATCAAATAATTCAGGGTTGAGGGTAGGTCAACGAATTGGCCTTGAAAGTTATTCATCAATTAAAGAAATAAATGATATCTATGTTTTGCTTTAAGTTGCTCTTTTTTTCAGGAATCAAAGGGAATTTAATAAAAAAAGGATTTTTTACATCGGTGTGTAGCAAATCATTAGACAATTTAGAGTTAAAATTCTGGGTAGGGTTAAGGTTACTCATTAATTGTAGAAATCTTTACTTGTATACCTTCGCTTTCCGTTGATTTTTTTAGTCTTGCCTTCTCGCCCAAAACACCAATCTCGGGACGGATTTTCTTTTATTCAAATAATTCGCACCTAAGTCGTTGATTTGATTGCACATACTCCGTTCAATAGACATCAACCACGAACTTCCTCTCATTCAACTTGGACCATAGTATGACGTCATCTTAGAACGCCTAGTTCTGAACTAGTGTTTTACATGGAGAAAATCACACTTACTAAAATATGAAGGTATTTGAAACAGTTTCGATTACCTTCAAATTAGAGCATCATTTATGTATCACATAGGTATCATCATCATCATCATCATCATCATCATCAGTCTTTTAGCGTCCGTCGTTAGACATAGACCTTCCCCAGGATTTGCCACACTTCTCTATCATGGGCGTCACGGAGCCAGTATTTCCTGAACTTGTCTAGCTCATCTCTCCATCTAACATTTTGCCGGCCTCGGTTGCGCATATGGTCTCGGGGAACCCATGTTGTGAGTCGTGATGTCCATCGATTATCCGCCATTCTTGCAACATGGCCAGCCCACCGCCATTTGAGATTTTTTATGGATTCTATGATGTCTCTAACTCTTGTCTTTTCCCGGACGTGCTGTGCTGTTTTGTGGTCTCTCCATGTGAGGCCCAGCATTATTCTTTCATGTGCACGTTGCATGGTTCTCAGCTTACGGGTCTGTTTCTTGGTTAAGTTCCATGTTTCAGCTCCATAAGTGACTATTGGGAGGATGCATTGGTTATACACCCTTCTCTTTAGGATTAATGGGATCTTATTATTTTTGAAGGTTGAGCTAGCTCTGCCAAAGGCTTGCCATCCTAGTGTGATTCTTCGCTTGATTTCTTCTTCTTTTGAGGGTCTCATGGAGATTCGTTGCCCTAGGTAGATGTAGTGGTCTACTTTCTCGAGTTCTGTGTCCTCAATTTCGATCTTAGTGTTCTTATCTCCAATGTGGTTGTTGCACATGATCTTCGTCTTGCTGAAGTTCATGTGTAGGCCGACTTTCTTGCTCTCTTCGTTTAGTTCATCTATCATTAGTTGGAGGTCGTGTAGGTTCTCTGCGAAAAGGGCTATGTCGTCTGCAAATCTGAGGTTGCTCAGATACTCGCCGTCTATTTCAATTCCTTTACTCTCCCAGTCTAGCCTTCTGAAGATCATCTCGAGGCAGGCTGTGAAGAGTTTAGGCGAGCTGGTATCACCTTGCCTGACTCCTTTCTAGAGCTGGAAGGGGTCCGAGTCTTTATGTAGCCTGATAAATGAGCTGCCGTGATTGTGTATATGTTTCAACACTTCAACATATACTGGATCTACACCTTGTCGACTGATGGCCTCCATGACCTTAGGGATTTCTACTGAGTCAAACGCCTTTTTGAAGTCGATAAATGCTATGGCAAGTGGTAGTTTATACTCTGCTGCTTTTTCTTTCAGTTGATTTATCGAGTGCAGGTGGTCCATGGTCGAGTAGCTTCTTCTAAAGCCGGCCTGTTCACGTGGCTGGTTTTCATCGAGTGTTTTTGTGATTCGGTTGGTGATGATCTTTGTGAAAAGTTTATATACACAGTTGAGTAGGCTTATAGGCCTATAGTTGTTGAGGTCTTTCGGGTTTCCTTTCTTATATAGAAGCATTATGATAGCAGTATTCCAATCGTCTGGGACTTTACTGTGTTTTAGACACAGGTTGAAGAGGACGGCCAGTTTCCTATTAATGATTTTACCTGCTTTTCGGAGTAGGTCGATGGTGATGTTGTCTGGTCCAGGGGCAGTTCCTAAACAAATTAATCAAGAAGAAACGAAGAGAAGACAGAAGGAGATACACAACGGCAGTCATTGAATCATAGGTATCAAATTTCCATAAATTACCGTATCAGAAAAATTATAATCAGTCTCTTAACATCCGTCGCTGGACATAGACCTTCCCCAGGATACGTCACACTTCTCTATCGTGGGCGTCGCGGAGCGATTGCACTCTGAAATTGTCTAGCTTGTCTCTCCATATTCTCTGAAAAAATTGCTGATCTTGAACACCCAGTCATTCTTAGAAGTTGAAAACAGAATACTATTTATTACTAATAGCTACCCAGGAGGGCTTTTCATGACAAAGGGACAAGTGTCAATAAAAACGCCTGAACTAGTAACCTGTCAATTTTTTCATAGAATTATCGTCCTATTAATAAAAATAAAGATTGAAGAATATTTTCATATAAGAATCATTTGTGTAAACAATATAAATTTGGGGAGATTTGTGTGTGAAAATTTACGTTTTCACTTGAAAAACCACAGTAATGTGATGGCCACAGCACCAAAATGAAAACGATGATACTATCAAAGAAATGTCGGACATTATTTGTCGTATTACCTCGTTGAATAGCAAATGAAAAAATGTAATTACTCTCCTATGCAAGTGAAAAAAAATGTTTTGATATTTATACGTATTTTTTCTCCTTCAGCTTCTCTATGTAACAAACTCTACAGGCACAGCTCTTGCTTAACCATAGTTGCTCGAAGCTTGCAAATGAGAAAAAAAACGACTTCAAGAACAATAGGATAGCTACAAAACTATCAATGTTCTTATTCGGTATAAAGTGACTGTCCTATACAGACAACCTAGGCGAAATTCAAATTGAAATAACAAGAAAAAACAGATGAGATAAAAAAAAAATTTTTAAAGCGGGAAATTCTCTATTTGAAAATACTAAAAACAATGAAATCCCATTAGTCCAAAGAAAGAGAATCTGCAACCAATGTATCCGACCGATAGTCACCTATGGAGCTGAGACCTAACCGAAAGATTGACTCCAAAACTACGAACCGTGTACATGAGAGAATCATGCTCAACATCACATGGAAAGATCATAGAGCAGCACAGTATGTTAGAGAAAAAGCAGGAGTCAGGGATATCATAGAATCCATTAGAAAACTCAGATGGCAATGGGCTGGTTATCTTGCAAGAAGGGCAGAGAACCAATAGACATCCCGAATCGCAATGCATAACGATGGCCAGCAAAATACTAGAGCTAGAACTAGAACTAGACAAGTTCAGAAAGTATTGGCTCTGAGAAGTCCATGATAGAGAGGTCTGGCAAATTATCTGGAAAATCTATGTCCATCAATGGATACAAAAAGGCTGCTGCTACGGCTGCTGCTGATTGTTTACAACACTAATGATGTCAGCACTTTACCACTCTATCATTAACTGTTTCTCCTGTTGCTGGTCAAATGTATGTCCCTTTTCATCCAGTGGTCTAATGCTCAATGCACGTCTGTACATCCAATATGTCTTAGCTCCGTAACACGTTTATCTGAATGAAATAAAATCCATTACTAAATGTTGAGTGCTACTTACGGATGCACCCCATTGATGTAATCAAGTTCGTAATTTAGGTATGTGCAAAAGTTCTCACGTCACTCTTTTGAGAACAAATGACTGAATACACGGTCGTCAATTCACTTGAGCCATCGTGTCTCTAATAATCACGTAGATCGAATATAATACAGTATTTTTTTTTTCAAATCATATCAATGGAGTAGCTCATTGAGGTGTAGCTGGAAAGTGGTTTGGTTTCGTCTAAACTATGAATATAACGCTGATTTATTTTATAATTAAACATTAGAATATTTATTGAAGCGAGATAGTTTCCGTTCTAGAAAAAATAACTCCAATGTTAGTAAAAAAAAATTGTGAAATTCTTCTGATAGATATGTTTGTAGAAAGTCAACTCGAAGTTTTACTCTGTAACCAGTTCTCTTAAAGATATCATAAGTTGGTTTGCGTGCATTCTGAGATTGAATCTAACATAATGGATTTAATATTCAAATGGATGGACACTTAATAGTGACACGAAAAGCAAGTCCCATCCTTGGGTTTACTTATTGTTCCCCCATCGTGAAGTACGTTTTTGGATGACCAACGTAATCTCAATAGGAGTGACACGAACAGTGAGTCACGTCTGTTATTATCGTTAAATACGTTTTAGGATAACCTACGTAAGGAAGCCCTGTCTCAAGACAGCCGAATTTCGTGTAGTATAAAATAACATCCATATACAATGCATTATGATGATAATCTATATAAAATAACTAAATACTTGCAGTATGACATGAGATATTTATTAAAAAATCATAGCTGAAGGCGATGTAATGTTTGATGACCTCAGCGGGCGAGCCACATTGATATAACTGTTTTGTTTTGAAATCCCTCAAACGGTTATATGGTAAACAACCGATTATCCCAACAAAGAAAATCCGATGTAGTACCGTAATATCAAAGTATGTATAGAATATTAAGAAAAAAAATCATTGAAGAAAATTATATAAATTGCATTAACAGATAGTGGGAAATAAGTGACTGATACTACGCAAAAAAACATCTCTAGGTTTTTTTTCTTCTTATATATTAAGTATTTAAAGCTGTAGGGCTTTCGGACACGCGAAATAGTTTCCCCCCACTCAGGGCTGTACCTACAGATTTGGGAATCTACCAAGTTTGGTACCTTTAGGGTCCCCTCCAACATTCAGTGAGAGTATCTATCGTATAATATCAGGAGATATGCAGTAGGTGAACAAATATCTATAAAGATTACTAGGAGCCCCTACATAGTGACTCGGGACGTGTTTTCGAAAGCCCACCATACCCACTCCCTCAGTTACGCCTCTGTCTTAACTTTTGTCCGTTTATTGTCGAAAAAAATTCCCCTCTCTTCTAACCCCGTTAACGGAAGGGAACGTCTCCCTTCATGTTTGACACCTTCAAGCAAGGGCTACACACCAATTACTATTGACCCGTTAAAGGAGGAAAAAGTCTCCTTTCGCTTTTAATCCTTTGAAGATGGAAAAGAGTTCGTACACCAAATATCCCTTTAGACAGGTAAAACACCTCCTATTAAGAAGTCTCTGCTCAGATCTGATCTTTGGAAGGATGGGGTCCTCCATTCATTTCAGGACCTATGAAACTTTATGCATTATAGTCACAGTGTAATTAAAACTTCCTATCTAAAACCCTTGATTTATTTTGTATAGATAGCTGAAGTATCAGTCTATGCTGGGTTAAATATTTCAGGTGTAGGAATAAAATACTTACACTTTCTGACACGTATAAAAACAATACTCTGTTGAGGGAAAGAGTCAATCCTTACTTCTGAACCTCAACAGGAAAAATAAAGTTTGAAATCACTTCTGATCCTTTAGAGGTGAAAAAGGTTCATTTTCAGTTTTGAACCGTGAAAGAAGTTGGAAAAGTATCCTTCCCACTGAGAGGAGGAATTCTCTAATTAAAATTGATCATTCGAAGGGAGGAAAAGTGTGCCTTCACTTTGACCCTCTGAAAGAAGGGGTAAGTTTCCTAAACTTTCACTCCTTAAACCGTGAAAATGAGTCCTTTCTCTTTTGACCCCTTAAACAGAGGGGTAAGTTTTCCTTCGATTTAAAACCATTAAAAATATGCCTAAACATAAGATAAGATGATATGTAATATTGATATTGGTAATAATGTTACATCGTGAACAATACCCCTTCTGAAACCCTCAAAGATTTATTTTCCCCAAAACCTTTTATTTTCAAATCTTCCCCCTGATCCATTGAGTAGGCAAACCAAATCTTGTCGGTCTGCTCCCATGTTTAAGTATATTTTATAGCGTAATAGATGAACACCCGAATAGACACCTCTCACAGAATCTACGCATTCTGACGTCTTTATTTGATTCTCCTGGACAGTTATGGTAGGTTGCTCCAAGCATCATCAAGACCTGACCTTTCCAAACGCACACGTTTAAATCAATTGAAGGATTTCATAATATATGGATGAGATTTCACGAGAATCGCAAACAGAAATCGCATTTACAGAGATATGGTTATATATCACTGCAATTTCTCTTTCGCTTAATGATTTTCTATTGACTGGAGTCACAGACAGGCAGTACGTGTCGTTCAAAGAAAGTCTATCAATAATCTAGAATTGAGAAAGAGGACAACGGAATAACGGAATCAGTAGAATACATGAATGTATTCTGTCTGCTTATTGTATATGCATCGCTAGGCTGAGACAAACCTCAGAGGAAGGCACGAATCTAATTCGATACTGATTTCTCTTGGGAAGGAAAGTAATGACTGCGAGCATTAGATAATTTTGTAAAGTTCAGTGTATATTGACGATATTTTGATTAAATAAACAGTTTTTCTACGAAACCTTTCAATTCATCCAAAAGTGTGTTTGGAAAAGGCTCGGACTTAATGGAGTGTGAAGCAGCTTTTAATTGTCCAGTAAAATCAAGATGCCAAAATGCACTGATTTTGAACGTTCGTGGCGAGCTAAGAGGCTGAAACGGTGTTTGATGAGGATGCGACTGTATAATATTTGCTATATGTACTACTAGCTTGTTTACCCAGCGTTGCCCGGGAAAAAAATCTGATAACGCATGGGAGTAAATTGTATCTTATAGATAATTTCGCTGGTCGGACCAGCACCTACTCGAGGTAAAACCAACGCAGACCTCAACACAACCTCAGACAAGCCTAAAACCTAGCATCTTACGGATTGATTTTTCTCAAAAGTAAGAATTCATTTTCTCATTTAAGACGTTATTAGTTTGCACGTCAAAACAGATTATTGGTTCACAATTGTGCTTTTTTTTTCAATATTGTTGCGTTAGGGCTAGTTTTTTTTTTGCCGTGAAAAATATGTTTTATTGTCAGGTTAAAGTTAGATCCTTTGAAAGTACACTGCCAAAGTGGCGTAAGAATTGAGAGAAAGAGAAATTTACACGGTTACTTATTACGAATGGAATGCGAGGGTGCAGTTTATCATTATAACTACATTGTAAATAGAACTACTTCAAACGAAACCTTCAAATATTTCGACTCAAAACTTTAAAATTTCCAGGTTCGAAAGTCTAATAAATTCAAAGCACATTGCATTAAAAGAAAAAAGTCAAATTTTCAGAAAATCCCGGATGGAAATTT
This sequence comes from Thysanoteuthis rhombus, assembly GCA_963457665.1. NCBI lineage: Eukaryota > Metazoa > Mollusca > Cephalopoda > Oegopsida > Thysanoteuthidae > Thysanoteuthis > Thysanoteuthis major. The sequence goes on along the minus strand of OY735209.1, from coordinate 28,356,717 downwards.
TTGGAAATATATTTAGACGATCTTTTTTCAGAAGGTGCGAACGCAGACGCCTGCAAATTTTAAAAAAAGATTTGAGACCTACTGATTTCGGACATGCCTTTCTTCTGTTCTATAATGCGTAATTCTCGACATTCCTAAGTAGAAACATACATACATACATAAATGCATAAGTACTTAATGATATGGAAGTAGGGCTTGTAAATTTTGATATCATTCTTGCTATATATGCATAAATTATTATTTTACATTTTTAACAATTCTTCTGAATAGAACAATTTGATATTTGAGTAAGTAGTTATACGAAATATCATAATTTTGCATTTCAATCGAGAAACCAACTTAAATGAACTCACAATGAAGCTTTCATATTTTAAGTCTTAAATAAGATATTCATTCCAAACTTACTCATTTTATTTTATTTGGTGGTACTATATTCTTCGGACCAGAGGTGCTTACACTCAAATCACGATGATTTGATCACCAAAGTCAAATAGTATCGGACCTGAGCATTACTCGGGCGGGATGCCAGTTAAGGACACCAGGTACTGTGAGTATGTGCTGCCCACATACACCAGTGCGGGCCCTCACAATGAAACCGGCCTTGGGGCGCTTTCTGTCATAGTGGGGAGTTGGAGAAAAAACTTCAAGAAATGGTTATCGCTTGAGCTCAAGTGACAATTTAGAACCAAACATCAAGCCTCAATGTTTTCTTGTTTTTGTTTTTATAATTCTTTCTGACTCACCTCCTTATTTTATTTCTCTGTTCTAAAGTCGATTTTATTAAATCCTCTCCAGCAATCGGTCCTTTTCTCGTCTTTGTTAGATTTCCTTGCTTGTTTTTGGTAAAAAGGGGTGATACAGATGAATGCTAAAACATAGTATGATGTTTAGTCTATAGAAAAAAAGACTTTCTATCATATTTATATATATATATATATATATATATATATATATATATATATATATATATATATATATATATATATATCATAGAGTATTTTCCATTTACAATAATACGGAAAGAAAGATAGAGAAAAAAATGTCATCCGTTGTTGATGTTGAATCACGGTGCTAAATAAGTAGCCCATTAAATAGTGATATTGATATGGAAATATTCTTGTAATACTTTTTTTAACACACACACACACACACACACACATACATATATATATATATATATATATATGAAAAAAATTAAACTTAGTACCATAATATCAAAGTGTCTGTATAAGTGTAAAACATGAAAAAACACTGAAGGAAATTACATAAAACTGCACAATGAAAGGTGTATAAAAATGCTGACCAAAAGTATTACAAAAAAAAATATCTTTCTGAGTGCGCCTATGATTAGAGGCATGACCTTAACCTCCATATTTCAGTTTCTCCAGCTCTCAAACAAAGTCTTCATAGTTTTTTTCTCCATACTGCGCTTGATAGTTGGGTAACTACGCTCCGGCTACTTCTACTGCCGATGTCATCATCTTATTACTTTACGCTGTAAGGCAAAGTAAAAAATATATATATAAATCTACACCAAAGGAGTATTGTATATAGTATTGGGTGTCATACGTTGAATACAAGATATTACCAGACCTCCTACGAGATTCCTTCGTCAGGTATTGTCAAACATGTTGTCATTAAATAAGAATCGAGAACGAGTGATGAATTCAACGATCCATCGCATCCGGTACAACAACCTCGTGTAGCATAAACAAGTTTTATTATCAAATGAAACATAGTCATGAAACGTTGTGAAAAAATAAACATAATGTGGATAAAAATAAACTTCTCCAAACATCGAAATGTATCAACAGCTCATTATTTCTTTATATGAGAGGATATTGCACCACCGCTTCGTTATTGTTGATAACAACATTGCATACTAAGGCTGATGTTATCAAATGCACATCTTCGGTATCAATTGAGATCTGCGTCTTACTTTGAATTTTATCCTAGCTTAGTGCTTTGGATTCGATATGCACATAACACAGACTTCGGATTCCTTTGTTGGTTCCTTTGATCAATCGTTGCCTTTATGGATCAAAGAGTGCTGATAGGCCTTTATTGTAGGACATATTCTCTGTGTCTGTGACTGATCAGCATCGTCAGTAGCAGATCTCATATTTCCTCTGCTGGACATTCCCAGCTCCTCCATGATGACGGTGACTGTGCCAATCTCTGCAATGTTATACCAGCAAACTGTCTTATCTCATCTCTACATCTTATTATTGGTCCTCTACTGAGACTGGGTGCAAATCGACTAAACATTTACACCATCTGATATACCTCCTTCTTGATATGGGTCCGGCCCATCTCTATTTTTATCGCTCAGTAATTTCCATGACAACTTTAACCTTGGTCTGCTATCGAATCTATGTTGATCTTTTTTTTAAATCTCTTATAGCTATTCCCAGCATGGCTCTTTCCAGTGGTCTTTTCCTATCGCTTAGAGATAGTGATCCAAACCAACTGGAAATCATTAGAAAAAGTGCTCGGAACAGGAAGTGTTATCATATGACTTCTACTGTGCCATATTGTATCGGACTGTCACACAGGAAGAGCAGAATGTAGCCATATCTTCGAAAACGGTGTAATGAAATTTCCATTTTCGATTCGTGTGAAATCTCATTCAGATATAACTTCATTTCAACCAGGTGGTACGATAGATGAATCCATAATACCATCAACACACACACACCAAGTTATTGATCGCAGTCGTATTAAAATTAAAACTTCGACCTCAATATATAACAACCTTTGGTTTTCTTTCTCTCTCAAGTACGTCACTTTAGAAATGATTTGAATATGTTTCGTGTAAGTCTCAATTTAAAAAATGACTTCAGCAGACATTGAGTATTCTATACGACCTTTGGAATAAGGCGTGTCTCATAATAAAACTATGTTTATAGCACATATATACTAATCTAGAAGTAAGGACGATTTTTAAAATTGTGCACATGGTCTTCTTGGATTTCTTTGACGTTTCAGACAGGTTTGGAATCGCTCACAGTTTGAAGAGGCTTGGTCTTTTCCGAAAGGGATTTGGTTGGTGACCGGAAATTTCGCCTGATCTCTGTCCAGCGGAGAATCTCGGATCCATCAGGAAAAAACCTATTGAGAATGTATTCTTGCTATTATCCAAAAAACAGCTATATTATCGTCAACATTGATACGGTCGATGAGCAAAGTTCTGAGGGAATAGAAGACGAATAGGAAATGTTCAGAAACCTGCTTTGTTTATCCGAAACTTGGTTGGATTTCATGAAGGCTTCTGTCAGAAATTGATCAATCGGGGCATCAGATTCTACACAAATTTTTTTTCATCATTCAAATTTCTAAACTTGTTAGAGAGAAATAAAATTGGGGTCAATTAAGCATTTTTGATTTTATTGATATTTTCTAAACTTGATTTAGCTTGCTATACAGGTGACTGGCTTCCAGCGAGTGAGCACAAGGTCGACCCCGATCTTTGTTTCAAAGATGTCTGCATGAGTTATATGTGAAGTCACCGTGCATGAACATCAGGAGGTGGGAAGATATTGCACTGGGGGCTAGAAGAAGGATCGGGATCCCCTGTTGGGGGAAAGAGCATTTGCCGAAATAACAAGATCAAAAGACCACTGGGGGGACTGTAACTGAAGGTGCAGTCTCTGTAGCCAGGACTGTCACGCCCGGATTGGCTTCGGCAGCCACAACAGACGTTGTAGTACCAACAAATAGTGAATTATAACTTTCTACATGCAGATTCATGGTTTCCTAAGACAGACAGACTCAACCACCACCCCTCTATTCTCATCCCCAAGTGTTTCTTGGTCTCTTTCAATGTCATTCATCCTCAAGTCTCTATTAAAAAATACAATTCTCCCATGTCTAATAATCCTAATGTTCCTATCTTTTTTAAATATATATATATCTATCTATCTATCTATCTATATATATATATATATATATATATATATATATATATATATATATATATATATATATATATATATATATATATATATATATATATATATATGTGTACTGGAGAAAATTACATAAACAGATTTTGTGAAATGAGTGATTGGTGTGAGACAAAAAATTTGAAAAAGTTTTTTGATATGTTTAGTGTATAAAGCTGTAAAGCTTTCTAAACACACACACACACACACACACACATATATATATATATATATATATATATATATATATATATATATATATATATATATATATATATGCATGTGTGTGTGTATAATTCATTTTGTATCATGAATAGAAAGCGTAAATTAAATAATTTCTCAAGTGTTTATGTATTCTATCTTTTTGAACATCGTGAAAATATATAAAGAAAACCAGGGGTGACGAAAAAATTAACACAGACATTTTTAGGATGTTTCTTGTAGTTTTCATACACTTAGCAAATAACGTTCTAAGAAATCAGAATTAGACTTTTAGGAAATGATATTTTGTTAAAGTGCATGTTTACTGCAAATATCACTGTTTCAAGAATGGAAAATATAGATATCTAAGTAGATAAAATGATTCGTCCTTCATGTTTATTCATCCCCCACCCCTGCAATAATTTCATCTATTCTTCAGGTAATCATTCACCTATCTAAGGTAGACGGATTTTGGGTAGACAGAACTTAATGGTCAAAGGAAAACTGTATGGCACTAATCTACAGAGTGAAGTCCTCCTGCCCGCCCTTTTGCTTGTTTAGAAAATCAGCCAATGTCGATACAAACATAATACAAATCTGCTTTGTGGCTAAGATGGACGATTTTTCTTTTTTTTTCCTTATTCGACGGTACGATATCTGTGTTCAATACCACGTGAAAGCTAGGCTTTTATTACAAACTCTAGATTGTCATTCAACGATCGTTAGTAAGAAACATGGATCAAAAATGAAAAAAAAATAATCTATGGTGACATTTGAACTTTCATCGTTTAATTCCTGGATCATTTATTCCCGGGGTAGCGGTCTTACCGATTCGGCTACAAAGGCCAACCGCTTACATCAATTTGAATTTAGCTGTATAGCTTTTATTTCTTGTTTCCCTTGAACTCCCTATACGTCACCATCTTCTTTGTTTCCATACAATATTTGTGAAATGACGATCTGTGAGTTGCATTAAACAGCAACAAGAATAAGACGAAAGAAATACTTGTCAAAAAATTGACAGTAATTGATAATTCCCGAATGATATCATCAGCTTTATTAATTCTATCATTACATTTCGACCGACAAAGTTTTCTGCCTTCCTTTTATCCCACTGGTTAATATTTTTATTTCATTCTCAATCGATGTCTGAATGACGATTTTTACCAATTAACCTGATATGATACGATGTCAAAATAGTAGACTGTCCAATAGTTTACAAGACTTAACCTTTTCTCCCCCGTTATAAGGACAGTGTAGTGGATGTCTTGAATGTGCGTAGTACAGCAATAGACAAAGAAATACACGCTTCTCTCATTGTTTCTGTTTGCTTAGTTTTTTAGGGGGGGTAGGAGGTCTTGGAGCTTCGTTCTTTGCTATGGAAGCAGGAAATGACAGAAGTTTCCAAGTTTTACATTGGGTATTTTATTCAGTCTTAACATAACAAGCAGGGAGACATAATTGACGAAACTTCGGATGTAATCACCTTTAAGTATGATTCACATATCGCAAACATATCATAAACGGGCTTAGGAAGTAGTAACTTGATATGTGGGGCCCAAGTGGGGGCAGTTGCTGCTGTAGTCTGTGCAAGGTCACCATTCACTCGACACAATAGGTAACGGTAATAACTTGGTATTGAGGACATGTGACACACGGTCAAGTTTAAAGTGGGGACTCTCACGCGTACATGTGGGTTGTTACGGAAATTATCCAGCTCCCTCGGCTCTCCCCTCTTATGGACGCCAATCATCATCATCATCAACATCATCACCATCATCATTCTTTTAATGTCCGTCGTTTGATATAGACCTCCCCCAGAATCCACCACATTTCTTTATCATGGGCGTCGTAGAGTCAGTATTTTCTTGTGATCTCTCCATTTGAGGTTGAAGATGATTCTCTCATGCGCACGTTCCATGCTTCTTAGTGTGCAGGTTTGTCTCTTGGTTAGGTTCAACAGGTAACGGTGATAAATAGGTATTGAGGACGATATGTGAAACACAGTCGAGTTTAAAATGGGGACTCTCACGCGTACATGTGGGTTGTTACGGAAATTATCCAGTTCCCTCGGCTCTTCCCTCTCTTGGACGCTAATGCATCATCCCCAAGACATGTCAGAAAAACAAGTCCACATAATACGAATCATACATATATGACATATATAAGCGTAAAATAAAAGTAATTACCGATCACCATGGCACAGTAGTAGAGTGCTCGCCTCTGGTTCAGTAGGCCGTAGTTGAATCCATTGTCAAGTCACACCAAAGATTTTCAAGTGATACTCAATGTCTCTATGTTGGACGCTCAGCACGACAACTAAGATTGAAGCCCTTCCTGAGGTCAAGGGTTACAGCCAAATTATGTTTGATACAACAGTTCTCGTGATATCATCGTTAATCAACGTCGAGCCTGGTCAATACCATGATGGGTGACCATTGAGAAATACCAGCTGTCCTAAGCAGACCGAAGCTTGGACGTGTGTACCTCACCCCACGACACCATCGATGAAGGTATGAGCGGAGAATGATGATACATGATACATATCTAAGTTTAAAGTGACTATAATATATGTAAATTGACAATAACTTCTAAAATAAAGCATAACACAGACTGTCTAATCAGGAAAATGGATCAAGTGTCCAAAGTTTCACATGAACTATTAAAAAAAAACGTTAATGAAAGATATAAGATCTGAGCGAAAAAAAATCTTTTTAGTTTCATTCAAAACTTATTGCTTTTTGTTTAAATGATTGATCGGCTGATTTTTTTTATCCTAAGATAATCACCAGACGCCAACAGAGTTATTGGATGCGCCTGAAATATTTCAAAAACTGATTTGGTTTTATTTTATCTTATTTCTGTATTTTTAGCAAATTCTTTCGCAACTAAAGAGAATCGAGTAAATTTTCCATCATTTTAATAAGACGCTTTTGTTTAAGAGAGAGAGAGATTTGCAATTTCGATGTTACTGATCAGTTTCAAGCAGGAATATGTATAAATATTTACTGAATACCACTGATAGTAATACTAACTGCAAAATGAAATACCTATGGTTTTCATTATGAATACGGTGTGTATTTATTGTTGGCATAACTTTTAATAAGTTGTTGTAGGAATTGGCTCTTCTTGCAGTTATTGCCGTGGAGAAAATTCCATCTAACTTGCACTTGTGAAAGGATTTTCTCAAGATATCATTATACGAAGAAGCTTTTTATTTACATTGACTGGGTGCGAAATCTCTGCTGGCCTTATAGTAGCTCTATTATCCTTTTCTGTTTGTCAAGTCATACACTGTGTCGCCAACGTCACTCTGAGCGACTGTCCTTATCTAAAAGGTGTATCAAATTTCCCTGAGAACTCACTTCCAACGAACGATACACTCTAGCACACACGTGTGATCTTGAAAAACGCTACTTTGGTCAGTTTGCAATTTTAGCGGGGACATGTGATAGTATGCCACTATATTTCTCAACAACAGCAGAAAATTGGCTTCTTCAGGAAGACTGTTTCTATCTACGGAAAAATAAATTGCTTTCTCTTGTTTAGATTTTTAACCCTTGGTTATGAGCATATATACAGATATGTGCGTATATGCATATATGTGCATATATACATGCATATTTTTACACACGTATATGCATATATCTATGCACATATGCATACGTATATATTCACATATATTTATGCATATATATGCACATATGTATTATCAAATCGATGTTTATGACCCGACAGAATGATTATAAATTACGTTATATCATATACAGACTATCATTTGAAATGAGCTCCTGTCGATAAACGATTAATGCTTCTCTCGAGCAGAACAACATAAATAAAATAAACATTTAAACTCACATACGAATTTACACAAATCCCCTCTAACAAATTGAGGTTATCTGTCACATGTTAGAGGAGGGCCACCCTTCCCAGGGTCACTTATTACTCATACTTCGCCCTTCAAATTCAAATTGCAATTTGGGAGGTCAAATCGATATCAGGTTTCTTTCCCTCAACTGTTTGTCTGAACTTCTGACCACTGTACCAGTACTACTCCCTCCCTTGCTCTGAGCAACATAACAGTTTGGGAGAGAAAACACGCCCTAATACATCAGTAGATATATAGAACGCTAACATACCTACATGGATAGTATCAGCCCCCAGAAAATTACAGAACATGAAACCTGTTGACAAATTAAACAAATAGATATGAATATAAGGAAATTGCAAGTGTGTTTTTCTTTATTCTATTATTCCTAATACAATATCACCATCCAGTTCTGTGTAGGGTAGGTGTAAAATGCCAGCCTCTGGATCAGAAGCTAAGTTTTCGATCCTACATCGTGGTACTGGGTGGGACATTGGATAGTCTGTAGCCACACCGAAGAGTTGTTATACAACGAAACAGCTGTCTGTGGATCATACAATTACACACACATACACACACACACACATATATATATATATATATATATATATATATATATATACGAATAAGATTGGTTAATAAAATCGGCAAATGGACTGTATACCCTGCCTTGCTCGATGGAGGAGGAGGCTATTGCACCTATCTGAACAATTTGTCCTTTTTCATTACTATTCTTCGATTTGGAGGGCTGGGGGATTGATATGCAGAACCAAGTTGGTGTCAGGATCACGATAGTATACCCATTTGGTAACCATCGAAGATTGCCAAACGAACCCAGACAGAAACTCCGTCTTTTGAACAATCAAGAAGACAATATTCGATGTGAAATCAGCACATGCGTAGAAGCTTCATGAAAATGTGGTTGAAAACTTCAGAAGGAATATTACAGAGGGCAGAGGGCAGAGGGCATGTGAAATAGTTACAAAAATCAGCAATTGCAAACCAGGGCTATGCAACCAAATATCAAATTATGGGATCAATGTGTCCCAGTTGCGTACCTACGGAGGTTAGTGCACCCCCCGGCTTGACACGATTAGAGGAATGACATTATTGTAGCCGTCTATTTTTGTTAATTAAACATCAAACAATTAAGAAAGACTTGACCTTGTTAATTCTAAAGTGATGTACAATGGTTCACTTTGTCCTCCATGAACCGTGAAATTGAAGGGTTCGTGGATCCTTCTAAACCTTTACAAAGGGCCATAATTAGGGCCACTGAAACCATGGGGACATGAAATAAATATGTAGTTCTAATCACTACTAAATATTTATTTCCTGTTATTGCAAAAATATTTTCATTATATAATAACATTTCTCCATCATTTTTGTTCTTTTTTTTAAATAGGTAGAATAATCTGAAAAAAACAACTTTATTTCTCAAATCTGTAGAGTAGCAACCTTCTGTGTTTTCTCAATTTGTTTCAGCTCACGATATGAAGCAAACAAGCTTTCAGCAACGTCTTTTGATCTTCGTCCGAAGTTATAGCATACGATAATGTTCTTGCACAAACTCCATCAAACTGTCACCTGTTCTGATGAAAATAATACTTAATCTGATTTAACTTCCAATTTATCCGATAAAAATCTATGATAGCCGAAAATATGACCAATTATTAAGATAATTATAGTAAGTAAGTCTAATAAAAGTAATTGTTTTATTTATACCAATAATTCTTCCTGAAAACTTAGTTATTTTACTTGATAAGTGTATTTTGAATCGATGTATAAAACATTGTTGTAAAGTTGTCCGGAAATTAAAATCTTTAGCCGATTCCGGCCATTTTCAGAGACAGTTTCTGAGATTTGCGCTCGTCGAAAACTTTATTGAGCTCCGATGCTCAGCTCTTCTCAATTTATCACTTTATTGAGAAATCTATGCTGCCATTCATGGCTATATTTGTTGATAAACTGCCTTTTGAGTTGATAAAAAAAAGTTCTTTAAATGAACGATGATCAGAAAAGGTAAGACATTCATTCTTCCTCATTTTATATATCTCATTATGTTAGCATCAACAATGCACTATTTTAGCATTCTTTCAAAATGATCGAAAGAGTTGAATATCTTTTTTTTAAAGTTTAATTTCGGGGCACTATTCGTGATCCAGCCTTTTACAGCCTTTAGAATCATATGAAATCGTTAGAAAAATTTACATACGCAACATATCATGTTTGAATGAGTCTCTTTGAAAATGTATGTGCGTGTATGATAATGAGAGTCCCTTATAGAATGTGCGTGTATGAGTTGGTACTAATCTTGTCCTGGTTCAGATGGTTTGCTTTATTGTTTTCTCGGTGTGTGAGTGACTGTAAAGATCGTTTATGTAATCTGGGAATAAGGTTAATTAAGATGGAGAGAAACTCAGGATTTTTTGCAGACTTTGAGTCAGATTTTTGTGTGGAAAAATACTTGTTCTGGTATTCTGATCGGTCAAAAAATCACTAATTTTACCGCAGGCTGCTGTGTCCCCGAGTTCACACATTTGATCACCTGATAGTCAAATGGTCACTAGAAGATGTATGGATTAGGTTATCTATAGTAACACTGGTGCCAAGATGTCTGGCTATTTCGGTGATTCTAGAAATCAAGCGGTGATGAAATCTTTGGAGCTATGTGCTTTCTTGAAATATTTAAGGTGGATTAAAAGATTTTTCTTGTGAGTTATTGAGTTTGAAAATACGCCAGTTCCAACAATTTTTTGTCGTTTAAATTGTTAGAAATTTTTAATATTCAAAGGCTGCATAGATAAATCGTTTTACCTTTTTTTTTGTTTGTTTTTTTTGTGTTTGTTTTCAGACTTCAAATCAAGTGTGAATAACTCTCTTTTAGAATCCAAAATTGATTTATCTTTCGTAAAAGCTTCTAACGCTCCGTTCTATTATGATTCAGATTCACTTTTTGCGATAGTGAAACTAAACATCTCTATTCATGTTGAATAAAATTGAAGGATTAAAAAGCTTTAATTTTATTTTTGCGTCATACGTACGATCTTAAATGGTATGATTTTTCATGAGATTAATACCTTATATTCATTCTACAATGTCATGACGGCGAAGTCTGATGAAGACATGATTATACTATTTTTATTAAAAATTATACTTTTTAATACATCAATAGTTGTAAGAGCATATTAGTTATTTCATTATTCAAGTTTTATAAAAAGGTATTATTACTGATTCTTTCAGTGACATATGATATGGAAGACAAGATAAAATCAAAATGAAACGTTTATTCATTTGATTTTACAAAATCAAATAACTTAAACAGTGCAAATTCAGTTAAAATATTCGTGACAAATCTGTGTTGTCCTTTCAACCGGACGTGATTGTAACTTGCAGTAGTCTGTACTACACTGCTGTCCTTTTGACTGATGTTTTTTTGTCTTGATGCTCTCTGACTGGCCACCTAATTCATAGATATTCAATGGTAAACAAGTACCCAAAAAGGTGCTGTTTTTATATCTTTGGGGGATACGCAGAAAAATTGTCATTATAAAATTATACATTTCAATATTGTATAAGTAAAAAATATGATTTTTCACGTACTTAGTGTTAGTGAGGCAACAGAGTTCTAATCTGGGAGTAATATTTTCGAAATTTTAAGGATGAATATATCCAAGTTTGTTTTTTTTTAACATATTTAGGGAAAAAAACTTCAACTATTACTACAAGCATGATTTCTTTTCTTCCTATTTATCCAACCCCAACGAGAACAGAGTGTGACACAAGGCTGGTTTAATGCAAGAGAACCACACACGAGAACTTGTGGATCATCATCATCATCATCATCATCATTCTTTTAACGTCCATCGTTGGACATAGACCTTCCCCAGGATTCGCCACGATTCTCTATCATGGGCGTCGCGGAGCCAGTATTTTCTGAATCTGTCCTGTCCATCTCCCCATCTTGTGTTCTGTCGGCCTCGGTTTCTTATATGATCTCTAGGGATCCATGTTGTAAGACATGATGTCCATCGGTTATCTTCCATTCTTGCAACATGGCCTGCTCATTGCCATCTGAGTTTTTTAAATAGTTTCTATGATGTCACCGACACCCGTTTCCTTCCTGATATACTGTGCTGTCTTGTGATCTCTCATGCGCACGTTGCATACTTTTCAGTTTGCAGGTCTGTCTCTCGGTTAGGTTCAATGTTTCAGCTTCGTAAGTGACTATCGGGAGAATGTATTGGTTGTATACTCTTCTTTTGGGGATTCTTGGGATCATCCGGTTCCTGAAAGTTGAATCGCAAAGTGATTCTTCGCTTGATTTCCTCCTCTTCTGTATACGTTAAAGTACTGCAATACATATACGACCACAGCAACTCATCCATTAGGCTACGTAAGGACTCTGAACCATTTCAGCTCCAAAAAGGAGTAAGACAAGGTGACACCAGCTCACCCAAACTCTTCACAGCCTACCTTGAGATGATCTTCCGGAAAATGGACTGGGAAAATAGGGGAATCAAAATAGACGGCGAATACTTGAACAACCTTAGATTTGCCGACGACATCCTTTTCGCAGAGAACCTACACGACCTCCAACTAAAGCTAGATGATCTAAACGAAGAAATAAAAAAAGTCGGCCTACACATGAACTTCAGTAAAACGAAAATCATGTGCAAGAATCATGTAGAGAATAAGAACATAATTGTCAAGATAGAAGATGCAAAACTTGGGAAGATAGAGCACTACATCTACCTAGCGCAACGAATCTCCATGAGACTCGAGGATAGGATGCCACTAAAATCTTCTTCAGTCCTCGCTACTATTGTTACAAGTACATAAGATCGGTGGTTTTATGGTCTCTTGACGAATCATGAGCAGGACTCCACTTCATGAGGTGGAACCCCAATCGAACATGACACCACATCAGCGACCGTCTGGTCTTAAATGATAATGTTCACTACACAAATAACTTGAGTTTTTGTCTTATGACATTTAGAAGCTCAGGAAAGAAATTTTATTTGGTAGGAGCATGGGGTAAAAAAATTTCCACTCTAATTTTATGCTGAAAGTAAATTCAGTATAATATTTTCAGGTACAAAAAAATATCACCCAAATTCTAGATATCCTAGGAAAAGGGAAAGTTCTGAAAGGGAGAAAGGGTGACCAGTTTTGCCAGTTCAGTGCTTTTCGCTCTATACTTTGCTTGTTTCTTGTTTAGGCAGCGCAAAAATTCAACATTTAGCGCCATTTTAGGCTATTTTTTAGCCATTTTCCGACGAATAAATGGTCCTTAAGAGGCTTAAAGTGTGTTTCAGTGCGTTTTTGGCGTTTTTGACGTCGATTAAGTGGGAAGAGGGCAATTATTTGATTGTCTTCACTATATATGTATATATATATATATACATAAACATATATATATATATATATATATATATATAAACATGTATATATATATATATGTATATAAACATGTATACATATATATATATATATATATATATATATATATATATATATATATATATATATATATATGTGTGTGTGTGTGTATGTGTGTGTGTGTATGTTGGTCTTTGACTGTATAAATGGATGGAATCGGATCGTTCCTATTTGTGCTTTAAACAATTTCTTTGGGGTGAAGATCATCTCTTTGTGGCTTTTCATCTCACAAATTTGATAATTATCAGTGCCAGCTTAACTATTTAGCAGAATTAGCATAAACTAAAGGTCCCACAATTTCTAGAGCCCCGCGCTAAAGGTTCACTAGTTATCAATTCCGATTAGCATAGTGCTATACTGCCTTCATCTTTTATAAAGAACTGAGTGTTTACAATGAGCAATTTTAACCAATTATCGCCTTCTGCGGGAGGATATAATGGTAGCACAGTAAATAAAGAGTATTTGATCTATGTGATACTGAACGACCCATAGATACAAATGTATTTGAAACTCAAGTCGTATCTGCAGCACAAAGATTGAAACGAAAACAATGTGATCCTATTACTGAAATGCCAGATATATTTGTCCTATCGTTTGACTGTAACGCAAAGGAAAAAAAAAACGCTTGACAGTGAAAATGCGTATGTTTTTAATATTTAAATGTATTTTCTCAATTCAGGACTCCCTTATAACGTGCTACAGCCCCTTGATTATTACTGTAAGGAGCGATCAAACGAATTATTCAAACTATTATCCCTATCTCTGTTTCGGTCGGTGTATTCTTCGACCTTCCAGGAATTTCCTAAAGTTCTAGATGAAGCATTATCATTATCTCTCAGATTGTATGCTCTAGTATCCTTATCTTTGTTGTTTTTTGCACGACTGCTTTGGGCGCCAGATTGTGTAGATCAAACAGTGAATTTATGAAGAGGTATAACATGAAAGACTTGTTGTTTACGTAAACCGTGGTGTCACTGGTAAGATTTATTTAAAAATATACAATTATAATTTGCAGACACAAATAATAATAATAATAATAATAATAATAATAATAATAATAATAATAATAATAATAATAATAATAAAATTAAAAAAAATAGTAGACGTTGCTGTACCTGCAGACCATAGAGTAAAAAAGAAGGAGGGTGAAAAAAGGGAAAAATACCAGGACCTAGCAAGGGAGTTAAAGAAAATGTTGAACATGAAAACCAGGGTAGTACCGGTCATAGTGGGAGCACTAGGAACTGTCGCCAAAACGCTGAGGGAGAGACTGGAGGAGATTGGGATTAGGGGGAGGATAGAGACCGTACAGACCACAGCACTCCTTGGAACTGCACGGATACTGAGGAAGGTGCTAGAGATATAAGGACTGCAACGAATCGTAGCTCTGTCATGATATGCGAAAGAGGGAGGAGACGTTAGCTGAGGACCTGAGGAGACTTATTGTCACTCAGCCTTCAGCGATAACCACTGGGCAACCGGTGTGAAACTGTAAATCGTAGAATTACTGCGACCTATGAGGACTAGGAGAGGAGGGCTGGAGACTTGAGGAGACTTGCTGTCACTCAAACTCCAGCGGTTACCACCAGGCAACTGGTGTGAGATTCCTAATAATAATAATGATAATAATAATAATAATAATAATAATAATAATAATAATAATAATAATAATAATAATTTATATTTCAAAAGGAGTTGTCCCATAGAAGTATAGAAAAGCGAGGGGCGAGTATACATATATATGTGTGTGTGTGTGAATGAACTTTTCCACTTGCAACCTCCTCCCCCCCCGCCCCCGAGATTAGTATAGTATAAATTGGCGGTGGTCGCTTGGCCATCTATCTACCCAGCGGGCATTGGAAGAAGAGGAAAAAAAAAACAACGAATATCGAAGACAGTCTGCCACATTTTGACAAAGGCCTCCTTTTTCAGGATGAATTCTGGTGACTTACTTTGAAGACCTAACTAACTCAGGCTAGATTTTAAAATTTACTCTGTGATTGAATGTCTTATCATTAACAATAATATTTGCTGAATATCGAAACTTATACTAAGTCAAGACTTATAACATTTAAGGGAGACATATGATCTTTTATTTACGCAACCCCCCCTCCCCAAGAAAAAGGCTTAGTGTTATTTCTTTAGTTCAACAATCAGGCAAATGTCATATCACTAGATAGATATCTCTGCAAGCCTGAATGGCTTGCCATTGTGAGGCCATACCCCGGGTGGTAGGAGCTGGTGGGGCTCTTTGATTACCACTGTGCACATAGGTCTCAATGAACCCACCAAGGTATGGCGCTACCTTAAAAGAACCAAAAGGGCTGGTGGGGCTCTTGGGCTATTTCCGACTCACATCGGTCTTAACCAACCCACCAAGGTCTGGTACTACCTCCAAAGAACCAAAAACCCCAATCATGACAGTACAACCAAACCATTTTACCGCAAAAAACGGGGCACAGATCCAAGACCTGTGTGTCGTAACCGGCAGGTGTTCCCTTGTTAGCCACCAGGAGGGACCCGGTCGTCATCCTGTGACTGCTGGCCAAAATCTCGGCTCGTGTACCCTTAATGGCCTTCAGGAGGGACACAGTCGTCACACAGCTACTGTTGGCCAAAACTCGTATACCACTAGCGATATCCAGGGGAAGCGCAGTCCTCATGGGGCGACTGCTATAAAGAACAAGAGAAAGAGATGGACAAGGGAAGAGAATAGACTAGTTATGTACTGTTACTATAAAAGCAAGCCTTCAGTGCGATCTTATAGGGAGCGTATGCTCCAAATATGGAGGGAAAAATCTGCTGTGGAAGTATCGAACCAACGCCTTGCTGACCAAGTAAAGCAAATTCAAAAGAAGAAATGGTTGTCTGGGACTGAACTACTAGAGATTCGCATTAATGTAGAGAGAGATTCAGGTGACACATCTGAAAAATGCCCCCCCAGCACAACTAGTACCAATAACAAAACTAGAATAATCCCCCATGAGACCCCCACAGTAAGCTACGCACCAGAGGGTGATGACGAGGCACCAACGGAAGAAGAGAAAAGCAAAATACAAGCTTTGAAAGAGATCATGCGAGGAGAGAAAACAACACTCCCCTCCCTAAGAGACAAAGACAGAAAGAAAGTCGGAGAAGTGACCGAACAGGTCAACTGCCTCTTACAGCACATAGAAACAGACACCCTCCTAGAACTCAACAACCTAATTTATGCAGGGGCGAAAATGGTAGCACAAAGCTTCACAACACAAGATAGGAACCTGGGTACTAATAGGGAAGGGAAACCCAACTGGGAGAGAAGGTTACAAAGGCAGATCTCCCAACTACAGAGAGACGAAGTACTGCTTAGAAATACACCACACACAGACAGACCACGAGTAAGACTTTATAACAAATATAAGGTAGTGCAAAAAGGCATCGCAACTGTAGTCGAAGAGTTACACCAGAAAAGACTAGCTAAAGAGGCAAGACTAAAAAGATACAGACTAAGATCGGCCCAATACACACAAAACCGCACATTCCAAAACAATGAGAAAAAGTTTTACCAAGATTTAAATGGGGAAAGAAGGCAGGACATAAAACCAGATGCCACAGAGGCCAAGAACTATTGGAATAGCATATGGGGGCACCCAAAAAGACACAATGTAACACCGCAATGGTTAGGAAACATGAGAAAAGAACTAGAAAATATAGACAAGGGAGAACCTATAGTACTGAATGAAACCACATTGAAACATACTCTTAGGAAAGTAGCCAACTGGAAAGCACCGGGTCCCGACGGGATCCATGGGTATTGGTTCAAAAAGTTCACCACGTTACACGGCAGACTCACCCACCTACTCCAAAATTGTCTAAACGAAGGCAAAGCACCAGAATGGATGACTAAAGGCAGAACCACCCTCATCCAAAAAGACCTGGGGAAGGGGAACATAGCAAGCAACTATAGACCAATCACTTGCCTACCACTTATGTGGAAAATCCTGACCGGGCAAATAGCAGAGAGAATATACATGTCAATGGATAGAAGGGGGCTACTACCAGAAGAACAGAAAGGGTGTAGGATAGGAACCAAAGGGGCAAACGATTTACTCTACATAGACCAGATGATCTTAAAAGAAGTAAGGAAAAGGAGAAAGAATATCGCAATGGGATGGATAGATTACAAAAAGGCATACGATATGATTCCACATAGCTGGATACTCGAATGCCTTAGAATGTTCAAAATTAGCGAACCGGTGGTTAAATTTATTGGTAATTCAATGAAAGACTGGAAAGTAGATTTGACAGCCGCAGGGGACAAACTAGCCGAGGTAGGGATAAAAAGGGGAATCTTCCAAGGAGACTCGTTGTCCCCACTATTATTTGTTCTAACAATGATACCGCTTAACAGAATCCTGAGAAACAGCAAAGGATACCACTTCTCTAAAACAAAAGGAAAGGTCAACCACTTAATGTACATGGACGATATTAAATTGTTTGCAAAAAACAGGGGAGAGCTTGAGACTCTGTTCAACGAAGTAAGGGAATATAGTGAGGACATAGGAATGGAGTTTGGGATAGAAAAATGCGCAATCATGGTGATGCATAAAGGAAGGCTTTCAATGACTGAGGGAATTGAACTTCCGGACAACAACAAGATTAGGGCATTAACTGCACAAGACCGATACAAGTACCTAGGTGTCCTTGAATGTGACACGATAAAACGGGAAGAGATGAAGGAGAAAATTAAGAGAGAATACCTCAGAAGGATAAGGAAAATATTAGAAACCAAATTAAATAGCAGAAATCTAATAAAAGGAATGAACACCTGGGCTGTGTCAGTAGTTAGGTATACAGGACCATTCCTAGGATGGACAAAGGAAGAGCTCCAATCAATGGATAGGCGAACAAGGAAACTTATGACGATGCATAAAGCATTACATCCTAGGGATGATACAGATAGGCTATACGTTAAGAGAAAAGAAGGTGGTAGGGGGCTCATCAGCATAGAAGATTGTGTCCAGAGAGCTAAAGTAGTCCTAGATAGATATGTGCAAACAAATAGTGAAGAAATCATAAAGAGCGCGAGGGATAGTGCAACAAACAATAAAGTAGAAAACAATGGAACAGTACAGCAAACTAGAAAAGAAAAGTGGGAAGGGAAAAAATTGTACGGCGAGTTTAAAAGACAGATAAAAGATATAGCAGACGAGAAATCATGGACGTGGTTACGAAAGGGAAACCTTAAGAGAGAAACAGAATCGCTCATCATGGCAGCCCAAAACAAAAGCATAAGGACAAACTACATAAAAGCAAAAATCGATAGAACACAGACAAACAGCAAATGCCGCATGTGCGGTGAAAGAGATGAGACAGTAAACCACATAACTAGTGAATGTAGCCAACTCGCCCAGAAGGAGTATAAGCATAGACACGATAGAGTAGCAACGATGATACACTGGGAACTAAGTAAACAAATGGGATTCAACCATGGGGAAAAGTGGTATCAGCACAAGCCAGAGGCAGTTTTGGAGAATGACAACCACAAACTACTGTGGGACTTCGACATCCAAACTGACCACCTCATCCAGGCAAGAAGGCTGGACTTAGTAATAGTAGACAAAAAAAGGAGGGCCTGCCAAATAGTAGACGTTGCTGTACCTGCAGACCATAGAGTAAAGAAGAAGGAGGGTGAGAAAAGGGAAAAATACCAGGACCTAGCAAGGGAGTTAAAGAAAATGTGGAACATGAAAACCAGGGTAGTACCGGTCATAGTGGGAGCACTAGGAACTGTCCCCAAAACGCTGAGGGAGAGACTGGAGGAGATCGGGATTAGGGGGAGGATAGAGACCGTACAGACCACAGCACTGCTGGGCACTGGACGGATACTGAGGAAGGTGCTAGAGATATAAGGACTGCAACGAATCGTAGCTCTGTCATGATATGCGAAAGAGAGAGGAGACGTTAGCTGAAGACCTGAGGAGACTTATTGTCACTCAGCCTTCAGCGATAACCACTGGGCAACCGGTGTGAAACTGTAAATCGCAAAATTACTGCGATCTATGAGTACCAGGAGAGGAGGGCTGGAGACTTGAGGAGACTTGCTGTCACTCAAACTCCAGCGGTTACCACCAGGCAACTTGTGTGAGATTCCTAATAATAATAATAATAATAATAATAATAGTGTTTGGATTTGGACTGGGAAAGTTCTGTCTCTCCTCAACTCTACCCACTGGCTTGGTCGCTACTCCACCATCTGTTTATTCCAAGATTTTAATCATAAATCTATATTCAAAACGTAAGTTTCCAGTGTGTACACACTTTTGACCCACAAAAAAAGACAAAGTTACACTGCATAAGATTTCTCGCAGACCGACGACTAAGAATGAGAGAGAACATTCGTCCATAGGGCCATTTGAGATTAACAAGAATCCAAACAAATGAAATATTTTAGAGACAGGGAGTGTTTTTTTCATACTTTTTTTCGCCTCTCTGCTTTTACAACTTTGAAAGGAAAAGAAAATAGAAAAAAAAAGAAAACTCTGACAGATAATTATTTTTCTGCCTTCTGGGGTCGATCGCATTGTTCATTTTTCTTTGTAACAATTGATAAATGCGAGCGGTTTGCAATAAATTTATTCTAAAGAATCTTTGGTCATTGTTCCTTTACCAAAACCTCTCTATCAAGTACGTTCGTAGCGAACTTTAGCAATAGTCACAAACATACGGAGAAAAAGAGATACACATGTATTAAGACTGACGCGCAACACGCGAGAAAGATCCACACACGAAAAATGAATATGCATTTCCAGACCAGTATTGTGTGGCGCTCATCCGGAGGCCGGAAGGAACGATACAAAGACAACCTGAATGCCGCCCTCAAGCAATGCATAAAACACACAATCTTGGAATCATGGCTTCCGGTCAAGCAGCGTGGCGTAAAACTTGTAGGTGAGGTGTTGCAAAATTTTATGTCGAACGCCCTGCGTTGCAAAAGCTATGAACACATAGCGTATAGCCCCCGTCTAACCTGGTGACGGAATCCCATGCTACACGTGTAAAAGACGTTGATAATTCAGAAATTTGAACTACAAGGGAGCCGAGGGGGCCACCAACGCTGTCAAAACAACAACAACAGCAGTAAACAGGCCTACAAGAGAAGTTGAAGGTCGTTCTCGTCTTGACGGACAACCATAATTTATAAATAAGCCGAGAAGAAGATTAGTAATCTAAGCTAAAGAGTTATCATATAATGCAACTATCTTATATAACACGTGTATTGGTTGCAGACAGGATAATCAGATGGACATTACTAATTACTAAAGATGGAAACCGAACTTTTTTCTTCTCCTTTTTTTTCTTTCTTACACTATAGTTATATCGATAGATAGATTGATAGATATGATCAGCCTGAAATAAGTAAGCCATACTTGATTGTGCTTGTTCAAATACTCATGAATACGTTTACTTATATATTATAAATACATGCGCGGGATATGTCTCCCAAAATGCAAAAGTGCATTTTCTCTCGACAATTCTCTGAATTCTGCTTGGATGGTGACCTGATGTTTCAACGAAAATTATGGGAAAGAAAAGTGAGAAGGAAAAATTCCAGGGTACATTTTCTGGGGGATGAAAGAATGAAAGGGACCCTGTGTAGGCAAAGCTCTATCAGATTGTTTGACAGAAATTTGACTTTAGGAAAAAGGTTATTCTTTTATTTCTATTCAAAACCATCTTTTAGGCAGGACAGGAGTGCTAAGCTAATCACAGTATAGAATTCTGTTTTGTTGAAATCCCTATATAGTGTCTTCGGTCTATCTATAGTAATTCTAATGAATGCTGATGCTGATGATGATGATGATACCGACCAGTCTTTCTTTATTCCTACTCTCACGACCTCTCCCGTATGGCGTGGCTCTGCAGCGGGTGAATGAGCTGGCTGGCTAGTCCTTAGTCCAGTCCTCCTAATCGCTGCAAGCCCAGAATAGAATAACTTACACCCAATTTTAATAGAGGGACAAACCTTGAAAATACCCCGAAAATGGCCTCTCTATTTCTCTTGTGACCTTTCATACGTAAGGTCACCCTAAAAAGATCTAACCCTGTGTCTGACTCGTATACTGAACGCTACCCAAACCTTTGTACGCTTTATCTCTCTTTCTCCTTCGTGGTAACTCACACAGAAACACACACACAACAGTGCAAATGCCATTGCACAACACACGCACATACAAACACTTGGATGTGCACACACAAGAACATTGAAAAGAAATCAAACTTTATAGATTTTTCGTGAGTATTGGCGTCACGTTTATTTACTTATTTTTCTTGCTTCTGTGCTAATTGTGTTATTACAATAGGAATTTAAAATTCTTGGCGTTACAATTTCGTTGGAAAAGAGCTAGAGAAACGAATGAAACACATTTTATAATACATATTTTTTCATTATAAAGAAGAAAGAAAGGTAAATAATAGTCAAAATTACACTATACTTCATTTCATAATCAGAATGAATATTGGGATAATTGTTGTAATAATTTAAGTAGTATAAGAGAAAAAACAATAAATATGACACAAATATTTGAAGTAGAACTTGGTTTGAAGAAGTCGAGATTTAACTGGTACTCAAGATGGAATAGCAGCTGAGTGTAAACCCATTTTCATATGGTAAGATATAACTTTAAATCTCACAAGGAGCATATCTTTTATTTCTGATCTGCACGGTTCGCTTATTGTCGTGGATTGACGGTTCGAATTGAGTTGTGATGAATACAACTTGGAGTTGAAGGTAAATACTTGTCAAAACTCATTCAACGTAGAGCGCACTTTACTTAACAGGTACAGTGTTATGTTCCTATTTGTAATCATCCATTTCACGTGAAGCAATATTCCCCTCCCTGTTTTGACAAAATATTGTTTTTAGTTGTATATATATCATACACAGAAAATAAGTTCACATATTCAGCAACGTGGCTCAACAAAAATGAAAATTTCTGATGGCCTTTTCAATGAACACGTCAGTGTCATACGTGATTGAATAAGGGCATTGCACCTGAAGTAGTCATGTGACTAAAGTACATTTCTTGATTCTGTGGTTTTCTCCATAGAATACGACCAGTAAGCTACATCTCTGCTCAGTTCTTTTCCCAGATTTGAAGAAACAAGCGTTTTGAGGTGCATGGGGTTGCCCATTTGGTTGGAAGTGGTTGGAAGAATTGAAATAAGATTGTCTTCTATTTGACCCAGACAATTAAAAAACACCGACCGTTCACTGAATTTCATATTACAATTTTCTTCATTCTCATAAACCAGTGTAGTGTTGTTAGGGCATCACAGATGATTTCATCATGGATGAGTCAAGGGCTAGATAGCCTGGTTTTGTATCAGAGTTGGAGAGTGACTGAACAAGAAGATGGTAGCCATTTTCTTGCTTTGAAAGAGATTTTTTGATGACTTTCTTCACAGATGATCGAGGAGAGATTGGATTTCTAAATAACTTTATAGTGAATGTATATATATATATATATATATATATATATATATATATATATATATGTGTGTGTGTGTGTGTATGTGTGTGTGTGTGTGTGTGTGTGTGTACTTTGGTGGTAAAAAAATAATGAGCGGGAAAGGTTTTATGGTGGTTTAAAAACTTTGAAATTTTCTTGCTTAAAGAATTGACTCGTAGCGTTTGAATGTAGAATCAGACCCATAATTCTATCAACTTTTTCCTGGTTCGAATCCGTGGGAATAGTATGTCCTTCATTGATGTAGTAGAAGGGAATCTAAATTTGCAATTAAGTTAATCATGTTAATACATTGTTGACACAAATAAAATTCATAGCATTTTCCATGCAGGTGGAGTATATCTTCCAATGCTTCAAATTCCTACACATTTAAAATGTTTACATTACCTGAATGGATCTCCTGTATCATTGAGGTGTACAAAATCACTTTGAATTTTTTTGACGTGAATTTAACCCCTTCCACTTCACAGTGGAAATAATGGCCAGAAACAGAATCACGTCTGCCTTCTGAAAACATGCCCGAAACCAGTTAAGGTTTATAAGAAAAATACTATACCTCAAAATCATGGTTAAAAAGTTTGGCTTTCTTTTTTTCTCTTTCATTATATATATATATATATATATATATATATATATATATATATATATATATATTCTTATAAGGTCATTTTTTTTATAATTCAAGTCATTCAAATATCCTAATTCTATTTTTTTTCTTCATCTCAACACCACTCAAGCTGTTTGATGTGCGATGATCAGGCAAAAAGTCTTATCAGGTTTTATGATGTAATATCCAGTATTATGTCATAATAGGAAAATAAATTATCCAATGAGATGCGTCAAAGACGAACAGACAGAGAAAAAATTGCATATCTGTTCATTATATATATATATATATATATATATATATATATATATATATATATATACCTTAAAATATCATGCAAGGGCTCGTATTGATCAGATAATAAAACAATGCTGAAAATAAAAGCAATTAATTTGTTCCTATTCAAAGATTTAGTTCTTCAAATAACGTTGTTGTTCTTGCTCTAAAGACCATCATCATCATTAGCAACAATAGACTCTTAGCGTCGCCAGACCTCTCTATCATGGGCGTTGCTGAACCAATATTTTTCTTGCCATTCTTTTTAACATGACCAGTCCATTCTGATCTGAGTTTTCTAATGTTTTTATTACTATGTCCCAGACTTCTTCCACTCAAATATTCCGTGCTTTTTTTTGATCACACCATGTGATATTGAGCATGGTTCTCTCCCGTGCATGTTGCGTGGTTTTAGGTTTGATGGTCAATCTTTTGGGAACGTCAAATGTTTCAGCTCCATAAGTGACTATCGGAAGTATGCATTTATTGTATACTCTTCTTTTGGGGGGGATAATGGGATTCTTCTTCTTGAGGGTTCAGTTTGCTCTATTGGAAGCTTGCCAAACCAGGTTGATTCAGCGCCTGGTTTCTTCTTTTAACCATTCTTCAAGACAGCTGTTGATATGTCTATCCACTTTTAGCTGTTTAAAGTGACAGCCGACTCATGGCCCCGTCCAATCAAAAGTTACCCTGGCCGATGATATTGCTCTGATGGACCAGACTGCTGACCTGACATCTCTCATGTCCGTGCAATGATCTCCTTTAAACGCCACGTCTAACCTTATATTTCAACTATGATCGACCTTACTGGCTTCTTTGTTTGGATATCAATTTCTCCTGAGCCCAGGGACGTTTTTGACAAGCCTGCCAGCTACACAGAGTTCTGAAAAATAATCAGATTTTCTGTGGAGGTGCAAGTGGCCGAACGGTGAATAGTGCAGAAAACGGGATCGGCGAACCGAGCCCGAACTCCACTTTGCTACATCGATACATGCCTTGGGAAAGTAATGAATTGATCTGTTTCCCTCCTTCCAACACGTCATATGCAAGCCTGGTAGGGGAAGGTCATTCACCCGTAACCCACGTCTTATACTTACACTAGGTTAGATAATATCGCCATTGAACTGTGGAAGATTGGCATCGTATTTTGAGCTCTTTCGGACAAAGGGTTGAGTTCATGTGTGGAGGATATTACAAGAAGTTATGGATCCCACATGTCAGTAGGATATTCTGCAAGTTGTTAATGGCTCTTTAATGGTGCAGGGCATGATCTGTTGGATTTTACAAGAACCACTAATGAAACTGGAGTCTGTCTTGATAGGTGCAACTTACAGACTATCTGCTTCCTTTTCAAGCTCTCTATGTTTCCCAATGGTTTGTCCCAGTTCGATAACGATACTTACATCATGTACAGATGACACTGAACTGATTCCAAGATCACTCAACTGGTTTCAAAGTACTCCACTGGCATCTGCATTAACCAGAAAGCCCATTGGGCCAAGATGGGACATGTTGGAAACGTCACTAAATTTTCCACAGATATACTCAACAAATACAACTTGGATACATAGAAGCCAAGTGATGTCTGGGTTATTGGCCCACAGAACGACTCGAGCACCTAATATACTCCATGTCACTCCACGTAAGTGCTATCATTTAGGCAAAGGGAAGAGTTATCAAGTAGCTCTCTCTAAGTATTCGGCACTTCAGTTTATGCATAGAGAGATAGAGATAGATAGATAGACTAAACAATAATAAATTTACAAAAAAGCATGTATATATGTATTAGACAGATTAATTCTAAATAGTGCTCAACATCATCGATAGAGCAGTTATGCCATACGTAATGATTTTCTCACTGGTTCATCACAGATTGCACTTTCTGGTTTACCTGAAAATTTTGTATTTATATATATATATATATATATATATAGAGAGAGAGAGAGAGAGATATTATATATATATATATACATATATCTATCTACATATATATATATATATATATATATATATATAGTATGTAGAGATAGACATTGTGTAAGTATATATTGTATATAGAGACAGATAGATAGGTATTGTAAATATATATGAATATAGAGATAAACATTGTATATATTATAATACACACTAGCCAGAGAACCAGGAAAAAACTGAAAGAGATATTAAGATCCTCGAAAGAAGTGACGACCTATACTTGGATAATCTCTTCACTTAGACGGTTACTCTGCATGTGTTTATTTTTATTCATTCTCGCCCTGTGTCATTGTGTACGAATCTCTGTGTGTGTACGTGTGTGCGTACTTTTACTTCAATTGTGACATCACCTTCAACCACTTCGAATTCGAGGAGAGCCCCCTTAAGGAAGAGAGGCCAAATCCAACGTAAACAGGCGTAAGAGACAGATGCCGTTCGTGATCTGGAGTTACGGTTCAAGTAACCCAAAGTTCTTTGTTATTTTGTGCGACTCTTCAACGAGAATGCAATTATGTACAGTCGATAAGGAAAACAGTAGGACCCACACATGGGAATGTAGCCAAAAGATTGTGTTGAGCTAATCTCTCAAGTACACGTGGTTTACGCAAGATTCGAAATTCAATTAATTATCGCACATACTCGTATAGAAGTCAAGCTCAAGTCTATAAAATGTTTTGATTTAGGTTCACCATATTTTGGCAAGATTGATTGGCCGATGGTCGGATACAAAAGTACATAAATAAGTAAATAAGTTAATGGATGAATAAATAAGTAAATAGATAAATAGAAAATGAACAGCTACAGAAATAGACAGACAAGTAGATAGATAGATAGATAGATAGATAGATAGATAGATGGAAAATTATAAATAAGTAAATAGATAAATAAAAAAATAGATAGATACATAGATATAGACGAGATGAGAAAAAACAGAATTCAAAATATGTAATCCGAGTGCTTGAAATTCGCAGAAAAAGACGACGGGGTGATGAGCCAGCGATAAATTATTTCCCTGTGTCAGTGCGAATTCTAACAAGGTAGGTCATAGACTAAAAAATAATTGAATTTCGTGACAGATCCAGGAATTCTTACAGTTATCTTCCCACTACCATTACTATTCATGAACTGATTTGATTGGGTCTATATTTATAATGGTTACTGCTGACGATGCTGTACGAGTAGCTTGCCAAAATTCTGGTTGTTCGAACTGATCGATTAATCTGTTCATCCATCAAGTTACCATCTGGCTGTAAATGCCACACATCTGATAGAGGAACTTATTTTTCGGTCTTTGAGGAAGTACTTCTACATCTTACCCGATCCTCCTGGTAGCACCTAGTATGCAGGGGTAGTCACATGCAACTAGTAGACTGCCAAGCCTAAACATCGTTCTTTGCTCTTTGATAACGCAATTAAGAGATGATTGACACCTTCCAATCAACAGAAACTTTAACCCGGATATTCGATTTTATTTCTATCTCGAATACTGCAAGACATGTGCTGCAGGGCACGTTCTATCACCCTCGTTCAATACTACTAAGATCTTATCTTTTGACTATTATCAGTACCAAACAGTTATTACATTGATAGGAGAATTAATTGAAAGAAAGGAGGTGAAAGCAAATTTAGAGTTAAGCATTAGTACGAGTCAGAATAATAAGGGAAAGAAACATGGGGGGTGGGATTTAGCATGCTGGCAGACTTCCATAACTTGATGGCATTTAAAGATAAAGTTAAATTCATTTATGGGCACTCAGGCAAAGCTCCATCCCCTCCCTTCCTCTCTCTCTCTCTCTCTCTCTCTCTCTCTCTCTATATATATATATATATATATATATATATATATATATATATATATATATATATATATATATATGAAAAGTGAATATGTAATCTGACAAATAATTCATGAATGCTTTATATTAGTTGAAACGCTACCTGAAATGACTTTTCGTTGTTATACGGAGAATGAGACACTTGGACTAGACAGTATAAATGGAAGTTTTTTGATTGTTTATTCTATTTACGCTATTTAAATAATGTGAGTAAATTACCGTGTAATAATGAAACAACGTTTCAAATAATATAAGGTATATATATATATATATATATATATATATATATATATATATATATATATATATATATATACATATATATATATATATACATATATATATATATATATATATATATATATATATATATATATATATATATATATATAATCATTATTATCATTATTAATATTATTAAGAAACGGATATTCGATCCGACAGGATTATTATAAATTATGTTATATTGATTAATTGTATTATTGAAACATATTTTGAAATGATCTCCGTCATTACAGGGTTGATGTATCACTTGACCTAGGCAACGTAAATAGAATAAACAAATAAGGGAAATGGAACTGTCGCAGGAATCGAACCATGAAGTCAGAAGATGGACGATTTATGTCCAACATAATGTGATAATCATGTAGACATTTTAATAGGAATTATATAATTTCGGCATGCTGTTACCCAGAAGCAAATCAAACAGCCCCAGATCGCATAAATAAAAGAAGAAATTAGTATCGTGCAGGACGTAAGGTGAGTAGTATGAGCGCTTTAATGAATTCTTGAACACAGGTTCCGCTTATTTATGTGATCTGAGGCTATTCGGTAAAAAAATTCCGACTAAAAGGTTTTTTAAATTATCATACACGCACACATACACACACACACACACACGTGTATATATATATATATATATATATATATATATATATATATACACACACACACACACATATATATATGTATATATATATATATGTATATATGTGTGTGTGCGTGTGTGTGTGCATGTATCAATGTATACGCGTTCTAAAGGAATGTATATTTAATCCGACAGAATGATATGAAAAACGTATCAATAATTGTGTGCATAAATATATATATACGTGTGTGAGTGTGTTTGTGTGTGTATGTATATAAATATATACAATTATAAATACGTTATTTTATATTATTACGTTAGATTATCCATTAGTTTATAATATATATATGTATACTTATACAAAAAGACACATGCACTGATATATATATATATATATATATATATATATATATATATATATATATATATATATATATATATATATAAATAAATAGATAGATAGATAGATAGATAGATAGATAGAGATATATATTTGTATGTATATGTATCGTCGTATGCAGTTGCTTGATTAACCTAACGACCATCCCTTCCTCTGTGATAGTCTGAGAAAGATTGATTGACATATTCCAATAAGCAGATACTTTATGGCGGATATTTAATTTTATTTTCCACTTGATTCTCGTGAGAGTGAATTAGTGAAAAATTCCAGGGAAAAAACGTCAGAGGATGATAATTCTTTCTCTCAATGTCTCTACACTCGGCCCTTTTATTTTTTTTTAACTGCGAATTGATTGACATTGATTTTCGATTAGGGCCAGCTGCGAAATGCCTTCGCTCTTTGATACAGTATTGTGAGCTAAGCATGACCAAAAAAAACAAAAGAAAAAAAAACAAAAGAAATGGCATCTGCCTTATAAATAGAAATGCCTGCACTGACTGGGTAATCAAAATGTTTTGTTGGGGGGGGGGTCAGGCTTTTCGGAATAGTGGAGAAGTTCGATTGTGCCAGACACCAAAAGACATATTATGGAATTCAAAGTTTATTGTCACTAAGGGGTTGCCGGGGATGCAGACTGTACTGGGCGTCACCAGCAGGAGCAGGGAGAGTTGTTGACCTCGTTACTTATTAAATGTTGAGCAGTTTATCCATTCCATTGATTCCAGGCCAGTCAAAGGGTCTAGAGATGGAATGGGTGACTATGGCTTGCGTCTCTAATGCAGTGTAGATATCAGCCCCATCCTGGGAGGTTTAACAAAGTTCTCAAAGCTTCCTTCCAGCAAACGGTCTCAAACGGTCACCCATCTAGGCACTGACAAGACTCAACGTTGCTCAACTCTGGTATATCCAATGTGGTTCGGCGATAGCTTTTTGTGCAGGGGTTCCAGATGTAGGCATTGTTTTTTCCGTTGATGATTTCACAGTCTCTAGTTCTATCAAATATTCTGGTATTCTATCAACGATATTGCAATTACTGATATTTGAGAACCTATATAAACGAGCTTTTTTGAGAATTAATTGAAAATTAAGGGCAATAAGTATAAAAAGGCTTCAGTTCAGTTAATAATAATGTTATAACAAATAATGTAATTCAATGTAGAAAGATGTTTACAAACACATTTGTTGTTAGTAAAAATATTATCCAAAAATATAACATAAACGCAATTAATTTTTTTTATAACAATATTACATGATAGAATTAATAAATAACTTATTTGTATAACAATAACTTTAACTTTACCCATATCAATGGAAATTATTATATGAATGCGCACAAATTTTCAGACTATCACAGAGCAAGGGACGGTCGTTAGGTTAATCAAGCAACTTCATACGACGATACATATACATGTACATACAAATATATATCTATATCTTTATCTTTATCTATATCTATGTCTATATCTATCTATCTATCTCTATCTCTATCTATATATATATACATATATATGATCTCACATTTGCATTCATAGAAACCCTACACAGAAAAATTAGTGATTTGAGACTATAAGTGTCACAGATTTTTTTGAAATATAGAATTTACGTTGTCATCATAAGTCAAAGATGATTCACAACAGAAATTTTAGGTTCAGATTTTTAAATCAGCGGATTTTGTCATATCAACAGAAAACGAAAACAATAATAGCCAAATAGATATTGTTTATGTTACCTGTCAATCAAACAAGCCCAGTTTTTCTGCTAAAGGTCATAAAAGTACTGTAGCTGTCAATTGAATATTTTACTCGTTATTGACATCAAACTGTCAATCATTACGTAAAAATAACATTTCATAATTGTAACGTGTTCATGTCCATGCAAAAGAATGTTATATTCGAGTTGGTCAATTCTATTTGGTCGATGTAAAGTTCTTTCCTTCATAAATAATCTGAAATTTGGGGGGTGGGGGTGGCAATACCTGCCATAAATGGCAGCTGCAAGTTGTAGGCTGTTGAACGATATGAAGATGTGTATTTCGGCCGATACGCCTCCTTAGCTACAGGCAGTTGGGGGGCGAGCCCGGAGAGGGTTGCTTGAGGAGTTGAACAGGAGCCCCAGAGATATACTGCTTATCTTCCCCAACACCCTGAAGACGATATTTATAAGAACCCGTGAAAGGCTGATGAAAACTGACTACCAAAGCTTGTGAAGGATTGTATACTTCAAATTACATATTTCACATTTGTTGGGCTGTTTCATCGTCCTCTCAATCCTTGAGTTCACTATCAATATTGGTCATGTTGCTTTGTGACCAGATCAGCTCAACTTGAGCAAGTTTCAACCAATTCTGCCAACGCCCGTTCTGTGGATCTTTGAACGCAGTGTGGACGTAAAAAGCGTTGGTAGAATGAGACCTGTTCAAGTGGAGTTGGGTCCTTGTCACAAAGTGAACACAAATTGTCTCTCCGATACCTCTCTATGAGCCTTCAACTGCTCTGTCACTTGTGCTTCCTATCATGAGCTTGAGCCAATCAGGCGGTCTTCATTTGAATTCATGTCTCCTTGAACTGCGGTTCAGGTTCTGGTTTATCACAACGTGTTCTTAGGTTTCATTATCACTCCTGGCTACGGAGAAAAATCTGTAAGACTTTTGCTTACCTTTCATGAAATCAATGAAACCCTATTTTAACTAATTCCATAAACATAAGATCTTTAATCTTGACAATATCAATTCAGAATATATTACATGTAGATCTATGTAGATCTATCAAAGCATGCTAATGCAACAATTCACGCTATGGAGGAAAGTGTTCCAAAACTTTTATCTAGAGGTAGTGGTCCTACTGCTCAAATGGCTGTATTTAGGCATAAACAAATATTTCTCTAGAACTACAAATTTCTGAATTTCATTCGGAAATTTTGAATGCTTACTCGAATAATCTTTTAAAAAAAACAGATAACTATCATTTTCGCAAGTAACTGTTTCTGCTTTCATAACACCTTTGTTTTTTCTGGAAATTTTTCAATTTTTAGGAGAAGGATTTTTTTTAGGTCTATTAAGAGGGTGGGTTGGGGGCTTACATCATAACCACAATGCTAAACTTGGCCGTTACTTCCTTTTCGTCATACGGAAGTATTCTTTTACTTCCATTACATCCTTATTCATGAAAAATTGAATGTCGGGAAATCCTTCGTTTAGGGAGCGCAATTTAAAATACTGCCGAAATCAACACACAAATTTTCGTTGATTTTATCGTAGCCAAACTCACCATTTTTAGAAGGATCGTGATGTGCAGTCATGACTTTATGAAATTGTCTGAAATTTTCAACAATTGCAGCGCCTTGATAGACCATTATCATAACTGAAGAAATAATCGGTATGAAATCATAAATCTAAGTGTAGTTCGTGTTATATGAAATATTCAGATAATACAGTTTCATAAGATATATAAGATGGAATAATACTTGTCCGAAATGACATACGTACGTTGTGAAACGGAAATGAATCTTGTATGTCGCAATTTTTATAGACAAACATTACATTCTATATTCTAATATCCAAAGCTAGGAAAGTTACTTTAGAGCATATACTACAATACATTTTTTCGAATTTTTCTCCATCATTGAGACAACCCAAGTCATCAATAAAACGGGTACAACCTAAAATGTACTGGCTCGCTTATGTTAGTTTAAACTGAAGACGACATGAATATATATTCATGTCTCTGTATATACAAATATGCTCAATATAGATATTACAATATGATGAAATGATGATATTACCTATTTTAAAGTAACTTTCGACAGTGAGACGACAAGCAATCACACAAAGGGTAGAACGTGCGAAGAAAGTCTTGTCTTTTTTTTAGTTTTGTCTTACACCAGGAAGCTTTGGATTTTGTAAACCCAATATATATTTCCTCCAGCAAATTCCAAGTCTATTATCTTATTCAATTCTTTAATGAGATCTTCATGAAAAATTTTTCTTTAAACAGTAATAAAATCGTAGGTTAAGATAGATTTAGCCCCTTTAGGTGCATTTTTGATATCCAATTTTTCTATGAACATACAATCATTTACCATCCGGAAGAGATTTGAATTACAATAGAATTTACTTTCAATATGGAATTTATGTATTGGATTGTATATCAAATTAGAAACTTTAGAAAGACATTTGCTAAAAAAATTAATACTGCACATTCTAGAGGCTACAATAAAGCGAGCACCAATTAGAAATTGGGCATCTTTGGTATCCAGTACATAATTGGTAACCTTTGTATATTTTCATCCATCTTGATTCATTACCCTTTTCATAATACGATGTTATTGAATATAATATTATCAGGTTCACAAGTAGATACTTGATACGTACATGGTGGTATTTCAATTAAACTTACTTCAGACAATATCGTTTGAATATAGAATTTTCTACGAATAAATACTATATCATTTGCAGCTCTCTCAATCGGAACTACAGCAAATGTATTTTAAAATTCAAAGAGAACTGTTAATATTTGAGAAATTTCCAGCACCGGACACATTTTTTTTATGGTAGTTAAAGCATATCACCCGTTGGATTTCTTTATTTCCAGATCCACATACGTTTTCTTTCCATCTGTGGAATGCTAATTCTATTATAGGATATTTAGTTGCCACAGACATATTAAGAATATTGAATGCTTTTTTAATCTCATTCAAACACTTGCCATGATTTGTACACTTTGGTTCGATATAATTAGGACCTTTTGTGCTGCGTTCTCTTGGTTTGGAGTTTTTTTTTTTCTTACATATTTTTAAATATTTGGCTATACGCACACACACATATATATATAAGCTTAGTTTTTTATAGATAGATAGATAGATAGATAGATAGATAGATAGATATAGACAATCTTAGTTGGTATCAATAATGTGTCAATATCCATTTGTAATTTGTCGACGATGTAGGTGGTGGATTAGGGGTGAATTTTCCAGTCCACATCATGGCTAGACGTCTGATATTCAATTTATCTCCCTTTGCCAGCTCACTTGCGGACAGAGAATCTAAAGAAAACATAGCAGATGGGAGATTACACAGAATTCTCATAACAATACCAAAGAGAAATAGCATCTTGTTCTCCTCCCTCTATTTCACTCCGACTTTCTCTCTATCATCACACTGTAATTTCCAATATGAATATTGCTAGTCTCGAGATGCATTCTTTTCGTGATGAAATATTTTCATTCATTTCCCATTGTTTCCTTGTATCACAACAGCTGCGACTACTACTATTACTGTTACTCTGCTTTTAAGGATGGTTTGCATATAGGATCTAAAAGAAGTGCATGGAAGGAGCTCACAAAAGACTGAGACACGTGGAGAGATGAGGAACAGAAGGGGTTTGGTCGATCATTGATGTTGGTTGAACATATGCAACTATCACGGCCACCAAAGAAGCTTTTGAAACCTCAAGTATAATCAGTGAACCAGATTCAACTTCTGTCTTTCTGTAAACTGAATGAAACTCGTCTGAATCCATGATATGAATTTTTGTTTTTTTAAGGTTCATGGACACTGTGCCGACAGATGTTTGGCCGAAGGAGATTTTACCGATGGAGATTCCACCGAATGGAAATTTCCCCCGACTGACGTTTGGCCTCATAAACATACGATCCCTTCTAATTTAATCTATTCTATTTCTTCTTTGTCATACAGCTGCTATATAAAACAACGATATGAATTGTAAAAAAGATAACATAACTACATGGTAGAATATTTTGTTTTGCTATAAAAGGTATTAAATGTAATGCACTCACTTTATAAAAGAATGCCGTATAAAGCAAAGAGGACTTCAGTTGATGATTGCCAATTGAGTAGTTAGCTACAGGAATGGTATTGAATAAACCGAATAATTACCAAATACTAAAACCAAGTCGGAATTGTGTCATAACTTCATTCGGTTATATGCCCATTCGACCAAGTATCCGTTGGTGAAATGTCTTTCGATGTAATATCGGCAAATTTTCCCGTTGGTCGTCACTGCTGCCACATTTCATATATGCCTCAAAATTATATGTGTGTGTGCGCATGTGTATGCACCCTCGTATGTGCGCTTGTATGCATGATTGTATGGACGAAGAACTCTCTAGAAGTGATTTCTAAATCCATGACGAAGTCATTATATCTACAATTCGCTGCATTATAAAAACAAGCCAAAATATCTTTCTAAAATATTGAAGTTTGTATTGTAAGAGTAGCCAGTATATAGTACCACATGGTTATCGTGTATTTGACAAGTATGTTATTCAAACTATTGCCAAATGTTTTTTTAAGATGGCAAGCCTTTGGTTGAGCAAAGTCAACCTTCAAAAACAAGACGATCCCAATAATCCTAAAAAGAAGAGTATACAACCAATGCATCATCACGATAGACATCCATGGAGCTGAAACATGGAACCTAACCAAGAGACAGACCTGCAAACTAAGAAACATACAAGGTGCGTATGAGAGAATCATGCTCAACTTTAGATGAGGTGATCGCAAGACAGCACTGTATATCAGGCAGAAAACAGGAGTCCGAGACATCATAGAATATATTAGAAAACTTAAATGGTAATGGGCTGGTCATGTTGCAAGAATGGCAGACAACCGATGGATAACACAATTCACAACATGGGTACGAGGCAGACAGAACACAAGACGGAAAGATGAACTAGACAAATTCAGAAAATACTGGCTCCACCCATGATAGTGAAATCTGGCAGATCCTGGAGAAGGCCTATGTCCAACGACGGACGTTATAAGACTGACAATGACGATGATGATGCTAATGAATCAAATCAAACCAATAGTTACTGAATAAAGAACCAGATTCTTACATCAGAATCACCAGTACATTCATTCGATCAGTGATTCAGATCATGAAGTGCGCACCCTAGAAGGGCTCAATTTAAATGTATTGAGGAACAATTTAGTAGTTGAGTGTCAAGAGCGATAGGCGTCCTGAGCCTGAACGTGTTGAGGCGTTACTGATTAATTCCTAATTATACAATACTATAAACAAGCTGGACCCGTGGAAATTCCCCGGATGTTGACAACTAAGATAATCCATTATCTCACGCCTCTACTCTTCCCTCAAACTATGTCTGTTTCTTCTCGTTCTTTCCCTTATTCCTTCCAATCTTAGTTTCCCATCCACGATTTTATCAAAATCTTACAGGCGTCCCTGTAATAACGCATGTGTTGGTTTCAAGATACCCAACCTTAATGAGCTGCGATACGCAGGGTTGCAAATATCTCTTTTGGAGCTATATCTGGTTCTTTTGAAGCTAGATTTTAGGGATTTCACGGTCCATCTGCGTTATATTGCGAACCACGCTGTAATGAAGCAAGTAGTAACAGGGGAATCCCGGTCAAACATGGATTAGTTTCATATTTGGAGAAAAAATGTCTTTAAATTATTTGAATTATCTCCTCTATGCACTCTCTTCCTCCCTCCTTATTTAAGTAATCTTCCTTTTCCCCTCTCTTTCTTCCTCCTTATTAAAGTGATCTTTCTTTCTCCCTCTCTTCCTTCCTACCCCCTCAGTAAACTTTCTTTTCCTCCCTCATTCCCTACCCTTTAATAAACTTTCAATTCACGTTGCCTAAATTCGATTATATATTAACCATGCAACGGCGAGAAATCATTTCAGACTAGTTTCTTTATAATATAATGCAATTTATTATTCATTCCATCGGACCAAAATGTCCATTTCTTAAATACATACTCTCGAATTGAAAGAGACGAAAAGACAGAGAATGAGAATTAGGGCTGAAAGTAGTGATTCGGCCTTTGTTTTATCGGTGGGCTGTTTAGCACAATGGTAAGTGCATCGCTACGTTGAAGCGGCTACTATCGATGGCAGGTTCGATTCTTATAGCATACCCCTTTTCTTTTATTGTTTACTCTATTCACGTTGTCTGAATTGAATGATATATTAACGATGGAAATCGTTATAGATAAGTTTCTGTATAATATAACGCAATTCATAAATCATTGATTAACTTATAGTTAAGAAATGTCATGTCCTTACTCAGATTTTCTGATAACTCCCAATTCCTTATCAAATATGGAGAAACGAACGAAAGTATCCGCTAAACACAGCAGTATTGACACCTGCCGTTTGCTCCAATCGAATTTACACGTTCCAACATTCTTTCTGGATGATTGGTCATTTTTGCCCAATCAGAGCGTAATGGTCGTATTTCATGACAAACATATTAATTGTGTAAATTCGTAATTAAACAATACTATTAAATACCAATGTTACCGTAGATTCTATTGTAGGTAATGCATAACTCATTTACTTTATTGGATTTAACATTGAAGAGGTAATTGCAATGCTGGTGCTAAATTTTGCACCATGAAGAAATAGCAAAATTACCTGTAAGTAACGTTCATTCATCAGTAATTTATTCTACAAAGAATTCGTTTCTTAAAAGATATTTCCCTTCATTTGAGACTTTGGGTTATGGTAAATTTCTGACTTCAACACGATTTCCTTACACTTTTCCTCATCGTACAGAGGATATCATTTTTAAGCTATCAATTTGGTTCATTGACCAAAAAGACGAGAACCGTTACTTTAAGTGATAGGACTTTGCACTGCAATTTGTATTCCTGGGTAATGAATGTTATTATCTGATTGCTTTTGTGTGGATGATATATTATTATTCAACTCGTACTTTATGTAATTGTTTTCTCTTGTTTTATGTGATTCATCATCATCATCAGCAGCAGCAAACTTTCGGCACCCATCGAATGACATAGACCTTCCCCAAGATTTCCAGACCAGTCTATCATGGGTATCAGGGGGCCAGTGTTTTCTTAATTTGTTTAGTTCGTCAGGCCATCTTATTTTCTGCCGGTCACAGTTGAGCATTTGATCTCTGAGAATTCACACTGAGTCGTGTCCAGTGGTTGTTTGATATTCTTGCATCACGACTCGTTGCCGTTTGAGTTTTCTAATGCATTCTATGATCCTTTTGACTCCTGTCTTTCTATAATATACTACGCTATCTTGTGATCTCTACATGTTATGTTGAGTATGATTCTTACATGTGCACGTCGCATGGATGTCAGTTTGAGGGTCAATCTTTTGGTTAGGTTCCCTGTTTCGGCTCCATAGGTGACTATCGGAGGAATGGATTGGTTGTGTACTTTTATTTTGGGGATTGATAGAATTTTCTTGTTCTTGAAATTTTAGCTTGCACTACCGAAAGCTTGACAACTTTTAGTGATTCTTTGCTTGATTCTCTCCTTCTTTTAATGATTTAATAGAAATTTGTTGTCCTACACAGATGCAGTGGTCTACTCAATTCAGCTGTGCGTTTACGATTTTTATGTGTTGTTGTTCTCAACACGTTTGTTGTATATGATATTTGTTTTACCAAAGTTCATGTTGTTGTCAGCAAATCTGAGCTTGAAGTATTCGCTGTCTATCCAGATTTCTTTCCCACTCTAGGTTCAAAAGGTTCGGGGTCTTTATGCTATCTGATTAAGGAACCGCTATGTCTGCATTTATATTGAAGTACTCTGACATATACGGGGATGACATCAATAACTTTGGGGATTTCCACTGAGTCGGAGGCCTTTTCAAAATTGACAAATGCTCCAACGAGTGGTACTTCATATCATACTGCTTTCTCTTGTAATTGGTTTCGAAAATGATGAAGCAGCTTTTTTTCTGAAGCCAGTTTATTCAGTGGGTTGGTTTACTTTTAGCGTTTTGGTGATTCAGTCGGTGATTGTTTTGGTAAAAGGTTTGTAAATGCTGTTTAATAGCTTCATTGACCTATAATCATTTAGATGTTCCAGATTTTTTAATATAACAGTATAGGATTTCTAGTTATTGGAGTTGTATATTGAGTAGGAATAATAATAATAATAATAATAATAATAATAATAATAATAATAGTTTGAGTTCAGTGCAGCGAGAATATTCTTGTAGTCGTAGAAGACACAATGATCGGTCTCAGGTGTTTATGTCTTTGTCAAATGCTTACGTCAAGAAGAGAGTTGACGAAGAAGGACGTTGCTATTCCCAACGACTGTTATTTGTTAGAATTGATAATTCGCTGCAGCTGGTTTAATGGTTCATAATAGAAATAAAGACAAATGCAGAAGTTCAGACAAACAAATAAAGAAATGCAATTAAGTTGGCAAATAAGACATGTATACGCATCATATTCCGGAAAGAAAAGAACATGTAAACATTATGAACATCCATACAATCGTTGGTAGATTGATAGATTAGACCTGATTGCTAAGTAATTAAGGAAAGAGGTTGGATCAATGATTGGATAGGGAGACAGCATCATTTAGTAGTTTGGTAGAAGAGATCGAAAATAGAAGTAAGTGGTTGACCAAATAGGTTGGAGTTCTGTGTAATATACACTCGTAGCCATGAGTCAATGTTGTAAAGATAACTGAAATGTTCAGAATCTATAAGGCTTGTTATTTCGAAGACCGGAGAATAATCATGGAGACAGGGTTCACAGTGGTATGTCTCAGTGCCAGGTTGAGGTGATGTACTAAACCCGAATTTGTGGTCGCCGAGAGCAAATTTGGGCGTGGGGTGCATTTCTAGATACTTAAAAACATACAGCAGGTCTAAACCACAGAAAAAAAAACATTGGGTTTTGACTCATGTGCACTACCTGACGGAAGACAGAAGATATCCATGACTGTTATGCAGTATATACATCGCTGGGTCCTTCACGTGCATAGGAAATGTAAATACGCTTTTAGGCTAAAGAGAGAGAGAGGGGGGGATAACCGATTAGAAGCCAGGGTTCAATGAGCGACGGTTGCTAAAAGTTTGGGGTTTCCATTGACAAAGGCTTAAAAAGTGATGTACTGCATATGTGGCTAGATTTAAGGTTTCGTATCTAAAATTAAAGCTCATTTATTTCGTATTCAATTTTGACTAAAACAAACAAGACATTACTACAGCATTATGATTGCATTGTTCCATTCTTCTGGGACTTTACTTTGTTTGAAGCATGTTAGATAGAAAAGCCTGTTTTTTAGTGATGACTTTTCTTGGGTAGGCTGATGGTGATGTTATTAGGTCAAGAAGCCCCTCTTTGCTTTGTCTGATTGCTTACTTCACTTCTTGCGTAGTAAATTCTGGGAGATCCTCGAACTTCTTACTCTTGACATCTTTCCACTCAAAATTGAGTTGATCTCAAATTATCGCTGTGCTGATGATAAAAAAATTAAAGCTTGAAGGGAATGATTAATATTTTTCATAATTTTAAGGAATAGTAATCAGTCAGAAAATAACATTTATTCCCCGGGAACCAAAAATTATCAAAGAATTTGCACAGTGTCTGACCAGTTATAGCTGACAAGAATGTCACCCATCGTTTAGATGGCCATCACATTCGGCAAATGTCAAAAGACTTACTTTTTCATTCAAACTCATGAATGTTTTCGAACCCACCTTTTCATTTTTATTCGTAAGAGCTTTTGAAGTCAAAAGATTAACCTTTTCATGCTTGAAGAGCAATCCAGTCGTCACACATTCTCTAATAGAAGAAAAACACAACCAAAATATTTCTATAGCAATAGAGAAGATTAAAAAACCTGCCATCAATATATATATATATATATATATATATATATATATATATATATATATATATATATATGTATGTATTTATGTATGATTTCTTGGTAAACAATTCATACTTTTATCACTAATTGGACTGAGTACTTGAAAGGAGAGGAGAAAAAGACATGGTCATCACATTGATAAACTAGAGAATCCCCCCCTTTTGTCAAGGCCAAACTCTAAGTAAAAATTGAATGGAAATAAACTACCAAAAAACAAGGAGAGAGCTTTGAATGTACAAATATTGAGTTGATTTCCTTGAAATTCGATTTGAGTTTTTTTTTCTCTGACATATCTAAAACATTGATTGATCTTTTAATACTTCCTACACTAGAAGAAAACTTTTTGCTCACAGGTGTTCACGGTGTTCCTAGTATCAACAATCATTATTTTCCTTATTTTGCTCAAAACATTCGTCGAATCTTAAACTGATGTTTTATGGAAGTTGGCGAGTATACATTTCCCCAAGGTGAATTATAGCCATGGAAAAATATCATTTGGGTGGAAAAAACTGGAACAGATTTTAATATTCCTGCAATTATACAAATTGTTACCTTTGGTCGTTTAGATCCTTATCTGTATGCCAACTGGAGAAATCATAGTTCCATGAAAGTTCAACATAAAATTATAAATGATAGATTATACGATGCCATTGATGATTCAGATATCACATAATTGATATGCCAACAGGAGAAATCATAGTTCCATGAAAGTTCAACATAAAATTATAGATGATAGATTATACGATGCCATTGATGATTCAGATATCACAAAATTGATATTTCTTGATTTTTCAAAAGTTTTTGACATTTCTAAAATATTTTAAGATTCCAACACGGTCGACTGTGGATGTAGTTTGGTTCCAATTATAACTATCAATTATCTAAATTGAAAATAAGATATCATTAAACCCTTCAGATATTGACAAATCTTTAATCAGAATTTATGAAATTACAAAGTTTCTCAATATCATTATTCGATAATAACTGTTATCATCTTTCAATACTCGAGTTATAGATGTGATTGGACAGAAGTATGTATTAATTAAATCCCTTTTGGTTTTGTTATTGCTATTACTACTATTATTGTTCTCATCATTATTATTCTTAGATGAAGAAGAAAAATGAAAGTAGGAAGAAAAAGAAGAAGAAGAAAGAGAAGAAGAAGAAAATATACACTATATCAAAAATTTTCAGTTTTATTTCATCATACTTATACTACATATTTTAAAAATCAGTCTTGTTTTTCTTTTTCTTTTAAAGTTTTAACAAGCAGAGTGTTATTGATCATTTGTCGTAAATGTTAATATTATCATTATCATTGTTGTTGTAGTTGTTGTTGATGATGATGATGATGATGATGTAACCATAATACCACTCAACAGAATCCCAAAAAACGGCAAAGGATGAAAATTCTCCGAAGCGAAGAGAAAGGTCAACCACCTAATGTACATGGACAACATAAAACTATTTGCAAAGGACAGGGGAGAGCTCGACACACTGTTCAATAAAGTGAAGGAACACAGTTATGACATTGGAATGGTGTTCGGAATAGAAAAATGTCAACTAATGGTAATGCACCAAGGAAGCCTCGCAGCAGCAGAAGGAATCGAATTACCAGACAACAACAAAATAAGAGCATTGACCACACAGGACTGTAATAAATACCATGGAGTTCTCGAATGTGACGCCATGAAACGGAATGAATTGAAAGAGAAAATGAAGAAAGAATACCTTAAAAGGATGTGAAAAATATTAGAGACCAAACTAAATAGCAGGAACCTGATAAAAGGAATAAACACATGGGCTGTATCGGTAGTAAGATACACAGGACCATTCCTTGGATAGACCAAGGAAGAACTTCAATCAATGGGCCGGCAAACGAGAAAGTTAACGACCTTACACGAAGCCTTACATCTCAGAGATGATATAAAATGTATGGAATGAGGAAAGAAGACTGTAAAGGACTAATCAGTATAAAAGACTTAGTCCAAAAGGCCAAAACAGGATTAGAAAAGTATGTGCAAGTAGATAGTGAAGACATTATGAGAAGCGCCCGAAGCAGTGCAACAAACAACAAAAAAATATCTCACTACAGACCATCACAGCAAACAAGAGAAGAAAAATGTGTACAGCAAAAATATGTTTGGAGAATTCTAAAGACAGATACAAATTGTCGCCGACAAAAAATCGTGGACATGTCACGCAAAGGAAACCCGGAGAGAAAAACAAAACTGCTCATCATGGCAGCCGAAAACAAATGCCTCAGGACAAATCAAGACGAAAATTGACAAAACCCAAACTAACATTAAATGCCGCCTATGTGGAGACAATGACGAGTTCTTAAACCACATTAACAGTGAATACAGTCAACTAGCCCAGAAAGAGTATAAAACAGACCGGACAAAGTAGCAACAGTGATATAGCGGGAACTAAGCCAACAAACGAGATTCAAACATGCGTACAAATGGTATCAAAACAAACCCGTGGAAGCTCTAGATAATGAAAGTCATCAATTACTCTGGAAGTTTGACATCCAAACTGACCAACCCATCAGAGCAAGAAGACCGGATCTCGTGATCGTGGACAACGGAAAGTGAACCTACCAAATAATATAAGTGACGTTGCCTGTGGATCACAGAGTAAATTGGGAAGACAATGAAAATCTGGTAAAATACTAGAACCTAGCAAGAGAGCTTAAGAAGGTTTGGAGCATAAAAGTTTAGGGTAGTAACAATAATAGTAGGTGCACTTAATAAAGATACAGAATGCAAGATTGGAAGAACTGGGGATAAAAGGAAGGGTTGAGACTATACATACCACAGTACAACTGGGGACTGCATTAATACTGACCCTTAGCTGGAGGCAGTGGCCTAACAGGGAGAAGGGTAGAGGGGAAAATCACCACGCATAGTGATGGAGGTGCAAACCACAGCGATGCTGTGATAGGTGAGGGAGATATGAGAGGAGAGCTGAAGACCTGAGGAAACTTACTGTTACTCAGCCGTCAGCGATAACTAGTGGGCAACTGGTGTGAAACTGTAAACTACTGCAGACTGTGATAGTGTGGAGAGGAGGGCTGGAGACCTCAGTCTCGAGCTATGAAAACCTGGCAAATAGTGTAATGATGATAATATGAAAAACAGGAAAAATACCAAGATCTAGCAAGAGAACTGGAGAAGATGTAGAACATGAAGGCCAAGGTAGTGCCAGTAATAGTAGGCGCACTGGGAACTGTCCCAAAGGCACTGATGGTAAGACTGGGGGAGCTCGGGATAAAAGGAAGAATTGAGACTGTACAGACCACAGCACTACTAGGAACCACACGGATTCTGAGGAAAATGCTAGAAATATAAGGACTGCAACTCTAAATGTTAGCAGCGGCCTAAAAGAGGAAGGAAAATGGAAACAGAGATGTGAATCACAGAACTGGCATGACAGGCGAGGGAGAGAAGAGATATTGGCTGAAGACCTGAGGAGACTTGTTGTCATTCAGCCTTCAGCAATAGCCACCGGGCAACTGGTGTGAAGCTGTAAACAGCAGTATTACCGTGATCTATGAGAACTAGGAGAGAGGAACTGAAGACTTGAGGAGACTTGCTGTCACTCAACCTCCAGCAGTAACTACCAGGCAACTGGTGTGAGATTGCAAATAATAATAATAATAATACTTGAGGAGACTTGCTGTCACTCAAACTCCAGCGGTTACCACCAGGCAACTGGTGTGAGATTCCAAATAATGATAATAATAATAATTTTTTCGGGTGTGTAAATAACAGATGTAAATGTAACTTTTTTTCTTCATAATTTTCTGATTGTTCAAGATATACCTCGTAAATTG
The DNA here is from genome assembly GCA_963457665.1 of Thysanoteuthis rhombus. Lineage (NCBI taxonomy): Eukaryota > Metazoa > Mollusca > Cephalopoda > Oegopsida > Thysanoteuthidae > Thysanoteuthis > Thysanoteuthis major. Next base: position 28,312,316 of record OY735209.1, on the reverse strand, counting down.
CATATTGATTTCAATAATCTTCTGATTTCTGATATACGTTGATAACTGTCCAGGACTCAAGACAAAAAAAAACAGACGCTAATCTCCAGGGACACAGTTCACCGGGATACAGTTATCCCAAACTGTAAGAAGTAATGGGGTTGATGGGTTAAAGCATAGGCATCTATACGAGAAACGTCATAAAATCACCCCATGCTATCGACGGCAGATGGCTACAATGAGAACGTAATAAATAAAAACGCTATTTGCTGCAAACAGTGTCAGCCGTCTGCATGTTATACCGGGACAAATACCGGAAGTCAGCTATTGTTTGCATTCTGCGACATTTCTTTCTATCCATTCATCTCTCTTTTTATGAACTGCCTTTCCTCACTCAGGTTTCTTTCTTTCTCTATTTATTACCTCCCTTTTTTCTCTCCCCCCTCTCTCTCTCTCTCTCTCTCTCTCTCTCTCTCTCTCTCTCTCTCTCTCTCTTTCAGTCACAACATCAACGAGGGTATTTTTTTGTTCGCTCTCCTTAAAACTAAGGGTCTGATTCCAAACTATGCAGAGGTAATGAATTATATGAGAAGAAAAAAGATCATACGCTCGTCGTAAAGCAATGACCAGCAGGGTAATCGTGCAAGCCGTTGTTAGTAACTTTAATCCTTATTGAATAACTAAGCTAATAAATGATATAAGGAAAATCGAACCAGGATGAACATTGTATAACAATGTTAGGGAGTTCGATTCTCTTTGTGTCTCCGAATATCGATAGTCTGATATCAAACAGCTACCTTAATGAATGAAAGAAAATGATCTGAACGCACGTTATATACTTATGATCAGCTATTTAATCTTGCAGGCTGTTGTAAGTAGTTTCCTCACCAGATCTCCCATTTTAAACTATGCGCATCCACTACAAAAGAATTTGACGTATGGGGGGAGGCATCAAAATCCAAATAAAAACCTGAATCTTTCTTTCAGGACGTACGTCGTATAGCAATGAGCAGCTGACTTTTGTTAATGGTTTCGATCTTCATTGAATATCCCTTTATTGATAGTCTGGTGCCAAACCATGTTGACTTAATGATTCATATTAAGTGATAAATGAAAAAATAAATTTTTTAAAAATAATTATGATGTTGCCGGATAGGACCACGGTTGCCAACTCGTTTTGATTTTTCTAATTGAACATTAGCATAAAATAATATTTGAAAAAAATCTGAATTCTGCAAAATATAATCTGATATATAATCTATAAATATACTACATTTATTTGCAATAAAACTACGCAATTCCTCAAACCCCTAATATTTCAGGAGATGAGTAAAGTCAAAAATTCAAAAAAGAAAATCAACTGAGAGTCGACTATTGTAAAATGGTATAATTCACATACCTCAAAAAGGCAGGTTAAGTAATAACGGGATAGGTGAAGACAAAACAGGGATGCCTGAAGCAGTAGCCAGCGTGAAGGTGCTACTTACTTGAAACAAAAACAAGGACAGGTGTATTCTGAGGATAAAAGATGTTTTGCAATAATCAATATTGCTTCTAGGCATCGAAAGTAAACGTTGACAGGTCAGAGGCTAGTTTGTTTCTAAGCCAATAAAATCAAAGAGGCCTGATATTGTATTGTGCAATTACTCACATGAAACTGCGCACTGTCGGTCAATATCCGGTTCTAGAGAGCAAGGTTTAAAGTCACTACGCATGTAAGTACTGTTTAACAAAGTCGATAAAACCATCGTATCTACTTTGACTGAACAATGAAGTCATCCCCTTGAATTTTGAATCTTGAAGTCCAATACACTTTTTAAAACTTGAAAAACTTGCTGCAAAAATTGAGCTAGTTTCCATTTCTTTTTCATTTCTTCCATTCTCTTTGGATAATTCATATATTTCGGTTACAAGTGATGATAACAACAAGATAATATAATGAAAAAAAAATCTACAAAATCAAGATTTTCCTATGAAAGACTGATAAAAAATTTACGCAGTTCGTTTTTGTTTTTTTCAAAATCACACTGCATCAAAACTGCACGATATGAGATATAAGTTATCGCCGTAACAGATCAGGGATTTTTCCTTGCTGCAGGTAGCATGTCAACCAGTACAACATCACTTGGAGATGAGTTTAGATGAACCCCCCGCCTCAAAACTGCTATGGAAGACTCAGCAGGGAAACTCCGACTATTTACTAGATTATTGTATTATGATATTATGCTAGGAAGATGTTACGAATTTCTTTAATTTTTTTCCTTCCAGAATATCCTCGATACTTATCTTGATAAATTCGAGAACATTAGAACGTTTTCGGAGAAGCAAAGTTAGTGCGTCCATCATGATATACTATAAGATATAGAGAGATTATATTTTGGGATAACACAGCAAGATTATATTGTGGGATAACATGTAGCGAGATTATATTTTGGGATAACATATTGCAATATTATATTCTGGGATAACATATACCAAAATCATATTATGGGATAACATGTAGCGAGATTGTATTCTGGGATCAAGTTCGTGAGAATGAATGATGGTACAATCGTAAAAGTACTCGCTTCTAGATCTTTTGTGACCCATTTTATCTAACATTAACGTAAATAGATTCATTTGTTACTGTTTTTTCTAAGAAAAGGTCAGTTTTAATGCAGAAATGATATGCAAATATACCCTTGTATAACAGTAAATAAGTGAATTTTTAATATCACTGTCCTGGTCACAACATTGTGTTGCACGCTGTTATGACTGGAGAATGGTAGCGAAGTAGTTCCGGAAAGAGCCTGTCTTGTTTATGTTTCACTTCATTATTGGACATCACTGCTCGTAGGTTTCACATTATGGATATGAGCCTTCTGTAGAGCCATGGTTCGTCTAGCATACGAATGTTCCTTACTTGATGCTTTGTTGCGGTGGTGGGATGCTGAACTACGCTTAGTCATTAAAGACATTTACAAAAATAGCGGGTGCCTGATTATTTTAGCTTGTCTTGCATAACTTAGCAAATATCTTTGAGCACTTCCAATGAAATGATGATTAGTAAGTTAGTCTCGCCGATCATCGCTAGCCTTATGCCAGACTAAGCTAAACTTAGTATATACCTATATACTAGTCCTAATGTTGCTTTGCAATGGTATCTGTGGGCGCTTACCATAGGATGATGATTAAGAAACTAATCTTGCAGATGATTGCCAGTAAAAATATAACTTGCTGGGTGTCACACTACAGTAATCTAATGCAGCATTTAGCTAAGCTTAGGAAATTACTATACTAATGATTGTGTGTGTGTGTGTGAGAGAGAGAGAGAGAGAGAGAGAGTTGGGTGTGTTGGTTACGCAAGGCTTATCTTTATTCTTCAATCTTTTTTATCAGCATTTCAAGTTCCGTTGAACATGGGCCTTCCCCAAGCGGCTGTAACTGATGATGGGCTTTATCCGTTTACACTGGCCAATGGCGTGTTGTTTTGGGACAGGGGGGAGGTGTTACATGCTTTTCCCAAGAGCATTAGTGCAGAGGGAGCACAAACAGTCCCAGCCAGAATTTGAACTCGCTCCCAATTCCAGTCTCCGTGCCGCCAACAGGTCGGCAACACACACACACACGCACGCACGCACGCACGCACCTACATTGTCCCTTTTTAACCAAAAAGCACCTTTTTCTCTGCTTTTCTCACAGTAACCTCATCTTTTATTTGTGGTCATACAAGCTTTTTCTTTCCTTTTTTTTCCTCTCCTCTTATCATAACCTAAAGCGATTAATCAAGATACACAACTGACGTCGTCATAAATGACTTATCTTCGCCACCAATACCGACGTTGCCGGAGGAAAACAAGCTGCTTCGTTTGTTATGTCGGAAGCTTCCTGACAAGAACATTTTACTCGCTATAGGTTGACTCGCCCAGCTTAATGGCAACGCAATTCTGGTCAACCATGGAAACAAGAGATGATCGGTCCATGGTCGGGGTATAACAGGGCAACGATAGAGAATGGCACTCGAACATCGACCTACATTGAAGAGAGAACAAGAAGAAAGTTTACTTGTCCTGACAAACAATGGAACAGTTAGAGGTGACCTCTCCAGAACACGAACCTAGATGAAGCACATGGATATCTTGCCCTCGAACTCGCGGATATAGTCCAAAAGGAAGTGGAGCACGATGCTTTTGGCTTGAACTTGGCCACAGGAGCTGCCAGAAGAACGTTAAAGTTGGTATCCAGCCACCATAAGGGGGTCCATACCCCAGTTTGGAGTCAGTTGTCCTTCTTTTTGATTTGTTTCTTTCTGTAGGTTTGAAATCCAAGTTTATCCTGCATTTTCCCCCCAAATGGGGGGAAAGAAGGATTAACACCCCCTTCAAACATATTAGTCCAAATGAATGTAAATAGCTTTAGCTGGAGTTTGAACTCGGCTCGCCGATTCCATTATTCGTGTCGTTGACCGTTTCGTCATTTGAAAGTAATACGCAATAGATTTCGTCATTCCTTTTTACAAATGAGGCTACTCTTATGATCATTTTGGGGACAGGTTATTGCATGTAAAAATTACCAGCCAATAACATTATGCAAATGGTACACAGAGGAATCCACTTAGGGTGGTCACTTTGAATGAAGTGTCTGAGATGGATTTTGATAACAGTAACCATTTGGTTACGTTATCTGTGATTATAATGAGTGGCTTCCTTTGAAAAAAAAAACACAGTCAAGGGGCATCCAGTGAGGGCTGAGTTCACTACTCGGTATTGTGCTGCGTAAGTCAAACATATCTTCAATAAACTGGGAGAAGAATTATTGTAATGGAATTGAATCACTGGACTTCACCAAAATAATATTGATTTAAAGTTATGATATAATACTGAATGAGTATAAAACAAATTAGTCTAAATACACACCAGAACAACATTGGACTTTGACGTAACGATCGTTCAGTTTTATTTATTTGCACAGATTAATTGCCAATCTGAATTGATAATGGTGAAAGGTTTGACATCACACGCTCTCTCTTTCTGTAATTTACTCGACTAATAAAACTTTAAGAGTGGCATCGTCCCTTTCAATACTGAGACATTTAATCATCTAGATACAAATGAGTTAAAGATTCATCTTGCAGATAAGTAGATAGATGTGGGGACACTGAGATACATGGATAGATAATGAACAGACTGAGATAGATAGATAGATAGATAGATAGATAGATAGATAGATATGAACAGACTGATATATATATATATATATATATATATATATATATATATATATATATATATATATATATATATATATATATATGTGTGTGTGTGCGTGTGTGTGTGTATATATATATATATATAGAGAGAGAGAGAGAGGGAGGGGTAAGGGAAAAAAGATACATATATATATATATATATATATATATATATATATATATATATATACGATTATGTGGACGCACATTTACATAGAGAGATATAGATGGATGAATATGAGATGAAAAGTGATAGATAAGTAGATAGATAGTAATCAGAGATGGATACATACATATATAGATATGAATAGACTGAAATAGCTATCCCTATCTATCTGTATCTCTTTCTCTCTCTATATATATATAGATTAATCAGAAATACGTCGAATACTAAAGTAACCTTAGATTTGCAGACATCATCTTTATTTCAAAAAACCTACACGATCTCCAAATAATGCTAGACAAACTGAATGAAGAAAGCAAAAAAGTTTGTCTCTTCATGAATTTCAGTAAAACAAATGCCATGTACAACAGAAATTTTAAGGACAAAGACACAAAAATCCAAATCGAAAACCCAGACCTGGGAAAGTAAACCATTACATCTGCTTAGGACAACAAATCTTACGAAATCCTCAAAAGAAGAAGAAATCAAGCAAAAAATCGCTGTAGAATGGTAAGCTTTTTGTAGAGTAAGCTTTACCTTTAAGGAAAAGAAAATTCCATTAATTTTATAAAGGGTGTACAACCAATGCATCCTCACAATAGTCACGTATAGAGCTGAAGCATAGAACCTGATCAAAAGATTGACCCTCAAAATGAGAACCATGCAACGAGAACATAAGAGACTCATGCTCAACCTCACATTGAGGGATCACAAAACAGCACAGTATATTAAAAAAAAACAGAAGTCAGGGACATCATAGAGTCAACTAGAAAGACAACCGGTGGACACCGTGGTTCACAATGTGGATCCCCACGGATCAAATGCGAAACTTTGGCCGGCAGAATAAAAGACAGCGTGACGAAATTGACAAGTTCAGAGAGTATTGGATCTGCAATGCCCAAGATGGAGAGGCCGGGTGAATCCTGGGGAAGGTCTGTGTCCAACAACGGACGATAAAAGACTGATGAAGATATAGATAGATAAATAACTACTTTTTATCTAAATCTCGTTTTTTTCATCTTCTGATCTTCATGCTTTCCTAGTGTGTTCAATAATTTTATAATGGAACGGATACATAATCCAACAGAATAATTAGAAATACATTCATTTCATTAGAGACTCTTTTTGAATCAACATCCTGTTTAATATGGTCAATATTCCATCAAGCCCAGATTGAATAAACGATTAAAGAAATAGGCTGCATCAGGAATCAGATCTGTGTCCACTGGGAGGCTGTGTATACAAAGCTCAAATGAATGCTTTATGCCCAGCTCTCAACTTACGAGCTGGCTGTTTATCTCAGTAAGAATGTTGTCGAGATGAACAGGATGTCAGCTAAGGAGAATTTTCAATAAATAAAAAATGCATTTATTATAATATACATCTGCATAAACAGATATGAACATACGCACATGCATATATATATATATATATATATAGAGAGAGAGAGAGAGAGAGAGAGAGAGAGGGAGAGAGAGAGAAGGAGAGGAAGAGAGAGATATAATTGATATGAAATAATTTAACTGAGATAAGAGATATTTGAAGCTGTCTTATAGAAGACCTTATGACGCAAGCACAAAATAATTATGAGCGTGGGTGTAATAATTCCTGTAATTATACGAAAAAAAGTCACGTTTCAGTTATATCCTGTAAAAATGCACACTCACACAGGTGCATACCTTCGCACACATTCGTATGCACATGCATGCACACACAATACGCACGAATTCGCACGTACGCACACTCGTAAACGCAAACACACACGTGCACATGTGCAAACATGCACGTGAAGATGAGCACACACACACACACACACACACACAAACACACACACACACACACACACATACACACACACACAGCTGAACACATGCACACGCAGCTCAATAGACGAAATACAGGTCACGTACAAATTCTGGACCTGAAAACTAAATATTTTCCCTGAATTAATGTGTATGGTCATTATTTCAATGTTTACAGTATATAATTATCGTTTCATTTCATCTTCATTTTTATCGTATTTTTTTTTATCCCTCAACCTCCGTAAATTTGTCGCAAGTGTTGGCTTCCGACCATGGATTTATATGAACAGACTGTGATAGATAGATAGATAGATAGATAGATCGATTGATAGATAGATAGATACCTAAATCTCAAGCTAAACAGTTGTTAATTACCGGCTGTTGATTAACGCCAATATTCCAGGTAATGAAGAAAGACAGTTTAACAAGGAAACTCTGTATCTGCGTTAATATTCATCCTTGTAATGAAAGTTCAGAAGATCTTGCGGAGTTGCCACAAGGGGAATACCTACTTATATTACTGGAAGGTATTCAGAGAGCGCCTACCTCTAACAACGGAATTGTCAATATTCAGTTCATACATAAAGATATGACTTACAAGTCATATAACAAGCGAATGCAGTAAATTGGCTCAGAAGAAATAGAGAAGTTGACATGACCGAGCAGGAAAGGTGATCCATTGTAGATTGCGTAAATGACTGAGATTTGTCCATAAAAAAAAACAGTATGAACTCAAACCTGAATCTGTTTCACAGAATAAAAACATGAAATTCTTGGGGACTTTAAAATTCAGACGAATTACCCAATCTAGGTCAGAAGAGCAGATCTAGTCATTGTAGATAAGGAGGAGATTATAGGTCGGATAGTGGATATTGCTATTCTAGCAGAGTGGATTAATCTAGAAGATGTGATGTTGATGGCACATCATCCGAGAATTTGAGGAACTAAGGCTGCATCCGTTCCAAAGGTGGATATTAAGAAGGGACTGGATGGAAGATGGAGCAGTCTGCTATAATTGTCATGTAAAATGATTTGCAGTCTTTGGTACGATTTAGATTTTCCATACCTAAATTTAGATAATTGTAAAGAGCAGAAATCAAAGGGAGATAATTTGTAAAATCTATAAAGAAAGATCAGTACAATCTGTATTTTTTTTTTCAAATTTATTCTTATTACATTTCTCGAGATCCAAACAACTTCAAAATCGATACAGTGCTGCTATGTGTCTGACTGACTGACATATCTGGCGAATGTTAACTTTGTGCAATGGTCACTTGTTGAGTATACTCAATTCAATCTTAGTTAGATTATGGTGTATATGAGAGACACTCGTGATCATAAATATTGAGCTAAAGTAAAGAAGCAAAATTTTAGCTTTGTAGTTTTGGGTATATAAAGCAGATCTAGCCTGGGTACCCTCTTCAAAATGACTTTGGAAGGTTTTATGATATCATCATCATCATCATCATCATGAGTAGCTACCTTTCTGTGTCCATCGTTAGGCGTAGACCTTCCCCAGGAGTCCCCAGACCTCCTTATCATTGGCGTAGCGGAGCTAATAATTCTGAACTCGTCTATTTAGTCACACCATCTTACATTTTGCCAGTCACAGTTTCGTGTAGGATATCCAGAGATCCACGTTATGAGTCCAGCTGTTGTTTGACGTTATTGCTACATGACCAGCCCACTGCCATTTGAGCTTTCAAATGAACATTATGATATCTAGGACTCCTATTTTTTCTCTTATATACTGCGATCTTTCCATGTGATGTTGAGCATGGTTCTCTCCTGTTCACGTTGCATGGTTCTCGGTTTGAGGGTCATTCTTTTGTTTAGGTTCTATGTTTGAGCTCCATCAGTGACAATTGGGGGGGATAAATTTGTTGTATACCCATCTTTTGAAACATAATGAGAATGTCTTGTTCTTAAGGGTCAGAGTCCCAAATCACATTTTTCATGTATGTATTGCAGTAAAACAAAGTTAAGATACTTTCAAATGATCAAAACAAGCCGTGGACCTTTTTTTTTCAATGTATCAGAATTAAAATGGTTAATTATTTCAAACTAACCCTTTGTGCGACTTGAGATGGTACACTCCTTTCAATTTCAGTCAGAAAAAAGATTCAAGAGCTCCAAAGCTACTTGATACTTAGTACCAATGTTTTACGTCAATGAATGAAATTTCTCCAGGTATTTTTTGTTCCGGAAGTATGTTCTTGTACGAGGTGCTGGAATGGCCCAGACAGACCTAATCAGTAAAAATGCGATTGAAGGCTAAGAATAGTTGGTGCACAAGTCAATCTTGGACCTCTAAATCCAATGGTAATATTCATCATTCTCTCTTTAATGGGTTCCAGTACTAGAAGATAAATATAAAATATGATCTGGCCTGTAAGATACACACCAATCACGTGACCAACATAATTTCGCAACTGATCAACTTCATTAGCGAGGTGTATCACTAGAGTGAATTTATCAACCATTATGGGGGGTGCCAATAAGGCTGGGGATGGTACGATGGTTTTTCTGCATTTTTGTGAAATATTTAGGTTAAAAAGTGTCTTCATGTGAAAAATAGAGGTGATTTATGATTTTTGTAAAATGATCAGATGTCATTATTTCATGGTGGAATCATAATCATAGTTTATTGGGAACTTGTAAAATGCGATACATGTGTTTGTTAGATCAGCAGAAACCAATCCCACCTTTAAAATAACTTATTTAAAGATTCTAATGATATCGATTCGGGACTAAAATAAAAGAAAATAGGAAATACTTCCCAATGCCTGAAATCTTTTCGAAATCGTGAGAAGAAATATCAAAAGTCCTGCTTCTCTTTCATGCATTTAATGGTGGTGATCAGGTGTCATTTCTGTGTGCAGTGTAAAACGAACGAAAATTGGACATCATTGATGTATTTCACTAACTTAGCTCTACACCAACGAAAGAAGACGTTAACCATCTGCTGCCACAATAACAGAAGTTTACCGCTGCCCTCTATTGCGAGATCATGAATTGCCTAGACATCAACCAGTGCAAAGGAGAACTATTTGTGGAAATGGGCCGTACAATGGACGCAATCCTTCCAACCCACGAGGCCATTCGTCAACACACAAATAGAGATTACTACCAGGTAGGACATATAGTTGGCAAAAGCGGTGGAAACGATTCCTGTGTCACCCACTCCTGAAGAATAAGATTGGAGAATGACAGGAACTAAGGCATCCAATTAGATAAGGGACTTGATTAAATGTGGCTGTAATCTAAACATAGGCAGTACTATTAGATGCAAATGTATAGGTGCCGGCCTTCGATGTACAAAATTATGCAAATGCAATGGTACAAACGAGAATGTAGATATGAAGAGACAAAATAATGGATTAAAAGTGTCGGGGAATATTTTCTTGTAATATGTTATACGTGTGAGATTATAATAGTGTTGATAGAAATTCCGAAGTTGGTCTGTGAATTAAATAAATTGTACTACAAATTACCTACACCTTGTTTCAAATTGTAGTATCAAATACGGGAATCTTTTTTTTTATAACTTGATAACAATAATCTTTAAATTTGCCAGATGTACTTTGTTTTGGGCCTTTAGGTACAAAATCTGGTCAGAAAATCATAAAAATGATTCTAGATTGCTGAATATGAGCAAATCGTTTATAACTGGATTTAAATTAGGGAAAAATGAAATTAATGATATTTTCAGAATTAATTTCGATGACTTTGTTTCAAAAACGATTTAATTTAGACACCTTCATCCGTAAATTACAAAATCTACTCATCAAATTTTATCAGGTCAGTGAATTCTATCAGAAAAAAATATTTCATCTGGTCTGTAAATTTTAGTGTGAAACTAATTACTAATCACACCTATATTTCAAATAATTAGAAAGTTATATCAAGGAACGTTTCGGTCGTTGCACTCTACGGCCTTCGTCAGGTATCATCTGGTAGATGTGGGGAAGTAACGAACAGAACCCTTTATTTATCCGACGGAGGTATATTGACTGTACTCCCCTCTTAGCATTAGTAGTATTGTTATATTGTCTCACACTAGGATCGAACCTAGAACTATCAGACTACTTTACAGTAATTTGTCTGATGCTGTAACCACTGCGCTATGTGTCCACATCTACCAGATGATAACTGACGAAGGCTGTAGAGTGCAACGGCCGAAACGTTGTATGAAAAACAACCAAGATGAGGATGGTCCGAATATCAATTGAAATAATAATAATACTTCATCTCAAAAATTCAGAGTTATATCAAGGAAGTTTTGAGTTTTATAATAGAAGAAATGTAAATATCGCTTTTTGTTTCTTCAAATTGTATCAATTTTACGTACAGACTCATCTGGTCAGTAAAATCTGTTCAGTAAATTGTGAAACTAACCTGAAAACATTCAAATATATCAAGTCTTTTGCCTTCCACTGTTATAATTCTTAGACAGGTTTCTAAATTTATTCTTTCGGGCTTTCCTCGTCTAGGCTGGTTTCTCTGCTATTCTCAATACTTTGGAAGGAGTTCTTTCAGATTCTTATTGCCCCCAGTTGTTAACCTGAAAATTCCGATGGTGACGTCATGATGACGTCATCATATATTTTGGCTAGTAGAATCTGATTCTTTTATAAACTGAAAAATGTGTAAAAAATTTTTAGAGATTTTGAATAATCCATTTTAAATGTGCAACTACATGATCCAGCCTCGTCCCCATGCTTCATTTACTTGTTTCCGCTCTAAATTGAATCTGTGTTGTGCGATGGCCGAACTAGTTCATGCCAAAGTAGGTAATTCAAGTTATGGAAGAATTTACTACAATAGACAAGAATATAAAACAGCAAAAAACCGACGTTCATAAATCAGTTCAAGTTGTACCAAGCATAAAAACGTCTTCCATAACTTTTTATGCTGTTCCATGTTTGGATAATATACTTGATCAAAGGACTCTTCTATAAATGGCCTAAAAGTACTTTCACAATGAAAAATATCTTTCTAACTTTATATCCGTCGTGTTTGTTTTTTTTCTCAAAAGATGGAAATTCCTCATGAAAAACCTGATGTCACCTTGAGCTCTGAAAATTTGTCAAGTTGCATTTTTTGTAGGAATCTTATAATCGTGAATGAAAGATTGAATAACTTCAGGAAAGTAAGTTTCTTCAATGTGTTGACATAAGAATCCAACAGATGGTCTGAATATGCAGAACACCTCAAACGCGTTCTTGATGGAATGAATAATTCATTTGCTGATGTCGTTTTCATTTTGTCACCACCTGCACAGTGTCGTAGACAATTTTAAAGGCGATGCCAAATCCAGGAAGAACAAAGAGAGTTTAACGAGAACAAATACAATGAAGAGTATAATATTTGGCAAGATTTGCCATCAACGTCAAATGCTACTGCAGTAACTGATTCTAGCCAAGGCAAAAAACGCAGCAAAATAAAGATCGTGCTGATCCAAGTATCAAAATGCTCTGACAAGTTGAACTCTCCCAAGGCTCAGAATCCCTGGGATCAGCTAAGATCAAACAAGAAAATTCTGAATATCCTCCCCTTTCATGTGCTGCTAAACGACTGAGAGTAACAACTGCAAATACAAAGTATTGTTATAATGTACCATCCAGCCTGCTATCAACGGTTTGTCCATACCAAAACTTATGAGGAAAAAGTGCAAAAAGAGCCTTGCTTGTAGGATGTACAGAGCAGGGATACATCGGGATAGTACGACAAAAGGTTGTCCGGCAGGAGCTCTGTTACTTTCTTAGTTATCTTCTCGAAGACCTTATCAACTTCGAATACTAATTCCATGTCTGTAACAGACGAATCACTGACAGAACGTGGTTGAAGAGTTACTCGTTGAAAGAGTTATGAAACGTTGATGATTTCACCCCTGGGAAAAGCATGCATGGTGATCTGATGATTCCGTCAAAGTAAATCCTCTTGATTTCGCCCTCACCATGCTCGGTGCTGTTTTAAGAGATCAAAATACTATGAAAGCTTTCGTGAAGATGGTCAATCGAAAGTTGAAGGCAAGAACGAAGGTAATGACCTTTTCTAATAATACCAGAAAATCTTTTACCCAATTTGACAGCTATGATCCATATCGGCAGATTTTCAATGCTCCATCACTTTCAATTTTTTTTTTTTTTGCTCAATATAAAGATATCGAAAGATATGTAACTCATAAATCAGATATGATTTCCCACAATGTATGGTCTATTGTGGGGGAATTGGCAAAGAGTTGTTACACGAGAAAGGTCAGAAGTGAATCGCTTTATCGATGTTCGTGTACAGAATCAGTGGCAATAAAGAAGTCATAAGAGTGATGCATCTTACAGAGGCTTGCGTTTTATCCTTTGATTTAATATAGCAAAACGAATGAAACGCAAGCGATGTAAATAAATTTTGAAGGAAATTGCTATCGTCACTATCTTAAGGACAACCTACACACGTCACCGTGAGCAATTTAGAAGGCAAAAAACGGCCACTGACGAGAGTTGCAACAACTCATTATGACAAGTCAATTATTTATTGCCTCCAAACAAGATGATCTTTGATGATGAAAATTCTGTTGGAATTTCCAGAGATTTCGTAGAACAACAGGATGTTCTTGAAGAGGAGAGCGACTATAGTAAATACAAGATCTGCAAAGAGAAACCACGACCATTTGCCGATGCATATGATGATACAAGCTAGATCAACGAATTGCAAAAGATTGTTTTGGCTTTTGCTGCTAGTCTACGATCGAATGTAGAAAATGTGTTTTACCGCCGCTCGGATCTCAGATGGGTTCCAATGTGACGACAATTTCGACTTAATGTTCTCAGAATATCTCTGAATTTTTGAGATGAGGTATTATTATTATTTCTATTGATATTCGGACCATCCTCATCTTGGTTGTTTTTCGTACAACGTTTCGGCCGTTGCACTCTACGGCCTTCATCATGTTGTGGTTACAGCATCAGACATATTACTACAAAGTAATCTAATGGTTCTAGGTTCAATCCTAGTGTGAGACAATAATAATACCACTAATGCTAAGAGGGGAGTGCAGTCAATATACCCCCGTCGGATAAATAAAGGGTCCGGTTCGTTACTTCCTCACACCTACCAGATGATACCTGATGAAGCCCGTAGAGTGCAACGGCCGAAACGTTGTATGAAAAACCACCAAGATGAGGATGGTCCGAATATTAATAGAAATAAAATGTTCTCTTCAACCATGGACTCCCTCCTTGTGATACCAGTAGAGACCTGCTATGCAATCTGCAAATACTACCTCGATTTTCTAGTAACTCTTACTAACGATCTAGAAATCGACAATATCTAGACGCGTAGTGACAGGGATGTCTTTAAGATGAGGTCAAAGATCATGTGGGAAGAAGGAAAAAAGTACTGATGTTGTAGCAGCCATAGTCGCTCTCCTGTTCGAGCACATCCTCTCGATCTACGAAACAATCTCTGGACTTTCCCACAGAATTTTCATGATATAATTAATATTATGAAAGGATGTCCTCCTTGTAAGACTGAAAGTCCTGTACAAGGGATATAGTTTAATGGGGTTCCGTAATTGGTGGAGCCAAGCTGGTATAATTGCTGATAGTTCAGTTGATCAAGCTGTTGAAGGAAGACATTATTCAAGATCAAGGAGGTCTCATAACAGTACTCCGAGGCTCGTCTTCGATACAAAGCTGGAAAGATCAAAGATCCGTTGCCAGCAACCCTCTCCAAAGTGAGACCCATCCCCCATCACAATTGATAGGGTCTTGTCAGATGATTCCCCGTCTGTTGGTCTGTTGTAATACCACTGTTGCTGGCAAGTTCAGGGACAGTGGGGTCGCGTCCGAAACGTTACTTTTTTGTTACAAGCTCCCTGTTTGAACATGTTTGTGTATATTATCGGAAAAAGAATCTAAGATGACATCTTCAGGCTCTGTGAGACCCTCTCTAAATGTTAATTAGAATTATGCACGCTATCTAACTTGGTATCACCTAGAGCTTATCAATCTGAAGATCACCAAACTGCAATGGATTTTAGCATGAATTCACACGTGATAGCAAAGCAAGGAAAGGAGTCAAAAGAGAAAATGCTGGTCAAGATACACCAGTCAGAGAGCAGGTATGACTAGACGATCCATCAGCTTGTTTCTGAGCCCGTCACTGTCTCTGGCCCATTTTCAGGTTCAGCAAGAAAAAATGCACAGGGTTAGAAGTCCCATCTGATATTGTTGAAGGATTGGTTGGAGCTCAAGTAAAACGGAAAAGTTACTCGAAAATATTATTGAAGCTCGTATTTTACCACAGAAAGTTAGGTTTTACGTCCCATTGAAAAAAAAAGGACTGGAATTCTCGCAGGTATCGAAAAGAAATTGTGTGATCCAAACTAAAACTGATAGTTTTCTCGATATCGCAGCAAGGACCTTCCAAGGTATTGGAAACATCAAAGAAACCGTCTTAGAAGAGAAAAGCCGAAAGATTAAGCTTAGAAACCGATCTATCGGCGTCATCATGACGTTACAATCGAAATTGATAGGTTAACACCTAGGTACAAAGAGAATCTGAAAGAAAACTTTTCAAAGTGTATGAAACATTAGAAAAAATCGAGAAGAGAAAATCGGAAAGTTTAGGATTGTTTAATTTAGAACATTTAATAGTGAGATTCAATAGAAAAAAACAAAATACATGTTTTTTTTTTATTTCTAAATGTTATCGTTTTAACATACTCAATTATCTGGGCTGCTAAATATACATCTAAAGCAAAAATTTGAGACAGTATCCAGGCTGAATCTGAACTATATACCCTCAAGTACGATCGTGTAAATTTCCAGAAAATGCACAATTGTTTCTCTTTAGGGCTGAACCTCCATTTGTATAGTCAGCATAATTACCTTCTGTTTCATTCATTTTATTTGCAGTTCTGCAAACCTCATGTATGACATTAGACTGTGAACGGATGATGAAAAGTCGTTTTCGTCTGTACGTTTTGGTTTCTGATTATCCAACCTATAATAACGGCAGTTATAACCAACGTCTGCAATATTCCGTATCTAATCGTGATTTTTCTTCTGGTAATTTAGCGGGTTTTTTTATCCCCGTAGCTCGTCGCATTACATTGTAGAGGAATGTAGATGAGTTCAGTAGTTTTTGAGTTATGTCTGCTTTCTATGTGTGTTCTTATTTATCGACTAAATCCTTTTCTTTTTTTTAATTACTGACTCCCTTGCGACATTAATCTCCATACGGGGTTTACTAATGCGATTTTTCTTTTTTGTTGGAGTCAGTAATTATTAGCATAAGAAGACTGATGATAAACTCTGCGACATATAACATTTCCTCTGAAGACGAAGCTCATACAGTGACCTAATCAAAGCATTGGAAATATCCATAAAGATGAGGATAGCAAAAAGAAGTAGGAATCACAGATTATTAACCACATTTCATCTGAACAGCCGAAGCGAACTGACGTCATTTTTAACATTTTTAAGACAATATTTATCCTAAACTGATTGTTATTTAAAAGTATTATATAATAATGGTGCACATTTGAAGCCATGGAATACACTATCTATAAGTTTATGTAATCCTTTGTATTGCAGTTGGGATACGTGGTCTGTCCGGAAAGTATCCAGCTACTTAGTATTACCGGAAAGTCTACCCGGGGCAATGGCGCTTAAGGTTTCTACGCTTAGCTTAATAAATACTTGGTTCTACCCCAAGGTTCAAGGGATAGGACCATGACAAACAATTACCAATGTAGTCGACTTAGGCATGTATACAGCATTCACAAAAAGTACCGGTAACAACGGTCAGTGGCAAAAGTTTATTTTACATTCAGTTCTAAGCATGTAACATTTCTTGACGGTTATGTATTTTTCCACAACGTTATACAATCAGTTTGGTCTGTATTCTGAAAGCAACTGAACAAAACGCTTCAATACTTCTGAAAATAAATGAAAAGTATCAAACACGCTTTAGGAGATTGGCGTAGGAAGAAGGGAAAACAATAGTTAAAAAAGGCTTATGCAAGGATATTATTTGCTGGACAGTAAATGGTGACTTGAACAGAATCAGTGTAGATAGCAGAGTTGAAATGTTTTGTATCAGCGTGGCCGTAGAAGCTGCCGGAGAGATCCCACAGTTGGCATCGCAACCACCTTAAGGGCGCACCACTTACTGATTATGGAATCAGAGTTGTTATTCTCTTAGACTGGCAGCTTTCCCAAGGATACAGAACCCAATTTGCCTAACCTTATTCTTCCTACCCATAACTTAGGGTGAGAATAGATGGATTCGTGCCGTTCCTAAGGGCATCAATGTCAACTGAACGTAAACAGCCTCGACCTGAGTTTAAAGTCGCCGATTCAATTGTCTGTACCGTTTACCGTTACGCCACTCGCAGCTACCACCTGTATAGAAACAAAATATTCAATTTTTCGAGGATTTTGTCGTGGTCGTCACAGGGCCAATACTTTCTGAATCTGTCTAATTCGTGTCTCCCTCTTGTATTCTGCCGGCGTTGGTTGTGCATTTGATCTCTGGGGATCAATGTTGTGAGTCGTGATGTCCATCAGTTAGATTGTGTAATGGGCCACTAGAAATAACAAAACCCAGCTATATTCAGTTAATAAGAGATTTAACTCATATAAGTGGAGTTGTATTGAGTGTAGTCATTTATGGGTGATACTATACACACACACACACACACACACACACACACACACATATATATATATATATATATATATATATATATATATAAGTGTGTGTGTGTGTGTGTGTGTGTTAATATTGCTCTCTCAGGTGACTCGTCCTATCCGTTTTATGCCCAATTTTCAGAACGGTCACATACTTGTAAAATATCCAGTACTGACAGTATGCACATGCACACACTCGCGCACAAACATTAATACATATGTAGATGGATCCCCCGGAATCACTTGCGCAACTGAGGCTGGCAGAACATTAGATGGCAAGACGAGCTAGACAAGTTCAGGAAGTACTGGCTCCGCAACGCCCATGATAGAAAAGTGTGGCAAATCCTGGGGAAAGTCTATGTCCAACGACAGACGTTAAAAGACTGATGATGATGATGATGATGATGATGAAGATGGTGATGATGATGATGATGATGATGATGATATATGGAGCAAGAACGAGAACAATAGCGATAATTAGGCGACTAAATAGTCTATAAGAGTTGACGATAAAGTATCTATACATATGTGTATATGTGTCCCATGAACGTGTATGTGTTTGTATGAAGTGTCAGCATGCATTTTTTATATATTGGATGTGTGCATATATGTATATGTGTGTATATGCATACATGTGTATACGTCTTTGTGAGGGCTTTTGTGTGTTCATGAATGTGTGTGTGTGTGCTCGCACACATGTGTAAATACGTGCAAATATTATATTTTCGTTCGTGTGTGTGTGTGTGTGTGTGTGTGTGTGTTACATATATTAGTCGATAATCCTGGGACTAAGCACTTGTCAACAGACCATTTGATTTGTTGATGAATGGATTTCCGATCAAAGCAACATAAAGAAAAAATAAAACGTAAGAAGCTCCTGCCCTAACCTCGTTTATCGTGTCAATAACCAGCCTCGCCTAAGATGCTGCTCCTTGACAGCAGTAACACACTTACAAAAACATTGCCACAAACATGCGTACAACCGTCTTTACCGCATCGACTGCCATAATAAGTCTTACTTCATTCTGTATCATCTCACGCTCTCTCCCTTCTTTCTAGTCATGGTAGCGATCACACCATTACGTGCACACATACTCTCTCTCTCTCTCTCTCTCTCATATGCACACACACACACGCACACACACACACACACACACACACACACTCGTTAATACCTTGTATTATCTCTTTGTTGGCACCCAACAACTCTGTTTTCCAAAGGAACATGGAAAGAAACGTTTGGCATTATCTCGACTGCAGGAGCTGCTTCAAGGAAGACAAAGTTGGCACACCACTCGTCTCAAAGGATCTCTACTCGCTGTCCGTATCTCGGACCAGTTGCCAACCACTGCTACAGAACCCAGTCTTCTCTGCTATTTACCAATAGTGGAAGAGGGGATAAGAGGTGGATTCATGCCTTTCTGAAGGGCATGAATGTTAAGCTAATGCAAACTGCCTCAGTTGATCGATTCTTTTCTCTGTGCAAGTAACCGTTAGAACAGCTGCTCCTCCAACAGTTATAGATATTGTCTGTGCTACTATTACATACCCTGATAATATCTATCCACACAACCTTAATTGCAACTCTCATACCCCACCGTCACTGCCGATATACGGAATAAATTAACACTGCAATTATTTGCTGAGACAACGTGCAAATTGGATGTGCTCTGTGGGTCGTGGCTTTCTTTCTTATATTTGTGCAAGCTTTCGTATTCAGGGCTGAAGATAAGACAAGGGAAGCCGATTTGATTACTTTTAAATAGACAGTTTGTGTTTCTGACGTAAACCTGACTCCTGGGATTAAATGAGTGATCAAGCAGTAGTTATTGACTTAAACCTAAAATTAAGACCTGTCCCACCTTCACCCAGCAGATAGCCACTGAGGGAAATCAAATGAGAGAACAGCTTAGAAAGTTTTCCATCAATCGCTAGAGACTAGTGCCAATAGTTCCCAATAATCTGTGTGCACACGTTTCCCAACCAGTGCACAAAGGAAATTAATGTATGCACAAAAGATCTGCTTTTAAAAATGATATTATAATGACTGATTATATTCCCAATGATAATTATGAGTAAGATGATAACATATCATAAGTAACTTATTGAGAATAATCACTTAACGAATTATTTCTGTTATCTAGTGAGTTGGTTCTTCAGGTGGTGCATTTGCACGTCTCTATTTTCCTGCTTCAGTTTGTGCAACACAGTTGATGACATATTGGGCGGACAGTTATCATGTGGTAGAGGTTCTCCTGTAGACGGGTCAAGTTTTGGGTTTTTTCAAATTCGATTATTTTGTCGAAATGAAGTTTATATTTTCACAAGCATTTAGTGTACAACTACTTTTGTCATGGAATAAAAATTTCACCACAAAAGATGTTTGCAAACACTGACTACTAAAAGGAAACTTTGCTCGGAGGGCGTAATTGGACATCAGCATGAATCAATCCAACTGTACGATCAGTCTCCTTACGACGAGCTGGTTAACATTTTCGAGACTTCCGTTTTGTACATAACCTGAGGTTACTATTACTACTGATATATATATATATATATATATATATATATATATATATATATATATATATATATATATATATATATATACTGGGATGTAAGTGAAATACGAAAACAAAGTAAATGGGATTTGCAAAGCTTTTATAGCCGCAAATAACGACGTCATCAGAGTATGGAACAGAAACAGGAAAGACTTGTAGACGAACTAATTTTCTTTTCAACTTTTAAGGATCGAAACGGAGGAGGCTCTCCTCTTTAAGGGGTCAAAATGGATGGGAATTTTTCCATTTTTGAGGGCTTAAATCAAAGGGGGTTATATTTACACTTTTAGGAGTGAAAATGGACGTGGGTTTTACTTGTTTTTATAAGTATCAAAATGTAGGGGTCGATTTTTGTCAAACTATATTCATTTAATTTAAACCTATATTCCAGTGTTTATGGTCATCTCATGTATTATAATCATCGCTAATTTTATTCAAAATATTCCATACTTTCTTTGGAAAGAAAGGAGCAAAGGGGTGCGAAAGTTTACTGGAGGGATAAAAAGATAGAGAAGAAGGGTGATAGTTCAATTAGGGAGTAGGAAGAGAAGGAGAGAGGGAAAGGGTTTGCTAGTGTCTGATGGGGTAGAAATAGATAGAGGAAACGATAGTAAATTATTTTAATGAGAGGATAGAAAAGGGGATGGACAAAAAGGGAAGCTAGGTAGTTTACTTAGAGGTATTGGAAATTTTTGAATATGAAATCGATCCATAATTGTATAATAGATAGGAATCATTGACTCGCGACATAGATTGGAAATGACAGAAACGAAAATGAAAAGATACCGCCATAGGGTGAGAGAATTATGATTATTATTATTATTATTATTATTTGGAATCTCACACCAGTTGCCTGGTGGTAACCGCTGGAGTTTGAGTGACAGCAAGTCTCCTCAAGTCTCCATCCCTCCTCTCCTAGTACTCATAAGTCTCAGTAATTCTGCGATTTACAGTTTCACACCGGTTGCCCAGTGGTTATCGCTGAAGGCTGAGTGACAATAAGTCTCCTCAGGTCTTCAGCTAACGTCTCCTCTCTCTTTCACCTATCATGTCGGGGCTACAATTCGTTGCAGTCCTTATATCTCTAGCACCTTCCTCGGTATACGTGCAGTTTCCAGTAGTGCTGTGGTCTGTACGGTCTCAATCCTTCCCCTAATCCTGATCTCCTCCAGTCTCTCCCTCAGCGTTTTGGGGACAGTTCCTAGTGCGCCCACTATGACCGGTACTACCAAGGTTTTCATGTTCCACATCTTCCTTAATTCTCTAGCTAGGTCCTGGTATTTTTCCCGTTTTTCACTCTCCTCCTTTTTTACTCTATGGTCTGCAGGTACAGCAACGTCTACTATTTGGCAGGCCTTCCTTTTTTTGTCTACTATTACCAAGTCTGGTCTTCTTGCCTGGATGAGGTGGTCAGTTTGGATGTCAGTTTGTAGTTTGTGGTTGTCATTCTCCAAAACTGCCTCTGGCTTGTGCTGATACCACTTTTCCACATGGTTGAATCCCATTTGTTTGCTTAGTTCCCAGTGTATCATCGTTGCTACTCTATCATGTCTATGCCTATACTCCTTCTGGGCGAGTTGACTACATTCACTAGTTATGTGGTTTACTGTCTCATCTCTTTCACCGCACATGCAGTATTTGCTGTTTGTCTGTGTTCTGTCGATTTTTGTTTTCATGTAGTTTGTCCTTATGCTTTTGTTTTGGGTTGCCATGATGAGCGATTCTGTTTCTCTCTTAAGGTTTCCTTTTCGTAACCACGTCCATGATTTCTTGTCTGCTAGATCTTGTATCTGCCTTTTGAACTCGCCATACAATTTTTTCTCTTCCCATCTTTCCTCTCTTGTTTGCTGTGCTGTTCCATTGTTTTCTACTTTGTTGTTTGTTGCACTATCTCTCGCACTCTTTATGATTTCTTCACTATTCGTATGCATATACCTTTCTAGGACTACTTTAGCTCTCTGGACACAGTCTTCTATGCTGATGAGCCCCTTGCCACCTTCTTTTCTCTTAACGTATAGTCTGTCTGTATCATATCTAGGGTGTAATGCTTTATGCATCGTCATAAGTTTCCTTGTTCGCCTATCCATTGATTGGAGCTCTTCCTTTGTCCATCCTAGGAATGGTCCTGTATATCTAACTACTGACACGGCCCAGGTGTTCATTCCTTTTATTAGATTTCTGCAGTTTAATTTGGTCTCTAATATTTTTCTTCTAAGGTATTCTCTCTTTATGTTTTCCTTCATCTCTTCCCGTTTTATTGTGTCACATTCAAGGACACCTAGGTACTTGTATCGGTCTTGTGCGGTCAATGCCCTAATCTTGCTGTTGTCTGGGAGTTCAATTCCTTCAGTCATTGTAAGCCTTCCTTTGTGCATTACCATGATTGCACATTTTCTATTCCAAACTCCATTCCGATGTCCTCACTATATTCCTTCACTTCGTTGAACAGAGTCTCAAGCTCTCCCCTGTTTTTTGCGAACAATTTTATATCGTCCATGTACATTAGGTGGTTGACCTTTCCTTTTGTTTTAGAGAAATGGTATCCTTTGCTGTTTTTCAGGATTCTGTTGAGCGGTATCATTGTTAAAACAAATAATAGTGGAGACAACGAGTCTCCTTGGAAGATTCCCCTTTTTATCCCTACCCCTCCTAGTTTGTCCCCTGCGGCTGTCAAGTCTTCTTTCCAGTCTTCTATCGAATTACCAATGAATTTAACCACCGGTTCGCTAATTTTGAACATTCTAAGGCATTCGAGTATCCAGCTATGTGGAATCATATCATACACTTTTTTGTAATCTATCCATCCAATTGCGATATTTTTTCTCCTTTTCTTCACTTCTCTTAAGATCATCTGTATTATCATTATTATTATTATTATTTGGAATCTCACACCAGTTGCCTGGTGGTAACCGCTGGAGTTTGAGTGACAGCAAGTCTCCTCAAGTCTCCAGCCCTCCTCTCCTAGTACTCATAGGTCGCAGTAATTCTGCGATTTACAGTTTCACACCGGTTGCCCAGTGGTTATCGCTGAAGGCTGAGTGACAATAAGTCTCCTCTGGTCTTCAGCTAACGTCTCCTCTCTCTTTCGCATATCATGACAGAGCTACGATTCGTTGCAGTCCTTATATCTCTAGCACCTTCCTCAGTATCCGTGCAGTTCCCAGCAGTGCTGTGGTCTGTACGGTCTCTATCCTCCTCCTAATCCCGATCTCCTCCAGTCTCTCCCTCAGCGTTTTGGGGACAGTTCCTAGTGCTCCCACTATGACCGGTACTACCCTGGTTTTCATGTTCCACATTTTCTTTAACTCCCTTGCTAGGTCCTGGTATTTTTCCCGTTTTTCACCCTCCTTCTTTTTTACTCTATGGTCTGCAGGTACAGCAACGTCTACTATTTGGCAGGCCTTCCTTTTTTGTCTACTATTACTAAGTCTGGCCTTCTTGCCTGGATGAGGTGGTCAGTTTGGATGTCAAAGTCCCACAGTAGTTTGTGGTTGTCATTCTCCAAAACTGCCTCTGGCTTGTGCTGGTACCACTTTTCCCCATGGTTGTATTATTAGTGGTTACCGCTGGAGGTTGAGTAACATCAAGTGTCCTCAAGTCTCCAGTTCTTCTCTCCTAGTTCTCATAGAACACACTAATACTGCAGTTTACAGCTTCACACCAATTGCCTGGTTGTTTTTGCTGAAGGCTGAGTGACAACAAGTCTGCCCAGGTCTCCAGCCGATATCACTTCTCTCCCTCGTCTGTCATGCCAGTTCTGTGGTTCACATCTCTGCTTCCATTTTCCTTCCTCTTTTAGGCCGCTGCTAACATTTAGAGTTGCAGTCCTTATATTTCTAGCACTTTCCTCAGTGTCCGTATGGTTCCTAGCAGTGCTGTGGTCTGTACAGTCTCAATTCTTCCTTTTATCCCGAGCTCCCCCAGTCTCACTATCAGCGTCTTTGGGACAAGTCTCCTTAGGTCTCCAGTCCTCCCCTCCACACTCTCACAGTCCACTGCAGTGCTGTGGTTTACAGTTTCAAACCAGTGGTTATCGTTGAAGGCTTCTTTTCTCTCCAAGTACAGTCTATCCGTATCATCTCTGGGGTATAAGGCCTTGTGCATTATCATAAGCTTCTTTGTTGGCCGGTGCATTGACTGGAATTCTTCCTTTGCCCATCAAAGGAATGGTCCTGTGTATTTTATAACCGATACAGTCCATGAACTCATTCTTTTTATAAGGTTCCTGTTGTGTAGTTTAATTTCTGATATTTTTCATATCTTCCCAAGGTATTCTCTTTTTATTTCCTCCTTCATCTCTTCCCTTTTATCTCGTCACATTTGAGAACTCTCAGGTATTTGTATCAGTCTCGTGTGGTCAATGCTCTAATCTTCTTGCCGTCCAGGGGTTCGATTCCTTCTACTGCTGCAAGCCTTCCTTTGTGCACTACTATTAGTGCACGTCTTTCTATTCCGAACTCCATCCTAATGTCATCACTTTATTCCTTCACCAACAGCGTCTTGAGCTCTCCCCTGTTCTTTGCAAATAGTTTTGCGTTGCCCATGTACATTACATGGTTGACTTTCCCTTTTGCTTTGGAGAGTTGGTATCTTTTGTTGTTTTTCAGGATCATGGTTATAAACAAATAGTGATGGGAACAGAGAGTCCCTCAGAGAGATCTCCTTTTTTATACGTACCTCTGCTAAATATTCTCCTGTGGCTGTCACGTCTTTTTAGTCATTATCATTAGCAATCTCACACCAATTGCCTGGTGGTTACCGCTGGAGGTTGAGTGACAGCAAGTCTCCTCAAGTCTCCAGCCCTCCTCTCCACATTCTCATAGACTACAGCAATACTGCGGTTTACAGTTTCACATCAGTTGCCCGGTGGTCATTGCTGAAGGTCGAGTGACAATAAGTCTCCTCAGGTCTTCAGCCTACATCTCTTCTCTCCCTTGCCTATCAGCCAGTGCTGTGGTTCACATCACCGCTTCCATTTTCCTTCCTCTGTTTGGCCACTGCTAAGATTTAGTGTCACAGTCTTTATATTTCTAGAACTTTCCTTTTTATTATTATCATCATCATCATCATCATTATTATTATTATTATTATTATAGGGGCTACACTCATATACGTACAAAGACTTCGGATCATCCAGATCACATCATCAGATCAAATCCACTTCCACAGTCCATTACAAATGGGACTCTGAGCAGTTTTTTTGAAGACTACAGAAAGTGGGCTAACGAATTTATATTTTCTCATATCAGCAGTTAGTTAAACTGATTCACATGGCTAGAGAAGTTGAGGATCGGAATCACCAGGATCTTCTATCTCTGAATAAATTTTTAAAAAATTAAGTTCCTAATAATATTAGTCATTAGTAGTCAACTGGTAAAGAAAGTTTAATGGGCGTGCTCCCATCCTGAATAGAAATCATAAGATATCAACCGAGGATCACCCAAAAATCTCAGCAGTCTTTCCAGAACCTCCAATAGTCTTGTACTGCTGAAACTGAAACTTTCGATCATTCTTAGTCTCTTGAAAATCTAGATTATTAAAGAGTTATACGGACCAACCATCAACCATTTTAAAAAGGACATAAGGACCAACCATCAAAAAGGAGAATTTTTATTAGAAAATGCGATTGCCCGTGCAAATTATGTAACCATATGGGACAAACAGAGACATTGAAAAATGTTAGATCTGACAATACATGCAAATTTTCGAGAGATTTTTGTCAACGTAAAAATATTATTTGTGCTGCGGAATGTGCAAAACATGAACTGTTATACTTGGGATTTACATGTGCCAATTTGAGCTGGCGTTTCAACGAGCATTGCAGCGTTGTGAAAAATGAATCGGCTGCAACAGAGCTGAGCAAGCACTTTAGTAAAAACAACCCGTAGTTTCGATAATAACCTCTAGCTACATGTCCTAGAGAAAGTGGAGAGAAGCCTTGACGCTCTAGCTTACCACGAGAGTAAGTGGATGTTGAGGCTAATCACTCACGTAGCAGATGGCTTAGATAATATTTTCGGTGAGCTGCTTCGTATACACCATAAAATCTTTGGTAATTGTTTACCGAAAATGAAATTTAAAAAAACACGTTTTTTGTAACATTAATGTGTGACGTTCGAATTTTATTTGGTTTCTCTTGGCAAAGGGCAACATTTACGTTGTCAAATTCGTTTTACATTTGAATTCGGCTGGAAAAGCTACACAACGTATCGAAAATTTTCAGTTTTGTTTTATTATATTCATTGTATCACATTTCTATAAGTTCAAAACAGTCCTGTTTTTTTCCTTTGAAATTTTGATAAGCAAAATGCTATCGGTGATTTGTCATAAATAATTTTATTTTGACTGATCAAAATAAGGATATTTTTTTTACAGGCCATCGACTTTCAAGACCATATAATTATTCATTCCCAAATTGTATCAATAGAGTGGAACGGAGAAGAAATACCTTTTGGATACAAAGAAAAAGTTCCTTCAAGTTGTTTAGTCATACTTGGACCGCAGCCGAAAGTAGCAGTAATAGGATTACCATCATCATCATCATTATTATTACTACTACTACTACTACTACTACTACTACTAGTAGTAGTATTTGCATTTTCACACCAGTTGCCTGGTGGTTAGCTCTCTTTTTCACACTCTCAAAGTCCACAGCAGGGCTGTGGATTACGGTTTAATACCAGTTTTCTTATGGTTATTGCTTTAGTTCGAGTGACAAAGTCCCCTCAGATCTTCATCCCTTCTCACATATCGTCCTCGCCTGCCACAGCACGCTGTGATTTGTGCCACCTTCACCATGCCCTCTTCTTTGCTCTTATGCCATTGCTACCAGCTAGGGATCATAGGTTTCATATTTACAGTACTCTCCTCAGTACTCGTGCGATCCCCAGTAGTGCCATCTTCCTCTTATCCCATTTTTCAGCATCTTTGGTACGGTTCCGCCTTCACCTACTAATACCGGTACCACCCTGACTTCCATGTTTTACACTTTATTCAGTTCCCTTACCAGGTCCTGGGCTGCCATGATGAGCGATTCTGTTTGTCTATCCAGGTTTTTTTTTTGTAGCCATAACCATGATCTCTCATCTGCGACAATCACTATCCGTCTTTTGAATTCTTCGTATAGTTTTTTCTGTTCACATTTTTCTTTCATTGTTTGCTGTGCTGCTCTTTTGTTTGTTACTTTTTTGTTGTTGTTCATTACACTGCTTCGAGTATTGCTTATAATGTAATCACTATTTACTTGCACATACTTTTCTAATCTTGTTTTAGTTTTTTGGACACAGTCTTCTATGCTGATACCACTTTCTTTTCTATTTATGTACAGTCTATACGTATCATCTCTGGGACTCAAAACTTTGTGCATTGTCATAAGCATTCTTGTTCGCCGGTTCATTGATCCAAGTTCTTCATTTGTCCATCTAAGGAATGGTCCTGTGTGTCTTATTAAAGATACTGCCTGTGTGTTCATTCCTTTTTATCAGATTCCTGCTATTCAGTTTGGCCTCTGATATTTTCCATATCTTCCTAAGGTATTCTCTTCTTATTTTCTCTTTCATTTCTCTCCATTTCATCGTGTCACATTTGAGAACTCCCAGACCTTTATATCAGTCCTGTGTGGTTACTGCTCTGATCTTTTTGTTGTCCAGTAATTTGATTCCTTCTGCTGCTGCTGCGAGCTTTCCTTTGTGCATAACCATTAGTGCACGTCTTTCTATTCCGAACTCCATCCCAATGTCATTGTTGTATTCTTTCACTTTGTTGCTCAAGGTCTCCAGCTCTCCCCTGTTCTTTGCAAATATCATCATTATTATCATTATTCCTGATCAACACTGTTTACTTACTGGCGAAGGAAAATCGACTTGAGTGAAAACTGTGATTAAAAAAAGCAACCAATGAATCAAGATCAAGTAAGAATGAGTCATGAAGTCTTAAAGATTAATTGTTCATTACTTTCGGAAGTACTTGGTTGATTAGTTCAATTATTTTAGTGTTACACGGCTGTAAGTAATAAAACTGTTTCATGGTGAATATATTCTTCCTGCTCTTGTAGCATCAACCAGTCTGTCTATGCTCAATTAAGAAAGTTCATCATTTCGAATAAGATTTGTTCATACAGCGATATGAGTCAGGAATTCCAAAGTGCTTTATTATCAAAACACTTATTACAACAATAGAGGACCCAAAAAGTGCATAACTCTGTCAACGCCATACGATAGCTTAAAACTTGATGAAAATCAAAGGATATATGATGGTGATGCGGAGGAGTTAACTTTGATAGTTTCGATTTTCAATACCTTCAGGCTATTGTCTTGCTATACGAAAAATATCTTCCTATTGAAAATATTCCTGGATCCATCCGAAAATGCAACTAATCCTTCCTTAACCCGTGGCTTGCCTTTCCAAGAAATACCATTGAAATTCATTGTGAACTTTAGAGATATTATGTGGACAAACATAAATGAAGGCATATAAATGTACGGAAAAAAATGAAAAAAAAATATGCCAGTTCGGAGAAAATTTAACAAATTGTTCTCAATTCCATGACCTGCTCTCTCAGAAAATTCCACTGAAATTCATTGAGAACTTTTGGAGATATGGTGCAGACCTACAGACATGACCAAATACATATACCTTTTCCAATATCATTGATAGGTGTAAATCAGCGATGTATTATCTATTTATTTGTTTGTTTTCTGTTACGCTTCATTTTAAATTAGTGTTACCTCCCTTGCCTAGCACTATTGTTCGTCAAAACGATAGGGTCAGTTGTTAAAAATCATATCTTTTAATCATGGTACCAGATTCAACGTATCTACTTATCTGTTTATTAATCTATTCGTTCACTGTCACTCTTTAGGAAATGAGATCAGGAAAAATCCATTCCCTGGATCAATACACGTGTCAGCTGATGTGTTAAATTTCTGTTTTATGATCCAGCATCTGGATATGATATGTATCATAGTTACAGATAGTTACAGATTAATAAACAATAAACTCATTTAATCAATTGTATATACAAGTGATTCATCTTCCACGTTATATTGTATAAGCGAAATTATACGTGAGGTCAACTTACAAATTGTATTCACGACACTTTCTAGATGACATTAATTGATGAAACTCATTATTTTTACGACACGGGTATATTGGTTACGTAATAATGTGTCGTCTCAGTCATTACACAATAATTTGCAATCACTATCATTACACTAGTCTAAAATGGGTTCTGTGTACAGGAAAAACTAAGAATTTTGACTAATTAGAATTGATTCAACACTTGATTTTCACTCTTAACGCCTGGCTCTCTTCCAAGCAAGAACTCTGGAAATCAATCAATTGCAATTTGAGAATATCGATTAGACGAGACAGATAAGGAAACGTGATTCGAATGTTTGAAAAGCTATTGAACAAATGCCAAATTTATTTATCAGCATCCTTTTAGATGAGTGCAACCCTTCTATATCATCATAAAGAAAGTCATGTCCCTCTAGTATCAATGTTCATTTAATTGATTTCATTGGTTAGAGACAGAAAGTAGATATACGAATCTACATGTCTAATTATGATAAATATATATTGATACTTTGAGAGTTATCCCTGTTTGTGTTTTGTATTCAGTGACACTAGCAAACTTACCACTGAATCACAATAAACACTGAAAGACCTCATATAGAAGAAAATTATAAACAAGTACGCAGTGTCCAAAATAGTGACATGTGCACTCATTTAAACCATTCTTTGGCTTACCGCTTTGCATTACGTAACTATTAAAGACTATATCATTTTCTCTTCAGAAATAATTTGAAATGGCATTTCGATTTAAATTGGCTGTCAAGAAACAACATTTGTGTTTCTAAGATGCTAGCAATGTTACATCATAATTTATTTGTTTGGTCTTTTTAGTTCTAGGGTCAGTCTCTTTCTCTCTCTCTCTCTCTCTCTCTCTCTCTCTCTCTCTCTCTCTCTCTCTCTCTCTCTCTCTCTCTCTCTCTCTCTCAGAAGAGATGAGACGTTCAATTTTTATAATCCACTTTAGTTCCTAAATCTTTTTTGTCCTACTTTCAGCATCTTGAATTTACGAAATGGTCCTCTATATCAGTAATTCATTACAATGCCACCTTAATTAGATTTTTTTTAAAAACAAGCAAATCGATGCAGGATATTAGGCTTCTAATCTCCAAAGGCTCTATAATTGAAATTTGAAAAACAAAAAACAAATGCAATCTATTATTTCTTTCTGATCTTGAAAACAACCAAAAGAATGGTCGAAAACGCTACATCACAAACAATAAACTAATTAGGTAGTCCAGCCATGCGTTTCCTTATAGGTAAACGTAAGAAAATTCAACTAAAAAACCAACTACCGTTTTTCAATCCAAGTTATACATTCATACACACATAGAAACACATGTTCACATCTTTTTGTGCGAGCATGTGTGTATGCATGAGTGTATTACATTCATACATTTACCTAAAGCAGGCCACAATTAGGGTCTACTCATAAAAATCGAACTCAGAACACTACTTGATAGCCTGCCAAATAAAAAAGAATCGTCCAGCAAGAAAACTATCTTCAAATGAAAATTCATAGTCACGATTTTCCATGTAGAAAATGTGTATTTGACATTTCCGAATTTAACGATAACGGAAGCAAACTTGCAATCGATTTGCCTTCAGATTTACGCCAAGACCCTTGATCAACTTCTTTCACACCGTGGTGTAAAATGCTGGGAGGTGCAAAGTTGGCAACTAGGGTAACATATCGGGGAACGATGTCGGCAAATCAATTCCGCCTGGAATAGTTTAGGTGTGGCTACGCCTCTCCTAAAAGGTCAGATTTAATTTCAGTGATGTTTCTGCCGATTGAAAGAGACGTGAAAAGAAATAAATAAAAATTTAGTCTGATGCCAGAAGAAAAAAAAAGGAGGAAGAAAAAAATGCTCAACTTTCTTCTTCCGAAAAAATGTTCACAGATTTTTTCTTTATTGTAATCTGTCTGTTCCTTGGGCTCTTTTTTTTTACATTTTGAGACTTGCTATCACTTGATATCCAATGATGTCGCTTGTGGTAGGTTCTTGATGTGGTTATCTCAATTGATTCGATCGTTTAGGAGATTTGTTATCGATTTGGTGGGACCTCCAATCTGTGGCACACCCAGGAGTTCAAATATTCAGATCGGAGATTTTATCTGGTCAGGCTTACCAGAAAAATTGGATACCATTGAACTCTAGACTGGTGCTACTTTATGGCATCAAAAAAATTATGCTTCAACTCTGCACCAAAGAATACGTATGTAACCCAGTTAAGCATATTCTACATGACATCTACCAAGAGCATAACAGCTTGACTACAATGTGAAGCGATTCTATATCCAGACAACATTTCTGTGCGGAATAAACTTAAAGAGCCGCAATCAATTTGTCAGGTGAAATCGGGTAAGGAAGAGGGAAACCAATCACGAAACGTACTGCCTTATTCTGGTCATGGACGATGGACCCCCTTACACAAGTCAAAGGTCACAGATCTCATGATGTCAGAAAGAACTGTGGCGAGATAACTGGTTTCGTTTTTTGATTCGAAGAGTCCGTGTTTACGATAACAAATATATTGTTAAATTTTCTTTCTTCTAATGCACTGGCAATTTTGCACTTCAAGGGCATGATACAAATTATAGTTGATTATAACTTTTCAAATGAAAAAGTGGAATTGGAAAATATAATATTTTGCAGGAATTACTGAAGAAAACCTCTGTAATAGTTAATTGTTTATTGTAATCAGTTAATTGCAATTCTGTTTTTTTATCTCCAAGTTCCCATTTGTGCAGCGACTTTCTAAATTCTCTAAGCGAAATTTTATATATTGGGATTAGGTTCCGGTCTCCTCTCTTTCTTTTCTACTTCTGCACAGTCTTTCCTCCTTACTTTCGCCAAAGTTCTCCCACCCCTTTCTTCCTTCCCTTCTCCTCCGCTATTAGCGATTGTTAGTCCACAGAGAAAGTGATTAACATTCTGAGGTCAACATCAATTTGACCTCCAATCTAATCTGATGCCTCAGATGTTTTACTAATGGGTTTTCTACGGAGCTAAACCTTTTATCTTCCACGAAAAACTGTTCTTCTCCATTGAACCTTACTTCGTCACATTTCAAGGAAGCGACATCTGCGTGTATCAGATTTCGCTATCAAAAACACATTATTCGCAAGATAAAAACCTTCGTTGTTAGTGGGATCAAGTGCCAGTGAGACACTGTCAGTACTGTAATATTCCCCCTTTCATATTGTTCCAACATTTTAAAAAAGGGAAGAGAGAGAAAGAAAACGAACAGGGGAAAGAAACATACAGAGAGAGAGATAGAGAGAGGGTAGAGAAAGAAAAGGATAGAAATGAAAAGAAGAAAGAAAGGAGAAGAAAGGGAAAGAAAGAAAATGAATAGAGTGAGAGAAAGCGGAAAAGAGTCGAAAAGAGGGCAAGAAAGAAGAGAGAGAAGGGGTAGAGAATAGAGAAAGAAAGAGAAAAGGAACTGAAAAAAGAGAATATACATATGTGATGCATAAAAATTGTACTTGATTATACCTTATTAGATTGGTCTTTATTATCGTCATCATCATCAATCTTCTATCGTCTGTCGTTGGACATTGAACTTCCCAAAGACCCGTTACGACCCTCTATTTCGGGTGACAGTATTTTCTCAATTCGTCTAGTTCAGTTGGCTTCGGTTGTGCATGTGATCTCTGGGGATCTATGTCGTGAGTGGTGGTTTCCATCAGTTGTCTGCCATTCTTGCAACATGGCCTGCCTTTTGAGTTTTTTAATGGGTTCTATGATGTCTCTGACTCCTGTCTTCTCCCGGATGTATTGTGCTGTCTTGTGGTCCCTCCATGTAAGGTCAAGCATAATCCTTCAATGTGCACGTTGCATGGTTTTCAGTTTGCAGATCCATCTCTTGGTTAGGTCCCATGTTTCAGCTCCACAAGATTCTATCATGAGGATGCATTGGTTGTATACCCTTCTTTTTAGGATTATTGGGATCGTCTTGTTTTTGGAGCTTGAGCTTTCTTTGCCAAACGCTTGCCATCCTAGGGTGATCCTTCGCTTGATTTCTTCTTCTTTTGAGGGTCCCATGGAGATCCGTTGTCCTAGGTAGATGTAGAGGTCTACTTAGTTCTGTGTAAATGCAAGTTTTTAATCGAATCGTCGTAACATGATTATCTTTCCTAGCTGGAATAAAGGAATAATGACTTTTTACTTATCGCTATTGTAGGTAATATATTGTAGGGAGGTATTATATCGGCCTGAAATC
The DNA here is from genome assembly GCA_963457665.1 of Thysanoteuthis rhombus. Taxonomy (NCBI): domain Eukaryota; kingdom Metazoa; phylum Mollusca; class Cephalopoda; order Oegopsida; family Thysanoteuthidae; genus Thysanoteuthis; species Thysanoteuthis major. The sequence continues at coordinate 28,278,585 of OY735209.1, read as the reverse complement.
GAGATGATTTTTTTTCTTTGCGTAGTTTATTCCGACAAAGAAGCGCCCCAGGTGCAATGCGTAACAATAATCTTGATATTTTTGTCTGGAGTTTTGTATAATCGATCGGTGAAGTTCTAGAAATGAGTCGGAAAAAAACAAACATAAGAAAGTAAATAATGAGAAAACGACCGGATACAAAATGTCTCTTGCCTTAATGTTTGTTGACTTCAAGACGGCTTTTGACTCGAAGGAAATTCTCGAAGTCCTCAATATCATCATACCTCGAGGAGTTGACTCACAATGTGAATCCCGAGAGATCATGTGCGAATTATACGTCTGTTTACATTGAATCGACGAAAAGAAGGCAATTACATTAGTAAATCTTTCATTTTTAGCTTTATTTTCGATGAAAATGAACGTGTATGTACAGGGTCTGTCCAAAAACGTCAAACGTCAAAAACCCTTTCATTGCTTCACCTGTAGCTTTTTTCTTTATTATGTTTATATATGATCATTCAAAGAATCAAAGTAGACAGAGGCTTGATTCACCTTCCATGGGTCCAAAATGAAGTGAAACCTTTTCTCCTTTTTAAGGGTCAAAGCGGAGGGAGACACCGACCTCTCATGGTGTCAAAAGTGTAGGGGGACGTCCACTTTTAGAGGGGGTTAAACTTAAAGGAGATGTATTTTAACCTTTACGGCGTCAGACGTTAAAGGAAACTTTTCCCCTTGGGAGTCTAACGTCATGGGAAAACTTTTCCTTTAAGTCTGAAATACTGGGTCCTCTCTTCTATTCCTTGAATATTTTACCAACCATCGACAGCTACTTGAGCTAGTTGCAGCCGAGCGGTAGTCAAGATAGCTGTCATCTAATATATTGGTCACCAGACTGTCTCATATATTGAAGACTATGAAAAATAGAAATATACACTTTTCATCATTCGATAATACGTGTTTTGACGATTCATTTAGATTTAAAAACCGACTCGACCCGGTTCCAGTTTTTTCATGGTATGTCACTGAGCTTCTAAAGTGGTTTTCAATCAACTTAAACTTTGGAAAAATCATCTTGCCGCTGCTGCAGTCGTAACGGACAGAGTTGTAAACAAAATATATGCTGTACAAATTTCTGGGAACCTGGTAAACAAAGTCTAATTTTCACAAATAATTGATTTGAGAAGCTGTCTGATACTTTCTGCTTTTTTTGTGTCATATCCTCCATTACCGTTCGAAAAATAATCGTTTTTTTTTTTGTGAGTGTGTGGACGAGTCCTTCAAATCGTCGTTTTATCCATCAGTTAAAAGATTTCATATTTTTACTGTTCATCGTCCTCAAAACTGTCAAAAATAAAATACCTAGTACTCTATAAAAAGCTTCCATTTTGAAGCGCTTTTCATCGTTTTCAATTCTTTTGTCTTGACTAAATTCATCGAAATGTTTTTTTTATACCCGACGAATTTTTTTCTCTTTAAAGTTAGTTTCTTCCACAACAATTGAGCCAGTTTCTATAGCTGAAGTCTTGATATCCTCAAAAGATCCTTGTGGTTTTTTATGTGCTCGTTTGCTTTTCTCGGGTAGGTCTCAGCATCTCACATGTTGATAGTCATAGTCGGTTGGTATTTACAGAGACAGGTTATGAAAGGAAAGGTCTGGGAAAGCCTAGCATGGATTATTATTGAACAAAAGTTTTTTTATTATAGATTTTGGATACTCAGATGAATTGCACGCCCAGGACTCTGCAGATCCCATACAACGCCTCTGATATACATATACGTAAATGCATCAATAGATCCGTAGCCTAAAAATGAGAAAAGGCATTTATTTCATACAACAAATATTCTTTTGACAACAAAATCTCCATCAATACGTTCGATTCTGTGGTATTTGCTTTATTTGTGAATCTTTTGTGTGGGTTATCTTTTACTCGACTCGAAATTCCTTTAATCTGCAGGGCAAAAATTATTCTTTCATTCCATATTAGCTTTGGCTTCTGTGATTTTGTGATTAAAACACCTTACACGTAATCCTCGTCACATAATTCTGCGATTTGAGACCTTATGAAAATTTAATGTGAAAACTCAATTTGCACAAAACTTTCAGATTCAATTATAGTTATCTAGTGTATCCTTCTTGAGGCTGAGACATAATCCACCCACACTCGATTCAATAGAAAGAGACACTGATGATGTCGGTATTCCATTAATTATGAAGATGGAATGGAAACTCTCGGATTATTCTTCGCTAGGGGAACCATCTATAATATTACTCTGCTCATTCCTGGCTGCGTTCGAATGTTACGCCTGGGGTTACGACTTAACAGAAAGTTTAGGCACTTTGATAAGGGAATAGAGAGAGAAGGGAGTGAAAAGAGTGTTTGGTATTTCAGTAAGAGGGTAGGAAGAGAGTGGGTAGAAAAATATCAGATAGTTTGATAGGAGAGTAGGGAAGGAGAGGAAAGGAAAGATATTTAGGTAGTTTACTCAAGAGGTAGCAAGATTTTTCTCATATGAAACTTATCCATTTTTGTATATTATATTGATAGATCTATGGACAAAGAAGATTGGAAGAGATTAAGGGGAGAGAAAGAAGATAAAGGATAAAACTGAGCCACTTTTTCTTTTACTTTTCTTTATCCCTGAATAATAAGTAATTTTTTTCGGATAGTTTGTGTCTAAACAGTATCGAAACCGTCTGTCATTCTCTTCAAACTTTGCTTTCTTGACCATAACAATATTGTGTAATTTATATATTTTGTCTCTGACAGCTTAAGCTAGAATACCAAAGACTGCAAACTCTTTATATAGAGCTTTAATATATTGCCTTAGAAGACCGAATTTTATGTGTAGTGGGTCAGCCAATATCGCCTACGTGATGTTCTTCGTACCCAAATAGAATTTGGGCAGCTGTGGCTAGTCCTGCCTTTTGGTAGTGTGCCAAGGTGTCCTTGCTGTCTCAAAAAAACTAAGATAGAAGGAAAACTTGGTGATTGCACTGTGGACACCTGTCAGAATATTCCACTCGTGTGGCGTCTCTGGGGACTTCCCCACCGTACTCATTATATTTCAATGCGTCTGGTAATATTTTGACAATGTTGTATTGCGGATGAATTGAGATGCCCTGAATGTGTGTTGACCCTCCCTATAGGCATGCTGAAATATGATTTGTAGGCCTTGTATATTTCATCAGATACTACCATGGAATACTGTCTGTGTCAAAGGTCAAATCCGGTATCCTTGTTGGACAACGGTTAAAGAAGATCCTGGAGTGCAAGGAGTTGTGCGATAAGCTCGCTAGAAAGGAGAAAGCAACTAGGTACGGCTTTGTCACAATGGTTTGGGGCTTTTCAGGGCATCCACAAGAACGATAACTATTTGAAGGTGATTGAGACTATAGTGAAGAACTATGATATAACGGTCTGCTGTAGTCTCTCAAAGTCCATATCTTTGAGACGTATCTTGATAAATTCATAGGGAACGTGGTAGCGTATTTGGTGGAGCAAGATGAGAGCTTCCACCATGATATACTGGACTTTGAATGCTGCAACTAAGGTACACTATCGGCGATCGTAGTTTTGTGTCTTGTTCATGAAAGTAAATTACAGCGCCATTGTAAGTCTCTCTGTAACTACTGACTTCTAAATCTTTCATGACGACATTAACGTTTGATATTAATGTAAAACTAACAACAATTGAAGAAACCCTAGTCTGTGTTTGTGTATGTGTGTGTACATGTGTGCGTATGTGCACTGGGATTACTCGAAAACTGGCCATTGTACGATGTTGACACTGCGATTGCACACTTTGCAATTCATTTTGAGACTGAAGGTGCGAACAGGGATTCTGGGAATTTCGTAAATAGAATAGAAGATCTTTCTTGAACGACTGGAGGAGGAAAGAATGTAGAAGCAGAATATGGTAACACTCAAAAAGATGGTGAAGTATGAATATGGTGGCTGTAATGACAAAATGAACAAATAAATGAAAATAACTCTCGTCTGATGTTTATTTCTAGAGTAGCAAAATTTACAACCCACTGGGGTAGGGGGAGAAAATGTAAATGAAAATTAAAAGTTCGTTATGACTTTTGAATCTTGTCTTACCATTATCGATGTTATCTACATAGTATATCGGCAGATCTATCCTTTAACTCTCGTCTGATGTTTATTTCAAGAGAAGCAAAACCCAGGGCCGTGCAAAGGATGGACCAGTGGGGCTATTGTGCCTATACTTGTGTCTATACTTTTTATTAATGGGTGTCATTTTTGCATTTTTTCCGAATGACTCTTTTTGCATATTGTTGATTATAATTATAAACAACATTTCACCGTGTCCAAGATGATAAAAACTAAGATTTTACATAATTTCAACTAAGTTTTGAAGTATGAAACTTACGGGGTATTCAGAAAAAATTGTTGATGAGTTTTCTTGTGAAGTTAAAACTAGCTTCCAAATTACTCTCATGTCGGACAAAATGAAATGAGAAAGATTTAAAATCAAATTTATTTTTGTCGAAATCTGTTCGAGCGTCGCTGCTCGATATGACATCTGCGCGTTCCATATAAATTCAAGAACGCAGACTAAGTCTACGCTTAACGTAGAATTAAAACATCCAGGCTTCGAAGCTGATTTTTTTTATGTGCACATTCTAACATTCTAATAGTCTTCTTTACTTTCAGTATACTTTTTTACACTAGCTTTTAATATTGCCTTCTGTTTCCGTTCTGCTGCTGACATGCATGTAATAAATACGCATATTTTCATCTCTGTCTTGCTTATATTTATTTTCATGTATTCTGTTATATTAGACTAAAACATTATCAAATAGTATTTAAATATATGCCTGCTTACCATTTAAAAGACACTACGAACAATAAATTGTTTCTATCATCAGATGATCATTCAATACCTCTGCTAACAAATAACTATTCACCAAAATGGTGGTCTTAGCCAATGGAACTTCTACTACGAATATTTCCTCGAGAAATTCATCTTCTAAACAAACCGTTCGGAACAGCTCGAATTCTTGACAAATTGCTGTCCCGACATTCAAAGAAACATCCATATCATCATGATATACGTGTAAGCACAGTACACCATATGTTCTTGATGAAGATGTGTATACCTAAACGATGCATCAATCATATGCATTTAGCACTGATTGAAAAAATACTTAATGAGCAGTTTGAACAGGTGAGGGGGCTACTTTTCCCATCGCGCCAAGGCCTACTGCCAGTTCAGCACAATCCTGTCAAAACCTCATTTGAAGAGAGAAAAAACTTTTCTCACTAGTGCCAACTGAAACAGTCCGAATTTCGGCCACATGTGTACTTTGGCGAAATCCCACTGACGTCTTAGCCAACCTTAAACCTTGCCAAACCGTGCAGCACAATCAAGCTTTTCGTGTATTCTCAATGAACTTGGGGGAATGCTTTAAAGTAAAAAGTTTTGAAAAAAATGATTTCAATGGTTATAAAGGAGCTGTTCTGTTTACAGTGTAACTATGATACTAAACTGAAGTCTTACTCTCCATTCAATAAACATATATACGTATTACTACAAGGTAGAAACTGCCCGACATGGTGGGTTTCAGCTACTTATTAGGTAAGTAAATCTTTCACTTTGACAAACAAATGCTTACTTCATGCTGTAATGTGCGGTTGATGGTAACAAAATCTATGTTTATGAGGAATGTCAATAAACTGTATGTTCACTTCATTTCAAGTATCTTTTGTCTTTGGATAGAACGCGTAAAAAAGAAGTTTGGGACTGATCAGTATCTTATAAGTGGGGCTACTTGGTACGCTATAATTGTAGGCAATTGAGGTAAAGGAATAACAAAAGCCTGCAAAAAAACAAAAAATCTTGAAGAATAATCAGAGAAAGAAAAGAGGAAAAAGAGATTAGTGACAAGAGACATGGGGAAGTGATAAATCCAGATAATCATTATATTTCTAAAATCTCTCTTTTTATTTAAGATACATTTTCTATTACAATTAATATTTATGTCTTGTAATAGAATATAAATCACATCTGCATCTACTTGCAAGAGAACTAACTTGTCCAATTAACAATATCCATTGTTGGGATGGGTTGGTATGCATTTTTTCGAATGTTCAAATGGTGATATATTACATTTTTAAACTAATCTTAGACTAACGTTTTAGACTTAACCGACTCACTCAAATCCATAATGACCTTTAATCATATTAGTGTTTCAACAAATTATTTCCCTAGGAAGATACAGTCGCCTAAGTGAAAAATCTACCACATCGCCCCGTTTTCCCTTATTGCATTGATGCATATTGATAATTTTAATCAAACAATAATAAAAGACTTGATTCAATTTACAAAAGGATTCATTTTTATCAATTCATTAATTATCTCATTATACACAAACTATTGTCGGATTTTTATTCCTTAGTTTTCTGTCGCACCTGAAGCAATCCTATTGAATAAAAACCGTTGTCATTTTTCCCGTTTAATGAGTTCCTGTCACGCAAAAGCAAACAGGTATATGAAATAATGAGTGAATCCTACCCTGATTGGCAAGACCAACCTTGAGGCAAGCAGGCAAATGACGTCCATTACGCCAGTGCTTCGCTACTTTACCAGTTGGGTAGAATCATCTCGTTCAATTTTTCCTTCAATTTTCGTCTGTGGTCACGCTAAACCAAACAGACTTCCGCCTCATCCGTCATTATTACTCTTACCGCGACCATTGTGCACGCTTGCTGTCACTACCACTCTCCTACAGCCATTACTTGCCTTCCATGATTTTACTCCCACTCCGTCGTTGAACACTTCTTCAATACAATTGCGACTTATCATTTTTTTTTTTTTTCATTATTGTTCGAAACAGTTGCAGTCAAATCGCGTGGGACACATCATTACTCACGCGGTCAACGACGTTGAGGAACGTCGAACCTGGTCAGTTTGTCTGGGAATACCCGGTGCAGTGAGCAGCTGGGAACGAGATATAGATACCCCCGTGGTGATCTTTTTTACCCTCTCGAGCTGAAGACTGATCTATAATATATACTCAGTAGAGCTAACCTAAGGACTGTTCCCCGGCAAATCCTCTGACTGGCTTAGCTGCAACCAAAAAGAATGATTTAATGAATTTGTTTTTCAATAATTGTTAAATTAATTTTGGGATATCAATTTCATAAAATAGAATCAAAGATAAAACAGGTCACTGAATAGCGACCGTCAAATGACCAGCATCTTTTGCTAACATGCCATGTTGGGGATGATCAGTTAAACAGTCTGAAAAATGAGGTGATCAATAAATAAATTATTTCTATCAGCTTTCGTTAGACAGGGATTAAAAAAGGCATGAAACTTACATCATAAATTGGGTTATCAACTAAAAACATGTTTTGGGGGATGAGGTGAAAAAAGGGTTTCTAGACATGATAAGGAGTTAATGTTTTAAGTTTCAGCCCTCTACCTCCATTGGTGCAGGTTGTGCGCGTGATACATTCATATACGGCCACCCAGCCAGGCCATCTTGGAAACCGAAGAAACCTATGTTGATAGTTTTAGTGACAGTTTTGGTTGATAGCTCAGCATATTGGTTGATCACTCGATAAAAACTGTCTCGTGACCAACGTCCTTTGGCAGCATGCTGTGTTGTGAATTTTTAAAAAGAATTGAAACAAGGTCATTGATGAATGAGTTACTTCCCTTGCTTTTGGTGCATCAGAAAAAGTTCGAATTTCCACAAAGAAACAAGGGTAAGCGATACCCGACACAAACTGAGGAACTAATTCTATATAGACCCGTGTTGTAAATTGACAGTCAACTTCATGGACTTACATCGGAGGGATTTGAAGAGAAAAACGAAGATATTTATTCGAGACATCATCATTATCACCAGCAGCAGCAGCAGTCTTTCAACGTCCGTCGTTGAACATCGACCTTTCCCCGATGTTTGCCAGGCTACTTGATCGTAGGCGTCGTGGAGCCAATACTTTCAGAATTTGTATGATTCGTCATGCTGTCATATTTCTTGCATCTTCATTTTTCGCCATTTTGCATTTGATATCTGGAGACCACATCGCGGTTGTCTAACATTACTGCAACATACTGCCATTTGTCACAGTTCCTATAATATCTCTGACCACGTTTGTTCTTCTAATTTACTGTGTTGTTTTGCGATCTCTACACGCGATGTTTACCATAATTCTCTCCTGTGAATTTTTTTATTCTTATCAGTTTGAGGGTCATTGTTCTGGCTAGGTTCCATGTTTCAACTCCATAAGTGATAATCGGGAGGTGCATTGGTTGTAAACCTTTCTCTTAAAAACTAATAGTAATTTTTAGTTCTTGAAGGTTGAGCTTGTTCTATCGAAGGCTTTCCATTCAAGAATGATTCTCTGTCTGATTTTTTTCTTTTACAGATTTCATGGAAACCCGTCGTTCTATGTAAATGCAGTGGTCTGCTTTCTTTAGCTTTGCATTTGCAATTTCTATCTTTGTGTCCTAGTCCTCAACGTGTTAGTTGCAGATAGAATTGGTTCTGTTAGAGTTTATGTTAAGATCAACTCTCTTGCTTACTAGCTCGTCTAGCATTATTCAGAGATCATGAAGGTTCCCAGCAATGACGATGATATTGTCAGTGAATCTGCGGTTAGTTATGTATTCACCATCTCTTCTGATTCCTTTACTCGTTCAGTCTAATTTTCGCAAGATTATCTCGAGGCAGACTGTGAAGAATTTGGGTGAGTTGATATCACCTTGTCTCAATCCTTCTATGAGCTGAAAAGACTGAAAGTCCTTATGTACCTTGATAGAGAAAATGTTGTGGAGGTAGATATGATGCAAAACTCTAACATATACGGGGTCTATGACTTGTATGATAGCAATAATGTCCTTGAGGATTTCCACAACAGCAAGTAGCATTTTGTGTGAGTTTTTTTCTTTCTCTTTTAGTTTATTTGTTTAAATGTTTGATGGTCGAGTAGCTTCTTCTGAAGCCAGCCTATTCCTGTGGTTGATTTTCATCAAGCGTTTTGGAGGTTCGGTTGGTGATCACTTTGGTAGAAGTTTATAGATGCACTTGAGTAAGCTTACTAGTCTGCAGTTGTTCAGATCTTTTGGTTTCCTTTTTTACTCAACATCATCAAGATTGCAGTTTTCCAATTGTCTTGGAATTGGACTAACTGAAAACTGCAGATGAAAGATTACGAAGATCAGAGTAAACTAACAGAATTATTTTTTCACAAAGAATTTCGTCCCCAAAAAATCATTACAATAAAAAAAAACTTTATCCATGCATGAATATTCCCCTAATTTTTACGGGTTCTACGCAAGTAGAAAAGATGGATGCATGACTTTCACAGGGGCATTAGTGCGAAATGAACACAAACAGTTTAAATTTGGCTTGCCAATCCCATTGTCAATGACGTTAACCACTCGATCATTTGCTTATACCATAAATAATTATTGATTAATAATTAATTTTGTTTATTGACAAAGGTGAAGGAGTGCAATGTCCAAGATTCAAGACTGATATGCAAAACATCCATGATTAGATCTGGATTCGTGTTGCAAGTTGCCACCATTATTTACTTGAAGATTGATCATCTTAAAAACCAATATTGATCGATATATTGAGTTAAGTAGCGAAGTAATTCCATTCAACAAAGTATCAACTAAATGTTAATTGACTGATTTTTTACGCCAGCAGAAGAGATGGATGCATGCTTTTCACAGGGGCATTAGTGTGAAATGAATGCAAACAGTCTCTGCTGGAGTTTAAACTCAGCTTGCCAATCTCATTGTCGATGGTGTTAACCGCTCGGTCACTCGCACATACCAATTATAAATAAGTATTGATTAATTATTTATATTGTCTATTGACTAAGGTCAGGGAGTGCAACGTCTAAGGTACAAGACTGACACGCATGACGTCTATAATTAAGTCTTGATTCGTATTGCAAGTTGCTATTATTATTTACTTGGAGACTGATCATCTTAAATACCAATATTGAGTTATGTAGTAAAGAAATTTCATTCAACAAAGTATCAAATAAATGTTAATCGACTGGCGTCTAAAAACATTATATGCACTATCCTTAAAGCTATGCCAGCAAATGAGCGACAACAGAGACACCACCAGTGCAGTCATAGTCTTTCAAACAAGATGGGCCTCCGTCACACGATAATCACTTTAAAAATACTAGGCAGGAAACCTAATCATATGAAGCAATAGTAAGAAGAGAACTAATAACTTTCGTAAAGGGTCTAATTATCCTATTAGTCAGACACTAAAGGTAGATTTATTTATTGATCAATGAATTAGCGGTCTGGAATCTACATTCAAAATTCTAGCAAAATGTAGTAAATATAATTAGAAATAAAATCGGGATCAAATGCTACTTATCTGTGGTCAGATTAGGCTTTTGGGTTGAAGGTTGAGTGATTTTCCCGTACGACAGTCACGGTTCGAAGTTTTCAGAATTCAACCATTTGTTATTTTGTCGGGGAGTCTCGCTTCCTTTTCAACCTTACTTGAATGTCTGAGGACTTCTCCTTTCTTTTTTATTACTTGACCTTAAGAGTCTATCTCTAAAATCCTTTCTGTTGGGAAGACGGGGACATTCTTCTTCATGTTCAGAATTTGAATTGGAAAATAATAATGACAGATTTGCGTTTCAACCACAGGTTTTTATACTGAAAATATTTTCCAAAGCTGTCCAGCATTTCCTATAATTTTTCATATGTTACGCTTTCAGTAATAGCATAAAGAATGATTAGGTGGTTAAATGAGAGGGTAGGAAGAAAAAGGCTGAAAAGACAGATAGTTAAATTAGATGGTAGAAAAAAAGAGGGTAGGATAAGAGAGGGCAGGAAAGAGAGGTACGTAGTTTAATGAGAAGGAACGAAGGGAGAGGGAGAAAACAAAGTTATGCTGTTTACAGAGGGTGTAGGAAGATTTTCATACATGTTAACACTCATTGTTCTCTGTCTTACTTTTTTTATATGAAGGAATAAGTCTACTCCCTGGATTTTGAGACAGTCAAGGCACGTCAGTATTAAAAGAATACAAAAAACTGATAGGCCACCACAAGAGACCCAACAATGCCCAGCATCGACCTATGAACGCACTACTTGGCTAAGATACGTGGATGACACTTTAATCTTTTGGTCCCAACAAGAGAACGCAAATGTACCACTCGACTATGTGAACTCTGTAAGAGCTTCGATTCAGTTCTCAATGAAAAAGGAAACAGACAATGCAATAGTCTTTCTGGACGTGCTAATCACTCGCACGCAGCAGAGAGTCAGGACCTTTTTTTTACTGTAAACCGACTTTACCGGTCTGTGCCTGAACTCCTGCCATCCGTATAGTGTGATAAAGGGAATTGCCTATGACCTACAATGCCGATCCAAAAAAGTATGCAGCGACATTCCAAAAAGGGTAAGTGAACAGCCGAAACAACAAGTACCCTGCAAACTTCATATCATACAAAAGCAAAAAGGTCGAAGACAAAGACCAAAAGATCACCACGGTCTGCTTATTCGACATTAAATGGGTACCCGAAAGGATCCCCAAAGTCTGCAATCCTTAAAACATTAGAACAGTTTTCAGAAGCACTTTCTCTGAACGGAAAAACTTCCCATAGTAGTCGATGACTCCTTTTCCATCCATACATCATCTGCCAAGCCCGACTTTGTGGTCTCTCCATAGATGATAGCTTTTCGGGGCTTTTTTACTCTAACTTCTAGCAAACTGACCGAAAACTGCATGTACTGCATCTCATGCTGTTGTGACTGTGTATTTAAAGGGGAGACCGGGTGTCCTTCAAAAGTTAAACTTAAAAAGCACCGAAACGCTATCACCCAAGGAGAAACCACTGAGTCGGGTTTGGCAGATCATGTTTGGAGGGGAAAAGGGAGTCATCGATCCTTACGGAAAGAAAACACAAATTCCTGACAGGGAGCAGTATCAGAAGGTGAGACTCCTAAAGGAGTCAGCATATATGGTTTGTTCAGACAAGCTTTTTAGCAGGGCGTGGAGCTAGGTACTGTATGGGAGCCCCTTAGAACGCTCATTGCGTCGACCATGAAAAACAAATGAGACAATATTCATGTATGTATATATAATACGACCTTACATTTCATAGAATTATTTTTTTCTAAATAAGTTTGGTTGGGCCGATGAAAGTATTCAGGGGTTGCTTTCCTTGAACTGCATTGGCACAAGAAGTCATTGACCTTCATAAGATCATTCTGCATTACCATTTTTCTTTGAACTTTGACACGAGTGACTGCCACTGATTTTGGACCTAAACAAAATGCAAACGGCAGTCAATACAACTGACCGTACCTGACGGAAGTGCTTTCTGTCCCCTCAAAAGCCCCCTTCAAGACATCAACCCAAGATGACCACAGATTTTGACACCAATAACAGCGAACCACTGTGGAAACAAAAATCAACCACATCCGATATTAGACAATGGAATGAAAACATTTCCATGCAGCAGATATGACAGGCGTTATCCAGTCTCGATGATAAAAAAATACACCTGTTCGTCAACTAAAGACTATCATAGGATACAACGACAGAAACGTTACATTCAAAAAATGATCCAAGATGAGGACAAAAGTCTGAAAAAAAACTTCACATGATAATCAATGTTGCATGAAATTCGGATAATATCATGGATAGGCAACGAAGACTGGAAGAGAATGGGGGAGAGGATAAGAATATACAGGCAAAGGTCGAGAGAATCGCAGAGGCATTACATAATCTTACTTTATACATCCGTCGAACTTCCATGGATTCGGCTAATCATCATTATTCCATGGGTTACTCGGACTGATATCGTTATTTTTCTTGTTTTGTTGACTGTAACGGCACGAGTTCCTATAGTGCTATCTACAGCGGGTTCGTACTTATATATTTGCAAGTTTATGATTGGAGATTAGTCTACAGCAACAGCACATGCAGATTTCAGTACAATATCTTAAAGAACTAATATTTTTTAACTTTCAAAATAATGCCGCCCGCAAGTAAAAAGTCCCTGAGGTATGTACCTTTTAGTCTCTCAATATTGGTACACTTTTTGTCGGATACACCCATCATAATGGAAGTCTTAAATCACAGTGGGTGCCGTAATAATAAGAGTGTACTATAACTTATATGACGCCTTGTGACGTCTTGATACTTTTGGCCTTGACCCAGTACAGGGTTTTCTGTCCCCATGACTATGTCGATCATTCTTGGGCTAGATAGCCTGACGGAGTCCATCACTGTCCAGGTTTCCTCAATCCTTCTTCTGATGCTGGTTGCTTGGCAGAAAGGTATTGAGTACCTTTTTTCCTAGGTCTCATGGCTTGTCCATAGATTGAACCCACGACCTACCAAACTGGAGCCGAACACTCAACCTTAGGGCTACGGTGTATGGTTTGTGATGCCCAAGAACGGCTAAAACTAGCTTGATGTCGTCGCAATTGAAAACAATTATTATAATCATCTCATTTCCGCTCATATCTTTAGCAAATTACTTCAGCCTATTGCCATACGAATTTCATATTATTTACGTCTGCGTCCTAACTAAACAGGTCCGAACAATACCCTGAACGATACATAAACTGTTTGAACAATGCCACGTACCAAAATTGCCAAAGTAACGTTTGATCGTTTTTCTCACGAGAACACACTTTGGGAATTAAAGTTGAAAATGTTGCACTAAGTGTGAGTCCTGAATGCGTCTCGCGGGATAAAAATATGTTTGTATTGACAGATGATATCTAAAAACCTAATTGAGCTTGCAATATGACAGCTCACCCTGCTTGGTTTCCCATCGCTAAATAGCCTCTCCACCCACGTTGTGAAGTCGTTTAGTACTTTTGGTCGGAATGTCGTCGAGTTGAGCGTGCGTGGTTGCGAAGAAAAGTACGATTCCTGTTCTGAAATTGATGGAAAACATTTGTTTGAAAGCATTTAAATCATCATCATCAGAAGAAGAAGAAGAAGAAGAAGAAGAAGAAGAAAGAAAGAAAGAAAGAAAGAAAAAGAATGAAAATGCAGAGAATGAGAGAAAGCGGAATTGAGTCGACAGAAGAGGGCAAGAAAGAAGAAAAAGAAAGGATAGAGAATAGAGATAGAAAAGGAAAGGAACAGAAAAAAAAGAGAATATGCATATGTGACGCATAAAAAATTGTACTTGATTATACCTTATTGGATTGTTTTTCATTATCGTCATCATCATCAGTCTTTCAACGTCCGTCGTTAGACATAGACCTTCCCCAGGATTCGCCACAGTTCTCTATCGTGGGCGTCGCGGAGCCAGTACTTTCTGAATTTGTCAAGCTCTTCTCTCCACCTAATATTCTGCCAGCCTCAGTTCCGCATGATCTTCAGAAGACTAGACTGAGAGAGTGAAGGAGTTAGAATAGACGGCGAGTATTTGAGCAACCTCAGATTTGCAGACGACATAGCCCTTTTCGCAGAGAACCTACACGACCTCCAACTAATGATATATGAACTGAATGAAGAGAGCAAGAAAGTTGGCTTACACATGAACTTCAGAAAGATCAAGATCATGTGCAACAACCACATCGGAGATGAAAACACTAGGATCAAAATCGAGGACGCAGAACTGGAGAAAGTAGATCACTATATCTACCAAGGACAACGAATCTCCATGAGACCCACAAAATAAGAAGAAATCAAGCGAAAAATCACACTAGGATGGCAAGCTTTTGACAGAGCAAGCACCAAAAATAAGAAGATCCCATTAATCCTAAAAAGAAGGGTGTATAACCAATGCATCCTCCCAATAGTCATTTATGGAGCTGGAACATGGAGCCTTACCAAGAGACAGATGCGAAAATTGAAAACTATGCAACGTGCAGTATTGAAATAATGGGATTTATTTCGTCAACTTTGAAACATTGAATTAACCCTTTCTCTCAATTGATTGCTTCGTCGTCTCAAGCTACGGCAGATCAAACCACTTCAAAGAACTTTATTCTACGCGAGGTAGAAGAACAAGGCTAGTACGGATGGGGAACTGTGGCAGAACTTCTTATTAGCCTTCGAAATTTATGGTTTCCGGCAATCCTAAGCCGTTACTCCGTTTCAATGAGGCCGAGAAGGCCATCGTTTGGAAAGGCGTCCAGGCAGCATGTTCTGCGTTGTCTATTTGTGATCTGTCAAGAGCTCGAAATCTCAGGGTATTCAATGAGAGTTCCAGGGGAGGATGGATGGGATCTACTAGAACCCATGGGCTGTAATCAATGACCTCCCGTACTTATTCCAATTTTGACGGATCACCCTTGCTTTGCTACTCTGTAATCCCATAGGCTCAATTCTTTCTCCCAATCACCGAGGAGGTTGGGCCACACAGCTTCATGTCATATCACCAAACAGTCAAGCGTGTTTCAACCACTTATGGTCGCTTTGCAATTTATTGACCAACATTTCTAGCCTTTGCTCCATACCCACCTATTCACGAGATCAGCATTTCTTTTGAAAAAGAAAACCCCGTTTTATACGCCAGCTGATGCCTCAGCGATTTCTATAATCTGAGGCATAGATATTACCTGAATTTAGATCTGAAATTTTCATTTTATATTATTCAATTCATGTGGTGATCGATATTCACCACTTGATAAAGTGCATTGGCATGAAAGGAAAATGTTGCAAAATTGATATTTTCAAGTGAAGTAGAGACTTTTTCCATCATTAACCTTAGTGATTATCATTGTGCGTTCCGTTTATGCAAGACGATAAGACAGGTGGTTCACAAGGGTTTTTGGTGGGCTATTGATCACTGCAGCTTATCCAAGCCTCCGAACTGTTTGTATCGAGCTTCGATAGACGGTCACCTAGTCATTATACCAGTGCATTGGATGTAGTTTAATATTTGCTTAATTTTCTTTTGTTAATTAAGTACCCGTCTTATATACCGGCATATGCGATAAGTACTGTACTTGTCCATTTTATTAATATGGGATCTCTTGACAATATTATCCAGCGAACCTATTATGATACTGACAGAATTTTTGGGTCCTATTTTCCTAGATTTTAGGTATATATCTGGAGAATTTAGATTCTTTAGATGTTTTAAAAAAATTTTTTGGCTAAACCAATTATTTACTTAAAAGTAAGCTAGAAATGTAGTTGGCAACAAAGTCCTCCTAGATGTTCACACAAGTAAATAATTGGTGCATCTATGGTCTGATTTTCAGACTTGTTTTGATTGTAACCAATGCGTCAATTCCTGACGAATATTCATTTATATCACGATTAAAATGTCTGCCTATATACTTCATTTTTTACAGGGGATTTCTTTCTAAAGTACTGGAACTTCTGGCACTAAAGGTACCCTCCGTATGGAATAAATTCTTTTAAAGATATTGTTTTTTGTACGGCATGATATCTTCCCTTCATCTATTTGTTTATTTTCATTTTGAAATCTATTGCATTGTAAATCGAAATGAATCTTGATCCACATCGAATGGAAGGGAAATCAGATCATTTCAACATCCTCTCCCTAGAGTAGTTTATGGGAAATGGCGTTAAAGTGATCCCTTTCAGGAGAAAGATTTGAGAAGATCTCTTTCATCAATCGCTGGCTAATAACACGTTTCAAACTGTCATTCTCCATTTACATGTGGGAGACCCGTTGCTAGCTATTTGCTGGTCACAACGAAACAGCCTTTTGAAGTATAGACATAACCATAATTTTGACCTCAAATCTCTTTCCAAAGGAATAACAACAATAACTTATGGGACGGAACAGGTTTGGCGATAATGCCTTTAAAAATATTCATATAAGTAAACAATATTTTCTTTGACTTTCTCAGTAAAAAGGGCATTTGAAAAGTTATACATTCATATGAGTGAATAGCATCTTCTTGAGTCCTAATCATTATCTCTGATAAAATGAATTGATCCCCATGTCTTTCTTAGTTTCTTTAACTTTCCCTAAATTACATCTAATCACCCCCTTCGACTGCTTTAGGCGGAGGATGCTCAATAAATAATACTAAAGAGGTAGTATGTTTAAATGGCCACTTTAGTCTGGGAGGATGTTGAAGTGATCGGGGAAATCTTTGGATTAACACCGGTTGTTTGTATTTTATGAACTGCTTTGATGAAGCAAGAACAAAAAACATAATGCGTTTTGATTTTTGACATTTTTTCTTATTATTCTCAAATGAACATGCCTTTACTTCTTGGTCCTTTGCTTGATTAATTATTGTGTTTTATCAGGTTTGACTGAAGTATGATTACTGATGATTAATGTCGGTGTCGAGTTTTTTTTTTAAATGCTAGCTTGAACACGCATGACATCTACTTGCAAACATTATGCAAACGTTGACGCCGAAATGCAAAAATATAAATTGAAAGATAGGAAGAAATTGATATTGACAAGGACAGACGGATAGATAGAAAGGTAAAAACATAGAGAGACAAAAGAGGAACGAAAACAGAAGAGAGAAAGAAAAAAGAAAGGAAGGAAGAAAGAAAGGAATAAACGAGTAATTAATGAATAAATAAATACTAATAAAAGAGTATAAAAGGAGGAAGAAGGGGGAAAGTACTGAGACTGACAAAACTGCGAAGAAAAAGAGAATGAAAGAAAGAAAACGAATTCAAAGAGCTAAGAAAGATACAAAGAGATGATGAGACGAAGAGAGTGCTAAATGATAGAAGACCACAGAAAAAAAAAGATGGCAGGAAGATGGGAGAAAGGGGCAAATTGGAAGGAAGAAAAAGAATACAGAATGATAACGTGCAAAGAAGAAAAAACGAAAGAAGAGGAGCAAAAGAGAAAGAAAGATGGAAGCGCTGACAAACGAAAAAAAGTAAAATCGTTCCAAAGAAAAAAATACGTAAGAATGAAGGAAAAACAGATGAAGGAAACGACGCAAAAGAAAGAGGAAAACAGATGAATACGAAAGAAAAAGAAACCAAAAAGCCTCAGTTCAATGCCACGAAATAAATTCTCAACATAAAGTACTTCATCTTGTCAGAGTGTTGAAACTTGAACTATAATAGTAGTCTCAGAAATGTCACTTTGCAAAGAAAAAATAGTAGAAAGTTTTGATGACGCAATCTTTCCTTGGCATTGGTCGAAAGAAAAATGATTTTCACAAATAAAAGCTAAAGAAAAATTGTCTTTATACACGGTTTCATTTTGTTACTCGCAGTCAGCCTAGAAACATACTAGAAAGCACTCAGAGAGTGCATACCTCTGCCAACAGCGGTGTCACGGAAAATTTAATGAAAACTGCTTCACAGATAGTTACAATGCAAGGGGTTTGATAAAAAAAAACATAATTCAAAATTATTTGAAATTCATAGAGAACTTTCTGAGATATTGTGTGGTGAGTATATGTAACAATGATGCAGGGAGGGATTCCTGGATCAGCCCCTGAATCAAATCATTTCCTTTGTGGCCTACTGCCAAACCTTCCACAAAATATCATTAAAATCTGTTGAGGTCTCTTGGAAATATTGTGTGAATAGACTGACGGGCAAAGACGGATTGAACGAATATATATACCTATTCCAACTTCATTGACAGAAGCATAAACTGCATGAGTTATACTTTACAATGGTTTTCAAAGCGCAAGAATAGTGATACTTGTAATAGGTATTGCCAAAGAAGAGTCATACATCTTCTGGGTCCAAAAGTGGAAGTTCACGATTTTATGAGGGAGGGAAAAACAATGTTCAGGTTGCTTTTGGAACATATCCCGCACAGGTAATAGTAACGCCACCTTGTGTTAGATTCAATATGTCACGTAAATAGTAGATATCAAGAATGTTTACATCATAAATGTTGTTTTTTCCCCGCCTGAATTCAACGCTCAAACCTTGATTATACCATTTTACTTTGTTTGTAGGTTTCAGACATCAACTGGGGATTTTAGTTCTAATGTCTCGTGGGTCGGGGGATGTTACAGTAATTTTTTGAAGAGAAAATGGAAAAATCTCTAGAAAAAGCTAAAATAACATACCCATTATTGAATTAATAATAATGCAGTTTTCCGGAATACCGACAAAAAACCTCCCTACAACGCATTGAATCGACTCTTACAAAGTGCCTTACTACCTCATCGTCATCATCCTCAGTCTTTAATTGTCTGTCATTAACCATAGACTTTTACCAGGATTCACCAGACCTTTCCATCATGGGCGTTGCAGAGCCAATACTTTCTGAACTTGTCTAGTTCGTCTCTACATCCTCATAGATGCATTAATGGTTCTATTCTTATAAAAAGTAACGCTATCCCACTAAATCACAATAAATGACTCTTACAGCGTCTTAGTTGGACACTATCACTATGAAACCACAAACAAGCAAACATCTTTTGGTAAAACAGGTATGATCAAAACAGTAAAAGAATCTTTGAGGCCAAGCATAAAATCAACATCTCGTGACCAATTAGCACTAACCAAGAAATATTTTTCAGCCGGAACAAATAAGGAGACCAGACACAAAAAATACATTTCTGATCTTAAACCTATAAATAGAACTTCTGGAACCTACTTAGTCTATAAGCACTTGGACGTCAACATGACTGTCACGCACTACAATACATCACTCTTTATCACGCTGATGCTGGAATATTTCAAATTATAACATTTTGTTCCTTGGAGAATATTAAATTATTATTCAGTAAGTTTATCAACATCTTTTTTTTTTCAATTTCACATTTCAAACAAATATTTCCTAGTCACGCAGAAGCATTTGTGACAACAGACTTTGATGTATTTTGGTCATACAAACCGTAACGACGAAACACAATTTATACACAGTCTGTTTCCAAATTTACAAACTAAAGATATAAATTTATACATGTAAATCTCATCTTACTCTTCTTTCTGTCTCCTTTAGAAAAGCTTGTAGGTTGTCGCTTATCATACGTTCGCTCACTACCATCTTTGCTGTTGCTATGAGAAGAGGATAGCTAAAAGAACAACGTCAAAACACTCCCTCTCTCATGGTTTCCTTCCCCATGGTTTTATGGCTAAACCAGTGGTAGAAAACCTACGGCCTGCAGGCCACATACGACAGAATTTCTTTTTTTTAAAGATCAATGATATACCACGCCGGCAATTATAAATGAAAAATAGTCACCAATTTAATATTTTACGTATAAATTCAATTAGGAATGAAATTTTGTACGGGGGAAAATCATCCTTATTAGTTGTTACCTGTAATGATGAACACCAATCAATAGAAACTCTAACACGTTCAACACACCTGGAAGCAGATTAGGTTAGTACCTGATCTGCTTCCAGGTGTGTTGAACGCGTTTGTTTTTTTATTGATTGGTGTTTATTACTTGATTTATTTGCTTTTATTTTCCTCTTCATCATATCTAATAAAACAAAAAAAAAGACTAAGAAGAGAAAAATTGAGCTTTAAACAGTGAGTGAGAATCGCAGTGCTATCTTATTTCGATAGAGATAAGATAATTTTCTTTCTGTGATACTGCAATTCCAACAATGAAGTAATGCACATCAGTGTTATGCATCTCACGAGGAGAATAAATATGCTAATCTGGAAGGCGGGCCTCGAAAGATTGCATTGAAGGAATTACGGGACGAGAAGCAAAAAGCGAAGACAATTATTTAAATCAGTATCACAATAATAAAAAAACTCAACAACTGAAGCAAGTTATGGAGTAGCCCATTCACTTGGGGAAAACGGCAAGCCATTTAATGATACAGAAAACGTTGAGAAAATACATAATTGGAGTTACACGGTGATTAGATTCTGATGGGGTAAACGAATATAAAGAAGCACCTCTTTCAAGAAAAACAAATTCTGATCAGCAGCACGAATAAGCTCTCAAAGCTCGTGAATAAAAACAAAATCCAGAAAGAAATGGTAAATCATTCGTTAGCTTCGGATGAATTGACAGATTCTACCGACTCGTCACAAGTATTATACGTGATTGTGCCATAACAGTGGATTTTCATTCATATAAGGAGTTACATTCTTTGGGAATTATTGAAGAAATATATATGTTTTATAGTTGGACTAATTCTTTCAGACTTACTGAGTGCGTGTACTGATAGAGCACCATCTATTACAGGAAAGCACCAAGGATTTTTTGCGTATCTCAGAAAAGAGCTTTCTAATACAAATGCCTTGATTTAATTCCATTGAATTTTACATCAGCAAAATCTATGTGCCAAATCGACAATCTTAAATGAAACTTTATCCAAGTTTACTGGTGTTTAGGATGGCAAGCCTTTGGCAGAGCAAGCTCAACCTACAAAAACAAGAAGATCCCATTAATCCTAAAAAAGGGTATACAACCAATGCATTCTCCCAAGAGTCACTTATGGAGCTGAAACATGGAACCTGACCAAGAGACAGATCTGCAAACTGAGAACCATGCAAAGTGCACATGAAAAAATCATGCTCAACCTCACATGGAGAGACCACAAAACAGCATAATACATCAAGGAGAAGGCAGGATTCGGGGACATCATAAAATCCATTAAAAATCTCAAATGGCAGTGGGTTGGCCATATTGCAAGAACGGCTAACAACAAATGGACTCATGATATAGATCCCCCGAGATCACATGGGCAACTGATGCTGGCAGAGTATTAGATGGAGAGACGAGCTAGACAAATTCAGAAGGTACTGGCTCTGCGACGCCCATGATAGAGAAGTGTGGTGGATCCTGGGGAAGGTCTATGTCCAACTACGGACGTTGAAAGACTGATGATGAACTATATTTGGACAAATGCAATGCAGAATCGACTATTTTGACAAAAGCTCATGATGAATGGTGAGATAATCAATTCTGATCTTCCGTATCATTTTAAAGTGCGCTGGTTATCACAAGGGCAAATATTAGTGAAATTGTATCTGTACGAGAACTAATAATGGAGTTTTTTTCTCGAGAAATGTATCAGCATTGTCAATTATCTTGTAAAGACTTTGGGAGAAATGCCGCGTCTCTATGTGATGCAATTACAAAGCAAAAAAAGTCTGGAATGTTTCCTTTCAAGTTAAAAATAAATCTATGGATGACATGTGGTAGAAATTTTGTGCTTTCAAGAAGAAGCTTATTTTTTTCCAAAGTTTTTCTTGCTCAGTTAAAACTTCCTGAAGATCACTTCTTTGAACTAACAAAAGATGAAGACTATTCCAATGAATATTTTGAGACCCCAATCTCTTGTCCAGTCGTCCTTTCTACATTTAAATACAGCCTTTAAAGTAATTGTTGCGTTCTCTTTAATCTCGTCCACCATCTGAAGTCCCTTTGGGGAAAAAACAGAAATTTCAGAACAGTGAAATCTCGACAGTGGGTTGTGACTGACGGGCCAGAGTTAGGCTTTGTTTGCAAAAAAGGTAAACTGCGCAAGACGTGAAGAATTGACAGGCCTTGTCAATGTTGAAGCAATGAAAACACATTACAGAGGCCCAATCAATGGCGTTTCACTCCCGACTGACAACACTAGGCGAGGGTATGTTTTCACGTATGCACAGTAAGGTTCCTTCGGCTTATTTTTCTGGTTGCATCAAAGTCAGGTGATATATTCAAAGTTACAGGATTCTTCCCAGACAGACATCGTAAGCTATCTATTCATTTTATTCACAAAACATTACTATTCACTTTAGGGAGGAAATGTCTTGTATAATAAAAGGCTTCATCAAGCCAACATATACAGTGAGTGTAAAAGTATCTGATACATTGCCAAACGTTTCTTTCTTATTAAGATGTCTATACAGCTCCAAAGTTGATAAGATTTGGATTTTGGTTATACTGCCTGTACACTGCAGGTTCAATCCTGTCTCTATATTATTTTGATTTCTGCATTTGTTGCATCAGTATTTATCTTGGGTCTAAATTATGTCAATTTTGAAGCTGAATATGTTAAAATGAACTCTTGGCTATGTATCGAATACTTTCTGTACTCACTGTAGGCAATCATTGAAAAGCGACATACATACCAATAAAAAAAATCCATTATATGTCAGTTGGAAAGTTGTAGGTTCTAACTAAATCGAACAGAAGATAAACGCTGACTCGTATTAGATTGTAAAAGATCTGGATACTCAGATAAACGTCAAGTTCAATGAAATCCCATGGCAGTCAGAACTCTTTAGGAAATGAAGGAAAAAAGAGCTGATTACCAAAAAGCTTAAATTGCGTTAACCATAACCCAGACGATAAATTTGTCGAAATAAATGTTCTGCACTCAAAATTCCGTCCAGCGGTAGGTATATTTGGGAAAGAATAGTTTATGTCAGCGTGAAACTTTTCCCTTGACTCTCTGGCCAAACAACCATTAGTATATCAAGATTAGTCAGAGTGAACAAGCAATTAAGTTTGAGTTGTATAGTGAGACCAGCTTTTTTAAGTGCCAGCAAAGTACATTTTAGTTATACAATGAAATCATTACGTAAAGCTAAGAAAAGGGGTAATATAATGTTATGCAATGTTAGGCAGAAACTGTATAAAAAGGGAAAAATTTGTTATACATTAGCATTCAAAAATCACAAAACAGGGATTGTCAGTGGCCAGGAATTAATGCAAGCATAATTAACATAAGAGGACAATTATATGTATAATGTAAATGCATTGAAAATTTTACTATAGGCATGCGTTAAAATAATGAAAAAATGGATTAGATTGTGTACAACAATCGACGGTGTTCCGCTCAGTGGCTGGACAGAGCATAAGCACCAAAACATTTCCTCACACCAAGCCTTCACCAGAATGAGATTATGGTCACTGCTTGGTGATCAATAAGTGAAATCATCCGCTACAACTTTTTGAATCCTGACGCAAGCAGCAAAAAATTATTGCCAAGAAAATACACAAAGAACTGCAACGTCTCTATCCAATATTGCTCGATCGAGAAGAAACCAATCCTTCTCACTGGCAATGCCCGATCATATGTCACGCGAATGGACCAACAGAAATAGAACAAACAAGGCCCCAACTCACTCAGCTTGCTCACCAAACCTCTCTCTGACCGACAGACCATCATTTTGTCCACTTCCTACAAAAAAAAGTTTTCAACAACCATGCAGCTGAAAACTCTCCCAAAGAATTCATTGGCTCAACGAGCTCCAAATTATATGCTGCCAGAATAGATATACATCTTTCTAGATGACAAAATATATAGATTCTGAAGGTTCTTATTTCGGTTAATAATTACTCTAAGCTGAGATATACTGCTCAGGATTTGATGGTTAAAAAAAACACAATTCTTTTGGCACCAACTTGATATATTTAGACATTTTTCAGGCGAATTCCATCCTCCCAGAACTGCTGAAGATGCCTTCCAGGAAACTGGTTTTTCTATCATTAATGGAATTATATAAAAAAAGGAAATCGGAATAAATGGAAATCTGAAGGTCCAATCCAAAGGTGAATACAGTGGACAAGCAAAATTTTCTATGCCAAACTTTACCAATTTGTGTCTGGTCACCAGATTATGCTCTTTTTCTTACCTAATTCTGAACGCTTTTTACACGTTGTGGTCTTCAACTGTTCTTATTAGGGACAGTACTCATTCGAATCAATCGAATACTTCACTGGAATGGGCTCAATAGAACCATATGCACAGATTCCACAAGAAGAGACGGTCCAGAGATTTTTTTTAGCTTGATTCATGTGGAAGCTACATACCAAAGCGACTAACATAACGGAGCTGGTGCAAATGATTTGGGTGTTTCAAGTTTTGACTGATCTCCTGCGTTACGTAACGTTGATATTTATCCAGCAATGTCTTAATTTCATCGCTAGCAATCTCAACTAGACAACCCTACTATGGAGCATTGTTCAGCAAAAGTCTTTTTTTTACACGTTCGATAGTTTACAACAGTTTTCTTGTAAACTGCACTTTTTTGACTTTTGAGACGCATATTTGCCTCTCCTGAAATAAAAGGCATATAGCGAGAATGTGGCTTACTTTCTCCCCTCTTCAAAGTTCAATTTAGACATTTTTTAAATTAAACACGCTGATATGATATCTGCCACAACACTATCAACAGTGATTGTTTTCAATGAAGTTTCTTGGAACTGGCCGCTCCTGAGGTGATCTAACGACTAAAATAGAATTTTTTTTTTTTTTTTGCTCGTCCAAAGCAAATATGTACATAACAAAGGCATTTACTGCGTTTACCTAAGTCTGGAACAAGGATACAGGTGTAGGATATATATATATATATATATATATATATATATATATATATATATATATATATATATATATATATATATATATATATATATATATACATATATATATATATATCGTACACCTAGGATATATATATATATATATATATATATGGATATATATATATATATATATATATATATATATATATATATATATATATATATATATATATATCGTACACCTAGGATATATATATATATATATATATATGGATATATATGGGTATATATATATATATATATATATATATATATATATATATATATCCTACATATATATATCCTACACCTGTGTATACTCAACACACACATACGTGCGCGCGCGCGTGCACACATATATATGTGTGTGTTTGTGTGTGTGTGTGATCAAACACATGGCACACACTATTGAAGATGGGAATACCTCCCGAAACATGCCTCGACCATCAATGAAAACATGTACGGATAGATAAGACCTAACTTCCAGACACTTTCACTCCTGAGTCAGTCTCACTCCCAATAGATTAAATTATATATATATATATATATATATAGAGAGAGAGAGAGAGAGAGAGAGAGAGAGAGAGAATGAGAGAGAGTACATGTGGTACAAATCAGGCTAGCAGTTTAACATAATATAATGATATATCAATAATGTAAAGCCATATGTAATGGATTTTTTTCATAGCGTGTTCGATATATACGACATTTTACTATATAGTTGAGTTGTTTTAGAGTAGAGCTGGAAATAAATAGTAGAATGTGGATTCGCTACACAAACTAGCTGAGGGTAGAAACATGAGCTTTGCCTAGCGAATCCACATTCTAATATATATATATATATATATATATATATATATATAGAGAGAGAGAGAGAGAGAGAGAGAGAGAGAGAGAGCAGAAAACCCTAGTGTTGCCCGTGGGGAAATAACTGAACATTTGACAATGCCGAAATCAAACATACTCTACAGGTATCCGAGGTGTTTTCGAATACTAGGTGTAGTAACTGACAGCTTGTGCGATCGAATATTGTCATGGATGTCACTCATCCATTGCTAGGTTCATGCAATTACCGCCAGACAGGTCAACAGAGTCCATACAGCTTTTTGTGTCACCTCCATTAAGACATTGGGGGCGTAAATTTGAATTCAAGATTTCGATAACATGAAATCTACAAAAAACTTCTTTCCGCTCTTAACGATATTTTTCTTACTAATAAGGAATTAACCGAAATGAACTATTTATCTCATGTCGTAAGTTCCCTCCACTTAAGTGTCCCAATCCACAGATGTTGACAACAAAAAGTATCTCTCATCTCATGCCTTTGCTCTTCTCTCAACCTTTGCCTGTTCCTTCGAGTTTTCTCCCTTATCTCTTGCATTCTTTGTTGCCCACCTATGTCTCTATCTGAAATGCTATACAAAGATTAGTTTCATATGCAAAAATCTCCTAAGGAAACTAGCTACTTTTCTTTTTTCCTTTTTCTTCCCACCCTCTTATCAAACTACCTAATTTCTTACCATTTTTGTCAAGTCGCCCAAACATTCCGTTTTGTTATTACTGTAAATGTAACATTCAGATGTTCCAGGCAGAGCAAGTCCATACTTTAAACATTGTTCCTCAATCTTACTTTGGGATACGTTTGACTTTTTATAGGGATCGACTAAACTCAAAACACCCACGTGAGTCACCCGGTGAGGGTCGAACTCATTACATTCGACAGGATCTGCCAGACTAGCTTGCTATCCATTATTCAACGGCGATGTGCTTTCTCTGTACGAACTCTGCTTATCATCAAGAAAAGTTCCTCCGGCCCGCCGTCCAGCTTATAATTGTTCTGAAATAAACTGGTCGATTCATGAGCTATCACCTCCCCTGATCGACCCATGTCATGATCGATTGTGCTACTCTGTATCTTTCCTGAACCAGGATGACCTGCAAGATATTGGGTGTTTTGGAGTCAGCTGATCGAGCCGCCCAACGGTTGGATTTATTTGGCTCTCCATAAAGCCTTGCCGAGATTTCGAAGAGCATTAATAGCCAGAATATATAAATTTTAAAGAGCATTGATAACAAGAATAAACGACCCTAGGATAAATACATCATCATGAGCAACAGCAGCAGCATTTTAGCATCCATCGGTGGACAGAGACCTTCTCCGTGATTCGCTGGACCCCACTATCGTAAGTGTCCCGAAGCCTGTAATTTGTGAATTTATTTAGTTCTTCACACCACCTTATGTTTTATTGGCCCCGGTTTCGAATCCGATCTCTGGGGATCCACATTGTGAGTCATGATGTCAAGCAATAGTCTGCCATTCTTGCAACATGACCAGTCCATTGCTATTTGAGTTTTCTAGTGGATTCTATGATATCTCGAACTCCTGTTTTTCCTCTAATTTTTCCTCTTGTGCTGTCTTGTAATCTCTCCATGTTATGTTCGGCATGATTCTCCCATGTGCGCGTTGCATGGTTTTCGGTTTGAAGGTCGGTCTCTTAGTCAAGTCCCATATTGTAGCTCCATAGGTAACTATCGGGGGGATACATTGGTTGTAGACCTATCTTTTTAGCACTTGCAGGGTTTTCTTGCTCTTGAAGATTTATCTTGCTCTGCTGAAATCTTACCAACTTAAAGTGATTCTTCTTCTTTTGAGGATTTCAGGGAGATTCGTTGTCCTAGGTAGGTGTAATGGTCAACTTTCCTCAAATCCTCGTCTCCAATTTTGATTGTTGTTTCTTTGTCTTCAACATATTTGTTATACATGGCATTTGTATCACTGAAGTTTATGCCAAGACCATCCTCCTTGCTTTCTATGTTTAGTTTGTCCATCATCATCTGGAGGTCTTGAAAGTTCTCGGCAAAAAGGACGGGACGATGTCATCTGCAAATTTGCCGTCTTTTCCGATTACCTTATTTCCCAAGTCTAGATTCCAGAAGATCATCTCGAGGCAGGATGTGAAGAGTTTGGTTGGGTGAGTTGTTAATGCATAGGTTGGTCCAAAAGTCTGGATTCAGAAGCAGTTCATAAGTAGGGTTTGTCTTAAAATGAAATTCAATTAACCATTCACCAATGACAAAATCATTATTTACAATAACTGATCAATTTTTTTTTTATAGGATCATGTGGGACTCAATTATTTAGCTTTTGTCGACTCATTTGCTCGAATCCACAGATATATTCCATAATGAACTAAGTGTAGGCCTAGATTCATCATAGAATCCATTAGAAAACTCAAATGGCAATGGGCTGGTCATGTAGCGAGTATCAGAGACAATTGATGGACATCATGACTCACAACATGGATCCCCAGGGACTACATGCGAAACCAAGGCCGATAAAAAAAAAAAACAAGACGGAGAGATGAACTAGACCAATTTAGAAAATACTGGCTCTGCGACGCTCATGATAGAGAAATGCAGTGGATCCTGGGGAAGATTTATGTCCAACGACAGACGTTAAAAGACTGATGATGATGATGATGATGATGCCCAGATTTCTGCACCTCCCCGTATATGAAGTAGCTCAAGAGTACTTAGTCGATACAAAATAGATTCTTTTAGATATTTCGGTTGAATAGAGCGGCATGCGCTTTACCTCTTTAATAGGATTAAGTTGAATCATCAACAAAGCTATGATTTTAATTCTGTTATAACTTTTATAACACTCGACCGATTTTATAAGATCTACGTCATCCGGTAGAAAATTTAATTTTGAGTAACCTTTTTATCACATCTCGAAGATTGCACTAAAACGCTAGATGAAAAGTTTTAGCCAATTTATTCTTCTTCCTCCAGTTTTTGCTTTCTGTAAGAAATGTATACACACCTAAACCACTGAACTGACACTTTACAGATAAATGTAACATGGCCCTACGAATGTAGTAGGCTACAGAAAAGTAGGATTTATCCTATTTTATAAACAAGGTTCTTCAGTGCGTGAGGAATGGAAAAAATCAGGCAAGGGTAATTAGGACTGACAAATAGGTTTATATGGCGTATCTATATTTTACATTCGTGGAGCAGCTACTTAGAATGCTCGACTGTTGATGGGAATTTTTTTGGTTCGAATCCACCCGAGGGCAACAAGTTTTTAAACAAGAGTTGAGGGTAGATTTCTGGTACTGGTGTGTGTACATTAGTAATAATACGAAACCTTTTCATTTTTTGAGACTGAAAATTTAATTATATGAGTAATAGAAAGGACTTTGAAAGGCCAGACACATAAAATCTACTTATTCATGTAGAAAAATCTTGTCATGAAATTGCCTAGAAAAAGGCTAGGTACAAAATTTTGGCATTTTTTTCTTCTTGTTTCAGCTAAAAAGTTGCTTTAATAATTTGATACACACTTGAGCCGCAGAAATAAATTAGACGATACTTTGCAGGTATATGTAACATGACTCTACGAATATCAGAGGTTACAACAAAAAAAAACAACGATTCAAGACGTAAGAAGACCCCAATTTTTCGCATAGTGAGTACAAAGAAGACAAGCGACACCAAGTCACATTAGGCTGATTAGTGTATGTTTCGATCATTCACTTGTCAGACTGGATATTGGTGAGTAGATGGAGACGTTGCATTAGAGCATCTGCCAATCAGCCCGGCGGTGGCAAGTTTAGTCCCTTGGTCAAGATAATAATGAACCACACGAAAACCAACTCAGAATCGCACGAACGGCAATGGAAATAGCAATGCTGGAAATAACACTGAGCTATAGGAAAAGATCAACAAAGACCCAGGAGAGGAGCAGAGTGAAGAACACCATACAGGTAATTAGGCGACAAAAATGGAGATGGGCTGGGCATTTCACAAGGAAAAATGATAATCGATGTCTGTGCGACAGGAATTTCAGTGGGAAAATACCAGATGCAAGATGGAGTCATGAGATGCCAGTAAGCCATGGCAAATGTTAAGGCAGTAACAGTTATCATGGAAAAAGATGGAAAAAGACTTTGTCCAGTACTGAACTTATAATAGCTAATGATGTTGATCATCATCATCAAGTTGATAACGACCACGATGATGATGATAATGATAGTTGCGTGTTTCGCACCGATACAACGATTGTTAATAGGATTTCTATTGTTGATTTTCAAAGCAAGTAGTTTCTTCCAGCTCAGAACATTGGCGAAACACAATCTAAATAAGTCTGTATTTACTTATTTTTAGTAAAAATAATGAGAAATCTGTTTACATAATATTGCAATGCTTATTCAATACGAATGGGAATATAACGGAGGTGGCTTTCCTAATCAAATATAAAATGATACGTAAAACAAGAAAAAACACATTGGATTTTGGGTTATTTTTTAAAGATATTATCCTAGTTTTACCAGTTGAAAAAAAACCATGGATATACAGGTTTTTCCAATTATCTGGAAGTAGAACGTTCCTATAAAAGCTTTTTGTAAGCCAAAATGGTGTCAAGCAAAGAATTTATATAAGAAAATATTTTTAGCCTCCCAAGAACAAAAAAAAAATGGTCATGGTTGTATGTTAGGCTGAGTTATCTGAGGTTTTAAGTAAAGGAGACTGGAATGAAAAGAGAGAAAGAGGGTAGGCGCTGCCTCTATGATGGTTCGCTGCAAAACAAAAGATGAATGCAATTTTCGCTTTTTTGTTGTTTTTTGTTTGGTTTTTTTTTTTTTCGAAAAGGCGAAAAGTTGGCCTAAAGTGAATTTCCGAAAAGCGGGGACTGTCTATATTTGAATTTTATTTTATGATTTTTTTTTCCTGTGGAAAAGCCCGTTGGGTAAGGTATATATTATTATCAGCAAAATTGTTACATTTAAGTGGAAGATTTTATGGTCAGAAAGACAATCCAGAAGATCACACAGCTGTGAGCTTTTCTTCAGAGAGCTAAAGGGATTATCTTTCTTGCTCTCTCTCTCTCTCTATTTATTTTTTAATCTCATACACGTGCACGCACACAATCTTTCTCATATACACATACACTCTCTTATACAAATGTAAAACACACACACAATTTCCCTTTCTCTCTTTCCCTCTCTCGTACATACGTAATCTCCCTCATACACACGCAACCAGAATGCATGCAATATTTCTCATATACTCACATCGGGTTCATTATATCTTTTATCGAAGAGCTAAAATCAATTTCCCCATAAAAAGTAGTGACAGCTGTCTTAACGATGCGAAGTCATGGGGAAGGCCTTGGCCCATTGTCTTTTCTTTTCTTTTCTTTTCTTTTACTTCGACTCAGAAAGAGTCTACTTCTCTGCCGGAACTTTGTTGCTTGCAAACAAAGGGTGCAAAAAAAAAAGGCAGCTGCTCCATTTACAGTTACTGGTTGTCTATCTCTAATCCGGCACTCTGTGATCCGGAAACTCCCATGATTCATTGCGTTTTGAATCTGTCGCTATGAGTTAAAGGATCTCCCACAGGGATTCTTAGGTTAGGTTTGAAACCGCTTCGGTTTATGAACCGATTTGTTTAACTGAGCGAGTTGAACCCTAAGTGCTATTTCCAGCTGAATCGAAAAACAATGAATTTAAAACTTTTTTGTTTACTTTAACATAAAGATTAGATATGTATTGCATTTCTGAATCTTAGAAATTATATTTGATACAATCAATTGAAATGCATAATCAATCAAGAATGATTTTCATTCATCATGATTATATCATACAGGTCATATTGAAAAAATATCATCCACATTATTAGAAAAATCTTTGGAAATATGTAAACTACTAAAATTCATTGCGTAAATAGATAATTCCTGTTCCGGCATTTTCTGTGGTTCGGCCAGGGCCAGGTCATAAGCTTACTGGATTAAAGAGGTAGACCTTCACATCAGGCGCTACAAAGTCATCACAGCCCTATTCACCAGCACTTAAGTTTGTATTAGGGTATGCAACTAAACCCAGTAATTGTAAATATATCTCCTGTGTGAAAAAAAAACAGACTAAATCGTTCATATCAGTGGTTCTTGAACTATTCCAGTTTCGTTCACCCTTAAGTCTTTATTACAAAATTTCATTCAGCCGTGACTAAATTTCCCTTCGCCTCTGATCATTTACATCCTATTCTTCTTTCTGTGCAATTTCGTACATAATTCATTTTGTATCATAAGCGAAAAATATAAATTTATTAATTCCTTGCGTGTTTATTCTATTTAGGGCTTTTTTTAACATCCTAACTACAAGTGTTAAGAAAGAAATGTAGGAAAATTATAAGAAATTCTTAGTTCAGTTTAGTTGGTAGACACTTGTTTAACAACTCCAATTTGTGAAATAACATTTTTCTATCATATCCTTTCCATAGAAATTACCTTTCTACGCATAAAAAAGATAAATATCTGAGTAAATCAAAGCATTCATCCTCCTTGTCTCTCTCACCTGTAAATCATCATCATCATCATCATCTGTCTTTTAACGTCCGTCTTTGGACATAGACTTTCCCCAGGATTTTCCCCACACTTCTCTATCATGGGCGTCGCGGAGCCAGTACTTCCCGAACTTGTCCAGCTCGTCTCTCGATCTAATATTCTGCCGGCCTCGGTTGTGCATGTGATCTCGGGGATCCATGTCGTGAGTCGTGATGTCAATCGGTTGTCTGCCATTCTTGCAACATGGCCAGCCCACCGCCATTCGAGATCTCTAATGGATTCTATGATGACCCTATCTCATGTCTTCTCTCAGATGTACTGTGCTCACCTGTAATTAACCAAGCATTATTGGTGAGTAGGAGATGTATTATTTAATCATTATTACGTAACCTCTATTGGTTCGACGAAATGGATAATCTTGTACAGTTCTTGGACCAAGGTTGAGTATCTGTATTAATATACTAGAAAACGAACTGACATGTTTTTAAGACAGGTAGAGTCTTGTTTCAGCCAATATTGAAATGGGGCGCGTAAAGACTCCATGACTTTTGCGTATGTCTGAGTACTACCCAGTCGATTTATAATTGATCACAGTTCTGCATTTAGCTGAAGCCCTGCTATGGAATCACGGTAGGTGGTAGATTAAGTTTATCACATTCATGTGTATTGGGCAGTCCATTAGAATGCTGTTCAGTCGTGTGCTCTTTGACCAATCAGAAATCCATTTAGCTTTCGGACAACAGATGGACATAGAAAATAGATTCCTGGGAGGGACAATAATGGACAGGGGAGTACCAAATAGAAGGTGTAGGGGATGCTGCAACCCAATGCTCTTACTGTTGGCAAAATGAGTTTATATATATATATATATATATATATATATATATATATATATATGGATATCAGTTTGTATGTTTGTGCGTACGCTATCAATGAGAGAGGGGGGCAAAATAATGAGAGCCAGAGAGGTTTGTTTTTATAACGTTAAGGAAGGAGTGGGAAAAAGAAGGATGTGGCTAACTGGTCGATTTTCCCCAGGTGACAGGAGTATTTGACAAAAATAGATTGGTTGTTTAAATCTCAATCCAGAACACCTTCGTTTCCTCTGTGAAATGTGTCAGGACTCACTCCTACTTTTAATGTCATTTATTGTCAATTGCTTTCCGTTTTTTCAGATACGGTTCAGTTAAGCAAATGTCATTCAAATTCATACTGTAAACGGAGTTAACTTCAAGTTTTTGACTTCAGTCAACATCCGTTTTTAGTCATCGATTTTATTCAGTACAGTGTTATAGGAGTCATGGTATGTAAACAGATATTTTCAAATAACCGTATTTTGACACGAATTTAAACTTGTAAGGATATCGCCACATAAAAATAACACTGACTACCATGTTACTGCAATACTGTTCGGCCAGGTACTTAATTTCTGCCATTTTCACGGAAGTGCACATGGAAGTACAACTTATATGAACTATCTCCCCTTCGATCCGATTTTGTATAAATTTTCTTATTTCAGTTCATTTTTTAGCATAATCAGATTCGCATAATTCTAAGCTTGAGGTCATGTAAAGCTGTACTTCCATTCGTACTTCTGGAAAAATTGTAGAAATCAAGTACCCATTTCAGCAATATATTTACGTTGTAAATGGAAACCAACTCGTAATTTTTGTCCTTGGGACTGAAATAATTCATTTCCTTCGGAAGTTTTTTTTAGTTTTGAAGGAAATTGATGTGTTCAATGTTTCCAGTGAGACTAATTTCCTGAGAAATCCATTCAAGTCGAATAATCAAAATGATTCAGCACCAGCAGCCTTTTAGCATCTGTCGTTGGGCATACACTTTCCCCCAGATTCACCAGAGCTCTCTATTGTGGGCGTAGTGGAGCCAATACTCTCCCATCTCAAGCTATCTTATATTTTTGCAGTTACAGTTTCGCATATGATCACTGGGGATCCATGTTGTGGGTCGTGATGTCCAGCTATTGTCTGACATTCTTGCAACATGTCCAGCCCATTGCCATTTGAGTTTTCGAATGGATTCTATCATATCTCTGATCCCTGCTTTTTCTCTTATATACTGCGCTATTTTATGATCTCCCCGTCTGATGTTGAGCATGATTCCCTTATGTGAACGTTGCATGGCTCTCAGTTTGAGGGTCAATCTTTTGGTTAGGTTCCATGTTTCAGCTCCATAGGTGACAATGTTGCATTGGTTTTAGACAAGTATTTTTTAAAAATAATGATATTTTCTTGTTCTTAAGGGTTGAATTTACTCTACTGAAAGCTTACTACCCTAGAGAGATTATTTGCTTGATTTTTCCATTTAAAGATTTGTTGTTCTCGATCGATGTTGTGTTCTACTTTTTTCAAGTCTGTGTTTCCGATTTGGATTTTCGTAATTTTGTCCTCAACA
Organism: Thysanoteuthis rhombus; assembly: GCA_963457665.1. Lineage (NCBI taxonomy): Eukaryota > Metazoa > Mollusca > Cephalopoda > Oegopsida > Thysanoteuthidae > Thysanoteuthis > Thysanoteuthis major. The sequence goes on along the minus strand of OY735209.1, from coordinate 28,243,664 downwards.
TCTTTGTTGTACATGACGTTTGTTCATGTATAATCCATCTTTCTTGCTGTCTTTGTTCAGTACGTTTAACATCACTTGGATATCGTGAAGGTATATTGCAAAAAGGACGATATCGTCAGTAAATCTGGAGCTATTTAGGTATTCGCCGTCTGTTCTAATTCCTTTTTTCCTTAGGTTTTGGAAGGTCGCCTTGTTTTACTCCCTTTTCGAGCAGAAAGTATTTTGAGTCTTACGTAGCCTAATAAATGAACTGACATACATAGGGTCTCCAACTTGTTTTATGATGCATAGATGATCTTGGGGCTTTCCAATGGGTTGAAACCCTCCTTAAAGTCGACGAATCCGACAGTTTGAGGCATTTATAATGTTGCTTCCTCTTTTAGTTGATTTACTGAATGGAGATGATCAATGGTTGAGTTGCTTTTTTTCTGCATTCAGCCTGTTCCCGTGGTTGGTTTCCATCTAGTGTTTTGGTTATTCAGTTAGTGATCACTTTGGTAAGAAGTCTGTAGATGGGTAGACTTATTGGCCGGTGTTTGTTTGGATCTTTGAGGTTCCTTTCCTTGCGTAATAGCATTACGATTGCAGTGCTCATATCTTCTGGGACTTTGCTCTGTCTTAGGCACAAGTTGAATTGGATGACTAATTTCTATGAGATGACTCTACCAGCTCTTTTGAGTAGGCTAATGGTGATGTTATCAGGTCCAAAGGTTGTTTCTTTTTTATTTTGTTTGATGGCTTGTTTCATATCCCATGGAGTAACTTCTTGGAATTCTTTAAACTGGTTACTCCTAACTTGTATATCCTGTTTGTTGTCTTGTGACTATCGTTTGGACGAATAGAGTTCCTTGTAGAATCCTTGGATGTGTTTGACAATTCGCTCTCTATTTGTTGTTAGGTTGCCATTCTAAACAAAGACACTAGTTATTTGCATTTCTCCTGTGTAGAGAGCTCTTTCGATAGTTTTAAAGCCCTTACCCTTTTCAAGAATTATTTCAGTGACTGCTGTTGTGTCCCTTCTTTTATCTTATCTTCCTTTCTTTTGGATGGCTTTGTTTAACTCAGTGGATTCAATCTTTTCTGTTGTAATTGTCGGTGGCTTGAGGTTTCTGCCTTTTTCTATGAGATTCTTAGTTTCTTATGAGCGTTCACTGGTTGCTTGTTTGCTCTTTGGCTTGAACATGTTATTGGCTCCTATCAGAGGTCGTTATTTTGTTGTTGAGCTCATCGATGCTCACTTCTGGTTCGTTGAGAAGTTCATCCCAGTTTTTCAGTGAGCTTTTTTTCTGTATGGCAAGTGGTTGCCATTTTGTGCTCTTTCTTGGTATTGATTTGAACTTTACATCTTATCTTTCTGTGGTCGCTTCTTTCATTGACTTGATTTGAGACCTAAATGTTTTTCTCTGTGTCGCTTTTGTCTGCTGAGATGTTGTCGATTTCGTTTCTGGTTTCATGATTTTCAGCCTTTCCAAGTCCCTTCTCTATTGGGTTTATCCTTGAAAAAAGCATCCATGATTTTGTAGCTGTTAGCTATTGCAAATTTTACGAGATCACCACCCCTTTAATTTTATGTTTTGTATCCGAACTTGCCGACATATCTTTCATTTCCCTGTTCTACCTGAGTGTTTAAGTCCCCCATAATGATATTGAAGTATTTTGAGTATATTAGAGTATGTAGTTCAAGTCATCTTAGAAGTTGTCTATTTTTGCCTTTGTTGACTGTGAAGTGGGAGTTTGGATTTGGATCATATTCAGTTTGTACCTTTTTGAGAGTTGTACAGTGACACTGGCTACGTGATTGAAGACAGCTCTGAATCTTACGACGTTGTTTTTGTGTTCTCTAAGGATAAGAAAGCCAACTCGCTTCGTTTTACTTTCACTGTTCCGTAGCTTTAATGAAAATGTCTATTCTTCAGCTCGATTAGCTTCTCTCTGGGTTTTCTCATTTCGCAAATACCGATAATGTCCCATCTGATGTTTTCAATTTCAATCTCAAGATCTGTTGAGAGCAATAGCATCTGCCGGAAGAATTTCTGTTGAGAGTGTTCTGACGTCGTAGGTGCCTATGTATAATGTTGTTTCTTGTGACATTCTCGTGGTTTTGTTTCTATTTGGGTAGTCGTATTTGGATCACATTGTCCCAACCCAAAGCAAGTGATGCGGCTGGGCCTTATGAAACCGCAGACCCAGCAGGAAAGGCCGGTATATTTTTGATCGAGCGAGCGATGGGGAGTTTTAGGCCACATCCTGCCGCGCTGACCCATGAAATTCCAGCCTTGTCCCCTGAAATGTGATGTGACGTCACTCCGTTGAAATCACAACAGTGAAAGCAACGGCTCTTTTCCTTCTCCTTCTTTTCTCAGCCACTAGCCCCTGACACACGATTGTCAAAATAAAAAAAAGTCGTAAACTGGTTGCTTTTCAGGCAGAATGTTTGACTGTCATATCCTTCTTTCAGTTATATGAAATTTGACCACTACAAGAGAAGCCGATGTGGACTCTGAAAGGTTACTCACCAGAAATGTATTTTACGTATCTATCGATGAAATATTAATTACTCTTAATGCATAACATGGTTGTTTTCCGTTTTTTAACATTTATTCCATATCCAAAGTTTACAAAGTGACAGGTCCTCATAACGTGATACATAATATACTCTGGTACAACCCGCCGTGATGTTTTGAAAAAGAAAAGAAAAACAACACCTGATTCATGCATAACTTTCTTCTGATGAACGCACGGACTCATGTACATTAAATAAAAAATTATATATATATATATATATATATATATATATATATATATATAAAATTATTGTGTCATCCACAGACAGCTGTTTCGATGTATTACATCTCTTCAGTGTGGCTATAGACTTTTATCCCATTCAGTATCGCGAGGCAGAATTGAAACCCCCCCCACACACACACGCACACATACACACACGCACGCACACACACACACACACACACACACACATATATATATATATATATATATATATATATATATATATATATATATATATATATATCACGACCATTTCACTCACATACAAAAAATGAAGATATTTTTCTCTCTCTCACAGTTCAACAACGTCTACAAATTCGAATGTTTCTTTTTCAAACACGAGGACCACGCCTGTTTTAAAACTCACCCCTATCAATTGCTAACACATACAACAAATACTAAATACTTGATAGTACCGTCACTCTTACGCACACGTGAATACCACAGCAATAATTTCCACACATAACACGAGACGCCCCCCCCCAATAGCTTTTTTCTAATAGAATGAAAAAAAACTCTCAGACCTTGTCTGCTGTGAATATATCCTTATCATTTATTACTTTTTATTCTTTGTTTTTTTGCGGGGGGGGGGGTATTTCAAAATGACCGACACAGATTTTTCTTCAGCATTTGTTATGGCTATCAAAGACCCGGATTTCATGGAATCAGCAGCAACGGATGGGTTTCTCATACAAGGAGCCTGATTTGCCTACGAACCATTACGAATGCCGAGATAAGATTCTACCATATTTTCCTATCACTGTCACCTGAGCTAGTTGCAAAACTACTGTCCTCCATTTTGATAGCAAAAAAATTATGATGGGCCGAAAAAAATTCTAATTTCCACGTATGAAAAAAACAAAACTGGAACTTTTTGCAAAAATTATGAGCCCAACTCACATGACGGGCAGACCATCAATCTATATTAGTGAGCTAATGGCGATAGTGGATAAGGTAGGATTAGGCGAAGATCTTGTCAGACACCGCTTCCTACAGGCTCTACCAGCCTCCATAACTCCGGCAGCTAGGGACCGCACGCCAACACAATTAGGAAACATGACTGACGAATTGATGCGATCCATAACAACTAGCATTGCCTAAGCCGTTATAGGCCCCATAAAAAAACAAAACCGACTTACATCACACTCGAATGTCGTATGAAAATCAGCGACCCCAGTTATGTCTTGGTCATCTCTACTAAGCGAAAAGACAAGGATTGCACACAATGGTGTCAATGACCAAACAAAGGTTCATGTAAAATTCGACCGAACTCAAGAGCATTGGCGTCAGTCAGGAACGAAATGCAAAGTTGAAACTTTTTCGGTTTTCCTTTCCGGAATACTAAGATGTTGAGTTGCTGTAGAATTCGCCAATATTTTGCCGCTCTCCAATATTGCAACTTGGCTCAGTGCTGCTAATTTAGATTTTGTGATCAATACAGGTGCATCTGTAACTATATTACCATCTTGATATTCTAATGGAATTGACTTGAATCGGTCAACGGGTAGGATATCACGTGCTACGGAGAGACATTGATCATCATTGACATGCTGGAACCATACCATTCATATAGATGGGCTGTTATAGTTGCTGACTCCGCCAACCCACTTTTGGGAGTCATTACGGACTCCTACTGGACTCCAAGAATGTCAGGCTAACTGATCAAACTACTAAATACTACATGCAGGGCAAACACTTTAATGAACTTGTACATCAAATTTTGATTAATAGCAGCAAAATTATACTCGAGGTTGTGATGCCTCTTCTCGAAGAGTTCACTACACTGATCACCCCTAATACGGAGCAACTTACTGTTTCTCAATCAATGGTAAGACATTTCATTGATACAGTAGAGAGTACTCCTTCCTTTGCTGAAGTTCGCTAATCGTCTAATAACAAACATAAGGTGACAAAAGAAGACTCTACAGCTCTTATTCGATCAGGCATTATCAGACGATCCAAATCACCTTGGTTATCTCCCTTGTACACGGTACCAAAGTCCACTCTTGGATGCTATCGAGCATGTGGAGATTACTTGGATGTTCTTATACAAACTTATCATCAAGTATCCATGAAGGAGGAAGACGTAGAAAAGACAGCAGTGATGACACCGTTTGGATTGTTTGAATATTTGTACATGCCTTCCAATCTACGGAACACAACTGCAACCTTTCAATAATTCATAGACAATATTTTTTCTCCGAGTCGATTGTGTCTTTGTACATGTGAATGATGCCCTGATCTACTTAAATTCGGAAGAACAAAACACAAAAGACAAGTTTTACAAATTCTTAGAGAGAATAACTACTATTTCATTAGACAAATACTAATTTTTCAAGGAGAGTGTATCATGAAACAATAGAAGTCAATGGTTTCGCTGAACTTACAGGCTCTAAGTCACTTCATCTTTTTCTGGGAATGGTGAATTTCTACAAAAATCTCATTCTGTGCGTAGCAGATATCCTATCAACCACTAACAGGGGTGATTTTTTTTCAAATCCTGATGCCAAGACATAACATTTCACATCCCCCAAAGCAGGCTCTTTCAAAAATCAAAATCATCTTCACGGAATTGACTGCAGTTTCCCATCCTGTCTCTAACGTCACTCATTACCACCTTTTGTGTGTTAGTTCAAACTATGCCGTAGGATAAGCATTGTACTGAATTGTAAACAATGAACCTATGCCTATCGGTTCGTCTTCAAAGAAACGATCAGCAGAACCGAAACATTAGCTGTGTTTCATTCCAAACCACACGTTACAAGATATACACGTTACTTTATTCAGTGACCACTTGCCTTGTCTTAAAGAAAACTACCCCGATGAAATCAGATAAGCAGGAGAGGCATTTGTCTCTGATAACTGTATATGTTGCTGATAATCTCCATATTCATTGAGAGGACAATATAATGACTGTTTGTCTCTCAAGGTCAGCATATGCAATAACTGCAGATCTGTATTTGTCAGCTATTATTAAACAACAAGAAGATGACTCACAGATAAAAAAAATCATATGGTCTGATTGGAAGCATACTCTGTGGGTGATAAGAAATTATTTGTGAACTCTCAACCCCTTCTCCCATGGCATTCATTCCACGGAACTCACGTGAAGCAATTTATGAGACTTTCCCCCAACATGCCACACCCAGGAACCGAAGCTACATCGAAATAGACTCCAGGCAACGGCCTATCACAAACAAACCAATGGACTGATGGAGAGGCAACATAAAATCATTAAAACTGCGGTAATAGCAAGGAAACTGAACTGATTCGATGCCTTGCCGATAGTTCCCCTTAGGGACGGGTAACTTACCAACTGAACAGGCTCATTCACCCGGCGTTGCAGTTACAGGCGTATCATTGAGAACGAATTACAAGGTTTCACCGGTGAGAAAGTTTGCCAGCTATCACAGGGGATGCTGAAACCGGACTCTGAACTCTTCTCTGAGTGAGGTCTTCACACTGTTCCTACAACATTGAAGAGTTGAAACAGTGTACACGCATTAGAGGCTAATTATGCTGGACTCTTCAAGGTGATACAAAGAGTATTTTACTATTGAACTTCACCCCGTCAAAACCAGTGACAGTCAAAACCACTTCCGAGTGAACCAAATTCACAACAAACACCAACTATGGAGAATAACGCCTCCTTGGAAGAGATGTCGGATTAGACTGACTCTTCTGATAAAGAGACATTAAAGCCATAGCAGCAACAGATACCATCCCTTATTAATACTACACGTTCAAGGAGACAATTAGTGTCTTTCTAAGAAGCCGATGCAGACTCTTGAAAGCTAGTCACTAGAAATGTACTTCATGAATAAATGAATGGAATATTCGTTTGTCTTAACGCATAAGTGACTTGTTCTCCATTACTTTAACATTTATATAATGTTTACAAAGTGGCAAGTCCTCATAGCATAATACATCATCTACAAATTCCATATAGTACAGAATTCAAAAGTTTCATCAAAAGAGTAGTACATTAGTAAGAAATATCTTTGTTTTGGTTTGTTTCAAATTCACAATGGTGAACAACAGATAGACATCGCGACTCACGACATGGATCCCCCGAGATCACATGCAGAACTGAGACCGGCAGAATATTAGATGGAAAGACGAGCTAGACAAATTCAGAAAGTACTGGCTCTGCAACACCCACGATAGAGAAGTGTGGCGAATCCTGAGGAAGGTGTATGTCCAATGACGGACATTGAAAGACAGATGGTGATGATGATGATGATGGTGATGATGATTAAGAAATATCTGGAGGACTCACGATTGGTTATTCTATTCGATACTGAAAAGAAAATGTAAGCTGGCCTTCCAGTTGAAACTATTTGCACCGTCTTAGAGACCTCAACTTCTCACCCCTCATTGTCTTTTGGGTCCCTTACTCTACAAATGACTCTTCCAATCTATAACTATGCTACGAAGTTGGTTTTGTTTTGACGAAGGAACGGTTTCCTTTAAAATAAATCCCATGTTGTACAGAATTCAAAAGCTACATCAAAAGACTGATACATTAGTAAGATATATCTCAAAGACTCGTCAGATGTGATTCTATTCGGAGCTGAAAAGTGAATATAAGCTGGTCTTCACCCTGGAAATTATCCACAATGAACGAAAATGACTCATCAGCGGCGATTGAGGCCTCTAAGGGTTATATTTACATTTTGATTACATTGCTAACCTGGACTGTTATTTTCTGTCTGTCATACACTTTAGATTACTTCCATCAGTTCCTTTATTATTTGTAAGTACCATTGCCTTAAGTAAGATTCTTTTTTTAAAACATCAATTGGCTGGATACATTCTGGACAAACTTGGTATTAGATCTCTTACATATAAGACAAGAAAAAGGATTATATCATCATGTATATACGTATTCAATATTATTATAGTAAGAATTGCAGAGTATCGTGTTGGTTAGTAAATTAGAATCGGCAAACATGCTCTCCTATCAAACTACCTCATTTTCTTTTCCGTCGTCTCTCACTCTCCCTGCCCTCTTATTGAACTACCTAATCTCCCCCTTGTGTTATCAGTGAAAACGTAACATAAGGACACGGGTAGGAACAAGCAGGATAATGTCATCATTGAAGCATTCTTGATTTAGCAAAGTTGCTCCAATGAAAATAATACGTATCCGATGCATTACAAAAAGTTTATTTTGACATTTTTACGCAGCTTCAACAGATGAGAATTTTTCGATTAAAGATTTGTTTGAATCATTGTACAAAACTGTTCAATGTTGAAAATTGTTTAAAATATTTTGGATTCTTGTATTTTTCTATTTATGGTCGAAATTCTGTCAAATTCATCCGAAGCTGTACAAGAATGTCAAGATGAACTTTTTGAAATGTATCGGATATTATTATACTCACTGTGCAATCGTTCGAACATCGTTCTATCCTTCTTCTTGGAATGTCACTTCCGGTGAACCTGTCTTTACTTTTCCCCAGACTAATCAAAACTGTCTATTCCAGACTGCTCAGACCTATTCATCTTGTCATATTATAGCGGAACAAATTACCCACAAGTTTTCTTGGGCCAAAAGATGTTGAATTTAATTAATAGTTATATTTGCAGAGGTCAGTGACGAGACTTACGTCCCTCCGAAATATTATTCTTGTTAACTCTGCCATTACAATTTTGCAAGCGTATCCGTGGCATCAAAAAATAACAGCATATATGAAATATATTGATATATAATGAGTTTTATAAAAGTGGACAGTAGTAAGAATCATCCAACAGACTCTGTCCTTACACACTATCATTAGTTAGGGTACGTTCTTTTTAGAAACAATGTTTATTGAATTGATTTGGGTGTTACAGACAAAAAATAAATGTTCTAATGCACGGGTGCATTATTATGATAAATTACTGTTGCTTCAGTATTGTTGCAGTCACTATTCTCATCGTTCATGAATTTGCATGTACACACGTGATGTCTGCTAGTTCTGGCTGAATATCAAGTGACAGCAAGTCTCGCCCGTACTGCAGCATTCCTCAGTATTCCTATTGTTCTCGTTTGTATTGGCATCTCCATAGTTTCGATTCTTCCTCGGATGTCCAATTCTTCGAGTCTTTCTTCTTTGTTCTTTGGGACCGTTCCGAGCACTCCGATAATAATGAGCACTACTGCCACCTTTATGTTCTTAGATAATTTTGGTTTCTTGTCAAGTGTAGATATTCTTCAAGCTTTTCACTATCCTTTAACTTTTACTCTGTGGTCTGCTGTAACACTAATATTCACCATCTATTTTCATTTCCCTTGTTTACGATAACTAGATCTGGTATTCTTGCCTCGTATGGTTGATCACGCCATGTATGTTACTATATATATATATATATATATATATATATATATATATATATATATATATATATATATATATATATATATATATGAAAGTAAATCAATGAATTTATAGCCTGATGGTAATTGCTCCTTTGCCTCAGGAACGCTATTTATAGGAATGCTCTACCTTCTGATAGCGGAAAAAATTGAATGTAAAATTGTGATGTTTACTAAGCTCAGCTTAGAACTGTACAAGGTAACAATGCATGGATTAAAAAATGTGTTGCGTCAGTCTTGAAAGTTGGGAAGTCCTGCCTTCCTTGAATATTAGCATCCGATATCTTGGCTTTTTAGCTTGGCTCGAACGGCCCCCCCATGGGTGCTGGTTCGAAATACTTAACTTTCTGACTGATAAGGTATAATGAAATAAAAGAATCAGTATTGAGATTACAATATTACATAAACTGAACGATTTTACATTGTTTTGTTGATTCGTTATGGGGTAATGTTCTTTCGTTGAGTCTTCGCCGAGAAATTTCTTTAAAAGAAAATAATTACTTTCGATCATCTTTCTGTAGATTTATTCGGGAAAACACAGTACAAATAACGTAACGGATCAAGAGTGTTTTACTTTTAATTGTTTGATCTGGTTCAGCCGTTTATGGGGATCAAATGATCGTTTGTTGATGTCCGCTTACCGTTGCATGCGTTGATCGAAGCAGGAATGAACGGACACTTTCCTTTTGATTTACGTCCTTTAATGGTCGGTATACAAATAGTTTTCTGTTCATAGGGAGAGATACGAGAGATAGAAAACTCTTGTAAAAATGTCACATTAACGATCTATCCCCACGCGTAGTGGGGCACGGCCTTCGGACCGAAACTAACTCTGATCGACCCTCCCCTTTTCTTTCTCGGTAATCTTCTGGGTCTTTATTTGGTACTTCTGTTTTTTGGCTTTGTGCACCACAACCCTCATTATTCGCTCATTATCCGTCCGTTTAGGTGTCTATGTTGACCTTTGTTACTGAACTGTACGCTTCCGGTATCTGCTACGATAACGTCGGATCTGATAGGCCCATTTATGGTTCATAACTGCAAGTCAGGAAGTTTTTAATAGAATTTGTTTTGAGCTATCTGCTTCCAATCATAGACCTTCACTCTCAGTATATCGTAAACACAATCCTCTGTTTTTTTTACAATCAGGCTCTTCTTTTACAAGTAATATCCGTCAATGTATACACTGAATAAATCCTATTCTTCTGAAATCCTCGGCACACTACCAAAACCTTAACTATAACCATTTCAACTTTATTAGGAGGAAGGCGACTGTTAATACTGAAAAAAATATAAGTGCGCCTCCCCATTAAAGAAAGGGTTTGAAAGCTACTCTCTCAATTCATTACAACTGTTCGAGAACTTAATTCGACCCTCCAACGTAATCTCCAATTGGCACCCATACATTGTAGCTTGGTGTCAGATTAAGCTCAGCCAAAGGAATATTTTGGGCTCTTCGCCCTTCAGTACGTTAGCGTGGCACACATACTACTTTAGTGAGTCAGTATTCATACCGAAGGGATGATCACTTTGGGGGTTCAACGTTTCCCTCCTCCTTATGAATAACTTAATGAAGATTTTCCATAATCCAGGATTTGATGAAGAAAACCTTGAACCTTTTCCTCGGTGACCATTATGCTTCACCAGCAAGTACCACCACTTCATATCCAGTTAATTTTTGATATGATGCTTTTCCAAGTTGTTACAATAGTTGAGTGGGAAGGATTTCTTGCATTATTACTTTTGCATCAATTTGCTACCTTAATAGTCAAAGCAAAAGCCTTTTGTTGGCATCATTGAGTCATTCAAAAAGGGAAGCCATCGACAAAGGATTCCTTTCACAAGACTGGTTCAATGTTCTGATTATGTCTCTCTCCCTCTCTTCTTTATTTTGCTACATTCTCGGTCTACGATATTCTGGAGATTTGTTGATAAAGCTACATTTCGTTTGCTTCAAGTCTTTTTCTTTATTTCTAACGGAATTTCCAAGCCTTCAATGCCGTATGAGAGATTAGACATTACGTTGCAGTGAATCACTCTTTTCTCCGTGCCTAATGTTATTTTGTATCTTTTAATACGTTGGTTCCTGGAGAGCATCTTTCGCTATTCCTATTCGTTTCTTGGGGTTTTTTTCTCGTACGAATTGAAAACAGTTTGCCTGATTATTTTTGTCTGTATTTACACTCTCTGATAATGCGCTGTGTTCCTTTGGGATGTGGGCAATCATGGCTCTCCACAGCTTCCTTCCATTTGTCGCTTTCTGCTGCAATTCTCGCTCCTTTATGTTTTCTGGTAAACGTTCATTTACTCATTTTTTTTTCCAATTAGTTTACCCGCTGCCTTTCTCTGCCTCTCTTACCTTCAATGTTCCCTGAGATCGTTAGGTTCTCCAAGCCCTATTTTTTTCCACGTTCCAAATTCTATTTGTCACTTTCTGATTGCTTGCAACTGTTTCCTTGCTCTCCTTAAGACTCCTTTGTGTATGACACGCTCTTTAAATTATATATTCTACATTCGTTAGTGAGGAATGATCCTAGCATTGCATTTGTAATGATATAGATCACTAATGAAGGAAAGGAAACATTGTTCGGGTCGACCTGACCATCTAGAGCGATAAAATGGGTACTTGAAAAAAAATCCTGTTGCGAAGGGTGTTAAAAGAGTAAATGAGATTAAGGAATAGCAATTTTTCACTGGGTTCCATGTCACGCAACAGAAAAGACTTGAAAATGACAGGCATAAGAATTAAGCAACCCTCATTGCAGAATCAGACAAGGAGTTTGGGTACCGGCTGGGCAATTCGTCCCAAGTAGCACTATCTGAGGATGAACACCAAGATGATTACCTAATTTTTTTAATCAATATATCGATTAACTTATTGAATCAAAATTGACTCGGTTCTGTTAACTTTAATGAAGTGATGTACAGTAATTTGCTTTTCATATTAAGATAGAATCTCTGAATTATTTTGGTACCCTTTATTTTATGGATAGAAAAAAAGTTTATCTCTCAAATCTGTTTTGTCAAATCCATTTCGGCACACGATATGAAATAAAGACTCTGTCATCACGTTTTTTTTATCTTTTACTGAAACCATAAAAGACAACATTCTTTTTACATGAACTCGATCAAAAAGTCACCTTTTCTGCTGTCAAATTAACTATTTTTCGGCTACATCTGACTGAATGTTTTTCTAATTTACCTGATAATAATCCACTACACCCGAAAATCTGGCTAAATTTGAAAAAAAGAATAGTAAGCTGAATTGAAGTAAATGTTTTATTTTCGTTATCAATTTGTTCTGGGGTCTCATCTATTTCATCCAGTATGTGGACTTTCAATTAGTATTTAGAACATTCTATTAAAACTTCAGCCGATTTGAGACATTTCCAGAGATATTTTCTGAAATTTATGTTCGTCAGAAAGTTTCTTGAGTGCCACTGCTCCTCAACTTTGTTCAATTCATTTTTTATCGCTCAATTCATTTTTGCCATCCTTTGACCTGCCATGTTTTTTTCGGAGAAACTTCCTTTTGAGTTGATAAAAAATTCTCAAAGTTGAAGTCAACTTGAAAAGTCAAGACAAATATTCTTTCTCATTTTATCCATACCCATATTTTGGCATATACCACACACTATTTGAGCTCTCATTTGAAACCAGAGCGATAGTCACATATCTTGTTTGAAATTTACATTTTGGTACACTATCCTAGTTTTGTGGCCCAGCCTTTTACAGCCTTTAATTTAAGATTAAAGTGTTGTATATATTTTCTCACTTCAACAGAACATTTTGATTCCCGGTTTTCAACTTAAAACGTTATTATAGCTTTATTTTAATTCTTCGGTTTTTTATTGTTTTTTCTTTCTTTTTTGTGAATTTTACTTTAATTTGATTATTCTTTCCACGGACCAAAACACGCTGTATGGTTGTATTCTAAATTTTGAATATTTTTTTCTTGAATTTTATTAAACTATCAAAGCAATAATTTCCATGTGAAACAGTTATTTGATTACAAATACAAAACAAGCAATAACCTATTCTGGTATGAAATCTAATAATTAACGAGTTAAAAATGAGTCAAAAAAAAGTAATAAAGAGATATAATAAGTAGAATAATTTAGTGGGTACTTGACATTTTCACATTAATGAGATAAACTTTGAAATTTGAAACGCCAAGTCACAGGACTATCAGTGACGACAATAAACAAGTTTCATAAGAATCTTCGTTTTTGTCGATTGAAAAACAGTTCAAGTCAAATTAAAATTCACGAAGAAAACAATTGAAATACAACCATTAAAACGTTAGAAATGGAAAACAGGAAGGTGAGCTATGTTTCGTTGACGCAGTTAGAACAGATACCACCCTTTGATCTCGATATAAAGGCCACAAAAGGCCCGATCAAGAAGCAGGCATAATGCCAAGTTCGATGGATCACATGTTCGCTGCATTTCTCAAACTTCGTTCGCTAAATAAGAAGAAAATTCGTTATCATTCATGTGTTCGTTAAAGCCCAAATTTGTTATATGAAGGGTTTCATTGTATGTATCACAAAAAACATCGTACCTCAAAGGATACGAAGATACTTATTGCTGTAGGATTTCTTCAAATATGTTCCGCACAAAACAGCAGTCACTTACCGTACGAAAAGAGATCACCCCATCCTTTAAGCTAGAGCTGAAAAACAGGTATAAATTTGTCACCAAGGACAGAACATCAGAGAGCTCGACAACAAAATAACCACAACTCTGATAGAAGCTGCTGATAAATTTAAGCTCAAAAGAAAGCAAACCATACGAAAACTCACAGAGTCACCTAGCTGAACAAAACCATTCAAAGGAATGAAAGGAAACAAAGAAGATTGGGTGGTACACAGTCCAATCGCTGAGAATGAGATAACTGTTTAGACAAAGAAAAAATGGTACAAAACCAATGCATCATCCCTATAGTCACCTATGGAGCCGAAACATGGAACCTACCCAAAAGACTGACCCTTAAACTGAGAACCATGCACCGTGCACAAAAGAGAATCATGCTAAATATAACATCACAAGACGGCACAATATATTAGAGGAAATACAGGAATCCGATGTATAGAATCCACAAGAAAACTTAAATGGCAGTGGGCTGGTCATGTTTTGAGGATGTCAGATAACCACTGGACATCACAACGTGGATCCTCAGAAATCACGCACGAGACCGGGCCGACAAAATAGAAGGTGACGTGACGAACTAGATGAGTCCAAAAAGCACTGGCTCCATGACACCCACGATAGCGAGGTTAAGCGAATCTTGAGGAAGGTCGATGTCCAAAGGACGGACGCTGAAAGGATGATGATGCAATGGAGAAACTGTCGAGTAGAATACAAGGATGGATTCAAAGAAGCCGGATGTCACGTGTCTAGTTTCCACTAAACATGCATCCAAGGATTTAGATTTTCTCTATCGTTCAGAAATTTTATGTGATGTTGATCTGCCCTTAAGGGAGACAAATCAGGCGGAAAAGAACAGAGTGAAAACGAAGAACAACTTGTGAAGATCGGTGAGTAAACGGCCGAAACTTAGTGAACGAAATAACAGTTAACACGAGGAAAATAGTTCAACCATAACAAGTACATTGATTGAAACATCATCATTATCATCATCACAAGTCTTTTAACGTTTGTCGGTGGACATTGACCTTCCCCAGGATTCATCACAATTCTCTATCATAAGCGTTGCGGAGCCAGTATTTCCTGAATCTGTCAGGTTCATCTCTTTATCTTGTGTTCTTTCAGCCTCAGTTTCTTATGTGATCTCTGGGGATCCATGTTGTGAGTCGTGAAGACCATCGGTTGTGCTTTATTCTTGCAACATGGCCTGCCCATTGCCATTTCAGTTTTTAATAGTTTCTATGATGTCACAGATACCCGTTTTCTTCGTTCTATACTGTACTGTCTTGTGGTCCCTCCATGTAAGGTCGAGCATGATTCTCTCATGCGCATGTTGCATACTTCTCAGTTTGCTGGTCTGTCTCTTGGTAAAGTTCCATGTTTCAGCTCCATAAGTGACTATCAGGAGAATGCATTGGTTGTATACTCTTCTTTTTAGGATTTTTTGGGATCATCTGGTTCTTGAAAGTTGAGCTTGCTCTGCCGAAGGCTTGCCATCCCAAAGTGATTCTTTGCTTGATTTCCTCCTCTTTTGAGGGTCTCATCGAGATTCTTGAAACAACTTTCTTACTAAATCCTGACCTCAGTGACCAATATTAAAAGCGGCTGTCATTTCCCATCTAGCCTGGGCCTATTACCAGCTTTGCACATGTCTGAGCCCGTGCTAAATCAAATTATTTTCCAACACCAAATTTGAATATAATTATGCATGAGTGGGAATGAGTTTCAACATGGCGACCAATGTTATTACATTCGCCTAATGATTGGCAAAAATACCACCTAATTTATCACAGATATTGCCCTTAGCATAAACGGTGATATTTTTATTCGACAAGAGCTGACAAAATTAAACAGGTCTAATTGAATTCTAGGCTTTAGCAGTTCAGACAATTAAAATAATTATCTTTTTGTCGATATTCTTTAGACTTCATCCTTTTAAAGCAATTGTTGCTTTCCTTTTTTCATTCTTTTCCTGTGTGTTTTTCCATTTGTCAACGAATATTATTTATAACAAAGATTTACGTCTATCTCACGACGATTCAACCTGAAAATTGTGTTCTAAACAAAACGGGTCGTAAGCTTTGAATACTTCAATCTAGATGGTTTCAGACAATAACTTCCCAAAAATCCTATGATAATTTAAGCTAAGAAATGCATTTCAAGAGCCTAACAAAAAGTAACATTTAGGAGTACGAAAGGCTCTGACAGGTATTGTTTTTGTGTTTTTAGATAACTAAAACTGAGCAAGTCGAAATCATAATTGAATTTTCCTACATTCACAGCATTCATTTCAATCAGGGCTCAATTTTGCTTCTAGAATTCATACAATATAACATACACGGTCATTAAAAAAAACACACTTTATCTACGGTATCAGCAACATAAACTAAACTGATTTTTGACCGGAACCCATTGTATTAAATGTAAGTGCTATTTACCGTCTTGAAGCACATAAAATTACTCGGGATTTCAGTTAAACGTAACAATTCAAACCAAATCTTAATTGATACCTTTTTTTCAAGTACCGGAAGTTACTGGCATATCTACGATTCTTTTTTAATTTTCTCTTATACTTCAGTTTGTTTGGAGTATATTTAGCAGTGAACTAGGGTGAACCTTTAGTAAGAAGTGCCTACTATTTACTGAAAAACATCACCCAATTTACTTTCATTTTTTATTAACTGAACATACTCGCCCCAAGAGAGGCTATTCCCAGCTATATGGAGCGTAAAACTTGAGTAATGATTAAACCTCCTAGAGAACATGCGTTTTCAGCAAGATTATACAACGTAAAATGAAAAGATCTCGTTCCGACAGGACCATTTGCGAGTTCAGCTTAGTGGTCAGAGTATTGAATTATGAATTCCATTCCTCTTCCTGTTACCAGGACTGTACTAAGACGATTCATTATGTTACATAGAGATAGATTATTGATCCGTATAGATCTGTATTGAATCAATTGTCTGAATTTTATGTATATTTCATTTTATCGAATTCGTTTTAAGAATCATGGTTAAATACACGAATAGAGAAGCCTCCAAGGATTGCTATTCACTTAACTATATCGATGTTGAATTCGACCGTACTCTTCATATGGGATTTTATCACAAGGTACAAATATCAATAGTTATCAACTGAAAATATTCACAGTAATTCGTAGGTGTGAACGAATTTCAAAATTTTACGTCCTATTTGCACGATCCTTGCCTTTTCTGGTTTAGTTTGATAGGCAGGACCTGCCCTAGATATCGGAAATACAAGCAATGGCTCAGGGCAACAAGTGGTAGGCAACACGTGTCATGTGTCTGGGAGACTTACCAAGTGCAAATTGAAAACGGGAAAATAAAGTAATTAATTCAAAACTTTTCTGGGTTCGGCTAGATGCAGGACATTGCTATTCAGATGGTTTTTTAAAAAGTGATATTTTATCTAATTTATAATGATGAAACAAGAAGTATGTTTAATAACATTAAATAATATTTTAATTAGATAAAGGCCGATGATCAATGTCACATCTAATTTATTAATAGTGTGGAATATATTTTCACGATTTTAGATACGTATCTAGTGAATCTAATTGTTTCTAGGTGTTTTAACATGTTTTTGACTCAATTTTAGATCTTGCTAGATATTTACACGAGAAAAGAGCTTGCGATAAAAAGCGACAATCTTTTTCATATTTCCTTTAATTTAGGGCTAAAATTAATGTACTAGCGTGATCAAAGGTGAAATTTTTAGATGTGCTCGGATCTCTTGTAGCTATGACCGTACCTGACATACAACTGATATATTGCATCAGAATTTGCAGATTTAACTTTTATGGAGCTAGATCTAACCCATTTTGGTGCATGTAGCTCCTATAACTTACTGATTGAATGACATACCGAAGCAAAATCCTAAAGAGATAAACCTTAAAAGGATGAGGAGGGTGCTTTTGAGAAATTGGAGGACTTTTAGAGAGAAGAAATTCGAAAAGAATGGGCTTCCAAAGAGAGGGACTTTCAAATGAATCCATGGGCTCGAACTTGCGCATGTATGGTTTGGTTTTCAAACTGGTTTATATGATCAACAATACAAGTTCTACCTTTATAATAAGTAGCTGTATGATCGTATTTTTTAGATAGAAGACTTCCTGTTCGTTTGATATTTATTAGGAATAAGTGTTGCAGTACAATTCATCTTCTGGAAGTGGAATAGATAAAATTAAAAAAGATTAAAGAGGGGTTGTCCACGAAGAGCGGTTGTGACGTTGGCCAACCCCTCGTCAAACGTCGTGAGAGGCCAAGAACAGAATAAGGAATGTATTTGAGGATACGTTTAAATAGGGGCTCTGGTGAAGCTTCGATAGGTCTAGCAAACAGAGGTGGATTATAATGAACGCCCATGCAGAATGATCCTGCGACACTTTTGAAGGCACAAGTGGATGAATGAACGTTAGTTCGTTTGGAAATGAAGAATTTTCCTTCTTCACAGCGAAATCTTGGACAGTTGTACCTCTTAAATCCAACAACCTTGGAACGTAGCCATTACCAGACTATAGAAAAATGCCAGAATCTTTTTGATAGAATGGAGAATAGGGTGATATATTTTGATGTATTGTATATAATATAAAACATAATGTAATACATGAAAATGATGTGTGTTTGCTTATGCTGTCTTAATAGGTTGTATGAAAACAAATTCATATGATACAGAAAAAAATGAATAAATGTGTTTCATTTTATGCTGTAAGAAACGTTGATTTTTATCTAATTCGGAGTTTCAAACTGCAGTTAGGTTTTAATACATTTGCTCCAACAAATCAGTTCATAAGATGCTAAACTGAATTGCTGACCATTGAGCGGTTTGAAACTGAAACAAAGATCCACTAACTATTGGCGATACATCCAAAACGTTCCGGACCATAGGAGTTGTGGGATAATAGAATGCCGAATTAGAGAGATATACCCCACCCTTATGCGTCTGTTTATCCTCAACAGTCGCAGAAGCAAACGTAATATTAATATTTGATAACTCCCTTTTTTATGAGTGTCATCTCCGGGATAATTGTATTGCAGGCGTTGTCAGATTTTCATCGATGAAAGGCGGGAAAGTCAACAACTTGACATTTATGACACTAGAAATTTGATATTTCCTTTACGGACTTCATAATGAATAGAAAATATGCTCATAATACAGGATGTTTCAAAACACATTATACAGTTTCTTTTTCATTGTTCTATTCAGATATATATCCAATCTCTGTGAAATTGATATCAATCAATCTGTGTCTGTGTCTAGATGGACATTGTTTATAATATCAGGCATTTTTTCCAGCGTTGTCCATGATGTAAACTAAAAATTATTTTTGAGAAATGTCATTGATTTTTTTTTCTCGATTAACTTGAATGAAGATGGCAATGTCGGTCGGCGAAAGGGGACCAAAATGAAATTTTGAAATAGAATAGAATTTGCTTCAAACCAACATATCTTTGAGTAAGTTTATCGACTTATTTTTCAATGATCCAATGTAAATATTTTGAGAAAATAAGCGATAAACATGAAGCTCCACATGTAAAAGCCAAAAAAGAAATATCCTTCCGACAAAGACGTTTACGGCGAAAATATCATTTCAGCTAAAGTTTTTTTCGGCGAAACATCTGTTGGCTTAATATTTTTCAGCAAAATGTTCGGGAGCCCAATCAATCAATAGCTCAATTCCTAAGAATTTTTTATGCTCCATTTTTATGACATTGAATCTTTAGCTTACGGTAGCCTATTAACAAGACGACGATGACCTTAATCATCTCCAGAATATCAGCTAAATCATCAGCTATATTCAACTTATCTAAGGAAACAATATCAATATCTTCTCAATGAATCTCTTGAATTAGCACCCTTATCTTTGTTATTCATATTGCAGTATTTAGACGCGTCTGTTCTCCGTCCTCTCCAGGTGTATATCGGATAACTTTTGGACGGAATCCTTTCTTTCATTCCCGAAATAATGACATACGATTATGATTCCTTGCTTTAAGAAATTTTTGCTGTCCATCTTATTGATTGAACACGTATCTACCTTTTTTGTGACACTCTAACCTATCTATAGTTCTGTAATGCTCTGTTATCGAGATAATGTTTCCCGGCACTCCCTTACTGCATTCCTGTGAACGGGATTGTAGCCTGTGGCTCGTTTGTGATTACTTACAAGTGAGAAGCATTTTTTTTAATATTGAAGCCTCACTGTCTCTACTATTCTAACTGTAAGATATATATATATATATATATATATATATATATATATATATATATATATATATGTGTGTGTGTGTGTGTGTGTGTGTGTATGTGTGTGTGTGTGTGTGTATGTATTTGTGTTTGCTTGTATCAAGCCCTTCTAATTTTTTCACCTCTGGAAACGAAGTTTAAATAGGTATATGTATCCACTTATGTCTATTTGTCCAAACGATATCTCCACGAATTTCGATGAAATTTTGTGAAAGGTTAGATCATGACCCACGAACGAATTGATTGAACTTTGGGGTAGGTCCAGAAATTTGTTTTCGATCGAAATATATTTTTCATATTAAAAAGAGGTGAACAATTATCCGAAATGTTGCTATCGAAAGATAGTCACTTCCCCCATTAAATCTTTGCAATATAAAAACTGATTTTCATTAACAGTTAGTATGTGGCTTTTGTAGATGAATACTCTCTTAGTATTTGTGGATAAATACTCTCGTGACAAAAGGGTCCAGGGGACCTTCGGCCCCCTTTTTTTTAGTGCAATGGGGATATGCTGCCCCAGAGCAACTGGACCCCGAAACTGGATATTGTGCACTTGATAAGCCAAAAGGAAAATCCTCGAAGTTGAGTAAGATATTAAGTCCTCGGGGTGAGTAAAGTAGTCAATGTCCCTGTCTGTCAGATTGGAGTAAGGGGGTTCTATTCCATCTTCTCGGAACCACAGCCTTTATATTCTAAGGATTAAGCAAATAAAATAAAAAAATATTTATAATCTAAGATGAATTTATTTGTCATCGCTTCAGATTAATCAAACTCGAAGTCACCACCAAGCCGACTGGATTCGTCTAACAAAGATTAATATCTATGTAACTTAGATGAACTTGAGATTGGTCCAGTCAGAATGCATTTTATGTTGTATAAACTAGCAGCAAACACCCGTCTGTCAGGTTGGTTATCCCCAGCTACATGGAGCCTACGTCCATAAAACGTTACATCATTACCTATCTTGGAGTTTTACGACCGTAGGCTCCATATGACTGGGAGTAGCCTCCCAGAGAGCGAATATGTTCAATTGATGAAGACTAAAAGTAAATTGGGTGTTGTTTTCCAGTTAATAGTAGGTACTTCTTACTAAACGCTCACCCAAGTTCACCGTTTAATATACTCTAAACAAAGTGAAATATGAGAGAAAATGATAATTAGCATACTCCAAACAATTGTTATAATTGTTGTTAGCCTAGAAACACTCAAGCACAAGACTGCATTTAGAAGCCCCAAATCTATACAATACAGGCAAGCATAAAAGTATTTGAAACTTAAGAAACGAACAATATCCATACTATTCCCTGATCTTGATAATGACACCAAGTATCGTCGAAAACGTTTGATCCCAAACTCTTGAATAATACTTATACACTGGGTCTAAGGCTCTGCAGGATCATCTTCCCAACCATCTTTCTGTTACAGATACTCTTTCTTTATATCATAACAGTGGTTCTCGAACTTTTGTATGACGGAACACTAAGAAATATATTAGACTTTCTTCTTTCATCAGTCACTATGACTATTCAGATCTCACAAAATGGTTATAAAACCTCTAGATACGCAACTCTGTCATGGAAGCAGGATGGACATAATACCCGTATTGGACACGTTCAAAGCTAGACATATTTGTATATTTGGAAAAATCCACGCAGTACACTTTGAAGATAATTGCGGCACGCAATTGTGCTGCGGCACACAGTTTGAGAACAACTGCCTTTGACAATTGTTTTTATCGGTTCTATCAGATTCATTATAAAAATCAATGTTTGATATTTTAGTACCTCTTCAAGATTGGTGTCAGTAAACAACTGACTATGACACCAGTGGCACGACTCTTAGGCTTTAACCCCCATCGCACTGAAATGGATGAAGATGATCCGGTATATAGCAACGCAGAAAATGAAATCGGCGAACCGTGTTCAAACTCTCGTCGAGACAGTGCCATTGAAGGCTGTTCCTGAAATGTATGGTCAAAGAGACTCCGATGAACCCTTGATTGGTCAGATAGCCGGGAATGGATAATAATAGATAGCTCAATCAAAACAAAGCAGAATAAAAACAGATGCAAAAACGCGATTGCTGTCTCTACTTTCATAAGACACACAACGTGGGAGTAGAAGATAATAAAAAGAAATTTTTGAAAAAAGTTATCAAGAGTTGACAAACAATTTAAAGAGTCCAAAGTTGAAAGGAACTTGTGTGCATATGTATAAAGAAATGAATTTATATAATCCGATAGAATGAATTATAAATTGCGTTATGTTATATAAAAACTTATTAGAAATGATCTCCCGTCATTACACGGTTAACGTATCACTCAACGTAGACAGTTACACAATTAAAGAAAAGAGGGCTGCAGCAGGAATCGAACTTGCCACCGATAGAGTAGCTACTTCAACGTAGGATGCTCTTATCATTGAGCTAAACAGTCGCCGGTTGTTCAAAAGCCCAAATAACTGCTTTCAACCCAAATTCTCAACACGTTTGTTTCCGGTCTATTTGCTCCTTCCAACGCAACAGTTATGTATTAAGCATTAGCCATATAATAAGTTTCTATATAATATAATGCAGTTTACTACTGTATTTATACAGAATCTTGTTGTAACGGATCTGTCGCTATATACAGGCATAACAAAATAATATAGTATCAATAATGAAAAACCAAAAACTACAGATAAAAATGACTGTTCTATCCTTCCATATTCTAATGCCTCGTGTTACTTTACGTGGCTTCATTTTGAGGGTTTACAAAGCGCAGTTTTCTAAGATAATTCACTGAAATCTTTTTGTGCCGCCGCTGAAAAATTAATTTCTGACAACAAGAAATAAAATCAAGTGTGCTGGTTTCAACACTTGGGGTGGGCGGAGAGCAGCTGCGCAGAAAATGGCGGGTGGTTAGAAATTTCACCGTGAGGTATAAGATTTTCGGTATTAAATTCTATAACTGACAATATAAAACGAATCAGCAGAAATATTTTCTAGTAATTATCTACCAAGCATCGCTATGATATCACACATTATGTAGGTGCGTAGAGACTTGTTTAAATGTTTGCGTAGGTGTGATTACGTCTGTACCGTCTCTCTGTGGACAGATGGTACATATATACGTGCAATACCCTTAAAAGATAACCAGACACTAGACACATGGATTGCATTGATCAGATCTAAAAACAGAATGTGCGTGCCAAACATTTGATGTTGCTACTTAATGTTACTGTCGCAAAAAAATCTTGTAACGCGAGAGCCGTTCATTTTCTACTGCTTTGTAAGAGTTGAAATGTTTTGTTATCCTTTCGAGTATTTACTTTACAAGTCGGCGGTCGAAGAATTGTCCATGTGATAGTGGTTAGTGACGCCAAAAAGGTTTTAAAAAAACAAACAAACTGCAGAGTGGATACAGCATTGAGCTTGGCAATAGCTATTCTAAAAAATGGTCCTTTGGTAATTCACGGTCAAATGTTACTTGTCAGGCCTTTTAGCGTATGATCAATCATCTATGCTTTATTGCAGTAATTAATCCTGGCTTACATCGGGACTGGAAAAAAACTATCCCAGTTGGAGCTCAGCATAATGTTGTAATTACGATATTAAGCATATCTTACAGATAATCTGTCTAAAATGAAAGTCGTTAAAAGCAAAACTTTCTTTGGTCACTTCCGAAAAGAACACTATCACATTTAAGATCGGAGCGTTTTAATTAGTTTTGACTGTCCTTTCCGCATAACTGTCCACACGATATCTCAAAAAATTCTCAATGAATTTCAATAAAATGTTCTAGAAAAGTGAGCAATAGTCCACGAAAGTAGTCATGGAATTTTGGAGTGGATCCAAGAACAATTATACCCTAGGTAGTAGCTATCTGCCCATACCACTGGATATTTCCAAAAGTTCTCTGTCAGTCTGTGCGATATCTTCAAGGTTTTTGGATGAATTACAATCCACTTTTGTGGGCAATTGGATAAGAAAGAATTGGTCAGAATTGTTGTTTTGTTTTGTTCTTTTTTTTTGCTGTTGAAGTTTGATTGGGATATATTTTGCATTTTTAGAAACCGTTAATCAAAACTGTCAACATTTCCTTCAGTCTTCAAGTTGGTGTGGCTGACTAGCTGACTGGTTATGTACAGATCACGCGTACAGGCCTCACCAATAGAGCTAGGGGGCTTCGAAATTGAACATTTACTCCTAATGTGTAGAACAAACCATTTTTTGTTTGAAGTCCCCTTCTGAAAGGGTTTTCAATGGGAGCTCAATTTACAATGTAAGTTTATGCTATATCGATCCCTTAGCTTGTGCAGGCTGTATTCTAGCTTATTATTCCGAAATTCTGGTCTTTTTCTTGTAATAATCGCCCAAGTAACTTATCCAGTGATTAACCCTTTTTTCTAATTTTTTGATTGGTCAACCTGGACAAAATTCCTTGGTGCAACGTACGTGGTCATTTCCCGACCAATACAGTTTTAAATTTTCTTAAAATCTACCATAATAAGTTCCATGATCTTCCTGTCTTTAGAGAAAAACTATCGACATCAATCCTTTGAAATTTCCTCCCACTCCTAAAAATTCAAAATACCAACATCTTTTGACTATGTACCATAATAAGCTTAGTAAATGTCAGATTATCCAAATCTTTTTGCATGATACCATACAAAGCTAAGTAAATGTTGGAGTATCAACATCTCTTCACTTTATTTATTATACAAAACTATGGGGAGATATCTTTTCAGCAGTTAAATTGGGAATAAACATGGATTAAACATTACCGACAGCGTGGCTTCTAAAACCTTTTAGAAAATGCCAAATGCCAGCACCCATGGGGTTCGAGAATCGGATTATGAAGACACAGAGATAGACGTTGAAGATTGTTGAAAAGAAAATAGAATACGAAATAAAATCTCTGTGATAATGGGCAAGATTATAAATGGAATAGCTTTTAACCTTTCAAACAAAATATGATTGATAAAATTTATGATCGCTAAGCACCCCAAAACATAAAGTGTGACTGGACAGGAATTTTACAGGTTAAATGCTAAAAGAAACGCAAAGGCCTTACTTATTTTATACAAATTCAACACTCATTTTTTGCTACAACTTTACAGATGCTGAAATTATTATTTCTGCGGTCATTGTTAACGATATCGTTACAGTTATTGCTACTAATATCCTGTCATTGATGAATTCAATGTTTATTGAAATCTAAACTTAAGAACTGAAAAACTCAAAACATTGCTGAAACAATTGCTTATTGATTTCAAAAAATAAAATGCCAAATACCAGCACGCATACGGTACAAAAATTTGGTTGTCAAGAGGTAAAGACATAATTGGGGGAGGGTCATGTACTTGGGAATGAATAGCCTTGAAACCAACTTATACTATGTTAAAACACTCTCAGTAAAATTGAAGAGTGACTAGATAAGCATATACGTGTGTATAAACAACGCTTTCAGAGTGTTACTGATTTCGATTTAGTCACCCCCTCAAAATTTTCAACGTGTGCAGGATCTCTCTGCTACCCAACGTATGGTGAAATGGATATATTAATATGGGGGCGCAGTCAAATGACAGAATGGTACATACAGATCCTCCAACGAATTTATAAGGGACCACCGAATATATCAGATGAGATGGTAGAATCTAAATCCTTACATCTTTCACTAGTGTCTGAGGCAGAGCTTCAACACTTCCCCGGGTAGTACATGAGGAAAAGCCCTATAAATATTTGTAGTACCGTCTGAAGATGCCAGGGAGTATAGGAACCTCTATGAATATGTAGAAAGCCATTGGATATATCGAATAAAGTGGCAGCAATTTAAAAGCTCACCAAAAAATAATGGCAATGGGTGAGCTAAATCGGCCCTCACTTCACCAAACTATATGTTATGGTACAACCTTACAAATATTGCAGCGCTCCTTTTGGATTATTAAAGACTCAACTCTATAACTTAGTTTGTCAGCGGGAAATGTGCAACTGAGGGCAAGCAGACACTGTCCAAGCAAGACAAAGTTTTGGACATTAAACAAATTAAAGAGCATTAACATTCACACCAACAATTCTTGGGCAATCAATAAAGATCACAGACTAAATCAACTGATGATGGAACTGGACAACATACCTGGCACATCTTAGGTATCAGAGAAACCAATATAAAATGAAAAACCTCTTACTGCTATAATTAGATAATCATTTATTTTATTGTAAGGGGAAAGGGTTGCAGGTTCATTGAGATGGGGTTCTTAGTCAATAACACCACGCCAGGCAGCATTAAAAGTTTTGACCACTTTTTTCAGACAGAATAGTTTGGGTAGTAGTTAGGGTGAGTAGAAGATGCACACTAAAGGTAATCCAGGTTTACGCGCCAACTTCAGAAAATCCGGAACAGGAAATTGAAGAGTCTTATGCTAACATAAGTAATATAAGAGACTAGGAGAAATCAAATAACATTATACTGAGTTTAATGCTGGTTTAAGGGAAAAGATGGAAAATAAAATGTAGGACAATATGAAGTAGGACAGAGAGATTAGTATTAAGATATGATAGCAAATCTATCAGAGATATATAGAATGAAGAAAGCAATCACATTTTTCAAAAAACGAGAAGGTCCACAATGGATAAAGCAAAAATGAAATTGACTTCATAATAGCAGATAAAATTGATAACGTCAAAGGTGTTACCTTTATCAACAAAATGAATATTGGAAGTTACTTTAGAATGATAGCAGGTGAAATTAAATTTGACTTTAAAGTGGAATAGGATATGAAAAAAAAATAAAAACATGAAATAAAGAAAATACGACCCAGTGAGTTAGCGAACAATATCAATTTGAGGTAACAATACAAAATATATTTCAGGCCTTGTGGAATGTTTGAAGTAGCATAGAGGAAAAGAGTAAACATCAGACAAGCATAATTAAACGAGCCCAAGTCATGGAAAGTGAAGCAAATGAAAACAATAATGCTAAAATAACTCAAGAACTAACCAAAAAGAGACAGTATATTTTGATAAAGATAGAAGAAGAAGAAGAAGAAGAAGAAGAAGAAGAAGAAGAAGAAGAAGAAGAAGAAGAAGAAGAAGAAGAAGAAATCAATAAACATATGAACAGAAAAATGAGACTAGAAATACTTTGGTGAGGACAGTGAAAGGAAGAGTCGGAAACGCGATCGAGCTGCGAATCACATTGGCAAACAACTGGTGCTTACATTGAAAGACAGAAAAAGTGAAAGTTAACAAAAGGAGGGGCAGATGTTGAGAATAACAGAAGAATATTACCAGAAACTCTACGCCTCGAAAATGATAGTACAACCGACTGACATTTTCATTGGGAATAGCGATAGTCCAAACATGACAACGGGTGGAGTAGTGTTTGTGCTACAATATATGAAAAGCAGAAACGTCCCAGACAAAGATGGCATGATGACAACAATTCCAACAATGACTATGAGAAAGGAAAGTGCCTTAATGCTTTTGTCAGGGGATAAATTATCTTACAACACAAGAAAGGACAGGATGAAGACCTTGGTAATTAGCACTCTTTCACATTTACTATCTAACATTTACAAACAATTCCCGAAAATACAAACCCATCATACAGGCTGACGGGCTTCAGGAGAGGCTATTCAACAATAGACTACCTACACACATTAAACCATCTAATTCAAAAGATTATTATCTAACATTTACAAACGATTCCCGAAAATACAAGCCCATCACACAGGCTGACAGGCTTCAGGGGGGGGGGCTATTCAACAATAGACTACCTACACACATTAAACCATCTAATTCAAAAGATTGCTATCTAGCATTTACAAACAATTCCCGAAAACACAAACCCATCACACAGGCTGACAGGCTTCAGGAGAGGCTATTTAACAATAGACCTCCTACACACATTAAACCACCCAATTCAAAAGATGTCAGAGTGCAATAAACCACAGCATAACACTTAGTTTGACTTATGCAGTCCATGAAAAAGCTTTTCAATCGTAAAACACATATCAGTCTTAAACTCAGTGCGAGAACACAGGATCAATGAAAATCATACAAATGAAAATATATACGAAAAATAGCCATGCGAGGATGAGACTTCATTAATATACTTACAATATAAAAATTGCGCACAGCATGAAGTGAGGATAACAGATCAATCAACGTGCTGACCTATTGGTGTCCTGAGACAGCAAACCCAGTTGGAAAAGACCGGACACGTGACGGAGGGATGAGATAGAAAAGTTTGCCGGCAGGACATTGCAGGGGCTAGTTCAATCACGGTCATCATGAAAGGAGATGGTGATGGCCTTTGTTCACCAGCGGTGATGATGATAATGATGATGGTGGTGGTGGTTGTGGTGGTTTAAATAAGAAAGAGATCGGTGATTTGTCACTGATTTGCCTGGGTCGCAATGTCAAAGATAGTTCAGAAAAAAGGTTATTAGTTTTTTCATAATTGGAAACATAAATCAGAATTCAAGTTTCCCAATCTCAGAAATAAAATTAGAGATTTTAACTATGCAAAATGTATTTTGAAACTGAAATTGTAAGCAGTGCAAATAAATCAAAACTCTCCTTTAATAATAATTTTGTATCAGGTTGTACAGGCCAAGAATTTCGAAGCAACAAAAATGGTCCACAAGTTTTTGAAAAGATCTGTTGCTTTTCCAGAAGAGCGTGACGTTCAGTATCAGATTTTTACGTCGATTTTGACGATGATTGAAACCAATATTCCAGTGCTCTTTTCATTCAGGACGTGAATTTATTGGTTAGTGTCCGGGCAGTTGAGTAGTTGAAGGTCAAAAACAAATCTTCAGTTTCATCGTATCCACCAAATTGAAACATGTAATTTATATTAAAAAGGTGTTGTATGTTTACGAGAGAAAAAAAATAGTAAGTGCGAGAAAGAAAATAAAGAGAAGGGCAGGGAAAAGTGGAGAGACAAAGAAAAGTGGAAATGAAAACGAGAGTAATAAATAAAGAAAGAAAGAAATAAATAAAGAAATAAAGAGAGAAAAAGAAAGAGAAGGAGATGGAAGAGAAAGAAAGAGAAAAAGGAAGAAGGAAAGGTGAAAAAGAGAGAGAAAGAAAAAGAAGAGAGAAAAAATGTGTTGCCAACAAGAAAACGTTTGCCTAGTCAGCAAGTAGATGAGCAGTTCCCAACCTGTGGTCAATGGACCCGTGGGGATCTGTAAAGGCATTACTGCTGAGTTAAAAATTTCAAGAGGCTACGATGCAAAATGCTTCACTACTTTCTAAGTACGTATTTATTTGAAAGATTATTTCCTTCATACGAAAACAGGATAAGGGTAAAGAACAACAGGAGCGGGAGCATGAGATAAAGAACATCAATAACATGACGCAATGTTCCTATGACGACGAGGAGCATAAATCCAAGTCAGCATATCCTGGTATGAAATAGATGTTAAACATCGGATATAGAGTATAAAAGAAACAATGATATTCTTCTAATATCGTCATTGAATTGTACATATATATATATATATATATATATATATATATATATATATATATATATATATATATATATATATATATATATATACTAGAAATCATCAACTAAAATTGTCGCCAAAATTATCAACATAGGCTTATTCAGTTTTTAAGTTGTTCTGGCTGGCTGGCTATGCATGTATGAATCGTGCCCATAGAATGAACCAATGAAGCAGAAATTCTGAACATATTTGCTCCCAATAATGACTATACAAAACTTTTTCAAGGTTCTCAGAAGAGGGTTCAATTTGCTATGCAATGTCATGCAAAATTGGTCCCTCAGGTAAAATTCCTTGGCTTTCACGCCTTTTTTTTTTCAATTGGACCGCCCAACATGTCTGCATTTTCTTTGAAAATTACACCCTATCTTTTTAGCAATTACTGCCCCCCCCCCAAAAAAAAACGAGGGAAGTAACTTATTCATTGACACCTTTTCTTCCAATTTTTAAATTGGTCACCCCAAACACAGCATACTGTCAAAAGACTTAAGTAACGTGACAGTTTCTTTGTAGTGACTCACCAGACCTGTATACCTATAAATATATACAAGTCGAATATCGAAAATGTAAGTGCAAACGAAATGAATGGTGTAATATATTTCCCGTAAAGATTCGGCGTTGTTGTTCCTTAGCTACTTCAACCTTGAAGAATCTGATGTTTCGAGGGATGAATAACTTGGATCAGTGGTTTCCAACTGGGGGTGATCCTTCCCAAAGAGGATGCAGGTATTCTAGGGGTGGAATATAACCATTTGGAAAAAAATAAAAGTTGTTGTGAATGCTTTTGGTTTAATGATAACGGGAATGTTCACGCAAACCGATTATCAAAGTAACAAATTTGCTGAACCTTATTTGTATTGTAGAGACTAAATTTGAAGTTACCACTTCAGTGGCTGAACAAATTCTGAACCAAGGGTACAAATAGTGAGTCCGAGCTGTAAGACCTCTAACTCCCCGTGAAGAGAACAATTTTTTTTAAATCTCTAAAAAAAATATTACTCAGTCTCGGCAGAATATGGTTTAAATTGGAAAAAATTAAAGCATGATATTTTCCACAATGCATTTATATGAAGTCTCCTGAATGCCACACTAAATATCCCTCAAAATCCTAGATGAAAATCCCAGATGGGGGCTATTTTTCAAGATGGCCACCAATTTGACCCCTCTGTTGCGTGTTATCAGAAGACACACTGTTTGTACAGATGACATGTTATATCGTTGGAAATATAATTTTGTCGTCTTTCGGTGTGTATTGTCATTATATCTGATGTACGAAAGAGATTACAGACAAAAAGGTGAAGGTTGGTATTCCGGCCGGTGAAATCTTTCTTACCAATATATATATATATATATATATATATATATATATATATATATATATAACAGAGAACTGGTATATACCGCTGGAAGTGTATATCGTTAGCTTTCCAACAATCTATCTAGTCAGTTTGTATCTGTAATATGAAAGGGGTTATGGCCAAGAAGATGGGGGTAGGTATTCCAACACACATTGTTATAGTCCCAGCAAACTATCCTAATTTAGGGCTATATAGTCCATTGGATATGGGAAGATTTCATTTTTAGGTTTTGAATCGAGGCAACTTGGTTAAATCTTATTTAAACAACATTAAGAAGTATATGTTGTCAGTTTTTCTATAAGCTTTAAGGGTGGTCATTTTGAAATCCAAGATGGATGATTGTGAATGTACTTTTTTCAATTGTGCATGGATCCATCTAAAAATTTAAGCACTGCATTCGTGTCGAATAGCTAATTTTTCTACAGTTCATCAAAATTCAGTGAGGATTTTCGGAGATATCGTACGGACAGACAGGAATGAATACAGCAACGTATGAAATATCGAAACAGAAAAAATTTTTTCAATCAAAACTGTTATCTTGACTCTATACTTAGTTTTTTAGTGCTGTAAAGTTTTATTCTGGTTCCAGTTGACCTTCCATATTTCATTTGACTTCTCCATGTTTTATCTGTCTGTGCTGGATTAAGTCTTTATATACTTTGAAATTGCTGTTTTATGACGCGTATGATATAATGTTCTCAGGATGGTTCAGTTTGTTATTGGGTCCATTAGAAAGAACGCTTTTTTGTATGGAAATTCATCTATCTTCGTGTATGTCTATGTTGTGTTGTCAGTCAAGTTTGTTTCTATTCTTTGTTTGTGCATTTAGCATTCCTGGTGGAGTCATGGTCTGCTTACTGGATGTGCATTTTTAGATGTTATAGTCTGTTGTGGTCTACTGATTTTATTTTTCATCGTTAGTTGCATGACTTGTAGTGGAAACGCCATTCTAATTTTCCAATGTATCGTTTAGAGCAAACTTGTGCTCTCTAAGAAGAACTACAATTTTTACTTTTGCAAT
>OY735209.1:28176720-28209220 GCA_963457665.1 Thysanoteuthis rhombus | reverse complement strand
AAAGGGCGTTTGGTTTGGTTTGGTATGGTTTGGTTTGGTTTGGTTTTTATTTTATTCTATTCTGTTTTTTGCATTTTTGAAAGTAAATATCTGCAAATCATTTTAAAATAAATTGATATATACACACTGAGTACAGAGTTACAAGGG
Source organism: Thysanoteuthis rhombus (assembly GCA_963457665.1). NCBI lineage: Eukaryota > Metazoa > Mollusca > Cephalopoda > Oegopsida > Thysanoteuthidae > Thysanoteuthis > Thysanoteuthis major. The sequence continues at coordinate 28,209,073 of OY735209.1, read as the reverse complement.
GGGAGAACTCAAGTTGACTACAAACACCAATTTCCACTTTTAAGAAAAAAAAAACTCTTGTTAGCATATATTTTGGCAAGGCTCATATAATTTACTTATCTGTTTTGTTTTGTTTTTTGCTTTGTTTTGTTTTTTTCTTTTCTTTTCTTTAATTCCAATAACATTTTCTGGTCTCCTCCGCTGGCATTTTAGAGTTGAAGAAGAATACAGTACATCATCACCTTTCATTGGCAAGAATACATCACAAGGAAGACCGCAATTCAATCGAAAATTGAAGGTTTTGTATAGACCAATGGTCACTGTGTAAAAGGACAGTATGGGAGGGGCGTTTGGTCCTGTTTTGATTCTTTTTTTTTGCGTTTTAATCATGCTCAACCTCACATGGAGAGATCACAAGATAGCTCAGTACATAAGGAAGAAAACTGGAGTCCGAGCCATCATAGAAACTATTATAAAAACTAAAATGGCAATGGGTAGGCCATGTTGCAAGAATGAAACACAACTGATGGTCATCACGACTCACAACATGGATCCCCAGGGATCATACGAGAAACTGAGGCCGACAAAATACAAGATGGAGAGATGAACTGGACAAATTCAACAAATACTGGCTCAGCGACGCCCATGGTAGAGAAATGTGGCGAATCCTGGGGAAGGTCTATGTCCAACGACGACGTTAAAAGACTGATGATGATGATGATGATGATGATGATGATGATGATGATGTTCTACTTTCTGGAGCAGGTTAAATAAAACGAAGTCTTTCTACACATGATAAGTTATTGTGTATTTGTGCATTTAATCTCATTCACATATCAGATGTGCATTGCTGTAGACTCTCCTTGATACTTTCTTTTATCGAAGGGAGTTAACTGGAGATGGAGTGCTTGCGTAATGATGAAGGCCCATTCTTTCCAATATGAAAATACTCTATGCTCACTTAAGACGTAGAAACTGAAATTTAAACAAATATTCATGGAAATATAACGCAACCTATACCTTAGGTCATGTAAAAAAAAAAAAAAAAAAAAAAGAGCCCCTAATCCACCATTTTGTTTAAAAGAAAAAAAAGTTAATATTATAAAATTTGAAATCATTTGAAGGTCTTTCCAGCGGCTGCAGACAAAACGTTTAGCATCCCGGAAGAGAAAATCGAGCAATCCATACAAAATAATATCTACCATCACGGACATTCGACAAAAAGCGACCTGTCTCGAAAAAAATGTCTGAAACTTATTACCTATCAATCTTATCGTAATAATGTTTGTGTTATGAATAGGAAGAAAGATTGAAGAAAATTATCAAGTAAAGAATCATGTAATGGCTTCACATTTCTGATACATGTGCGTGCATGTATGTGTGTGTGTGTGTGTGTGTGCGTGTGTGTGTGTGTGTGTGTGTGTGTACGTGCACCGCGATTATTCGACAACTGGGCATTGTACAAAGTTGATACTCACCAGATATATTAGTCTGTAGACGCAGCATTGCAGCGTTGAATTTGAAGTTGTTCTGGTCAGCAGTTCTAATTATAGATAGATATTTCTCCATAATGGTAGCTTCATGTCGGCCATTAAACAAAATCATCTCCCTTGACTTTCACTTTCCATCATCTACTAATAATTGTTACAGGAATATCGAAATATTACGACTAGAATGCCTACCCAGTCACGTGGTATATTGGAGAAGTAAGATGGCATCAAATAGATGTCAAGGAGTGATTGTTAACCATGGAAAAAAAGTTGATTCGAGGAAAAGGACAATCGCAGGTGAGAAGAGGAAAAGTAAATTATTCTTGATCAATAACAACTTTGAAAAAAACGAAAGCTGCTATCTCTCTGAAATGGATATGAACTGTTTGAAAAAACTTCACGAATTGACTTTTTGAGTGTCTCCCTCGCCAAAAAAAAAAATCATGTAAGTATTACTGGTAGAATATAAAATTTACTGGTTCCTGGTTTCAGTTTTATGACCAAAATAAACTGCTCTTATCTTTGCCAATATTGCCATAAGATCACCAAAGCTTATTCATCCATCAACTTGTCAATAGTATCAAATTTAGTAAGTCTTTTACTATTCAGTCAAGAACACTTTTTATTTTTAGTTTTGAAAGCTGGTATGTTTCGACATTTTTTTTCTGAAATGAATAAAAACACATATAGCAGTAAAGATGTCGATGCTGACAAAAAAAAATGCATCAGTAATTTTTTTTCATTAGATTTTCACGCTACGACGATTGTTAGTGAGGAGAATTTCTCCTTTTCAGACCAGGAATCGATTGCAAACTTCAAATTAATCCCAAAACGAAGTTTTATAGTCATAAGCTTTTAGCTGATGTCAACAAAATTTACGCAGTATATCAATGAGAATACAATGACAACAGTAGACTCTTTTTTCTAGTAAACATTCGTTATGTTTCCTAAGAGAGATCGATCCATCATCATCATCATCATCATCATCATCATCATCATCAGCAGCAGCAGCAGCAGCAGCAGCAGCAGCAGCAGCCTTCTAGTGTCCATCGTTGGACCCTCCCCAAGATTCACCGGACCTCTCTATCATTACTTTCCGTCAGACATGATTTTGCATATGATCTCTGGGGATCCAAGGTTGTGAGTCGTGATGTCCAGTGGTTGTTTGACATTCTTGCAACATGACCAGCCCATTGCCATTTGGGTTTTTCAAACGGTTTATATCTAACTGTTTATATATCGGACTCCTGTCTTTTCTTCAATATACTCAACTGTCTCATGATAACTACAATTATCTATAAAAAGACAGAAGGAGATATTTTCTAACTGGTTGAAAGAAATATAACTCATTTTTTCGTTATCCTTTTTTTTTTTCTCCTGGAGATTGAATTGAATTTCTCTACTCATTTTGTAAAACAATAAAAAAAATAATTCTCTGACACTTGATCTTCGCCTGTTTTTTAAGCAAATAAATAAAATCTATTTTTTGTTTTATAGCACCTTTTGCACAGAAATCAAATCAAATCAAATCGCCTCCCGTTTCTATCATAGAGAAATTTGAGTTGATATAGCTTTTAAAAGGTTCCTAATATAACACTTGTTAAATTTGTTATTGTATAATATTTCATTGAAATACAAATATATTCAATTATCTTCCATTCAAATTAACAACATACTAAAAATAAGCTTTATTTCGGTTTTTCCATCGTTTTCTTCTGCCATCTATTTGCCGCCTTTTCGAAACCCTCTTCGTTGGCTATGTCACGTGACCGAGTAAGCATTCCATTCGTAATATTTTCATGGTTACATGCAAGATGGAATACCCTTTCCGGTGGGAAAGTTAGATTGGCAATCTGGGAGATATTCTGGAGATGTTCTATGGGACCCGTGCCGTTTTCAGTATTTTAAATCATTGAACGCGAATAGTTAATGATTATACTTTGTTCTTCAAAGAAAAGATATCTTTGTTTGAAGAGTTTTTTTTTAATAATTGAATGAATAATTTGAAATGAAACATAGATGGTGAAGGGTGGAACTCAATAGCTTGTTAATGTCTACATGGGATGGAAGAGTTTTACAGACACGATGCTGATCCCTGAAACTTGTTGAAATTTTTTCCTGCGTTTTCTACTTCTGTCTTAATTTTAACTCCTCATTTTCTTCCTCTCAAATCTTTGCCCGACAAACCCTGACCTAACGAAAGAGCAAGTTTTTTTTTCGATGGAGAAAAAACATAACATTATCTCAAACTTTGAGATGTCGAACTGCGCATCATAGAAACACAGGCATGTCTGAAATTAGCAAGTCTCAAATTACCTACAGCAAATATCCTCAGGTCGAATATTGAAAAAAATAATTGTCGATTTTTGAGGGGCCTGCATTTGCTCGCTCTGAAAAAAATCTGTCAAATTTTTCAGCTGATTTTTCCATCCACAACTCTCTCCGGGCTAGATCCATGAAACATATATATATATATATATATATATATATATATATATATATATATATATATATATATATATATATATATATATGTGTGTGTGTGTGTGTGTGTGTGTGTGTGTGTGTGTTGGAATCAGTATCATTTGGGAGGGTTTTTTCTACTATCTATTTAAACTTAAACACACAAGTAGAGGGGTCAATGCCCTTTAAATCTATTTTTTGCGCTAATCTGTTGCCTTCATGGTAGCTAAACAGACGAATGGTCAGAGCCAAGGAAAATAAAATAGGGTATGCCAAATAGGAACCCTAACAGAGAAAGTTGTTTTTTTACCTTTTGATTCTAAATGTTTCCAGGAATTGGTCAGTTTTTATTAAAAGTATTTCTGGTTTCAGAGAGATTACCCACAATGTAGTTATAATGCTTAACTTGAACCTTCCTTCCCATTCGTCGTTGGGAAAGCATTAATGTGGGTTTCTTTGTCAGTCGGAGCTGATGGAATACTGGCTCCATCATCATTATATAAAGTACTGAAGTGCATGTGCACCTGTGCTCTAAAAAGGCAAGAACTACGCATCACAGATAGGGAAGAAAGGCATATCCGAAATCAGCTGGTTGCAATTGACCTACATGCTCAACCTCACATGGAGAGATCACAAGATAGCTCAGTACATAAGGAAGAAAACTGGAGTCCGAGCCATCATAGAAACTATTATAAAAACTAAAATGGCAATAGGCAGGCCATGTTGCAAGAATGAAACACAACCGATGGACATCACGACTCCCAACATGGATCCCAAGAGATCACATGCGAAACTGAGGCCAACAGAATACAAGATGGAGAGATGAAATCGACAGATTCAGAAAATACTGGCTCCGTGACGCCCATGATAGAGAAATGTGACAAATCCTGGGGAAGGTGGTTGAAAAGCTAATGATGATGATGATGATATATTTTGAGGAAAGATCTCACGAAAATGATCATCAGTTTCTGTGGTGTTTGCATTTGCATTCACATTTCCATTAAACTAATTTCATCGCTTAAGAAATCAGTGAGAGCTACAATACACCAGTGTTCAGAAAACGAGGAAAATACAATCGATGTACCGAGTTCAAAATCTCAAAGAGGAAATTTTCTTCTATTCTTTTCTCATTTGGATTTCATTTGCTTCCAGTGTATTGGACCTTCAAACCTTCCGGGAATTTGTCAGATAAGTTGGCAACAGCAATACACCGGGAGCTGAGCAAACGAATGGAATTCAACCATGTGGAAAAGTGGTACCAGCACTAACCGAAGGCAGCCCTGGAGATTGGAAGCCATAAATTACTTTGGGACTTTGACAACCAAACACCCAATCTAATTGATAATATCGGACCAGGTGATTGTGGACAAGAAAAGGGGAACCTACCAAATAATAGACGTGGCCGTACCGTAGGATCACCGATTCAATGGGAAGGAAAATGAAAAGCTGGGAAAATAGTAGGACCTGGCAAGGAACTGAAGAAGGTGTAGGGCATAAAAGTTTAGGTAGTACCAGTAATAGTAGGCGCAATCGGAACCGTACCAAAGACACTGAAAGCGTAATTGGAGGAATCTGGGATAAAAGAAAAGATTGAGAATATACAGACCACAGCACTACTGCAGACTGCATGAACACTGAGGAGAGTACTAAAATATGAGATCTACGACTCCAGCTGTTAGCAATGGTCTAACAGCAAAGAGAAGGCATGGTAAAGACGGTACAGACCACAGCGTTGCTATGATAGGTAAGGAAGATATGAGAAGAGGGCTGGAGACCTGAGGAGACTTTCAGTGATAACCACCGTGCAACTGGTGTGAAACTATAATCCACAGCACTGGTGAAGAAGAGGCCTGGAGACTTGAGGAGACTGGGGGAGATTTGCTGTCACTCAGTTTCTACTGGTGACCACCTGGCAACTAGTGTGAAAATGCAAATAGTAGTGGTATCAGTTGTAGTAATAGTATTTAAAGTGGTCCATAAAGAATAAAAGTGCCTCCTTGTAGATATGACCGTCCTAGCGTATGAAATCTTCGCTAATAATGAATTCGAGAAACTCTCAAACTATAAAGACCCTGAAGTAGGAATTAGCAGAATGTGGCAACTCAGAACTAAAACAATACCCTTAGTTTTTGGAGCCTTTGTATAACTCAAAAAGGGACCAGTGAACTTGCCAACAACATCCCTGGAAAGCACAGGATATATATCTCTTACCTATACTGCACACATTATTAGAAAATCCTTGTCAATGTGAATGTGTGCACTACACCAAACATACACCATTTTATGTATTAATAAAGGTATATGTGGAAAAATTGTTGTATTGTTTGCATATCTTTTATTTTTCTCTTCAAAGCCTGCACTGTCATAACTTACAGAGCTGCTAGGCTTGGGTCTCTGGTTGAGACCCGGCTGGTGACTTACACAAACTAAAATCAAAGCCGACAACAACAATAAAAACAATAATGATAGAAATAAAATGTTTCGTGCATCTCTTACATAACGTCATTACGATTTGAACCGAAGACCTCTTGACCTAACCTTAATTCACCTGAGTCTTATTCTGCAGCCCACTCTTTTCAATAAGTTAGCGAACAGCCGCCTTGTGAATACTCGATTGGAATCTGTATTGAATCGCATTTGTGGGTCATCTTCTGCAGTGATATATGGCTTCGAAGCAGATGCAATGACATACCAAAGCCAACCAGAAACAGGGTCACACAATTAGCGGCAAATGACGGAAGGATCAGTTCTATGGTTAACACAATTGAATCTCCGTTTTATTGATCGATGACGACTCAGTTGTACCCGTGAATCTGTGTTTCTCTCTTTTAATGGATAATTTGCAATGGATCATCTTGTAATGGATATTCATTATATTTTCCGCCTTCCACATTTAATGGATTTGATAACGTTTGACTGGCTTTCAATACTTGCTATTCTATTCACTGACACACTTTTGTCTCACATAGGGCTATAATAATGGGGCATACAGGAAGGATCCAATTGACTTGGAATAGCCAGTGAGATTAAACTGCTAATTATCGCTTTACGGCACACCCACTCTTTTCTTATTAAGCCACAAAGCGTAAAAGAGGATATATATATATATATATATATATATATATATATATATATATATATATATATATATATATATATATATATATATGGGGTCGGGTGTATGTATAGTACATGTGGTACAAATCAGGCTTGCAGTATAACATAATATAATAATATATCAATGATATAAAGCCACATCTGATATCTAATGGATTCATTTCATAGAGTGCTCGATACACACAACTTTTTGATATGGAAGTTAAGTTGTTCTAGAGTAGAACTGGAAATAAATAGTAGAATGTGGAATCGCTACACAAACTAGCTCATGTTTCTGCCCTCTCTGGGCCTCATCATTTGCCTGATGAGGCCCGGAGAGGGTAGAAACATGAGCTAGTTTGTGTAGAGAATCCACATTCTACTATATATATATATATATATATATATATATATATATATATATATATATATATATATATATATCAATACATTCTTCCTCATCCGATTCCCCAGGGCATATTGTCTGTTTACATCTAGCAGTAGTTGACATAATAGTCTAGCTATATCAGCATTGAATGCTGATCAGTTTTTATAGCTTAACTGAAAGAGTTTCCAAAGATAGAAGATGCATCTCAAATCTTGGCGGAAGTGTATTTTCTCATTTCCGGTGAATGTTGCTTACTTAAAGGTTACTTGCCAAAAATCATTAATAATGACAATACTTCTCTTAAGTGATTGGGAAAACTTAAACAAGAACAGGGCTATTTGACCCAATAAAGCGGCTGTCTTGTTCATGCGAAATAACTAATAAACAATTTAAATATATACATTTTCAGTTTTTGTATAAGGAGGGGCAAAATTTTAAAACTTGAATAACATGTATAATAGGAAAGTTAAGAAATCTATATCTATTTTGGACCTTGGATATCCCTTTGAATTAATCTAGTAATATCATCATTCATTATCAGTCGTTTAGCATCTGTCGTTGGACCATCCACAAGATTCGCCAGAGCTCTCTAAAGTGGGCGTCACAGCGCTAGTACTTTCTGAACTTATCTAGTTCGTCATACCATCTTTTACTCGGTCTCAGTTTCGCGTGTTATATCCAGGATCCCACGTTATGAGTCGTGATGTCCAGCAATTGTCAGCCTTTCTTGCAACATGACCAGCCCATTGCCATTTAAGTTTTTTGTGGGTTTTATTATATATCGAACTCCTGTTTTTTCTTCTGATATATTGCACTGTCTTGCAATCTCCCCATGTAATGTAGAGCATGAGTCTATCTTGTGCATGTTGTATGGTTTTCAGTTTGAGGGTCAATCTTTTGGTTAAGTTCCATGTTTCAGCTCTGTAGTTGACTATCGGGAGGAAGTATTGGACGTATATTCTTCTTTCTATCACTAGCAGGATTTTCTTATTCTTGAGAGTCAGGCTTACCCTGCCGAAATTTTTCCATCCAAGAGTGATCCTTCGTTTAATTTCTTCTTCTTTTGAGGGTCTCATGGAGATTCGTTGTAGATGTAGTGGTCTACTTCCCCCAAAAGAGAATCCAGGTAAGTCAAATATATGAAGCTTGTGGATCATCATCATCATCATCATCATCATCATCATCATCATCATCATCATCATCAGTCTTTCAACGTAACGTCCGTCATTGGACATAGATCTTCCCCAGGATTTGCCACATCTCTCTATCGTGGGCGTCGCTGAGCCAGTACTTTCTGAATTTGTCTAGCTTGTCTCTCCATCTAATACTCTACCGGCCTCGGTTGGGATCCATGTCATGAGTTGCGATGTCCATCGGTTGTCCACCATTCTTGCAACATGGCCTGCCCACTACCATTTGAGTTTTTAACAGTTTCTATGATGTCTCGGACTCCTGTCTTCTTCCGGGTGTACTGAGGTGTCTTGTAGTCTCTCCATGTGAGGCCCAACATAGTCATTTCATGTGCACGTTGCATGCTTCTCGGTTTGTGAGTCTGTCTCTTGGTTAGGTTCCATGTTTCAGCTCCATAAGTGACTATTTAGAGGATGCATTGGTTGTATACTCTTCTTTTTAGGATTATTGGGATGTTCTTGTTTTTCAAGGTTGAGCTTGCTCTGTCAAAGCTTCTACAAATGCCTTCCATTTCCAACTTCATGATAGTTTGTTTTTAATTCCAGAGATTTTTAAGATTTTATTATATATAATAAGAATATCATTACAATCGCTATCATCCTCCTCATTAGAATCATGAGCGATATCGTTTATGGCATTATTTAGTCCATCGACCATACTTTGCTGGGTTGGGTTAGGTAAAAATTGGATGTCGTCATCCAGTTAATTTACATTGTTAATTCCTTTAGTAACAGCCGAATCGATTTGGTTGTTATTTCATAAACCGTATGGTAGACCATCATCGAAGTATTTGACACAATAAAATGGATAATTTGGATCATTTGGGAGAAATTCATCGTCTTTTGGACCAAATTTATAGCATTTTTGGTACATTTATTTATCATATATGTCACATTGCATGGTATGATGATTAATACGTACAGCCCGGTCGCGTGATCTGCAAGGGAATTGAATCAATGCAGGATGAAAAGAAAAAAAACAGCGGGGAAAAGTTAAAAAGAATATAGAAATAGTTAATTAGGATAGAAATTTGTTTATTCACCGAGGGTTTTGTCACTGAAAAGCCAAATGGGAAATGGAATATGACAGGTCCAAAAACAGCGAGACACTCTCTCAATTATTATTTCATGGATGTCTAATCACAAACAACAATTTATACTTATACAAGACGTACAAACCAGGGCAAAATAACACATCCATTGGAAAGATGGGCATCAGATTCATTAAGGAGTTTTGAAGAAGGGTGGTAGGGAAAGATCGTTAAGGAATAGATGGATCTGAATCCAGTTTGGGATCTTAGTTTCTTTTGGGGTTGAGAAGTCTTGTGCTATGGCACTGGAATATTTATAAATTCAACAATCATAAGATTTATAGTTATTTGACCATCCATAACATAATGTATCTAAGGGAAGATATTGTCGATGTCAACATTTGGCAATAGATATTTATAATCTTTATAATGTGATAACACCATCTCTCCACCAATCTTGTTCAGCTTCACAAATATTGTGCCATTCACCGTCCGATCTAAATGCAGAAGCTTTTCCCTGTTGATCAGAAATTTACCTTCCCTCATAACTCTGCCATAATGTGAGCAGTGACTCTCATTGATGCATTTGTTGTTTTGTTTTTAAATTACCTTCGATAGAAAATAAAATTCCCTTTTTTTGATCGAAAAATGATTTGTCTATCTCGGTTAAGTAAAAAAGAAGTCATTTGTTTACGTTTTTTTTTTACGATGACGTTTGAATGATATCACCCAGTGTCAAGTCAAATGTGTCCTTTTACCAAGTGGTCAATTTCGGGGTGCGAAAAGTAAATTTCGTCCCATTTTTTAAAGAGTAATTAGGGAGTGATAAGGAAAAAAAGAGGGTTGAGAAACCCTGCAAAAAGAAAAACCCATTATTTTACAAGAAATTCAATGAACACCTTCCATATTTTGGGTTTTTTTCATTTTTTCTTCTTCATTTTATTTTTGCATTTTGAAATATCTTCCATTTCTTTTCTTTCCATTTTTTAGTGTTTTTCTGTTGTTTTTTCATTTTCTTTTTTTCTTTTTTCCTTCTTTTTTCTTTCTTTATTTCTTTCTTCATCCCTTCCCTTCTTTATTCCCCTTTCTTTCTTCATTCCTTTCTTCCTTCCTTTCTCATTATTTTTCTTCTTTCCGTCCCTCCTTTCTTTCTTCCTTCCTTTCTTTCTTCCTCCCTCTCTTTCTTTTTCCTTCTTTTCTTTATTCTTTTCTTTCACCCTTTCTTTCTCTATTCCTTTCTCTATTTTTTCTTGGTTCATTTATTCCTTTTTTTCTTCCTTCCTTTCTTTCTTTCTTTCTTTCTTCCTTCCTTTCTTTCTTTCTTTCTTTCTTCCTTCCTTTCTTTCTTTCTTCCTCTTCTTTTATTCCTTTCTTTTTTCTTTATTCATTCATTCACTTAACATTTTAATAACGACATTTCTTCCTCTCTTTCTTTATTCCTTTCAATTCCTTTTTATTCCTTTTTCTTCCTTCATTCCCTCCTTTCTTTATTCTTCTTTTTATTCCTCTTTTCTTTCTTTATTCCTCTTTTTCTTTCTTTTCTTCCTTTCTTTTTTATTTCCTGTTTTTCTTTATTTATTCCCTTCTTTCTTTATTCATTTCTTTTCTTTATCCCTTTCTCTCTTCATTCCTTTCTTTCTTTCTACATCCATTTACTTTATTCATGACTTTCTCTTTTTGTTTTACATTTTTTTTCTCTTCCAATTACTTATTAGCAGGGATTCCTGGCAATGCTCAGGAATATAGTTTTTACTGCTTTCTCCAATTTGAAGTTTCATCCTCTCCACCAGTTCATTTATATTATTTTAATATCATTATTAATTGTTATGTATTGACATTTATCTCTATCATTTATCTATCATCGTTACAGCAGATGATAATGACAAGTACAAAAAAATTATCAGAAGAATTTTGACGGAAGAGAAAACCTCGAGAAACTGTAATTTTTCCATAAAATATGAGAATGTGTGTAATTGCTTCTAGGGGAAATCGGGATTAAAAATACATTGTCTGTATGTGCAGAATTTCCGATGAAAACCTTTTTTATGCTTTCCACCCTTCCGTACTTAAGTTTAGGCAATGGTATCATCAAATCAGTGTTACCTCGTCAACTTTGCTAATATAAATAGCAATAAAAAAAGGTGATACTGTCAAAAGATAACTCTAAAATTTCTTTTTATTATATTTGATATCTGCGTAGTTGTAGGAGACAAGGGGTGGGGGATAAATCCCCCTTCCCCTAAATTTGAGCAAAACAGTGCGGAAAACTAGGGCAAATGATACTTTTGTTGTCAAGAAAGGTGGCAAACACTGTTTCTTTCAAATTGCATGTTGCGTGATTTGTGCTAGCGGTCTGCAGTCGATTGAAAAAAAAGGTTTGGGTAAATCAAACCCTCTGACCCACTTAACCAAAGAGTTCTCATACGCCTATGGATATCTGCTCAGTTAGTATTTTGTTGTAACTAAAACCCCAAGTCCCTTCACAACAATCGTGAATTTTTTTTCAAAGAATAAAACGACTTTCAAGTTATACTTTATAATTTTTCATAATCAATCGGACAGAATACCTCTGTCAATTTATTTCTTGAAAAAGTAAATAAACGCTAACTTTGAAATGGTAAAGAAAAAATATGTTTTTGATAATGATTTTTACCGGAAATCTCAAACAATTCTCGTTTCTCTATTTTCATTTAAGTCGCTTAATTGAATAATCTTGATAAAATTACTTCGCGAATTCAAACCAATTGTAGTGCCCCCTATACTTTTAGTTAGGAATTTAGTACGAAACTCTTCTTTTAGCTAGATATCCAAAACGTCACTTCCTCTGACGACCCCTATAAAACCCCTAGACGCACATGGTCCAGTGCTTGCTAGCTCCAGCACACTAGCTGGGTACGCTTCTAGCCCCAGTCTCTGTGGCCGGCCATTCTCTCTCTTTCCTTCTCCCTGGCCCAATGCTCCTTGGCGCCAGGACCCTCTGGCCCCGGCCCTCGCGGCCGGCTACTCTTCCACTCTCTTTCCTTCTCTCTAAGATCGTTATCATATCGCCAACCCACTTGCCTATCCGATCTTAATCACCATCTTCACTTCGGGAAACACGCATGGATACTCCATGTTCTATGTCTTTCATAGTCTGTTCGTTGAGAGTCTAACAGCGTCTGAGAATAGCCCCCAAATTAACTCACTTATTTGGCAGTAAGGCTCACACACTGAACCCAGTTTCCACGTATCCAACCATACGGAATCCACGCGTTCAGACAACTCCAACGCCAGTACTATCAAGACAAGAGAACTCCCACCTGTACAATCTCTTCTCCTAACATTACTTCTCACGATCAATCGTATTAACGTTACCCGTACATGTACCTCATCTTTATTCTTGTATTGAACGTATGTCTCTTGTCTGGCCATAATTCTTGTATGTGTTCATTCCTCTTTATTTCATTGCGCATCCATACTTGGCGCGCATTCCATTCCCTTCTCTTCGTACAGCTTCCTTACTTCCACAGCTACAGGGCCGGCGCACTACACATCACCCACGAGGATCCAAAATCCTCGTCTCACAACATCCCATTGCGTGTTCGGATCCACCATAAAACACCATCCTATACAATATTATAGAATAAGTATAAACAACAGAATGACAGCCTCCTTAATGGAAGTGGCCACTATATATTTAAACCAATGAGCGCATAAAGCATCAATGAAATGAGATCCCTGGTCTCATGGAAAAACGCAGAAACCTCAAGCCACTGACAACAAGAGAGAAATTGAAGAGACTGACCTAAATAAAATGATTAAAAAAAACGAAAAGAAGACAGAAGATACACGACAGTAGTTATCGAATTGACTCTTGATTCAGGACAGAAGCCAATAACCAGCATGCTCGACAGATAGAGAGAGGATAGTCGAACGTACCGAAGAATTTTACCAAAATTTCTATTCATCCAAACAAGGACTGCAAAACAATGAAGAGGATACGCAAGATGTGAGCAATCAACTTGAGGGTTTCTCAGAAGTAACCCCGTAGAAAGTGGAACAAACCATCAAACAAAGAAAAGAAATGCCCCTGGACCAGACAATATCACCATCAATCTACTCAGAAAAGCAGGTAAGATCATCATTGGGAAATTGGCCCTGCTATTCAACTTGTGTCTAAAACTGAGTAAAGTCCCGGATGACTGAAACACTGCAATCATAATGCTTTTATACAAAAAAAGGAAACCCAAAAGATCTCAATAACTACAGACCTATAAGTCTACTCAACTGATTATATAAACTTTAAAGAAACAACGTCATCAACCGAATCACAAGAACATTAAATGAAAACCAACCACAGGAGCAAGCTGGCTTTAGAAGAAGTTACTTGACCATGGACTACATGTGTTCGATAAATCAGCTAAGAGAAAAGGCGGCCGAATACAAGCACTCAAGAAGGCTTTCGACTCAGCGAAAATCCCTGAGGTCATGGAAGCCATCACTCAACAAGATGTTGATCCCGTATACAAGGAAGTGTTGCAACATATATACAGTCACAACTGCTCCTTTATCAGGGTACATAAAGACTTAGAGCCCTTTCAGCTCCAAAAAGGAGTAAGAGAAGGTGATATCAGTTCACTCACACTTTTCACGGTGTACCTCGAGATGATTTCCTGAAGACTAGACTGAGAGAACAAAGGAATCAAAATAAACCTGCAAATTAGACCCATGCAACGTGCACATGAAAGAATTATGCTCAAACTCGCATGAAGAGACCACAAGACAGCACAGTACATCCGGAAGAAAACAGGAGTCAGATACATCATAAATTCCTTTCAAAACTCAAATGGCAATGGGCTGGCCATGTTGCAAGAATGGCAGAAAACCGATGGACATCGCGACTCACGACATCGATCCCCATAGATCACATGCGCAACCGAGGCCGGCAGAATACAAGATGAAGTGACGAGACAAAGTCTGAAAGTACTGGCTCCGCGACGCCCACGATAGAGAAATGTGGTGGATCCTGATGAAGTTCTATGTCCAACGACGGACGTTAAGAGACTGATGATGAAGACGATGATATTTTTTATGGAGATGAGTGAATTAAATATCTCCAGTGATATTAATCATATTTCCTAGGAATTTGGTATATGCAAATCAGATAATTTTACAAACATGTCGTGAATGCAAATTACGAATAGAAATTATCATTATCTAAATCTATAAACAAGAATCAATAAAAGTTGCGTGTAAGATTACCAAGCTAAATATCACTACGCTGATATCAATCACTACCATAGCCTTAAAAATAGTACAGACACCCGGTAGACCCTTCTCCCATTATTACTCGGCCCAGCTGCGGGGTCTCAGTTTCCTCGGGGCAGCACTGCTCCATTGCACTTAAAGGAGCAGGTCCCCTGGTGGATGCTTTCGCGGGTGACGTTGTCTAGCCATTACGATGAGCTTTTCAACGGTAACTGCGTCGGCTGGAGCCATTTTTGGAAGGGATGCTCCTATTTCTTCCCACATTAAGCCCGACCTTGCGTCACATATTGCTGTGGCGGGACAGTGATTGAATAGCACACCCTTCTCCTTATAAAAACAATGCAGACTTCCAGTAAGCCTTCACCATATAAAAACCCTACCCCCTTTTTTTTGACCTCTTCATACACACTTCGTAGCCCCGAAATCCAGGTTTCGTTTCTGACCAACCGAACGACTCTCTCTCTCTCTCTCTCTCTCTCTCTCTCTCTCTCTCTCTCTCTCTCTCTCTCTCATATGAACGTTCATCCCTTTTGTAACAATTCCATTTGAACATTTATGTGTGTGTCTGTATGTGTGTGTGAGTGTGTGTGTGTGAAAGTCACATTTCAATTATCCTGTGTTCGCGAACACTTCATTCAATTGATCTCTTACGATCTTGCTTCGTAATCTAAAATTAAACATTTATATTTTGAAGATACATTTTTTTACTTGTAATTCCATTGATTGTATTTATTGTCATTTTGACTGAATTGATACGTAAACAGAACATAAACAAATGTATAGACGGTGAGCAACGAATATTCAATCTCAACAAAATATTTTTATTGGAAAATTCATCAAGGCCCAATCCAACCATTCTGTTAATTTATTGAGTCCCAGACTAACCAATCCTTAATTTTATTAAAGTATACTCTGACCAGTCTGTATCTTATTGTATTCACGCAACTAATGGTACCGCCATCGTAAAGTGTTTTAAGTGAGTACTTTTGGCATATATCGCAAATGATATAAGTGATTTCATAAGTTACATTGCTCAATCTGAAGTTGAGTTCTACGAGCACACACATGCACTCACATACCATATATATATGTGTATATATATATATATATATATATGAGAGAGAGAGAGAGAGAGAGAGAGAGACCAGGGCTAGTTAGGCACAGGAGCAGGTTTAATCAATTGCTCTAATTTTTGTTTCTACCACTTGATGGCATCGCTACTAGCCTCAATCAGAGCAGGAAAAAATTTCGGTCATTTTATGTGTTGTACGTACAGTTTTGCATGAAAAACGTTTTTTTTTTCTTCACCATGGTAAGTAAATGTTTCACTTTGACAAACAAATACTTACTTCATGCTGTAATGTGCGGTTGATGGTAACAAAATCTATGTTTATGAGGAATGTCAATAAACTGTATGTTCACTTCATTTCAAGTATCTTTTGTCTTTGGATAGAACACGTAAAAAAGAAGTTTGGGACCGATCAGTATCTTATAAGAGGGGCTACTTGGTACGCTATAATTGTAGGCAATTGAGGTAAAGGAATAACAAAAGCCTACAAAATAACGAAAAATCTTGAAGAATAATCAGAGAAAGAAAAGAGGAAAAAGAGATTAGTGACGAGAGAGAAGGAGAAGTGAGAACATTGATAAATCCAGATAATCATTATATTTCTCTTTTTATTTAAGATACATTTTCTATTACTATTAATATTTATGTCTTGTAATGTAATATTAATCACATCTGCATCTACTTGCAAGAGAACTAACTTGTCCAATCAACAATGTCCATTGTTGGGATGGGTTGGTATGCTTTTTTTCGAATGTTTAAATGGTGATATATTACATTTTAAAACTAATATTAGACTTTAACTGAAACTATTCAACGTTGGACATAGACCTTCCGGAGCCAATACTCTTTGAATTTGTCCAAACGTTACGCCATCACGGCCACAATTTCGTATATGAACTCCGGGGATCCACGCTGCAAGTCCATGATGATATTTTTGTAACGTGGCCAGAACATTGCTATTTGGATTTTCTAATCTTTTCTATGATAAATCCGACCCCTGTTTGTTTTCTTAAATGATGCGTTGTCTTGTGATCCCTCCATATGATCTTAAACATGATTCTCTTTTGTGCACGTTCCAGTCATGTCCAGCACTGCGAGTGAAAACCAGAAAATAGACGCAAGAAGATTAGTTTTCTGCCCTTTATTACTTAAAAAAATGTGGTATTGTAATGTACTGTTCCATCCAGTGAAACAATGGAACTCGTTCAGTTTGAAGAATATATTGTTCCGAATGGTGGATACAGAGATATTTTCATCGGCAAAATTCTTACCTTGAACTGGGAGAGTCAATATTCATGATCAGAAAAACGAAAAATGTGTCATTGTTAGTTATATAAGTAAACTAGTTGATCCCCATAAAAATATCTGCACATATATGTATGAATTTCCAAGAGATGATTTTAAAGAAATAAAAAGGATTTAATTTGTTTCAATGGAATAGTCCATAGTTTTAAATGGTGCGTAGGAGATATTTTCATCGGCATAATTGTTACTTTTAATTGGAAGAGTCCATAAAATCACACCGTTTATTATATAAAATAAGCTTACCAATCACTGCAATATGATGTGCTCTCTAGTCCTTTTTTTTCAGATGATTTATTAACAGAGTAATCTGGTATTCGAACACCAATCGTGGGATATTAACCGAGGATTGAACCCACCAACAATAGTCAATTAGGATTCATTATTTTTTATTTGATTCACTGATTAATCTCAGTGAAAAAAATACGATATATTCTAATTGCTATGAGTCTCATTGGAATAGTCCATAGTTTCAAATGGTGGTGTAGAGCCACCTATACTTTCAGTTGGGAATTAAATATGAAGCTCATTTTTTAGCTAGATATCGAAAACGTCACTTCCCCCGACAACCCCTATAAAACCCCTGGGAGTATATGGTCTAATGCTCATTGGCACCGGCACTCCTAGTCGGTTACGCTTTTGACCCCTGGCACTTGTTGCCGACTACTCTTTCTCTCTCTTTCTTCCTCCCTAAGATCGGTACCGTTTCGCTGACTGCTCGGCCGATCCGATCTTAATCATTTTTCCACCGTGACCTATCTCTGTACTAACTCTGCCCATTTCACTTCACCAATGTTGAGACATCTCAAATATGCACAGCTGCGCAGCTTTGCAACCATGTCCTCACCACGTGCTCCAAACGTGTATACACCTTTCACTCTCATGAATGAAATGCCAATGCTTTTTACTATCCGATAGCCACGATGTTTACTCCTAAACTTTTCTTACTTCGGGAAACACGCATGGATAAAATTCTGCGTCCTCTTTCTTTCATGGTCAGTCCACCAAGTGTCTATCAGCGTCAGAGAATAGCCCCCCCCCCGTCACATGCACAACTTACTGTTCGGCTTGCAGACTGAACCCAGTTTCCATATTCATTGCTTGGCATGACCCAAGCCCTATGGATTCACAAGCAGTTCAGACAACTCCACTCCGACTCCTACGCCTGTACTATCAACGACAACAAAGTTCCCTCCTTTCGTTATCTCTTCTCATCTCTTTACTTGATCGATCCGATTCATGTTATCATTATATGTATTTCATTTGCATTCGTCATTTGTCCTTAATGTACTTGTTTTAAACGTACGTCTTATGTTTTCCATCCAAATACTCGTATATGTTATTTTTACTTTGTTTCATTTCTGCGTCTACGTTCGTACTAGGTGAGCTTTTTTTTCCGTACATCTCCCTTTCTCCTTCCACATCTCCTGTGACGTCGCTGTTAAGACCAAACCGCGTGGAAAAAATCATTTGTCTCCTCACACTCTTTGCGCTATTCATTTCACAAGTGAAGAATATTCTACAGTGGTTAAGAAGTATATTTTTATCAACAAAATTCTTACCTTTAAAGGGGAAAATCTATTGTTGTTCATTTTATAAATAGACTGCTTTCTCTGTTACGCAATTGGTTTTCATTCTCCCTTTTTAACTGCATTTGAGTTGACTTTCTGTTTTGAGTGAGAACTTGCAGAAAACGTGCTTCCGTGGACATAATGATAGAAGTATTGTCATAATAATTGGCGTTCAAACTCAATTGACTGTTGAATTACGTACTACCCAGACCAGATAAAACCCACCGTTGGAATCTATATTATAATTATCTGATTCCTGTTTGTAGATAGTGTGTGTATATGTGTGTGCGTGAGAGAGAGAGACTGCAAAAACAGCACATCGTAGCGAAATCTTGATAAGTGTTTCAAAGAGAAAAAAGAAAACAATCTCCAGTCCAATCAGGTGAAAATACAGAAGTCGAGTTGTGCAATACTCAAAGTATGCAGAGCAATTATTATCCGTTACCAGAATTGAGCCAATTTGATGATTGATATAGATTCCTGCTGCAGCCCCGTTTTCCTAGAATTGCTTAATCTGTTAACGTTGTCAATGTCAAGTGATATATCGATGACGGTAGATCATTTCCAATGAGAGTTTCAATATGATATAACGAAATTTATGATTATTCCGTTGGATCGTATATACATGTTTTGATAACATAATTGTCGGGTGTAAGAAACAAGTAGAGCAAATAGAGTTCGTGAATAAACAGAAGTGAGAATTTTACGTTAAAGCAGTTATCCGTGCCTTTGTATACCGGCGGCTGTAATGGTAAGAGCAACGCTACCTTAAAGTGGCTACCCTATCGGTCACAGGTTCGATTCCTGTAGCAGCCATATATATATATGCTCTTCCAACTTGGGAAAAAAGTACTCTGGTGGATGGGAAATTACGCGTAAATAAATATATCATTTAAATTCAACCCTTACTGTTAGACTAGTTCTACGTAGGGTAGAGGTAAGGTAAGATGCCAGCCTCTGGGTCTGAAGCGAAGGTTTCGATCCTGCCTCGTGGTACTGGATGGAATAATGGATAGTCTATAGTCAAACTGAAGAGTTGTAATGCAATAAAACAGCTGCATGTAGATGACACAATTATCTGATTATTATCATACACAAACACTCATATATATATATATATATATATATATATATATATATATATTCTAGAAAGCTTTACAGCTTCCAACACTAAACATTAAAAAAAACTTTTCTATACATTTTTTCGTCATTCAGTCATTTATTTTCCCAATATCTGTTAATGCAATTTATGTAATTTTCCTCAGTGTTTTCCCCCGTTTCCCCTGTGAAACAGTGTATAAACTGTCTCTTCTCAGGATCATCAGTCATTTATCATGTAAGTTTCGAGGATTTCAAAAGCAAAACATTTATATCAGCACGGCACCTCAGCAGTGTAGATCAAACACCACCTCCTTTTCTTATTATAGTTTATGCCATGCATGTAGTTTGTCATTTGATATAAGGTTTGATATGGATTGTATATTGATAGGAGGTATTAGTATGTATAACAAAAATACACACACGAATTGCCAAACTATCGTGCCAAATCAAGAACCCATATTATATATAAGAAGGTACAATTTTATACCTATTTTTCACCATTTCTACTACTCTATACAAGCATGTATAAACAGATCAAAAAGAATATCTGTCTAAGGGAGGTAACTCTGGGTTTACTAATTCTCAATTACTTTTCTTCTTACTGTACTCTTTATTTTCAATAATAAATGAGATAAGCAAATCATCATTCCACAAATTATATAAATAGGAAGTTATTTAAGGTTTGAAGGTTGCCGATGGCAGCTCGTTAGCAAAAACAGTGTAAAAAAACTAATCAGTTTTTGAAGACTAAATAATAGCAGTTTGTGAAATCTGCAGTGCCCACGAAATTTAAAAAAAAAAACCCAAAACATTTATTTTCTGCAATGGATTGTCACGTTAGAATGAAGCGTGCGTTCTGTCGAATGACGTCAGGCGTTAAGTGGCGTTGAGAGGGAAACAAGAAAGAGAAAAAACAAAGGGAAGATAATTTCTACCTTGGCTGACGACAGAACGTGTTCGGAATTTGAATGCCGATTCGGGACAGGTCCTCAAATAAACCCACTAAATGGAAGGCTGAGATAAAGTACATTGAAGTGTACTTGTTTGTTTTGTTGTGCTTCGAGGTTTTGGATGATTGATGATGATGTTTCGAGAAAGAAAGGAAGGTGGGAAAAAAAGAAGGAAGAAATGAAAGACAGGAATCGGGTGAAGAAATGGAGGAGGGAAGGACAAAAAGAATAAGGAGGTGGAGAGAAAGAAATAAAAAGAGCAGAGAGGAAGAAAAGAGAGATGTGGGGAGAAGACGAAGAGGAAGAGAAAGAGAAACGTACAGGGTAGGAAAGAAAGATTGATGTCGAAACAAAACGTGAATGAAAGAAAGAAAGAAAGAAGAAGAAGAAAAAATTTAAAAAAGAAAGGAAGAAAGAAAAAATAAAGGACAGGAATGGGGTAAAGAAATAAAGGAGGAGAGGGAAATTAATTGGGGGTGAGGAGAAAGAGATAAAAAAAGAAGGAGGGGGAAGGAAGGAAAAAAGGAAAAGAAAGAGAAAATGATATGATGGGAGTAGGAGAAGGAGAGAAAGAGAAACTTATAGGGTAGGAAAGAAAGATTGTAGTCTAAATAAAACAAGAAAGAAAGAAAGAAAGAAAGAAAGAAAGAAAGAAAGAAAGAAAGAAAGAAAAAAAGAAAGAAAGAGAGAAAGAAAGAAGAAAGAGTTACAGAAACAAAAAACAATGGAGAGAAAAAAATACAAATGAGTGAGTGAAGAAAGAGTAACAAGGGGTAAAGAAATAAAAAGAGAAACAAAAAGAATAAGACAAACAAGGAGGAAATTATAGATATAGAAGGAGAAACAAAAAGGGAGGGAAAGAGAAAGAAAGTGAAACATGAACAGAGGTATAAAGAGAATGGGGAGCAAATAGGGAGAGGAGGTTAAAGGAAGATAAACTAAGAGGGAAAGAAGGTAAGAGAAAAAGAAATAATGCAGAAAGGAGAGAAAAAGAGATGGAAACAAAGAGGAAAGGATAGAAAGAGAATGGGAAGCAAACGGTTAAAGAGAGAGAAAGAAAGAAAAACAGAGAGCGGAGGAAGAAAGAGAATGAGAAATGAATTGTAAGCAAATGAGATCTCAAAAATATTAGAAACAGTCAACCAAAACTGTCACCAATGCTGTCAACAGAGGTTGCTTCAGTTTTTTAAGTTGGTCTGTATATCTTTCTCTGTCTGGCTGACTGATAAAATACGTATGTAATTGTGACGCTTATAGGCTATATCGATTGAGCTAGAAGGCTAGAATTTTTGGAATTTACTCCTTACTATGTTTACAAATGAATTTCAAATCCATCATACTGAATAGATTTTATCAGGGTCAATTTACGATGTAAATTTATGCTTAATTGACCGCCAATGTTTTTCCCAGTATCATTCACGCTTGTTTTTATTCAATCCTGACGTTTCTTCAGTGATCACTGTCCAACGAAAGGTGAGATAAGTAGCTTATTCATTGATCACCACTTTTTCAATTTTCTAATTGATCACCCCCAACATGGCATGTTGCTAAAAGACGTTGGTCATTTGACAGTTTCTATTGAGTAACTACCCAGAACTGTCTCTTGTATTCCTTTTCTATGATATCAAAATTATTGAAAAGTATTTTATTTGTTCTTACTCAAAGTCGAGGTTTACGTCACTGCAATGCAGCCGTAATGATATGTATTATTAAATGAATATTACTAGAATCTTCCCATGGAAATGCAAGGTGTCAAGTTTTCATTTGAAACGAAAGCTTTTCAGACCATGCGCTAGGACCAAAATTTGGGGTCATCAGTACCATCTGGGAAGAATAATCCTCACAGTAATATTTGAAAAGATATATACCACTACCCCTCGGAAATATGTGATAGCATTACATCAATCTGTCCTTTTCTTATGGTGGAGAAGTCATAAAAACATTAGGACACATATAACCCCATGGATTTGTTGCGAATTTAATCAGGAATTGAAATGACTAATTACTTCCTTATAAAATCCACATTACCAGTTCAACAGAAAATGTCACCCCACTGCCGGCACCAACTGTGAAATTCCTAATTTGGAGATCATAGTCTATCGGAAAGTAAAAATTATCATTCGGGTGGATAGAGTCTTGGCAAAATTGAAAATCAAAATGGACGACTGTAAATGTATATCTCTTCCAATTATGACTGTATCAACAGGTATGGATTCATGCCAAAATCCAATTACTTTTTCTCTAGCCTATTGCCTACCTACCATTAAAGTTTCATTAAAATTCATTCAGGATTCAGCGTATTTAGCGATGCAGACACTAGTCCTCAGGGTCATCAGCGGTGCCTACACAAAATCATAGACACACACATATGCCAGAGAAAGGGGGGGAGAATGCTCTATTCCTATTCTGGAAGAGCATTATATATATATATGATTGTAAAATGCGTTGTATTACATAGAAAAAAAAATTTTTTAATGATCTCCCGTCATTACACAGTTAATGTGTCGTTTGGTCCAGACAACGTGGATAGAATAAACAATGAAAATAAAAAATGAAGCTACTGCAAGAATCTAACCTACAATCGATAGGATAGCTGCTCTAACATAGCGCCGTTCTTACCATTGATAATGCAGTAATGCAAAGGTTCAAATAACTTCTTTTCATTGCGAACTTTCATCTCGTTTTCTTTCTTTGGTTTATATCGATCTAAATCGAATCATTCGCCTGAAATAGCCTAGAGCGCAGAAACTTCTAATAAACGCATCACACATCGTATACTGAATTACAGATTAGTATTTCAATATATATATACATATATATATATATATATATGTAGTTCATAATAATTCATAATAGAAACCAATATCTATCAAAGTAAAAAAAGCTATCGATGTATTTAAAAAAAAAGATCAACAAGGATATACACCCGATGACTATCAACATTTCTGTGCCGAATGCACTCGTCTCCTTGAATGGTAACTGATGGGGAAGTTGAGAAAAAAGAATCCGATTCGAGACGCAAACAGCTCACCTAAAAACAAACTATCAATCAAAATTGAGGATGATTTTCTAGATATCATGATACAAACCAATATCCAGTAGCCAAATGCAGTCGTAGAAAAAAAGATGAATCATGCGTTAGCCATAAAATGTTGACATTCACCGGACACTCGGAGTAACGCTCACCTCGTCTTTGTTTATACAACTGCATTTGGCTCTGTAGAATGCAGGTTTGCTATCAGTTTGCTGTGGTCCCCCTAGCAAGTAAGTTTCATGGGGTGTAGTTGCTAGCCCCACAACCAACCTGCCTCCTTTACCCGGGCTTGAAACCAGCTATTGTAACTGCCAAACTGTACATAGTTTGCTTTTTGGCCAGAGTAACCTCTTTTTAGATGGATTGCTTTGAATGTTTAAAGGGCTCCAAATTCACTCCTATCTACCCATAGCTATGGGGAAGAAGTGAGTCCACTCTTTCCCCAGGGGCATTAGCGTGGGGGTTTCACTGAAACTCAGACTCAGTTCAACAATTCCGATTTATGTACTTGTAACCGTTACGCCACTTTGCATTCCCTTCATATTTCATTAGCATATGTATAGGAAGAATGTTCATTAAAACTATGTTTTAGAATGTCTTTATTCGAGCTCACCCAACGCTTCGATGCAGAACTAATAAAATTTTCAATTCGTTCAGTGTCCTATTTACAGCGCGAGTTTGATCCGTGTCATCAGGTGGAATTTTTCAAAATGGGTATTATGAAAGATTCGACTGGATGATATTTGTCGGATCCGTGCTGTAAATGGGACACTAAACTCATTGGGCATGTATATATATATATATATATATATATATATATATATATATATATATATATATATATATATATATATATATATATATTAACGCTCCTCTATTCAGGGTTGAACATTCCTTAAGTGAGGTAACCCGTTCATTGTAAGCTTATGCAATGCTCTTCCATAGGAATAGAGCACTTTGGTGGACGGGGAATTTAAGAAGCTAAATAAATATATCGCTTAAATTCAGTATTACTGACCGTACAGGTCTGAAGCGAAGGTTTCAATCCTACCACGTGGTACTGGATGAAATAATGGATAGTCTATAGCCACACTGAAGTGTTGTAATACAACGAAACAGCTGTCTCTTGATGACACAACTATACATATATATATATATATATATATATATTCTGGTAAATGAAGATTTACCTGCTTGAGAGTTTGGATCCACTGCTTTCAATTGGGTTCTGCGTTCAAATAGGCCCCATGTTATGCTAATCTTCTGTAGTCTTGACTAATACATACAACATATCACAACCTCCTCAGGATAACACTATTCATGTTTTACAGAGAACGGTAACTATTTTAATTTTCTTCTGAATTCCTTTCACAAAAAATTGTATTTATTGATTTTTTTTATATACTGGACTCAGATTAGAACGTATTTTAGTAAATTATAAAACTCTATTTATTTAGAAAATTGTTGACGCTCATTCTGATTTCTTTCCATTCCACCTCAAAAATAGAAATGTGAAGTCTATGATAAACTTTATTCATATCTCTAACATTCCACTAACCTTGGCTGTGAACCTGGGGCCCTGCAAAAATATTTAAATTGAGCCCCAAAGCACCAGTCACCGGGACCTTGGAAGTTTTGGGCGTGAAACTATCAAACCCCGATCCAAGTACTGGACGTGATACTTTTTTTTTTATCTGTCTCGAACAGAAAAGCTGATATACTGTTCCTCAAATATTTGCTTCCAGAGACTTTCGGATGTCTTTGATTAGGTACAGAGTTTTTGAGACATTTCGGAAGTGTCCAGAGTCCTGGTGTTTGGTTTGGTTTGGTTTGGTTTACCCTAGTAACTTAAAGAATCCTGACTGGAATGCAATGGTCTTAATTTGAACTATTCTTGGCTTGTCGATTTTGTGACAGTCATGATGGGCATATATTTTCCTGGCCAATTCCACGCAATGACTGGAGTGCTTATTTGCACGGGGGTGCAGCAGCCAATGTAGGTGTAGAAGACGATTGCATATACATAAGTATACACTTAGACAGCTACATCCTGGAGACGACTGTATAGTGACACACTTTTATAAATACAGGTTGTCCAGATTTCACAACGGCAACGTTTCCCTTTAATAGACGCAAAATATTTTCATTGAAAAGCATATTGAAATAGGTTTTTAAAAAGGAGTAAATACAATATTGATATATCTCGATCACAAGACAACACAATATATTAGAGGAAAAATAGGAATTCGAAATATCATAGAGTCCATAAGAAAACCTAAATGGCACGACCTATCACATGCGAAATCGAGGCCTAGAAAATATAAGATGTCGTGACGAAATAGATTCCAGAAAGTACTTGCTCCGTGATGCCCACGATAGAGAGGGAACGTCTATGTCCACGGACGGACGCTAAAAAAATTGCTGCTGCTGATGATGAAGAATGACGGGTGATAAGAGACCAGAAAAAGTGTGTGTGAACTTATGTGTATGTGTGTGTATAAATGACAGACGGATAGATATAAGTGGAAGCTCGAATTTAGAGAGAAGGGAGATAGTACGCAAGAATGAGACATTTTTTAGAGTTTCCCGCTGGGGTATATAGCAGTCAGCCTCTGGTCCCATGGGGCCAGCGGGAGTGTTTGTATCTCTCAGAAAAAGAGCTAACCTGAACCGAATTTCGCACATCGTTTGGGTAAAATGCAATATGGAAAATATAACATTTTAGATGCAGGAATCTTTCATTGAAGTTCCATCTATTTATACCATCGAGAGGGAGACATGACAAAATAAAGCATGGATTATTTTCATAATCAGACTCCTCATTCCATAATTTGTAACTGTTACATCTCTTCACGGATAGAGCGTTTTTCTTTTTGCAGATTCGTCATCATGTTTCCCAGCGACTGGATCTGAACACAACGAACTCTCCAGAATCTTGCATCAACGTTATCGGGGCTAGTACAAAATGCGTTCAAAAAAAAACTCAACTGACATTTTGGGACGGGACGAGCGGCTCCTGTGAGAGAAAAAAATTCCTCAGCCATTGTCCCCACGGTTATCCGACACAAGTTTCTCTATTTTTTACAGAGTCACTTCTGCGTATCCACAATTACTGCAAATTGATTGTTTTCTCTTATGACTGGTGCGACTTGTCGTTGAGGTTATGACCTTTCTTACTGGCGTAAATACGTATTGAACTATTTGAGGGCGAACAGAATTTAAGATAGTTTTGTTAGTTTTCTGCTCTGTTTTGGGGGGGTGCATAACACAATGGTTCCATTCTTTTCCATTACCAGGGATCCCTTTTATCTAAATGAATTTTCCCATAGATCTCAGGCCTTTGGAAATTACGTCTTCTCAACAAGTTCACTGACCCCAGTAATACATTTGTGGACCCCTGGTGTCTGTGGACCTCAAGTTGGGAACCGCTGGCCCAACAACACAAGGCACTTTTTTTCGGAAATAGAGCTGTACGAGGCGGCTATAATGTCTTTGTGCAATTTGCATTTTAATAAATATCTGACAAATGCAGATAAAAAGGAATTTATTTTGTCTTTTTTTTAAAGATGTGAGATCAAGTGAAAATAGATTTTCTCTCATCTGCACTGATTTTATAGACTCTTTCTCTCACTCACACACACACACACACACACACACACACACACACACACACACACACACATATATATATATGTGTGTGTGTGCGTGTACGTATGTGATTCTGCGCTATCTGAAAGTATGGTGTTTCGAAATAATGTAAAGCGAAGAGGCAATTACCGTTAATTTATATGAGAAAATCTTAAAGAATTCCTAGACCAAAATATGGAAATTGGGGTATAGTACGCTCCCTTAGCACAAAAAAGAAGTGAAGTATTACGTGCCAGACGTAATTGCCAAACTTTCAGATCCTGAGGATTTCAAAAATGGCTTTATATTCAACTCACTATGAATCACGTGACCTGTAATAGTCATTTTAAGGTCATTGATGACATTTAACTATTTTTCATTTTACTTAATATCGACTAAACATAAGATTTTATATATTTTACATTAGCTTTGAAACTCTAAAACTGAATAAAATTAGTTCATATACCTATGATGCAGGGGAGTTGACTGTAAAAAAACCCTAGATCCGACCCTAGATTTAATCAATTTTTCTCTAGCTATGCAAGAAATAGAGTGAAGTGATACATGATGAACAAAGTAACCAAACTTTCTGAAACAATGCTTCGGGTATATAAGATTAATACTTTCGATGGATCAAACTGAAATCAATTATTTCATGGCTGTGGTGGCCATTCTCTAAGATGGCTGCCACTTGAAATATGTATGCTTATAAAGGGGAAAATTACTTACAAACTTGAATTTAATATTTAAATAAATGTATATACCTACTAATTCGATCGTGACGATTTTGAAAATGGCCTAAATATTCTACCCACTATGAATCATGAGACCCTCAAAGATCATTTTATTATCATTATTAACACATTTTATTATTTAGTATCGAGTAAAAATTACAATTTTATGCACTTTACATTACGTTTTACTCGACAGTATGTAAAGCTAACGCAGACACATGTTCTCACAAAATTACACCAAGCAAGCTGCTAAAATAATCTCAAATGAAAAAAAAACCAGATTACTTAATAAACACGTTTAATTTCTGCTGGCTATCCCCCCACTTTGAACCAGAAGTAGTTGTTACAACGTCCATACCACGGCAATATGAGTCAAATATGTCAACAATACGAAATAATCAACCGAGATGCTGTTTCGCTAGGTGTATCCTCTGTAACCTTCAGACAGATTTGACAACGCTTTAACAGCAGACTTATATTTATGATGAGACGAATGGAACGTCCCAAGAAAAAAAAAGACAGTATGAATATATATCCAACGTTTCTTATCTAGGACATTATTCTAGAGACAGAATTACTCATTCTAATTCGCATCAGAGTACACCGTGAAAAGAATTTCAATCTCTTTATAGGGGCACTCTCAAATCTAATGTGGCTTTTCTTCAGTCTTGACCACTATAATCACAATAGGTGAGTAAGCATTCACTTGAGGGATATGATGTCCCTACCCGATGTAACTAACTGAATTCGGATGGAATTGTGACTGCCAGCAAGTAAGATAAACGCTTTTGATTTATGCCTATAGATCAGGCGCATGAACAGGAAAATAACAAAGTGAAAGGAGGTGGTGGGGCAGTAGGTTTGATCTCCAATCCAAAAGCATTTTATCGCTGGATGTTAGCGAGCCAGAGCAAGCACATCTCCTCCATATGTTTGAAGAAGAAAATGTTACTTTAAATGCTTGCACTGATTTCAAACATCACCAAGAAAGAGCTGCACCACGGAGAAAGTTTCTGGGACAAAGAAGGAATTTTCTGGCTAAAATTGAAGCTGAGTTTGTCAACTCATTTGAAGACAAATGTCTAGAATTACTTGCACTCGATACACCTTCTTGCGCTGATGAGTTGGTCATTACAACTATCCAGAATGCAAATGAAACTTTGGATAGAGGCAACATGAGTTTTGCAAAGAGATTCTTGCCAAACGAGTAACGACTGTACAAGCAACAATCAGATGAAATTCTCTGCTACTGCCAAAGCCCAAGAAAGACTGAACTAGGAAACAAATTGTATCACTAAAGTTCAAGATAAAATGTTCATTACAAATCAAGTGACTTCGCTGAATCTTTCACTCATGAAAATCAACCACGTCCTCCATCCATTTCTGATTTTGTACAACTTCACACGGGAGCAAAATCAGGACTACTGAAACTCTTTGAGATAATTAGTCAAGGTGGCAAAATATTTCATTGCTGAATTGAAGATGGTGGATTTCTACTGCACCCGATTCATCCGACAGGAAACACCTTACAATAATATGCAGATGGGTTTGTACAATACATTAAACGACAAGGAAGACTTGAATAAACTTATCAGCCGTACAGTTAGTAAGACATAATTCCTAGCAATCCTAGAAATCTACATCACTCGACATGAATCTCTAGTAGCAGCACCATATACAGAATTTGATGTGCACATACTTGTAGACATGTAGCATGCATTTTACAACGGGCACAAAAACGTCAGGCACAAATGTCTTCGTTCTACTGTTTGGATACTACCATGACTTAAATGACACTTTTCTTGAGATGGACGTATTAGTCGATTTTGGAGAGAACTGGAAAGGATAGGAAGATGTATGATGTAAGAGAAATCTGCACGAAATGTGGCAGAACAAGTTGACAGCGCTTCTTGACACATCAGCATTCAGTGAGAAAAGGAATAAGACAGCATTGTTGACTTAGGAACATTTTGGTGATGTAACAGAAGCTGCTTTTATTCATGGTAGAAAAACCCCGACTATTCTGTTACTGCTGAGGCTGTCCACTTCAGAACTATTGAGCACGACACAGTTATACTAGAGGGGTAGCTGTAGTCAGGGCGTGCTTAGTATGTGCCGCACAACCACCAAAGAATTCATAAGTATTAATTTCTATACTGCATGAATTTCTCAATCCTACTTCATAAATATTCATTTCTTCTTAATTCAATCTTTTAACTGAATCAAGCGACATACTCCAAAATTAATTATCCCCCTTGCACTAGAATAACTTAATGACTTTTTATACCATAAGATGAAAATGTATTCAGTTTTACATTTTGAACATATTTTCATCTTGTGGTAACGACACTATGCTAAGACAGGAGACACAGACCGTAATAATCAAAGAACTAGACTCTGAACTAAACAGTGAAGTATAGGGAAATTCAAATGCCAAGCGTGATTGAATGAATGGACGAATGAAAGTGAAGCATTGTACATTTTTTTAAATGGTAATGATTATTCTGAAAAATAAATGAAATAGATAAATAAGTGGAAATTATTAAAACTTGAACTGGCGGGTCTTCATGTGATACACCTTCTGAAAAGGGCTGGAATTCATCCCCATTGATTTTTACGACCAGTCTAACAAGGGGAACTAAACCTCATTAACACTGCCGGTCATTTTCACCCTTCACTTCATAGACGAAGTTAATTCTGTTCGGCTAAAGATTTCGAGGGCAAATGAAATAAAGTGTGCCAAAAAAAATTATGGATTTGTGAAATTTATTCATAAATATGAAACTACCAAAACTTGGCATATTGTACGCAGGATCTCATTAAATCACTGGCTGGTGAGTCAAGTGACCGTATGCAGAATAATTATCTCCCTTGCTTTGAAATATAGTCAAGTTGTTCTCCTGGCTTTGAGCACACCTAGTCGCTTCTAATGTTTGATTTTAAAAAGGAAAGAGTGGGCGTGTGATCATTTGAATGAAAAGCGATAAAAATAATTGCTTAGAATGTTTTCCTTGTCAAGAGCGCACGCCGTTAATTTAGATATTTTTCATGCAAAACTAGATGTTTTTTGTTGCATCTAGGTATCAGGAATCGCTACTTGGATGACTTTTAACGAAATAAGTAATATTTTGTAATTTGATTTATAATAATGAAATAAATGATATCAATTGAGTAATCTAGCTAATTTGTGTTTTAAGATGTTATTTTAACTCATTTTCTCACTCGTCTTTCATCCCGTTTTGATAATTGGACGAGTGCAGATCGAATGCAAGCAAGTGCAATTTAACATTGCTTTTTTTTACAACTTTTCATTTATTTTTAATTAGGCCAGCACTATTCTTATCTTTGAAAAAAATTTTCATAGAGGAATGATTCTTTTTTTTTTTTTTTGAATAAACATAAACTTTGATGATGAATAGCTTAAGATGTTTGTTATTTTCCGTAATACTTATTACAACAAGAAAATCAACAGAAATTCTAACTTCTAATCTTTACTAAGTATGAATAACTTAAGTATTTATTTGTTGTAAATGGGGGAAAAAAATTAACATAAAGCAGATCTGAGCTACATGGGCATTCATCATGAAAATGGGCGTTCGAACGTCAACCGTAATTAATTTGGTCCAAGCAAAAACTTAGTTCCCTAATTGTCATTCTCTATTCACAAAATCGGATACTAATATCCATAATTCATCATAATGTCGATATATGAACAATAAAAAGATACATAAAAATATAAACAAGTTGTTCACAATTAGTGGAACAAGCAATACTGACCAGCAATCAGAAAATGGGGAATAATTTAAAGGTATTATTTTATCTTTTACGCATCTGATGCTATTACAAAGGGATGAGCCTATTACCGATCGCCACATCGTTTTTTCTCTATAAATATTTAGAACTTTACTCTTTCTCTCTCTCATACACACAAGAACACATATACACACACATATATATATGATTATTCAAGGTTGAGCACTCTTTAAGTGAGGTAACTCGTTCATTATAAGCTTATGCAATGCTCTTCCAACTTAGGAATAGAGCACTTTGGTGGATGAGGAATTATGCTTGATTAAATATA
>OY735209.1:28069220-28171720 GCA_963457665.1 Thysanoteuthis rhombus | reverse complement strand
TAACGGTCACACAAAAAGCCGTGCGGACTATTTTGGCCTGTCCCCGGGTGCGCACGACACCCATATCAAGTTTCGATCACTCAATCTGCCAGTAATTACACTCAATACACTCAAACCAATTTTTCAAATCATTTCTTCTCCAGGCATACTAATGGGTACCACAACAAATTTGTTTCAATGATCTTCGGTGCCATTGTAATTGAATAATTACTCGGAATTTTCCGTAGTTTTACGTGTTTTGTTTTTTCTCTTTTTATTCATTTAGATTTCCCTTAAATTGTTTTTTTTTTCTCTTGCAATGACTAATTCTATTAAATAACGATTAAAAGATGTGAAGTTCCACGCGCTCACTCATTCGATATTTAGAACGACAGACAACTTTTGTACACCGTTTATTTTTCCGTTTTTTTTTTAAATATATTTTGTTTTCGTTAATTTAATTTAGTTTTGTTTGTTCAACTGTGGTTGTTCTGATTTGTGTTGAGCTTTTTGTGATATCTATCATCTTGGTTATAAATTTTGGAATTAAAATTCCATTTTTGATCTTTTGTGTCACTTTTTTATTTATTTCTTTTAATTTTATTTGAGGTTGTTCATAATTAAATTTATCATGGTGTCTGTTGCTGTCTGGGGTGTTATAGTCCCAATTTCTTTGAATCTTTTAATCTATTTTCATTGAGATTTATTCATTCTTATCTTTTCTCGGTTCGTTGTACTTATATTTTAGAATTTTGATTTGAAATGGTGATGTAGTCACTAAAATTTTCGTTGTTTGGGGGGGTATATTTCAAGTGGAAATTTTGTTTTGTGTCCACAATTTCCAATTAGTTCTTTTTTTTTTATTTAGTAGCGATTTTTTTCGTGGATCCTATCATGTGCAATTTTTTCTTCAAAACATTATAGGGATTTTTGGTTTCGTTTTTCAGATGCTGTTGTTGATTTGTAAAATTCACATTCTATTTTGGATGTTTTATTCTAATTTTTTTTTTCTAAGATTCCATACGTATTTGGACAATGCGGTGTTGTTTTGGTATCCTTCATTGTCAAATGATTTTTGTGGTTGTTGAACCTGATTTCGAATTTAGTGTTTGAGATTCCTATGTAAAATTTGTTATTGTCTGGTTCATCGATTGAATTTACGGTTGTTTTATAAATTACGATGTCCTGAGTGCATTTTTTTTTCTGATAGAAGTTCATCAGTGTTCCTGCAGTTGCAATTTTTTTCTGTTTATTCATTATCATTTGTTTTTTGTTTATCAATATTTTTGTTATGTTTTCTCTGCATTATTAATTTACTTAGTGGTTTTAAGCTTTTCGTGCCTTTTTGTTTATTGTTTTCCTGGGATTGGTATTCTGATTCTGGGTTCAAGTTATTTTGTTTTAAGGCGTTTTGTTGAGTTCTACAATTTTGTCAAGTATTTGTTTGTTTTAGGAATTAGTTGAGAGTCTGTTTGCAATGGAGGTTGATATGTTTTTGATAATATAAGGTGGATGTTTTTTTTACTGCAATGTTGCAAAGGACTGTAGCTGAGAATCCAGCTCATTCTGGGAAAAAATCAAACTATTCCATCTTATCACAACTATTTGTAAAGAAGATATGAAATTTCTTTTAAATATTTCTCAGATTGAGAAGTGCTAATTTGGAAAATGCATATTCTTCTAATATAATCCTGAAACTTCGAAGAAACGTCGTCTGCAACGTTGTTGGAACGTTGTAGGCGTTCTGCAAGCAAAGAAAGGTTAATATAAAGTTACAAGGCAGCGTATTTTTTTTTTGTGGGGACATTAGGTTGAGTCTACAAATCGAGTTTATCGAAGATTAATGTTTCATCAAGTCAGATTGTTTAAATTCGCAAATGCTTTTATAGGGTGTTATTAAACAAATCCATCACGGCTTTAGTGCTACTCCACGGTTTGAGGTTTAATTTGTTCTTCATTTCAGCATTGATGTTTTCCCGGATTGTTTTATTAATATGGCCGATTTTGCAGTTTGGTTAATGAAACGGCATTCAGGTTTGTTGGGGGTTGAATTTTGTTCTATGGTCTTTGAGTGTAATGTAGGTCTGCTGTGTTTTATTACACGCGTTCTGTCTGTATTTTCAGATTGGCTTATTGATTTCTATCATCTTCTTTATCTTTGTCACATCTTTTGTTGAAACTGTTTTCTTTTGCAGTGTCTAACATTTTTCTGGTTTAATTCCATATATATATCTGATTTTGTCTACAAATACCAGAATATCTTTGGATTTTGTAAAAAAAAATTTTAAATCCTTTGTTAGTTCTTTTTAGAAGGTATTGCTTTTGTTTTTAAATTTTCATTTTTTTTTATCATTTGTATCAAGTAATCTCTGAATCCATCGAGAAGTTTATTTTTTGGTGAAGTCTTATTCTCCTGTGACCATATTTTCTGTGTAGTTTTTTTTCTTATTGTTTCCAACATTGATATAAAAGTGTGTTGTGCGACTTAGAAATGCAAAAAGTAACCCCAAACATCAAATATAGAATTTTAAATCCAAAATATATCAGTAAGAAATCGAATATGAAAAAAAGTTCAACACAAAATTAAAATAACTTGAGTCAAACAAGCAAAAACGAGAATTTAAATGAAAATTAACAGATATATATATATATATATATATACATATACATATATACATACATATATATATACACAAATACATACATATATACATACATATATATATATACAAATACATACATATATATACATACATATATATATGTACAAATACATACATATATATACATACATATATATACTTACATATATATATATACAAATACATACATATATATACATACATATATATATATACAAATACATACATATATATACATACATATATATATATATATATATATATACAAATTCATACATATATATATATATATATATATATACAAATACATACATATATATATATACAAATTCATACATATATATATATATACAAATACATACATATATATATATATACAAATACATACATATATATATATATACAAATACATACATATATATATATATATATATATATATATATATATATATATATATATATATATGTAAAACGAAAAGCAACAAAACATAACCAATGCAAGGGAAATTACTCGAATCTAACTAAGTAAGAAGTCAATATAAACACGTCAAAACACGGGAAATCCCAAATAATTGTTTAATCCCAATACCACCGAAGATAACAATTATACCAGCTCTATTTTATGAAAAAATATCGAGCACTGTATCTGTTAAGCCAAAACCTAACTTACGATACCTCTATCTCTCCCTCCCTCTCTCTCTCTCTCTCTCTCTCTCCCTACATATATATATATATATATATATATATATATATATATATATATTGTACGTATGTTTTAACACAACTTTATCGCTTAAATGTTTCAATCCCTAGATATTTAGTAAAAACAACGAAAATGTTTGAAAATAATATAAATTTCGCCACTTCAGATAATTTTGAAAAATAATTCCATCCACTCGAAACTAAAAAAGAAAATTTGATTTTTTTTTCTTCTTTATTTACAGATGTTTAGTAAGATTACTCCCTCGTGAAGCCGAATCTTTACCATGTTAATCCCCACTTTTAAACCTTTATTATAGAAATTCCTTGATGGAAGAATTAGGATAATTTAGGCGTATATTTATAATACAGAAGACATCCCCAATCAAAAATTATTTTTACAGTCCCCCCCCTAAAAAAACCCAACATTCTTAAGGGTAGTAGAAGTGCCTGTTCATTTGAAGGTGGTTTTGTGAATCAATGTGCAAAAATGTTACTTTTTTCTAGCATCTGCCACAGAAATAACATATGTATGGAAATATCTGAAACCTGCAACCTGTCATTTTTATTGTAATAATATTTGTGTTATTAATAAGAAGAAAATTGTAGAAAATCATCATATCATCACCAAAATTTAGCCCAATTTAGCCACATATTTCAAAATTCCACTGAAATTATACTAATGATTAGATTTCAATTTGATTTCCGGTATGTATCCAATTTTGAATGATTTTTCAATTACTCATAGAAATATTTTAAGTGGACCCCCACCTCATTTATTCTTATGAAATCTCAATGAAATATCATGTGTATGCCTAAAATATTGACATTCCCGTAAAGATGAATACCCAGAAAAAGTATATCAGTTGAAATTTTAATTGAAATTGCTGACTATTTATATTTATCACCCTCTGTGCAAAGTAAGCAATATACTTCAAAAATCTAACTGTTAAATCAACTCATTTTATGAGATCCAATCAAATTTCTCTCAGGTCAATTCTTTTTTTTTTTTTTTCTAAGAACTTTAAAAGTCGACTTTTCCTAATCGGAATCGATTTTTTTAGTCAAAAAGTGAACACGGTTTGTAATCGCCCAGAAATCCCCTATGATCTGCAATAGTATTTTTACGACTAAACTGATGTAATTTCCTTGCAATTATAACCAAGACTGAACCTCTAAGAAGATATTTGAATTTTGCTATAAGTTTTGAAAGAGCGTTAAAATATGCCCGGTAGATGTTACTGTTTATCCCTACCTTACGTTTTATTATTCTATTTCTAATACTAGAATTTATCTTTCAAGAGGTTATCAGATTCGTCATCGCCCTTAATGGTTATTAATGTTCTTAAGACGATGGTTTTCAAACTGTGTGCTGCAGCTATCTCTCAAGGCTGCCGCTATTTTTCCAATTTTTATCCTAATACGCAAACATGTATTTCAAACCTTGAATATATCCAGCGCAGGACACCATACCCAGCCTTCGATACAGAATTGCCAATCCAGGGGTTTTGTCACAATATATTATGAGATCTCATCTTTTTTTTTTTGAGACAGATAAACGTAAAAAAAAGTTGTGAAATTATGCTCATATAAAAGTTTCGTTCATTGACAGCTGTAATGTTTTTTTGTCATTTCAGA
The DNA here is from genome assembly GCA_963457665.1 of Thysanoteuthis rhombus. Lineage (NCBI taxonomy): Eukaryota > Metazoa > Mollusca > Cephalopoda > Oegopsida > Thysanoteuthidae > Thysanoteuthis > Thysanoteuthis major. Next base: position 28,166,762 of record OY735209.1, on the reverse strand, counting down.
AGTTGTTGTGTCATGTAAATCAAATATATCTTTTAATGGGGCTTCATACAATAAAGAATAAGAACCATTGTCTGAGGAGCTTTAGTAAAGGCTTATGCCAGACGTAGAAAATCTTTTTTCTTTTTCGATAGTGTAATGCCAGACGAGTTAACTTCCTTTGCTGTTCAGTGTCGTTATCGTCTTCTTGAATATGGTACCCTATGAAATTTACAAAAGTTCCAACTTCAGATATCGGTCCACCGTTTTTTCGTATTGTTTCATAATAAGTTTTGAAAATTTATCTCTAAATATGACGTCGATAATTCCATCTTTATGAAGTAGTTTGCAGTATCTCGTCGACCAAGATCTACGGTAGTGATTTACCAAACCGATTTCTGGTTTAACATACAATTTTTTAGGTTCTTTCATGCTTTTAAAATGCACTCTACAGTAATGGTTGAAGACGGATAAGCACATCCGGGGATTGACTATCGACTTGACATTACCATAGAAATTAGTCCTTTTGATATAGCGAGCTATACTCAGATTCCCCGTCAAGTTCGTGTCGCATGTCGTGAAGAACAAACCCATTCGGAAAGTATACACAGGGAACGATTTCTTCCTTCCGTGAGCCTGGTCAATTTCTTTAATGAGACTTGAGTAATCTTTGGCGTTCATTCTAGGGGAGATAATCTCGTCAAAGTCAAGCGGTATGATAAATTCAGCCGAATAAATCTGCCTCATCATACAGTCGTTAAAAGATGCCGGACTACTGAGCATCTGATTCGCCCAGGTCGTTTCCGGAAGTGGTGAGGGTGTCATTGATACGCGCATGATCCCATCTGATTCAAACTGGCGAAAGAGTTCCAAATTACTCGAAGACATGTTGCAAGGGTACACGTTGAACATTGTTACTCCCATGAGTCTATTGGCTTCGACCCATTCAATAAGTCGATAAGGGTCTATATGGCCGTATGATGTCTCGACACACACGGAGAATTTATGCTTACGTTTTCTCTCTGGGATGTGAACAGATAGTAAGTTAGACTGCAGAGAACATTTATTGTAAGTCAGTGAGACGAATTCCGGTAAGGCCGTCAGGTTCTTTATCTCACAGCTGAAAAAAAATTGATCGTAATACAATCCTTCAATATTGTGACCGGTTCCGTGCTTAGTTGCGGAGCAAGTAGTCATCGCTTTGCTCCATGTTGATTTCCCGGTCCAAACGAAGGCGTAGGCGCGTCTAGTTGTAAAGGCTCCGACAGCAAGAATTTGGAGAAATTTTTTACGTTTATGCATTGGACGGTCATCGTAATAAGCACCGTAGAGGTAAATCTTTTGGTGGTTCGGTGCAGTCAGGTTTTGCCACCTCATTTTGTGGAATTGGTACTCTATATCATCGCTGTTGAATGTGCTTGCGCAATACGCTTTTGTTTTAAGGGGTATCGAAATTACTTTTGGGGAAAGTCTGTATTGTTGGAAGCACACAATAATGAAGAAGATAACAGCCAGTGATAGAAGCCTGAGAGGCGTGGGTCTCCATTTCATTCTGAAAAGAGCCAAAAGTGTCATATTATATCAAATGGTTTGTATCGAGGGGAACAAAAGCGTTTAAGGAACATTAGTATTACTTTTTGACTTTTTTTCATCTTATTTCAGTTTCTTTTTTTATTACATTAGTAGTATTGAATGTAAAATCATTCGAATTTTTTTTAGATATAGCATTGCTAGTCATTAATAATGATTCTGTTGCTTTTTATTGCAACACCCAGATCATCATGGAATAAGCCCCGATAAGATTCGAACTCGCATCCTTCATCCTCGGGAATCTGTCAATCAAGGATAAGGGATGTGAGTCTCAACGGAGGTTTATTCATCATTTCCGATCCACGCTGCTCACTGGCGATCATTGAATGGCGTTCCAGGAGTTACGATAAGAAGCAACAGGAAGGAATACTAGTCAAAAATTATAGTAAATCTAAGAAATTCGAATAATATTACAACTAATACGAGTAGAGTTCAAGAATCGTTCATAATATTATAGCTTTGTTTCTATAAATACTGATTTTAGCTTAGTGTACCATGAATCTAAATGGATAGGAGTAGAAAGATTATGCAGTGCCTGAGATAGCCTGCCTGCCTTAAAAATCAGTATTCTAAATCGTTGCTTTGATATTTATGAAGCTTTGTTCGGTACGTCACAATGCCCTCCAGAGGAATTAGGGTGTGTAGACTGGGTTACAAAATCTACCGCCTTCCTTGGAAATCGACACTCAAGATCCGGGCTTTTACCAGGAATCAAACACCAACATCAATTTCTTCGTGCCTACTAAAGTAAGGTTAGTACAGAAGACTCTCGTTATTACGGCACCATCATGGATTAAAGATAGTCAAGGCGATGGGTGCAGAATTTTGTTGGAATTGCTGACGTCGTGATAAAAGCATAACACTTGACACAGTGATACTTTAGGGGTACTGAATGGAAGCATTCTGAAAGTCCTGGATCCACCTCAAAATTTGATTATACCTTTTTTTTCATTTTACGGTACATCTTTCCATAAAATGTCATTGAAATCCATTGAGAACTTTTAGAAATGTGACGCAGAGCAAAATGAACGAGTACAGAAATGTGCAAAAAAACTGAAAAGTTTTTTTTTTTTTCTTCCATAAACTTCTATATCAGCTCCTGCGATATCTCAGAAAGTCCTCCATTGAATTAAATTTTGCAAAAGGGTTACTAAATTTGGGGATGGATCTCTGAATTCGTTTTTGATTGAGAGATATTTTTCCGTTTCGATACTTTATACATTTCTGTAATCGCTCCTGTCTGTCCACGTGGTATCTCCAAAGGTTCTCGGTGAATTTCAATGAAATTTTGTATGTAAGGCATATTGCAAGGAATTCCTGATTAAATTTGGGGATGGATCCTGGAATTTATTTCTGATTGTTTTGTTATTTTTTCTTCATAAATTTTTGCATTCGCTCTCACCTATCAAGACAATATCTCCAGAAGTTCTCAATGAATTTTAAGACGAGATTCAGAGGAGATATGTTGATCTGGGTAGAAACCAGGAGTTTGTTTTTCATTGAGAGATACTCTTTCATTCTTTCCGGTTGTCCTTCATACATTTCCGTATGAATGTCTCAATAAGTTTCAATGAAGTTTCATGTATCGCTGGGTGAGGAGAAGTGACTGAAAATAGGGTTGAATCCGGGAACTTGTCAATATAATATGTACTGCTGTATGAAAGCATCCATAACTCAGAAAGTATATCTGTAATAACGTAATTGTACGCCATCTTAAGAATTATACCTTTCCGGTGGTAAGACTGTGGTGGACTTTTAGTATGAACACACCTGATACAAAGAAAACCGTTGAGGAACCTTTTGATGTGAACGTTTAGAAGAACTATTTTTTGAGCGATTGCTATGAAGAATGAATTCCTTAGGAGGACCATTGCTATCGACAGACATTTTGGGAATGTCTCCATCTCTGAAAATGATTAGTACCTATCAGAGAATATTTGTTCCAAATTTCATGATTTTATCATCAAATGAGTTGGGGTTTTTTTCGCCGATTTCCCTCATCAAGAATGCCATGATTACGAATAAGCAGTTATAACGGTTGGATTTCATATGAAGTACATCTATGATGAGAAACCAAAGTGTATAGACAGAAAAAATATCATAAAGTTTTACTAATTTCAGTTTGTAAAATAATGCACCGAACTCATCAGTGGGTTGGCAAACAAGCTAGTCTCTTTAGAACATCTGCTAGTATTGTGAATTCGATCCTGAAGGTGTGCACTGTTCTTTTGACCTAGTACCATACTTAGTTAAGTTTGGTAAATATCATTTGCCTTTTATGTCGGATTAGATTGTTGCATATTCTCAACTGGCATGAATGGTTACTGTTCTAACTCGGGTAAAATCCAGAATTATGAACTATGATTTTCTAGGTATCTCACCCACCCTGCATTTTCCGTCGTCTGGTCTTGTAATGAAGTAAGCTAAGATTTGCAATTGTAAATAAGGGGCTCCTGTCGTAGAGCTATAGTCAGCGGCCTAATGTCGTTAGCGACTTGTAAGTTCGATCCGTATTCAGTACTCATTATTCCTGCATTCTGCTAAAATCAGAACATAAAATGTATAAATGATTAATAGACATGAAAATGACAAGAACTGGTTGAACCAAAGATTCTTAACCTTTTTGTTCTATGTCCCACCCCTGGAGCACAAAAATAATTCATGTCTCTTTTACTACAAAAAAAGTAAGTCGATTATATATAATGTGGCAAAAAGAACCACATCTCGTATCCTTTCGCATAGTTATCATAGAATCTATTGTAAAATTAATAATTTATAGTATTGTGTAATAAGGAAATGATACAACTAGTTGATAACTGCAACTCTGATAACAGTATACCTATCGTTAGCTTATGTGTCAGTGCGTTCATACAGTAATAATATTCAGTGATCAAGAAGGAAATTCTCGAATGTTTTATTTAGTAAAATACCCGTTGCTTTAATGATAGAATACGTAAGAGTCGAAATCTAAAGCAATAGATTATCTGGAATGAACTCGCAACAGTTTAAGAAACAACAAAGTTAGATTCAACTAGAAAACATTCAGAGAATGCATACCTCTGCCAACTTTATTGTCAGGAACGGGGGGGGTCGTTGTTCATGAATCCATCCCATAATTTAATAACTTCACTCCGTGGCCTATTGTTCACCGTTCAACAAAATTTAATCGAAATTCGTTGAAAACTTTTAGAGATATCACGTTGATACAATAACTTTTGGAGATATCTCCAGCAGTTCTCCGTGAATTTCAGTTAAATTTTGTGGAAGAGCGAAAAACAGGCTACGGGAAGAATGATCGAATTCTGGGGCGGATCAATGCACAATTAGCTCCCTTACGTCGTAGTTATACGTCCATACTACATGATATCGGTAAAAGTTCTTGTCTGTCCACACGATATCTCCAATACTTCCCGATGGATTTTGACGAAGTTTTGTGGAAGGGTGGACAATAGGCTCCAAAAGAAGTGTTTGAAGTTGAGGGTGGATCAATACGTAATTACTTCCCCTGTGTCATGACTGTATGCATTAATGTATTAGACGAAAACGGAAAAGTATCCGTCAATAAAAAGAAATTCCAAGATTAAACCAACAATTGTTTCACCGTTCAACCTTTTACAAAATTTCATTGACTCCTTTTGGAGATATCGTGTGGATCGACATGAACTTTGGAGATATTATTTGATGTGTTCATATAAATACGACGCAGGGGTAATAATTGTGTGTAGATTTTCCCAGGAATTCAATTACTTCTCTCATAGACTTTTGCCCAGTCTTTCACGGACGCTCACTGAAATTCATTGAGAACTTTTGGAGATATTGTCTGGCAAGTCATAAGCTTATACACAAATGTATGATAATGAGTATGCTGATACAATATCCGACAATATTACAAGTTAACAATAAAGAAAATAATATTCTAATTAAATCAATCATACTAACATGCTCGTCTTTCAGTTTTGTTCAAGAAGTCGTTTCAAATTTCAAATTAGAATATGGCGACACATTATTAACTTAAAAAACGAAATTTCCGGTATTGTTTAATCAAAGAATACCACGACAAAACCGAAAGGCGAAACATTTTATCATAATGAATTCGATTTTAATACTATTTTCTTCATCAATAAAAAAAAAATGAATGGAAAAAAAGAACGGAAAATATTTCTCAATCAAAAAAGAATTCCTGTAACTGCTTCAAACATTTACCACTTGTTTTTTCCTCGTTTTCTTCTCCTCAAGAAAATTTCATTGAAATTCATTGCCAACTTCTCAAAATATCGTGTTGACAGTCAGACAGAAAGACAGACAGACAGACAGACATACATGTAGACAGGCAGATACGACCGAATACATATACCTCTTCAACTTTGTTGGTAGTGGTCAATAAAGAGATATATATCATTTATTCAACAAAAAATAAAGCATTCTACTTGAAATTAACAAACGATTTAAAAAGGAAGGGAGATCAGTTTGAAAGCAATTCTGCAAAGTAGCCTCCCTTAGTGTCACAGACAGACCGCAAATATAATATATGAGATTGGATAAAGAATTAAGTTTTTTCATTCCAGTTATTATCAGAAATATTTTGTGAGTGTAGTGAGGTGATTAATTTTCATCTCCATGCCGTATTTGTTTCAGCTCGCTTTTACTCGATAAAAGAAGGGGAAAAAATTTCCATCAGTTTTTGACCCCTAAAAGACTAAGACTCGAATACCAAATTGTCGAAATTCTTAACTACAACTGCAAACCATTTGAGGTATTCAAAAGCAACATCAGAAAGTAGAAAAAATGCAAATACACTGGAAGATGGCTATGGAAAATTGACAGAATCGCCATCTGATACAGTTGGCGTCTTGTTACAGAAATGAAAAGATAGAAAACATCGGTGTATTTGCAATATCGGCTGACGAAGTACAATTATTATCGTCTAAATCATATTGTGGCAGAAGTATGGATCCTGACGTAATTCCTCCGATGATTTTGAAGATTTCATCAATGCAATAACCATCATATATTATTATCATTATTATTATTATTATTATTATTACTATTATTATTTGGAATCTCACACCAGTTGCCTGGTGGTAACCGCTGGAGTTTGAGTGACAGCAAGTCTCCTCAAGTCTCCAGCCCTCCTCTCCTAGTACTCATAGGTCGCAGTAATTCTGCGATTTACAGTTTCACACCGGTTGCCCAGTGGTTATCGCTGAAGGCTGAGTGACAATAAGTCTCCTCAGGTCTTCAGCTAACGTCTCCTCCCTCTTTCGCATATCATGACAGAGCTACAATTCGTTGCAGTACTTATATCTCTAGCACCTTCCTCAGTATCCGTGCAGTTCCCAGTAGTGCTGTGGTCTGTACGGTCTCTATCCTTCCCCTAATCCCGATCTCCTCCAGTCTCTCCCTCAGCGTTTTGGGGACAGTTCCTAGTGCGCCCACTATGACCAGTACTACCCTGGTTTTCATGTTCCACATTTTCCTTAACTCCCTTGCTAGGTCCTGGTATTTTTCCCTTTTTTCACCCTCCTTCTTTTTTACTCTATGGACTGCAGGTACAGCAACGTCTACTATTTGGCAGGCCTTCCTTTTTTTGTCTACTATTACTAAGTCCGGTCTTGTTGCCTGGATGAGGTGGTCAGTTTGGATGTCAAAGTCCCACAGTAGTTTCTGGTTGTCATTATCCAAAACTGCCTCTGGCTTGTGCTGATATCACTTTTCCACATGGTTGAATCCCATTTGTTTACTTAGTTCCCAGTGTATCATCGTTGCTGCTCTGTCGTGTCTATGCTTATACTCCTTCTGGGCGAGTTGACTACATTCACTAGTTATGATGTTTACTGTCTCATCTCTTTCACCGCACATGCGGCATTTGCTGTTTGTCTGTGTTCTGTCGATTTTTGTTTTTATGTAGTTTGTCCTGATGCTTTTGTTTTGGGCTGCCATGATGAGCGATTCTGTTTCTCTCTTAAGGTTTCCTTTTCGTAACCATGTCCATGATTTCTCGTCTGCTATATCTTGTATCTGTCTTTTAAACTCGCCGCACAATTTTTTCCCTTCCCATCTTTTTTTCTTGTTTGCTGTACAGTTCCATTGTTTTCTACTTTATTGCTTGTTGCACTATTATTATTTGCAATCTCACACCAGTTGCCTGATGGTAACCGCTGGAGTTTGAGTGACAGCAAGTCTCCTGCCCCTCTCTCCTAGTACTCATAGGTCGCAGTAATACTGCAGTTTACAGTTTTTCACCGGTTGCCCAGTGGTCATTGCTGAAGGCTGAGTGACAATAAGTCTCACTTTCATTATTATTATTATTATTATTATTATTATTATTATTATTATTATTATTATACATGTACGAGAAATTAAAAAAAATCCAAAATCTAGTAAACATCCCTTGTGATTCCGTTACCTATAAAAGGATCCATGCATCCGCCGAGTATTTGTAGACAAGATTTCACTGACAGGTATCTTGTGTAAGGTTTTCGAAAAATCCATAAGAAACCAATATATTACGTGCTATGAGAGATTAAATAGTGAGTAGTCAACATGGTTTTGTTCAGGGGAAAGTCCACCCAATCAAATGTTTCGGAGAGTATTGATGTAACAAGTGAGCGTCTATTTAATGGTAATAGTGCTGATATTTTGGATCGGGGTTTTCCTAAGACTTTCGGCACCGTTTCACATTACCGCTTTTTGATAAATATTAAAAATAGTTGAATCTCTAATTTGATAAACATATTGAAAAGCTTCTTTTTTTTTTTTTTGTCAAACAGAGCCATGAGAGTTTGGGTCTGTAGAGCCTTTTCTAAATCACAGATTGTCCCGTTAGGCATTCCTCGGGGATCTGGAGTGTAAAATCTAATGAAGACAAATGCAAAGTTCATATTGGTTGCAAAATACTAAATTGAATTATGCATTGAACGCAGGGGGCTCGAAAAGGTTATTGGAAAGTACGATTTGGGAGTATTCTTTAATGATTATTTCCGTTTCAATAATCATGTTTGAGCAATCGCATCGAAAGCTAATGAGAAACTATGGTGGATAATGAGAAATATACTCTCACGAGATTATGTTATCACCAGAATATATAAATCATTGATTAGACCCCACCTGTAGTTATGCAATCGGGCTTAGGCTTCTGTAGCCTGGCATGGAAACTGGAGATTGATTATAAAACTTGAAAGTGTTCAAGGCAAAGTGACTGACCAAGATAATGAATTAGAGAATGTAATATCTAAACATGAATTACAGTTTTATAACATTTCTCCTGGTACCTGGAATCTTTTAGCCCGACAGCTTCTGAGAACTTAATCCACTAAGCAATAGGATTTCCTCTCGAATAAAAAAAAATCAGGGACAAGTTACCAAGTCTTGTTAAAAATAGCGCTTGTGTCAATGATTTTAGGGATAATTTAGATTGGTTTAGAACGTATGGAAAATATCCCGGCTCACAAGAGAATCTTCAGGATCTGCATTAAGAGATTTTCTGTGGGATTTACGACATTACGAAATTAAAGATTGAAAAAAATATCATCTTTTTATTTGTATTGCAAATTGATGTTGACATACTTCTAAAATCATAATGATAATCTGACAAGAGCGAATACAGAACTTTATGAAACAAGGCACATAGCTCAATCAAAAATAAATCCCTGGATCCATCCCCAAATCAGACCAGTTTTTCCTCCCAATGTACCTGATATTCACATTTCATTGGGGGGTTGGAGGTATTTTTATCAACATAATCTTTACTTTGAGTCTATACTTGAAAACAAAAACGTGGCAGTGTTCCTGATTTAGGGACTTGTTAATACCCGTGCAGTTGAAGAGACCCAGCGTTTCAATTGATAGGTACGATGTATTTTCATCTGTAATTGTTTTACCCTCGAGTTGAATAGTCTATATATGATTACAAAAAGTTTCACTGTTCATTATCTAAGGGCTATTTAATACTCGTGAGAAAAATCATGGACGTATTTGAACTTCCCTGATACGATCTTTCCAGGAAGAAAAATAGTTATTTCCTCTAAGAGATCATAATTTCAAATAATGGACATACTTTATAGACAGAAAAATAAAACATTTACTCTGCTCATTATATAAGTATATATTAAGTTTCCATCAGTTAGTATCAGACCATCTACCAAGTACTACCATTAATACTGCTACAAATATACCTGTTTATCAAAGGAAGAGTATATGATAGATCAAGTAAGATTTACTGTATTTATTAATTTTGTTTCAAGCATTACTAAAATCGGCAAATCATTCAGATTATTGAAATCTGAACTTCCAGAGGGTAAATCCTGAGACTTGATGAAATCTGGAACGATGTTTCTGAACTGACTTTGGGACACTCTTGCCTTGTGAGCTGGAGCAGGGTCCACTTGAAAAGACCAATTCCCTCCATGGAACTTGACCCTCACAAAATATCATTGAGTTAAACATCAGCAGTTTCTTTTTACTCCTTTCTCACAAGACTGAAGATAAGTAATACCTTCGTAACTCACTCCAAACACATCATGACTGAAGAGGGCCTCGCTGCACTTTTTAAGTGATCTCGGGAACTTCCTTGAAACTATGAGTATTTTTGGCTTTTGAAACACTCTTTATCTTATCATCAGTGAAAAAGATTCTTCTTTGCTAATTCTCTAGTTCCCTCTTGAAAAAACAATTTTAATCTCTGCTCTCCAATTTTCATCAGAGCAGATGTCAGCATGTGTCCAGGTCTTCGATGATAGATACGTTGTGTGAGATCACTTTTGGTCAGCAAAGAAATTGATCTAGTTGAAACATTCATCTCTTCAGCCATGATTTTCTACAATCTCAATAGATTTCTTCCGGATTCTATTTGTAACAGCTTTAATGACACTGGAGTTTCTTACAGTCTGAAAACAGTCCAATCGTTGTACGTCTCAGATAGTCTGATGTTCAGTGAATCTCTTCATGGTACGATCCACAAACTTCCTACTGGTCCGAAGTGATTTGAGCAGTTCGAAAATAGGAGAAGGTTCATGACCAGCAATTCCATAGTTAAACATCATATTTACTAAATCGTACAACTGAGAATAAGACGATCAAAAAGTTAGTAACTTTTGTAGTTACGAAACACCATCAATTATATGAACATTTTCTTTAAAGAAAATGTATGATATAAACTTGTAACTATTTATTGCTATACTCGGTATACTGGGTGATCACAGGAGTTTTATATTAGACCACCAGTAGCGAGATATCAAATGAGAATGGAAGCAAATAATAACAGTAAGCCAAACTTACTGATTATTTCTATACAACGTGTTATGTTTTCATATGATCTACTCCTAATCTCAGTGGAAAAAAACCTGGATATATTTGGATTGAAATGGGGTTTTAGTTTCATTTTTTCTCTAGAAAAAATACTGAATATGAAACAGCGTGTTGTTTGGAACGGTGGGTAAGGAGTATTTTCCTTCACAAAATTCTGCCCCCTACCCCTGCGGAAGAGTCCAGTGTAACCAGCAGAGAATCAATAGGATCACAATGTCCATTATTAGAGCAGATATTAACTTAGCATTAGTCGCAGTTACTGTCTTAAAAGCCTCAAAAGGAAATATTTGTCTTCATTTAATTAATATAAGATTGCATTTTTCAATCAGTAATATTCAATTAAGTCTTACGGATACTATGTGGATTTCTCATTTGTAAACATTATTCCTGATTTGTTTTTTGTTTTTTGCTTTTTTACTTCTTACCAAGAAGTTGTGAAGGTGCAAGTGCCCTAACGGTTAAAAGCACGGAAAATGGAATCGGTTAAGCAGGTTCAAACTCTGTCTGAGACAATTTGCGTTCATATTGGACTAACGCACTTGGGAAAGGTATGAATCGTCTCCACTCACCCTGACTAAACAGCAGAGCAGACTAGGCTCTTCAATCTTGGATTGCAATAAGTCTAGGAGACAGACAACGTAAATAGAACAAACAATTAAGGAAAATCAGGCTATAGTAAGAATCGAACCTGCAACTGTTAGGACACTATTTACGTTGTCTAAGCCAAGTGATACATTGACCGTGTGGTGACATTAAATTTTTTTAAATAAGAGTTTCTAGACGGCGAATATCTGAGCAATCTCAGATTTGCAGACGTCATCGTCCTTTTCGCAGAGAACCTTCAAGACCTCAAACTAATGCTAGATGAACTAAACGAAGAAAGCAAAAAAAGTCGGCCTACACATGAACTTCAGTAAAATAGAAATCGTGTGCAACAATCACATTGAGAATAAGAACATAACTATCAAGATGGAAGAAGTAAAACTAGGGAAGGTAGACTACTACATCTACCTAAGACAAATAATCTCTGTGTGATCCTCAAAAGAAGAGGAAATCAATCGAAAAATCACTCTAGAATGACAAGTTTAAATTTCAAAAATCAGACGATCCCAATAATCCTTTAAAAAAAGAGTATACAACCAATGCATGCTCCCAATAGTCACTTATGCGGCTGAAGCGTGGAACCTAACCCAGAGACAGACCTGCAAACTGAGAAGCATACAACACGCACATGGGAGAATCATACTCAACATTACATGGAGAGATCACAAGAGAGCACAGTATATCATGAAGAAAACAGGAGTCCAAGATATCATAGAATCTATTAAAAAAAACTTAAATGGCAATGGGCTGGTCATGTTGCTAGAATAGCAGACGACCAATGGACATCACGTCTCACAACATGGATTCCCAGATATCACATGAGAAATCAAAGCTGATAGAACAGAAGATGGAGAGATTAACTATACAAATTCAGAAAATATTGTCTTTGCGACGCTCATGATAGAGAATTGTGGCAAATCCTGAGGGAGGTCTATTTCCAACGACGGACGTTAAAAGGCTGATATTACATCGCTCAAGTTCAACCTTACTGAAGTGGCAGGGTAAGACATGGGGCAGAGGTAAGATGCCAGCCTCTGGGTCTGAAGCAAAGGTCTCAATGCTACCTCGTGGTGCTGGATGGAATAATGGATAGTCTACAGCCAAACCGAAGAGTTGTAATACAACGAAAAAGCTGTTTGTGGATGACACAATAATATATATATATATATATATATATATATATATATATATATATATATATATATATGAGAGAGAGAGAGGGGGTGAAATACCGCTTTATTATGTATATAAACAATTCTGGATGCCCAAAATCCAGCCCTACCGTAAACCCAGTTCTCAAAACCCATTACCACTGATCAAAATCGTTTCTTCAATGGATTCAAGAACACAGCTTAGCACTGCAGCACAATATCTAGAAATCTTCTATCATATCCATATGCATTAGTTTTATCAAGTACGTCGTATCAGCTAGCAAGAATTCCCTTCGAATGTGGGTTAAGGAATCTAAGTAAGGGCGTACTATACTGTTATCGGGGAGCAACACAATCTTTCTTGCCTTCTTTCGCAAGTCATCATTACAATTCAGCCACTATTCTGTAAATGTCAGAGTGGTAGATAACGAGCAAATAGTCTACAACAAGGCCTTCGAAACATCTAGGCTTTGAACTTTTGCCGATTACGAGTAGTTTTCGTTTATCAGATCTAGACCTGTTTGCGCATTACAACATCGGCACACGATCCACTGGTTCTTTCGAACCGTATATAAAAAGTAAAAAATCCACCATGCATAAACACAATAAAGCAGTCATGTTTAGTCAGCTTTGGGAAGAGAAAACTATTGATGTAATCGGGGCAGTGCTGTTGACAAACAAACACGAATACACGCACACACACATACACACATATATATATATATATATATATATATATATATATAGTAGCAAGCAAAATATAAGGAACGAGTACATTCAATTGCATTGATTGATAATTATTACTAAAACAAACTACCTTGATACATATTTTCTTTATGATCCATTGGCCATACTATCTTGGTATATTGCATCGAATTTATAACTTAATCAGGGAAAAGGAAAGTCCAAATAGAAACAAATATTTTGATTATTCACGGTGATCAAAAGTTAATGAAAACACCTTGTTTTTTTCCCTTCATTGGTATGCATTAGTGTTTGATAATAATCATAAGTTATGTTTTTCATACTGGCATATCTCTAGAATGGGTGTTACCAGTACAGGTGTTGAAGTAACGATATTGTGTGATGGGGGTAGTAGTAATTGCTATTGGTTGTGTGTAGCGAGATGTTGTTGTTGCTGAGGAGAAAGGAATTCGCCTCCATGTGGGTTGGCTGTTAGTACCACACACCAGCGTCACTAGAAATGTTGAAGGAGGAAGGGAGATGTATGGTGACCATGTCAGCATGGAGGATATGCGCACCAGGTATAATTGTGGACGCAGAGATTTAACAAAGAAGACACATACAAGTAGTTTGACAGGCAAATGAAACGTACATTCGATGCATAGACATGTATAAGAAAAAAACAAGGCTGAAAATGGAGTTCATGTAAGGAAACGTTGATAAAATTGATCGTGTAGAGATGAGGACTGTTTAACTCAGAGGGTTATTCCTATACATAAAAATCAGATATAAGAAAGAATAGATAGTTAAGGAACACGTGACACAATAGGTCTAATGTCATTTGGTTTATTTATCGAATGTAGTCTAATCAGTTGTGACTGTCATCATGAGTGGTAGAATTGACCAGGCTAAATTGTCGACAGGCGGTTGGTTCAGATTAGGTGCTCTAAGAGGCTAATTAATAAGAGCAGCGTTTGCGTTGTCGCCAAAACTGAGTAAAGTGAAACAGTTGTAGTGTTTGCATTTAGTAGCAATAAAACTCTTGTGGATTCTCATAGCGAGGAAGATTAGCAACGAAGAACGATATATATATATATATATATATATATATATATATATATATATATATATATATATAGTCACGATCAAAGAATAGAAACTACGATGGCTGCGAGTTTCGAGAGGAGGTAACCGGTTAGGAACCCAGGGTTAATTAGCAACTTATGGGAAGTTGTCCTCTGATTGACGTTTTGGATATTTAGCTAAAAGTAGGGTTTCACACCTAATCATGACTAAAGGTAAATGGGACGCCACACCAGCAACATGGCTTCTTTTTTGACAAAACAAACAATGCTCTCAGTAAAAAGAAAATCGTTGATCTTCCCGACAGTGAAATATCATTTTCAGTCATTGCAAATTAAGTGAAACGAAGTGAAAGAATGTTCATAGAATGCCTGTCAAGGTGAATGCTTATGCCTGTAAACAACTTCTCCAATGGCGTGCGGTTCACTGCCACGCCCTCCGACCTGTTGAGAATTAGCTTCCAATTTCCATGCGTGATATTTCACCCTGTCATACAACTGAAAAGGTTACGGACTTCATGAACCGGCAGGACCTTCAATGATGACCCAGCCAGTCTAAAACTCTGACCTAAATCCAATTAAAAAAAAATGTATTAATGTTGATAGGACAGCGTGTCCAATGTTAAAATTTTGAAAGAAAAAAAAAACATGAAAAGAAACTTGAACGACCTTTGAGAGGAGATTCGGAACTGCGTGGAACAAATCACAGCCGCATTTTGCAGAAAATTAATCGATTCGTGTAGAAAAGGATACTTGTAAGAAATGAGGATCAGGGTCAACCCACTAAATACTGAATTTGGTGAATGAGTCAATTTTGTTGGTTTTTTCAAGTTAATTTTCTATTCGTCCCTTAACTTTTGATCACAATTTCTTTTGCACAAATATAATGTTTTTTTCACTGATTATATCGTAACTTTCACAAAATATTGCCATGTAGTCAATAAGGAGTAGAGAATATTAACAGACTAGTTTATTTCTTTCAGTGATAAAACTTGATTAGATATTATCTGTTGTAGCCATTCTTTTTATTTTTCTCGTTACTATATATATATATATAAGGGGGAAAATTCACACCTACATACGCATTTATTCTTATCTAAATGTGCGCGTGATTCTGTTAAATACACCTGTGCTTTCTTCATACACATATGTATATATATATTTGTTGAATGTAATAATGTTTGTGTGCTCACATGATAGAAATAGAAGCAAAAAGATTTTTCAGGATTAGTTGCTATCGATTGCACCTTGGGGACAGTGTTGAGAAAAATTCCTAGCCACGATTTAATGTTTTATCAGCAGTAACAATCCATCGTCTTTCCAAGTAACTGTATTTAGTGAGTGCATTTTTAGTCTCACCAGAAACCTTTGCACACATAAATTTTTCTCAAAAATTGAAAACTTCTAGAGAAATGAAAGTCGGATTCAGTATCTAGATAAATTATTTTTTAACCCAATGAACAGGGTTATATTCAAATTGTGTCTGCAATGCTGAATTGGACCGTTACTTTCCATCCGTCTTACGGAAGTTCACCTTCGAAGTATTCGGTTACTTTCATTAGTTCATTTCATTTACTTCTTTTTGTTATGAAAATATTACGAACACGAAATTTTCAACTACTTCAAAATCGACAACGGATGCTTAAAAGGGCAAAAAATAATTGTTACACCGGGTGATATTTGAAGCAATAACGATATTATTTACAATCGTTATTCAAAACAATTAGCCTTCTGCACGATTTAGATCACTTTATTTTGCCCTTTTCTGCATCCGTTGACGATTTCGACAAAGGTTGAAATGTTTTTCTTCTCAAAATGAACGTTGGCCAAATATCATTTGGGATTGAAAGAATATTTTTTCAAATGAATTTCATATTATTGGAAACTTAAACACAAACTTCTGCTTTCAAACATTTTGATAACGCTCACGGGAAAAGCCGCCAGGGCTACGTTGACCTGTCCGAAACTGCCTGGGGCCTAGGTGGGTCTGTCCAGGAATCTATCCGAGCTTTCCCGAGGGTGTGCAACACCCATGCCAAGATTTGATCGCACAACCAGCCAGTTGATACACTTAATATCTATATTTTAGCTAGCGTTACCCTCGCCCACGTCGTTGTGTTGTGTGAGAAGACATATTTTAAAGAACATGTGTTATTCCTATGTTGTCAAATGTTTGATTAAATCTTCCTGCAGCACTCAGACAACAAAAAAGTATATATATATATATATATATATATATATATATATATATAAGAACTTGCAGGGAAACCCGGCATTGACAGGGAGAACAAGCCTCAAAATCAGGAAATCTACTCACATTCACACCAACGTACATCAGTTGAGCACATACGCTCAAAAGAATTTGGAGTGCAAACTTCCATATACATATATAAATGTTCATGCATGTTTGTATGTGCAAGCGTTTCTTTGAATACACGTGTATGTTTTTGTTTTTTCTTAGATGAATACACGAGATGAACGCATATTCGTGTACGAATGATGCATACGTATCATGGCTAGAAAGTAATTAGACTGCCTCTGTAAAAAAAAAAATCTTTTATCGACAATTACAGATCAAGTGGGAACAACATTTTCTTCGGAGTTTGACTTCCGGAGGGAACTATTTTGAACGGGCACCCAAAGTCTTTACAACCTGCCTTGAGATGGACTGGGAAAATAGAGGAATCAAAATAAACGGCAAACATCTGAGCAACCTTAGATTTGCAGACGACGTCGTCCTTTCCGTAGAGAACCTACACGACCTCTAACTAATGCTAGATGAACTAGAGAAAGAAAGAAAAAAAAATTGGCTAACACATGAACTTCAGAGAAACGAAAATCACGTGCAATAATCATGTTGAGAATAAGAACATAATTGTCAAGATAGAAGATGCAAAACTGAGGAAGGTAGACCACTATATCTACCTAGGACAACGAATCTCCATGAGATCATCGAAAAAGGAAGAAATCAAGCGAAGAATCACTCTGGGGTGGCAAGCCTTCGGCAGAGCAAGCCCAACTTTCAAAAACCCGGATGATCTCAATAATCCTAAAAAGAAGAGTATGCAACCAATGCATTCTCCTGATAGTCACTTATGGAGCTGAAACATGGAACCTAACCAAGAGACAGGCCTGCAAACTGAGAAGTATGCAACGTGCGCATGAGAGAGTCACGCTCAACCTTACATGGAAAGATCACAAGACAGCACAGTATATCAGGAAGAATAAAGGGAGTCCAAGACATCATAGAAACTATTAATAAACTTGAATGGCAATGGACAGGTCATGTTGCAAGAATGAAAGACAACCGATGGCCATCACGTCTCACAACATGGATCCCCAGAGATCACCTGAGAAAGCAAGGCCGACAGAACACAAGATGGAGAGATGAATTGGACAAATTCAGGAAATACTGGCTCCGCTACGCCCATGATGGAGAATTGTGGTGAATCCTGGAGAAGGTCTATGTCCAATGACGAACGTTAAAAGGCTGATAATGATGAGGATTAAACATTTTTGCACAACCAGTCTCATCACTTATTAGACTATATATCTGTCCTTGATTTTTGTACACGTATATATGTAGATAAGGTTGGTGCAAAAATAATAGCGGTTTTTTTTGGGGGGGGGGGTTACAAGTAGTTTTGAAGCAGTAGGGGAAAACCGGGGTCAATTTTTTTTTAAATAGATAAAACAGGAAGTTAGTCGGAGAGAGATATTGCGAGTAAGGCGAGATAGTGTTTCGTAATCCGGTTTGTTCATTTTCTACAGGGTCATTCGCGGTAACGTGCGGTCGGAGCGATGTCATTGAGGACAATCGGTCCTTTCCTTTTCGATTGATCAATATTCGACGTAGACGTGGCAGTTCTTGACGTCACTTCTTTTGCTGTGATGATTTTAGCAGGATTCAAGAAGTCGCCGTGGATGATTCCACGATGACGACAATAATCTTCTTTTTTGATGTAGGTTTGGTTTGTGGGAGGAAATGTATTGGTGTTTCACCTCTGCACAACTATTACGCGGAACGCCGTCAATTTCCGTTCCGAATCCATCTTTCGTCACATCTCACAATGCGACCAAGAAATGTATCGTTTTTCTGACGCAAAAAAAAACAAACGCAGAGAAGACTTCGTAAGGAGGAAGTTTTTTTTTTTTTTCGTTCAACTCGTGTTTTGTTTTTTTTTGTTATTGTGTTTTTTTACTTTCCTGTTCGTTGACACGGTTTCCTGATCAAATGCTTGACTCATATAGCGAGCAGTTCCCGCTGATTCACGTCGTCGAGACAAGACCAAACAGCGTTTTACAAATTTTTCTTGTGAGGATTTCTCTGTTCTCGTGTGGTATCTATATCCAGATCTATACATACGTTCCATGAAGGCTAGAAAGGTTTACTGGAGAATTGACACTCCCAGTCGTTCGTCTTTTGGAAAAGTGCCGAGAAGAAATCACACACATATATATATATATATATATATATATATATATATATATATAGAGAGAGAGAGAGAGAGAGAGAGAGAGAGAGAGGGTGGAATGAGTATTAGTCAGTCATACGGGTGTGTTCTTCTATTAATTGATAACAGAGACAAAGTTTTTTTTCTGTCTATTTATCTCGACATATATATGTAAAAGTAGAAAACCCGTCCCACGGATAGGTTTTTCGGCGAATATATAGATATATATATTGAACGGAAAGTAATGGTCAAGTTTTACATTGTAAATTAAGCCTTCTTCTTTGGAACGTTTTGAATACTTTATTTCAAAGTATAGATTTCTTTTCAATTTAGGAAAAAGTCCCAGCAGCTTTTGACTCTTTAAAGGGTAAATTTCTCTTCACTTTACACCCTTTTTAAAGAACTATATACATGTATATGTAAACATATTAAATAAAAAGATGTGTATGTAGGTGGATAGTAGAACCCAGTTTAGCAGTATGGTTACATTATAAATAGAACCCCCTAAAAAACCCTTTTGGGATATTTTTCTCATTTTGTTTCTCAACTTATGTTTTAACCCCTAACCCTGGTCCATTGAGTAGACGTACCAAATTTGGTTGACCTACATACATGTTTAAGTACTTTTTTATAGCGTTACAGACGAACACACACAACTCTCAAATATTTATAAGATAAGATTTTTTTTTGAAGCATCTCAAGTGGGGTATTTTTTTTTCAATTTTTATGGAAGCCTCCACTTGTTCACCCGTTTAAAATCAAAAGTTGTCCTGATTTTCTTCTCCAGCAGTTTTAAAACTGCTGCATAATATCGTTAATTCCTATAATTACATCTGACAACGAAGAGGTATAAATATTCACTCGTGTTTATCTGTTGGTGTGCCTGTTTGTCCAAATAATATCTCCAAAAGTTCTCAATGGAGTTTTAATGAAATATTGTAGAAAGGTGGGCCATTGGCTACGTCTGGAGAGTGGGTAATCTTTTTATTAATCTACGGGAAACTAGGTTTTACAATAGAGAGTTAATAAAAAAAGATAGATTTAAAGGTCAAAGGAAGTAGCTCAAATTTTATGCATTTGAAATACTCTCCCTTGTTTCTGATATCCTCTTTTCAGTCAGTTTTTTTTATTAAAGTAAGGTGTTGGCAGAGGTATGCGCTCTCCGAGTGCTTTTTAGTTTTTACTGTATATCATTGATGTGTATGAGAATATATCCTTTTCAAAGAGCCATTCCCAATTGTTCAACTGAAAGGGTAAACATTACATTTTGGAGGGATCAGCTTCGTGGTGAAGATAGCCTCGTGAATCCTACCTCAGTGATGAGAGTTCAAGCCTGGGTTAAAGCCAACATTTTGGATACTGATTTTCAAAGAGAGTACCCAACATTTATGAGGTTAATCAAGAAAAAATGGGCCCCTCATCGTGGAGTAATGAGAAGAAAGCTACTCTCGTAGACTATCACAAGTGAGTTGAAAGGTCGCCAAATACTCCATGCTTATAGCCATGGGTGTAAGTTGAGTTTAGTTAACAGTTAAGAACGCTTCACCTTGAAATGATAGTTGCAAAGATAGTCAAAAACTATTACTACAAGATGTTCCTTACTTGTGTCCTTGCGCCTGACTAATATAGATTTAGTAAACACTTCTTAGTTTGAAAAAAAAATGTCGTACAAAATTCTTTTCTAACAGGATTTCTCCTGAATCACCATGATTGAGTAGAAAATTAATTGAAGGGAAAAAGTATCGTCTGCATGTGTAAGACAGAAATGGTGATTATCCTGTCTGTGTACGTAAGACAGAGTGATTATCCTGTCTGTGTACGAAAAACAGAGAGACATATTATCTTGTCTGTGTGCGTAAGACAGACTGAAATATTATCTTTTCTGTGTATGTAAGACAGGAAGAGAGATTATCCTATCTATGTATGTAAGATAGGAAGAGAGATCATCCTGTCTGTGTATGTAAGACAGGAAGAGAGATTATCCTGCCTGTGTATGTAAGACAAAAAGAGAGGTCATCCTATCTGTGTATGTAAGACAGGAAGAAAGATTATCCTGTCTGTGTATGTAAGACAAAAAGAGAGGATTATCCTGTCTGTGTATGTAAGATAGGAAGAGAGATCATCCTGTCTGTGTATGTAAGACAAGAAGAAAGATTATCCTGTCTGTGTATGTAAGACAAAAAGAGAGGATTATCCTGTCTGTGTATGTAAGACAAGAAGAAAGATTATCCTGTCTGTGTATGTAAGACAAAAAGAGAGGATTATCCTGTCGATGTATGTATGAGCTTTCTCTGTATTCTTACTCATTATCTGCTTGTACTTCGTCTGAACAAGTTACGCAGTTGCCACCATTTATGTAGGCTGTCGCTTGAGCCCAGGTAAAATGCCAATATTATTGGATGTTGATTCTCTAGGCTGGTAAAGTTCATAGATATCGTTACTATGTCAATAAAGTGTGTTCATTGTCTTCTCGGTGGACTGAGGTTTACTTTGACCTTCAACTACTTCTGCTTTGTTTGCTTTATTTCATACTCGTACTAAGGGCATTATTGTATTACAACGCATAGGTGGGCCTTGATAGGTGAGACGTACCCTTATCTATAATATTACCAGCCATTTAGTTATTTTCATTTGCTCGGCACACTTTCAGTGTATCTTCTGACGTTTAAAGTGGCAGCCAGTGTAACACCATTTTCCCACTTCCACATTCTCGCTCAGCTGAGTATCGTTCTAAGCAAAGCCTCGGCAGCAGCAGCAGCAGCAGCCCTTTTAACGTCTATCGATGGACATTACACCTTCCCCAAGATTCGCCAGACCTCTCGGCCGTAGACGTCGCAGAGGCAATATTTTCTGGACTTCTCTAAATCGTCATGCCGTCTTATTCTTAGCCGGCCACAATTCCTCACATGATCTCTAGGGATACACTATGTGAGTCGTGATGTCCAGCGGTTGTTTGATATTCTTGTATGCCATTTATTCAGTTTCCTCAGGGACACACCCCAATTTGAAAAAAAAAAAAAAAAGGAATGAGACAGAATAAGATGGTCCAATGACGCAGGTTGAATTTTCGAGAATTAGTTCAGGGAGAAAAATAGTATTTTCGACGCTGGGTAACGATAATTGAATGATTAAATCATTTTGAAAATAATGAAGTCGGTAAAGGTCAAGTTAAACTGCAAAAAAGAAGTACTTCAGTAAGGCTGCAGGTAATTTTAACATTAAAAAAAAACTTGATTGAATTATGTTTATTTATTAATTCCGTAAATGTTATGCTAATGGCTATATACTTTATGTTTATTATCGATGTGCAGTGCATTTATGGAGTATTACGCAGATCGTTCACGGTAATAAAATATATTTTTCCAATCAGGACCGTGCTAAGGGCAGTACAATCAGTACAACTTCAAAGGGCCCCAAGATCTCAGGAGCCCTCCCAAAATACGTCTTTGAAATAATCCATTATAAATGAGTTTCGATTCGTTTTATTATTGTACATAGAGCTGAATTATTGATCTATAAAGGACATTAGGTTAAATCAAACATCATTGTTTTATCAATAATCCATTTGTCTATTATGTTTTGATCGGTTTTAAAATGAAAGCTTAATCCAATGATACAAGGGCCCCCGTGAAATGTTATGCGCTGGGTGTATCCATGTTAAATTCGGTCCTGATTTCATTTGTTTTTATTCTTTAATTAACATTGTGTGTTACAGGTTGGGTGGAAATATTATATTGTGGATATTTAGATTTTTGGTGACTTTTTAGGTATTATGTTTATCATTACTTTATTTTCTTGGTGTAAAAATAAAATCCGTCGTTGGGTGTTTAATTACCTGATGCATGTGAAAAATTGTACGTTTAACGGATGATGTCTGGTTTCAGTGAATAGAAAAGTTGATACAAAACTTAACTTAGAGAAAGTGTGTTGGGATACTCTGCTGCTCTAATCTCTGTACTTGTATGTATGAATGTATACGCACACGTACACACCCATGCATATACGCGTAGATAGATAGATAGATAGATAGATAGATAGATAGATAGATAGATAGATAGATATTACCACACTGAGAGAGAGAGATGCAGAGATAGATAGATAGATAGATATAATCACACTGAGATAGATAGATAGATAGATAGATAGATAGATAGATAGATATTACCACACTGAGATAGATAGATGCAGAGATAGATAGATAGATAGATAGATAGATATTACCACACTGAGATAGATAGATGCAGAGATAGATAGATAGATAGATAGATAGATAGATAGATAGATAGATAGATGTTGCCAGACTGAGATAGATAGATGAATAGATGTTATTAACTACTGAGTAAGCGAGGAGATATTGGAATTTCTAAAAAAGAAACGCACATCATCAAAGGAGGGTAGGTATGTTATACGAGTTTTATCTAAGATATGAATATATGAATATGGATATGAATTTTCAAACATCAACATAACTTTTTAAAAAAGGAACAAGCAAACTTTGGGAGGCATACATACTTTTTCATTGGGTAAGACCTTCCAAATAATGACATGCCAACTTTTTAAGAAGAGAAAAACTATTGCCGTTTTGAATGCTCTGTTCGTAGAAGCTGTGTCGCCCAACTAACGAGACACTCATCGGTAACGATAAAATCCAGCGAGCAAAAAGCAGGTTATTGGGATGACTGGGCAAACGAAAGTCTGTCCTCTCATTATTTGATTGAGAGAAAGGTTCAGGAAGCTACGAAAACGGACTAAGAAAGACGAAGAGAAAGAAAGAAAGGGGGGAAGGAAGGAAGAAAGGGAGAATGGAAAAGAGAGAAGGAAAGAAGAGAAAGGAAGATAAATAGCAAGGAAGAAATAAAGAAAGAGTGGGGAAAAATAAAAATGATTTTTTTTTAAATAGAGAAAAAAAATGGAAGGAAAGGTGAAAAGTAAGAAAGAAAGGAAGTGAAAAAAAAAAGAAGGAAAGATTAAATCCTAGCCAAATGTTTTGTGAAAAAAAAACAAAAAAAAAAACACAACTTACTTATAAAACTTCTGATATTTTTAGGCGAGAATATAGAGTCCATTACCATCATCAACTCTAAAACATTTTTTTTTAATCTAAGCTTTTCCTCACTGATGCATATTAGAAATGATAAGTTCATAACAATTCTACTATTGACACCCTTATTGTAAACAACAAAATTGACGTTGGAGAAATCCCAAGTCGGGCTTGGTAAATATCAATACGTTATGCCTAGCTTAATACAGTGGTTTTGAAAGTGTGGTATGTAGAATCCTGTGGTTTGCAGTTAAAAATTCAAATAACAATACATTCAAAATTAGGACAACTGGGTTCTCTTTGTGCAA
This sequence comes from Thysanoteuthis rhombus, assembly GCA_963457665.1. NCBI lineage: Eukaryota > Metazoa > Mollusca > Cephalopoda > Oegopsida > Thysanoteuthidae > Thysanoteuthis > Thysanoteuthis major. The sequence continues at coordinate 28,142,567 of OY735209.1, read as the reverse complement.
CTTACCTTGTGGGTGGGTTTTCCATGTTGCTGTATATGAAAAATGAATAACGACACCGACTGACTGTTAAACGTGACTTGAGAATAAACATATCGAATATTGTACCCAACATTACGAATCTTGTGGTAGAGAAAAATATGATTATAAAGAGAACTGTATTATATACAAGCATTCAAATAATTTTAATCCATCTGAATTTTTTTATTAAATCAAAGTTTAAAATGTGCTTATTGTCGTATTTTAACTAACTCTGCATAAAGACAGATTACGATTTAATGAAACACCCCATTGGCGTACGCGTGGGCAGAACATGGTCACAGTGTAGTGCCCCCGATACTTTTAGTAAGGAAATAATAACGAAACTCTCCTTTTAGCTTAATATCCAAAACGTCACTTCCTCTGACGACCCCTATAAAACCCCTGGACGCACATCGTTGTGTCTATTGTTGAATCCAAACGGCGGTGGATTGATGAGAGACGGGGATCCCCAAACAGTATCTGGTGTTCCCAAACAGTCACCCATCTAAGTACTGATCAGGCTTGTCGCTGCTCAACTGTTATCATTGATATTATTCTGCATGTTCACGCAAGGTGTCTGGTTGACACGGCTAGATTAACTGATGCCTCCTCCTAGGTCCTCTAGTCGCTCAAGGGACAAAATCTTCAAGAATAGTTTTTAAAAATACCTGAAGAAATGAAGGTTATATTCATACAAAACACATCAAAATACATGAGAGATAAACATTATCCGACAATGATACACTATCTCTCTAGATCGAGTCTTTACACATGAAAGTTCAACTTGCACAACGACCAGTTTCCCCACAATAGAATTTATATGATCGGTTGAATCATTTGGATATTCAAGTCAACTCTCGTCAAGAGAAACAATTAGATTTTGAATTTAAACTTTCATGTCTAATTATTTGAATAACATTTAATGATTTAGTGTGGAAACTGCAAGAAGTCCGTGGTACCCCCTCCTCTTTTGATACCCTAAGCACATGTTCATTTTGTTTACTGATTGATCTGGTCCTGCTTGTGGTAATTGCTTGGACTTGAGTGGCAGCAAGTTTCCAGCCTTCCTCTCAATATTTCCACAGTCCACAGCAGTGCTGTGATTAGCTATTTCTCACTTGATGTCTGGTGGTCATCACTGAAGTTTGAGTGACAATAAGTCTCCACGGATCTCCAGACCTTCTTTCAAGTATCACAGCCGTACTCTCCTCGGTATTCGAGTAGACTCCAGTGGCATAGTCTTTCTTTGTGTCTCCAGCTCCGTCAATCTTGACTTCAACATATTCGGCTCACTTCACTGCTATTATTGGCACAACCCCTAAACTTCATGTTGCACACCTTTCTCGGCTTCCGGGCCAAGTCCTGGTATTTTCTGAGCTTATCATTCTCCTGCAGTTCGCAGGCACAGCCGCGTCTATGATTGGGTAGATTCATTTTTCCCTAGGGTACAATTACCAGATCTGGTCTTCTTGCTCGGATAGGTTGGTCGGGTTGCATGTCCAAGTCCCAAAGCTATTTGTGGCTTCTATTTTCCCACATAGTCTCTGGTTTGTGCTGGTACCGTTTGTCTACATGGTTGAATCCTGGTGGTTTGTATAGTTACCAACTTAAAATAGTTCCTACTCTGTCCTGCCTGTTCTTGCACTCCTCCTGGGCTAGTTTACTGTAGTCACTGATTATGTCTATTGTCTCATCGCTTTATCCACATAGATATTATTACTCTGGAACCAATGTAGCACTACAAATGGTCCGCCCAACCAACCAGCCAAAAGGGCAACAGATTCTTCTCTCTTTGCACGTCTATGTGTCTGTCTGTCTGTCTGTCTGTCTGTCTGTCTGTGTCCCTGGTCACATTTTAAGGGCAACAATCTTGTAATTCGCAATAGTACATCACTGCACATAATCTAAAATGCTGTTTTTGATTTTTGAAAAAAGTGTTCTTTGGGGCCTCAATGGTCATTTTGGACAAACAATGACCAAATCTAGTGCTTTTATTCTATTACTATTTTTCTAGATAGTTCAATCCAAAGGATGTTTTCTTTAAATTGTTTTTGATGATTAATTCTTGTCCACACGCGAGGTGCGATGATTCATGTATGCGAGGCACGGATATTATTCTCATCATTGTGCATTTTCACATCAGCTGTCCATTGGTCCAGCTGGAGACTGAGTGACAGCAAGTCTTCTCAGATCTCTAGCCTCTCTTTTCACACTCTCACAGTTCACTGCAGCACCTGTGGTTAACAGTTTCACACCAGTTGCCCGATGATTATTGCTGAAGGCTGAGTGACAATAAGCAAGTCTCCTCAGGTATTCGGCCGTCCTTTCATATCTCTCTCGCGTATCACGGCAGCGCAAACAGCTGGGGTCGTTGATCTCTTATTGCAAGCACTCTCCTCAGTATTCTTGCAGTCCTCAGCAGTGCTGTGGTCTGTATGGTCTCAATCCTTCCTTTTGTCCCTAGTTTCTTCAATCTCATTCTCAGAGTATTTGGTACGGTTCTGAGTGCACCTATTATTATAGTTATTATCATTATTATTATTATTATTATTATTATTATTATTATTATTATTATTATTATTATTATTATTTTGGAATCTCACACCAGTTACCTGGTGGTAACCGCTGGAGTTTGAGCGACAGCAAGTCTCCTCAAGTCTCCAGCCCTCCTCTCCTAGTACTCGTAGGTCGCAGTGATTCTGCGATTTACAGTTTCACACCGGTTGCCCAGTGGTTATCGCTGAAGGCTGAGTGACAATAAGTCTCCTCAGGTTTTCAGCTAACGTCTCCTCCCTCTTTCGCATATCATGACAGAGCTACAATTCGTTGCAGTACTTATATCTCTGGCACCTTCCTCAGTATCCGTGCAGTTCCCAGTAGTGCTGTGGTCTGTACGGTCTCTATCCTCCCCCTAATCCCGATCTCCTCCAGTCTCTCCCTCAGCGTTTTGGGGACAGTTCCTAGTGCGCCCACTATGACCGGTACTACCCTGGTTTTCATGTTCCACATCTTCCTTAACTCTCTTGCTAGGTCCTGGTATTTTTCCCTTTTTCCCCCTCCTTCTTTTTTACTCTATGGTCTGCAGGTACAGCAACATCTACTATTTGGCAGGCCTTCCTTTTTTTGTCTACTATTACTAAGTCCAGTCTTCTTGCCTGGATGAGGTGGTCAGTTTGGATGTCAAAGTCCCACAGTAGTTTGTGGTTGTCATTCTCCAAAACTGCCTCTGGCTTGTGCTGATACCACTTTTCCACGTGGTTGAATCCTATTTGTTTGCTTAGTTCCCAGTGTATTATCGTTGCTACTCTATCGTGTCTATGCTTATACCCCTTCTGGGCGAGTTGACTATATTCACTAGTTATGTGGTTTACTGTCTCATCTCTTTCACCGCACATGCAGCATTTGCTGTTTGTCTGTGTTCTGTCGATTTTTGTTTTTATGTAGTTTGTCCTTATGCTTTTGTTTTGGGCTGCCATGATGAGCGATTCTGTTTCTCTCTTAAAGTTCCCTTTTCATAACCACGTCCATGATTTCTCGTCTGCTACATCTTGTATCTGTCTATTAAACTCACCGTACAATTTTTTCCCTTCCCATCTTTCTTTTCTTGTTTACTGTACTGTTCCATTGTTTTCTACTTTATTGCTTGTTGCACTATCTCTCGCGCTCTTTATGATTTCTTCTCTATTTGTTTGCACATATCTTTCTAGGACTATTTTAGCTCTCTGGACACAATCTTCTATGCTGATGAGCCCCCTGCCACCTTCTTTTCTCTTAACGTATAGTCTATCTGTATCATCTCTAGGGTGTAATGCTTTATGCATCGTCATAAGTTTCTTTGTTCGCCTATCCATTGATTGGAGCTCTTCCTTTGTCCATCCTAGGAATGGTCCTGTATACCTAACTACTGACACAGCCCAGGTGTTCATTCCTTTTATTAGATTTCTGCTGTTTAATTTCGTTTCTAATATTTTCCTTATCCTTCTAAGGTATTCTCTCTTAATTTTCTCCTTCATCTCTCCCCGTTTTATCATGTCACATTCAAGGACACCTAGGTACTTGTATCGGTCTTGTGCAGTCAATGCCCTAATCTTGCTGTTGTCCGGGAGTTCGATTCCTTCAGTCGTTGAAAGCCTTCCTTTGTGCATCACCATGATAGCGCATTTTTCTATTCCAAACTCCATTCCTATGTCCTCACTATATTCCCTTACTTCGTTGAACAGAGTCTCAAGTTCTCCCCTGTTTTTTTGCGAACAATTTTATATCGTCCATGTACATTAGGTGGTTGACCTTTCCTTTTGTTTTAGATAAATGGTATCCTTTGCTGTTTTTCAGGATTCTGTTAAGCGGTACCATTGTTAGAACAAATAATAGTGGGGACAACGAGTCTCCTTGGAAGATTCCCCTTTTTATCCCTACCTCTGCTAGTTTGTCCCCTGCGGCTGTCAAATCTACTTTCCAGTCTTCCATCGAATTACCAATGAATTTGACCACAGGTTCGCTAATTTTGAACATTCTAAGGCATTCGAGTATCCAGCTATGTGGAATCATATCGTACGCTTTTTTGTAATCTATCCATCCTATTGCGATATTCTTTCTCCTTTTCCTCACTTCTCTTAAGATCATCTGGTCTATGTAGAGTAAATCGTTTGTCCTTTTGGTTCCTATCCTACACTCTTTCTGTTCTTCTGGTAGTAGTCCCCTTCTTTCCATTGACATGTATATTCTCTCTGCTATTTGCCCGGCCAGGATTTTCCACATAAGTGGTAGGCACGTGATTGGTCTACAGTTGCTTGCTATGTTCCCCTTGTCTGGGTCTTTTTGGATGAGGGTGGTTCTGCCTTTGGTCATCCATTCTGGTGCCTTGTCTTCGTTTAGACAACTTTGGAGTAAGTGGGTGAGTCTGCCGTGTAACGTGGTGAATTTCTTGAACCAATATCCATGGATCCCGTCGGGACTTAGTGCTTTCCAGTTGGCTACTTTCCTAAGAGTATGTTTCAATGTGGTTTAATTCAGTAATATTGGTTCTCCCTTGTCTATATCTTCCAGGTCTTTTCTCATGTTTCCTAACCATTGCAGCGTTACGTTGTGTCTTTTTGGGTGCCCCCATATGCTATTCCAATAGTTCTTGGCCTCTGTGGCATCTGGTTTTATGTCCTGCCTTCTTACCCCATTTAAATCTTGGTAAAACTTTTTTTCATTGTTTTGGAATGTGCAGTTTTGTGTGTATTGGGCCGTTTTTAGTCTGTATCTTTTCAGTCTTGCCTCTTTGGCTAATCTCTTCTGGTGTAACTCTTCGACTACAGTTGCGATGCCTTTTTGCGTTACCTTGTATTTGTTCCAAAATTATTATTAGCAATTTCATACCAGTTGGCTGGTCGTTGCTGCTTGAGTTTGAGTGACAGTAAGTCTCCTCAGGTCTCCTGCCTTCCTCTCCACACTCTCATAGTCCAAAGCAATACTGTGGATTTACAGTTTTACACCAGTTGCCCGGTGGTCATCGCTGAAGGCTGAGTGACAGTAAGTCCCCTCAGGTCTTCAGCACGCATCTCATCTCTCCCTCAGCTATCACACCAGTGCTGTGGTTCGTACCTCCACTACCACTTCGGTGTTTTTCTCATTCCTCCTCTGTTAGGCCACTGCTAACTGTTGGGGTCGTAGATCTTATATATCTAGCACTTTCTTCAGTATATGAGCAGTTCCTAGAAGTGCTGTGGCGTGTACAGTCTCGATCTTTCATTTTATCCTGAGTTCCCCCAATCTTGCCCTCAGTGTCTTTGATACACTTCTGAGTGTATCTATCATTGACGGTACTACCCTAATTCCATGTCCCACACCTTCTTCAGTTCTCTTGCAAGATCTTAGTATTTTTCCAGTTTTTCACTCTCTTTCCTCTTTACTCTATGGTCTGCAGGCACGGTCACGTCTACTATTTGGCAGGTTTTCCTCTTCTTGTCCACGATCACCAGGTCCTGTCTTCTCACTTGGATAAGGTGGTCCGTTTGGATGTCAAAGTCCCAGAGTAATTTGTGGTTTCCATTCTCCTGACCTTCTCCTGTTGTTGGTTGAACTACTTTTCATCATAGTTAAATCCCACCTGTTTGCTCAGTTCCCAGTTCCTGGTGTATCACTGTTGCTACCCTATCGTGTCTTCGTTTATACTCCTTCTGGGCTTGTTTGCTACATTAACTAGTTATGTGATTTACGATCTCATCTCTTTCAATACGTAGGCGGCCCTTGCTGTTTGTCAGTGTTCTGTCGATTTTTGTTCTGATATAGTTTGCTACATCTCGTATTTATCTTTTAAATCCTTTTTGTTTCCATTTTTCTTTCCTTGTTTGCTGAGCTGCCCCATTGTTTTCTACTTTTTGGTTGTTCGTTGCACTACTTCGGGTGCTCTTCATGATGTCTTCACTGTTTGTTTGCACATACTTTTCTTGACCTACTTTGGCCCTCTGGACACAATCCTCTATGCTATTGAGCCCTCTGCCGCCTTCTTTTCTCTTCGCATATAGTCTATCTTGTTCGCCGGCCCATTGATTGTCATTCATCATCATCAGTCTTTTATCGCCCGTCGTTGGACATAGACCTCCCCAAGGATTTACCACACTTCCCTATCATGGGCGTCACGGAGCCAGTACTTCCTGAATTTGTCTAGCTCGTCTCTCCATCTAACATTTTGCCGACCTCGGTTGCGCATGTGGTCTCGGGGAATCCATGTTATGAGTCGTGATGTCCATCGATTGTCAGCCATTCTTGCAACATGGCCAGCCCACCGCCATTTGAGATTTTTTATGGATTCTATGATGTCTCTAACTCTTGTCTTTCCCCGGATGTGTTGTGCTGTTTTGTGGTCTCTCCATGTGAGGCCCAGCATTATTCTTTCATGTGCACGTTGCATGGTTCTCAATTTGCAGGTCTGTCTCTTGGTTACTTCCTTAATCCGTCCAAGGAATGGTCCTGTGTATCTTACTACCGATGTGGTCCACGCGTTCATTTTTTTTATAAGGTTCCTGCTGTTTAGTTTGGTCTCCATTATGTTCCTTATCCTCCTAAGGTATTCTCTTTTTATTTTCTCCTTCATTTCTTTCAGTTTTATCATGTCATATTCGAGAACTCCCAGGTATTTGTATTGGTCTTGTGTAGTCAGTGCTCTAATCTTCCTGTTGTCCGGGAGTTCGATTCCTTCTGCTGTTGCAAGCCTTCCTTTGTGCATTACCATAATTGCACATTTTTCAATTCCAAACTCCATCCCAACGTCAACACTGTATTCTTTTACTTTGTTGAACAGCGTCTCAAGCTCTCCTCAGTTTTTTGCAAATAATTTTATATCGTCCATGTACATTAGGTGGTTGACTTTTCCTTTGTTTCGGAGAATCAGTATCATTTGCTGCTTTTCAGGATTCTATTGAGTGGTATCATAGTTAAGACATATAGAAGTGGAGACAGCGAGCCTCCCTGGAAGATTCGCTTTTTTTATACTATGCTAAATTTTCTCCTATGGCTGTCAAGTTGACTTTTCAGTTTTTCATAGAGTTGGCGATGAGTCTCACCACTAATTCACTGATCTTGAACATTCTGAGGCATCCGAGTATCTATCTGTGTGGAATCATGTCGTGTGCTTTTTCATAGTCTATCCATCCCATTGCAATGTTCTCTTTTTTTCTTACTTCTTTTAAGATCATCTGGGTGATGTAGAGCAAGTCATTCGCCCCCTTGGTTCCTCTCCTGCATCTTTTTTGTTCATCTGGTAATACACCCCTTTTCATGGATATGTACATTCTCTCCACTATTTGTCCGGTCAGGATTTCCTACATGAGTGGTAAGCACGTGATTGGCCTATAATTGCTTACCACGTTCCTTTTTTTTTTTCGGGGTCTTTTTGGATGAGGGTGGTTCTGCGTCTGGTCATCCATTCAGGTATCTTACCTTCATTTATGCAACTTTAGGTGTGGTGGGTGAGCCTGTCATGTAGTGTGGCGAATTTCTTGAACCAATATCCGTGGCGCACTCCAGTTGGCTATTTTCCTGAGAGAGTGTTTCAATGGGGTCTCATTCAGTACTATTGTTTCTAATTGTCTATTTCTTTGAGTTCTCTTTTCATATTCTCTAATCATTCCAGGGCTTTGTTGTTTCTTTTCGGGCGTCCTCATACGCTGTTCCAGTAGTTCTTGGTCTCTGTGGCATACAGCTTTATGTTCTGTCTTCTTTTTCCGTTCAGATCTTGGCAAAACTTTCTCTCGTTGTTTTGGAATGTGCAGTTCTGTGTGCAATGAAGAGTCCTTCGCCTGTATCTCTTCAGCCTCAGATGTATTTTTTCCAATGCCGCAGGGATACCTTTTTATGTTATCTTGTATTTGTCCCAAAGTCTTACGCGTGGTCAGTTCATATGTGGTACATTTCTCTGTAGTACTTCATCTCTCTGGAGTTGTGAGATCTGTCTTGCTAATCTTCTTTCCAAGTTGGGTTTTTCCCTCCTATTATTATTTGGGATTATTTCTTGTGTTGTGTAAAAGTTATGTTATCATATTCGCTCCAGCGTAAAATAGGTTGTTGAGCTCTAAAAGGGTGTTGGTTTCGATGTGTCGTAAGAGGCAGTTGGCATGCTCGGTTGCTTCTCTTAGTTTCTTCCTGTCCTCGTCTTTAAGAGTTAGGAGTGTCGTTTTGTCTTCTTGCATGATTTCTTTCAAAGTTAGTATCTGTGTGTCTCTTGCTCCGTTGGGGTGTCGTTGTCTCTCTCTGGTGTGTGCCTTTCTTCAGAGATTTTGTTTTTGTTTGGGTTTCTTTCAATTGTGTTATTTACTGTGTTGGTTGTGTTGAAAGGATCTTCTTCAGGTAAGTCACTTTCTCCCTTCTCTATTTTATTATGGATCTATTGTAGTTCAGTCTCTGGGAGCCATTTGTTTTTCAGAGTTTGTTTTACTTGATCAGACAGACGCTGGCTTGATACCTCGACGGTGGATTTTTCCCGCCATATTTTGAACATGCGTTCCCTGCGACACTGCACCAATGGTTTGTTTTTTCTATTATTATTATTATTATTATTATTATTATTATTATTATTATTATTATTTTGCAATCTCACACCAGTTGCCTGGTGGTTACCGCTGGAGTTTGAGTGACAGCAAGTCTCCTCAAGTCTCCAGCCCTTCTCTCCTAGTTCTCATAGGCCACAGTAATACTGCGGTTTACAGTTTCACACCGGTTGCCCAGTGGTCATTGCTGAAGGCTGAGTGACAGTAAGTCTCCTCAGGTCTTCAGCCAATTATTATTATTATTATTATCATTATTATTATTATTATTTGCATTTGCATTTGCATTTGGATTTGCATTTTCGCACCAGTTTCTTGGCCTGGTGGTCACGACTGTGGACTAAGTGACAACAAGTTCCTTCAAGTCTCAAGCACTCCTCTTCACAATCTCAGCGTCCACAGCAGTGCAATGGATTACGGTTTTACGCCAGCTCCATAGTGGTCATCACTGGAGGCTGAGTGACAGTAAGTTTCCACGGGTCTTCAGCCGTCTTCTCATATCGTCCTCACCAGTCACAGCTGCGCTCTTGTTTGAGCCGCCTTCACTATGCCTTCACTTCACTACAAGCTGGGGGTTGTAGGTTTCATATTGCTTTTAATTAGAAATGATTCGATCCTATTAATCCTATAAAAAAGGGTGTACAACCAATGCATTCTCTCGATGGTCACCTATGGAGCTGAAACATGGAACCCAACCAAGAGACAGACCTGCAATGAGAGAATCATGCTCAACCTCACATGGAGAGATCACAAGACAGCACAGTATATAAGGAAGAAAACGGGAGTCCAAGACATCATAGAATCTATTAGAAAATGGCAATGGGCAGACCAAGTTGCAATGATAAAAGACATCACGACTTACGACATGGATCCCCAGAGATCACATGCGAAACTGAGGCTGACAAAATACAAGATGGAGAGATGAACTAGACAAATTCAGGAAAAAAAACTGGCTATACGATGGAGAAGTGTGGCGAATCTTGGGGAAAGTCTATGTCCAACGACGGACGTTAAAAGACTGATGATGATGATGATGATGATGATGATGATGATGATGATGATGATCTATAATCAAAATCCTGAAAATGATATACAAGTTTTCCAAACCGCAGGTTTAACTGGTGGCAAAGAAAGGACAGGACTGACGTATACAAGTGCAGAATACACTGTACCCCGGAAAACCGTATACTCTCTACCCTCAGGCAAATGGAAAAAAAGGGTCATCTACGATTTCCAATATCCACATGTGTTTAGTTATCCATCTCTTAGTTGTTATTCATTCTACTATCATGAACAAATCGTTCCAATCGTGCATAAACCATTGATTGCAAAAGAATGTAAGTCACGGGTGAGTTCCCATCGACTAGACAACCATGGTTAATGGGTTGAATTCAGAAGGAACTACCGTATTCAAAGGTATGCGTGACTCACTTTTTCCCCCGACCCACAGGGCTCAAAATAATCCTGGGTATTGCTGAGCTGCCTTTGTTTTCTCTTCTAAATTAGAACGGCCTTCAAATGCTACTGCTCTGTTGGTTCATACCTGCGTCCGAATATTGCACTTTTAGAAGCAACACAAGGGAAATGTTTGGTAGTCCAATAAGAAGTAGAAAGAAGGGGGAAAGAAAAAAGGTTTGATTGTTTAATAAGAGGATAGGGAGAGAGAGATAGGGAGAGAAAAGAAAGTTAAGTTGTTGATTAAGAGGGTAAGAAGAGAGATTAGAACGAAAGAAAGTTGGATGATTTAAAAAGAGGATAAGGAGTAAGAGAGGAGATGAAAAAAAAAGTTAAGTAGAATGATTTTAGTCGTCAACACGGATTCAGCTAGTTATTACTAAAAAGACTAGCATAACACTCGTAGAAAATGAGGGTATTATTTACGTATAGATCGTAACTTCTGGCTCGAATCAGAATATCTGTGCACTCTTTCCAGGATCAGAGTGTTGCTCCCTGGTTCTTCTGCCTAGGATCAGTGAGGAGTCTACCTTCTATCTTCTTTTTCCAGGTCAAACAATTTACCGACAGACGACTTTTCCCGGTCGAAAGGCAGCATATCTAGATTGCATTTTCCCGGTTGTACAAATTTAACTGCCGACCACATTTCGCGGTCGAAGAATTTATCGGCCGACGATATTTCCCAGTTGAATTTTTCTAATCAACTAGGTCACATGCTGACGACATACATATATGTGTGTGTACACACGTGCGTAAATAGTTGGTGTGTGTGTATGCATGTACTTATATGTACGTATGTGCATACGTGTATGCATATACGTGTATCAGTGTGTATGTGTGAGCGTTCGTGCGCATGTATGCGTGTGCGTTAGTATCCATGTATATGTGTGCGTGTAGGTATATATATATATATATATATATATATATATATATATATATACTTGTTAGTGTACGTGTATGTGTACATGCGCTGATGAGCATGTACGCACGGGTGTACATGTGTACATGTGTTCGTTTTCATTTATGTGTGTGTAAATATGTGTGTACATGTGTTAGTACGCGTGAATGTATGTGCATATGTTAGTGAGCATGCATGTATGTATACGTGTTAGTGTGGATGTATGTGTGTGAGCGTGCATTTATGTGCATATTTATATGTGTTACGGTGTACGTACGTCCATGTGTGTGTGTGTGTGTGTGTGTGTGAGTGCTTTTCTTAGTATGTGAGTATGTGCGTGTATGCACGTATGTGTTTTCATGTTAAAAGTCATAACCGGTTATGTCTTCGGCAGTTTATTTGTTTGGCCCTGGAGAATGCGACCGGGAAATGTCGTCAGTGGGTAAATTGCCTGACCGACCAGGAAAATGAAAGACACTATATTACCGGTGGTAAAGTACGACTGGGAGAATGCAAACGAGTGATGTGGAACCCATTTCACCTGACACCCTTGCCGCAAGATTTGTTCATTTTTCACTGATACGTACGACTGCGTATTTCAATAACATTAAACACTTACTTGAATTTTTCAGATATTTCACTTTGGGATGGGTGTGTTTTAACTGATTGTGGGTGTTATATTCCATCAAATACTGTAGCTTAGGTTGAGATAGCTAGATTGACAACCAGATTTATTCTATCCCCCCCTCCCTCACTGGCCTTAGTTTAGCATTCTTGTGTTCTTGTTAATGCAGTTTAATTAAAGGACGCGATCCTGAATTAGCTGACTTATCTTAAAGTATTCAAGTTGAAGTAAATTCTTTGTGTTAATTAATTCAGTTGATACATTATGTAGGTATTCATCCACCTCTCTACGAATGCGAAATGTAAGATGTTCAAGCTTTTGAGGCCACAGAACGAATTTTATCAAATGAACAAGATCAGCTAAAAACGATAGTCGAGACTCAGTAACAATTCCAAAGGAGATTATTTCAAGGGTATCCTAGCGAACTATTTATCTGGCTGATTATAGCTTGTTGCAGAAAAAATATTTTCTAACCTATCAGTTTTCATTGCCCTTAACACTGGGCCTCACATGGAGAGACCACAAGACAGCACAGTACATCCGGGAAAAGACAGGAGTCAAGGACATCATAGAATCTATTGAAAATCTCAAATGGCAGTGGGCTGGCCATGTTGCAAGAATGGTGGACAACCGATGGACATCACGACTCACGATATGGATCCCCAGAGATCACATGCGCAACCGAGGCCGGCAGAATATTAGATGGAAAGACGAGCTAGAAAAAAATTTAGGAAGTACTGGCTCTGCGACGCTCATGATAGAGAAGTGTGGCCAATCCTGAGGAAGGCCTATGCCCAACGACGGACGTTGAAAGACTGAAGTTGTTGTTGATGATGATGATGATGATGATGATGACATAGTGATACCCAACGGTCGCTGGCCACAGTCACGGGGAGTAGCAAATTACAAAAGATCGGGGTTAATCATATGAACTACCGAAAGGCTTACCTTATTCAAGTCCATTCTAGCATGGTCCAATCAGATCTCGACACGGATCATGAACATTTTCTAAGCGATCAGTTTTCACCAGAAGGAGTGTCTCATATGTCTTTCTTCAATTTGGTGATTATAAAAGGGATGCTAAAATTGAATGTCTCCAGTTAGCTTCGAAAGCAACCCCCGAACTCGTATTTCTTCGTCTTCGCTAGACTTCAGCAGCAATTCTTTTTTCATCAACCCAAAACTTTCAGGCGAGTCCGACAGATCTATGATTGGAATATTACTAAAATCGCCAACACCGACATGACGTACATGTGAACATACCATGAACTCTTGTTGAGTCATCCTATTGACTCAGTCAAAAGCAGACTTTTTGATAATAAGGTAAAATACTCATTTATCATTATTTCGATTACATCTTTTTTTTTCTTCTCTCTAACTACATTGCTACTTTTTCGCCCACTTGCAGGCGAACTCACTACTCCCTCATTGAAAATGACTTCAAGTCTAGTCCTTGATGACCGATTTCCGTTATACGTGCTATCAAGCATTTCGGTCTTTTTTTCCAATTGAGAAAGTTTATCTCAGAGCAGCTCCTATCTTTTCATGGCAAGGATGAAGATATAGAAACTTCGAATTTTCTTATATTCTCCATTTGCATAATACAAAATCTTATCATGTATGCATTACTCAAATCCCGGTTTTACTATTTAGTGAAACAATAAGAGAGAAGGTGAATAATGCAGCAAGGACAATGATTGACTCGGTGAAATAGTTCAATTTGCAGGAAGTGGCAGAAATTGTGGAAGATAGTCATCATCATCATCATCATCATCATCAGTCTCTCAACAACCTTCCCCTGGATTCGCCATATTTCTCTATCATGGGCGTCGCAGAGCCAATACTCTCTGAACTTGTCTAGTTTGTCTCTCCATCTTGTGTTCTGCCAGCCTTACAGTATTACGCATGTGCTCTCTGGGGACCCATGTTGTGATTCGAGATGTCGAACTGGTTGTCTGACATTCTTACAACATGACCAGCCCATCGCCATTTGAGTTTTTTCAATGGATTCTATGAAGTCTTGGACTCCTGCCTTTTCCTCTGATATATTGTGCTGTCTTGTGATCTCTCCAGGTGAGACTGATTCTTTTATGTACACGTTGCATGGTTAAATTTGGATATAGTCAGCTATTTTCAGAGTCTATGATATATCAACATCATTGATGGAAGCACAGGTTATTATAGCTTGCATTCGTGTGTAAGATAAGGTTGCATACTATTTAATAATCTTCCGTTCAAATTGGTAGAGCATAAGGCCAGTAACTCTTTAAGAACACAGTATGGATGGAGCTTAACGAGAAATGTTTAAATAATAATTCGAATCTGCTGAGCTTATATTGACTTGTTCAATTTATACAGCATTCCTGTCTGTGGTGAGCATGCCCGGAGGGTGAATGTCAAATGTTGGTTCTATCATTTTCTTCAAATGAAAATTTTTTATTGATCATATCATATAATTAGGTTTCAAATATGTTTTTTTGCGTCAAAGATCAATCCTTCGAGAAAAAAAAATCGAAGGTAAGCATTCTCTGATCCATTCATAGAGTACACTGTGGAAAATGATATCCCACAGATATATTACCGGAATAGCCTTGTTAACATCTATATTCTAATCATATGTGAAGTTACCTTTCTTTTGAGGTATATTTTTGGTCAGCAATTCGGGACCCGATTTCCAATTCTCGCCTCTTATGTTATACATTATTTTATTCATCTGACATTTGTCCTACATAGTATCATCTTTTCCCACATTTTGAACTTCACTTCCTTGATAAAAGGTTTAATCATAGGGAAACCATTATGATCACTTTTGTTGAATTTGATCTGGATATTTCATTTGATGATCAAGATATATGAGTGATATTCACCACTGATTTAAATGCATTTACAAGGATGAAAATCGTGTTGTCATGCATTTATATATATATGTGTGTGTGTGTGTGTGTGTGTGTGTGTATGTATATATATATATATATATGTGAGTGTGTGTGTGTGAGAGAGAGAGTGTGTGTGTGTCGCTTAAGCATTGAAACATGTAAATAGCAAAATATCTGCAAACCACTGCAAACATGTTCCCTGGAAAAAGATAGATGGCTCCCGTAGAAATGCATAGAAACATGCCTACAGAATAATAAAAAAATTGAGATGTAACATCCAACTCTTCAGTTTTTCTCTTCATCTTCCAATTAACATCTCCATCAACATTCTGTCAGATCACTTCATAACTACAGTACAAACAAACATATGTGCGTGTACATACTTACATATACATATACGTATACCAGTCATAACTTAACATATAGATAATGATATATAGAATGTACTCACACTTAAAACGGAAATAATTTTTTTTTCCAGAACTATGTATTATTGCCTACCACAGACCAAAAAATATCACAGATATAAGCAGTAACACTATAGTAAACAAGGTCTCACGTAGCAATACCACTTCTAAAACCGTTAAATTCTGCCTGCCTTGTAGCAATAAAAATAGCCTACGCCGTTACCAACAAAAATAGCTTAAACCGTTACCAACATCTTCACTAACTCTACCACAAATAAGACTTTCTACATCTATCACAATTCAATCTGCAGAAGCAAAAATGCCGTCTGCCTCTTAGAATATATTAAATGCAAATTAAAATATATAGGTAAATCAGAATAGAAATTCAACATCAGACCTAATGACTATAGGAACAGAATTGAATCATCCAATCATTCCAACCTACTCCCAGTTGAAAAGGACTACCGTACCTCTAGCCACGATTTCAATATAAATTCTAGATATACTATCATAGAGATTTACTTCATGAGAAGGTGTGGTTTATTAAACTTAAAACTCTCTCTCTCTCTCTCTCTCTCTCTCTCTCTCTCTCTCTCTCTCTCTCTTAACGGACATGAACACAAAATTTAACTACCCTAACTATACCAGGCTCTAACCGTATAATCATCTTATGCTCATGTTTATCAACTCACTTTCTTTATACCTGCACCAAATACTATACTTAAATCCCTACACACACACATATATACACCTACTATCATATCCCCAACCTAAGGCCCCTACACCATACCCCTGTCTATGTAATCTGGACTCCCTGACCACATAAGTTTAATGTTTCAAACTTATCTCACTCTATCATTACTTAACTTTACTGATAGTTATTGATAATTGGGGAGATCACACATAGTCATATAGATCCCTCCGATTTGATACCAATGTATGGCCCATTTTACTAATACTATTCAGAGCTATCTGACTCTTCAAAGCATTTATAAGGACCATAAAGGTTACTTATTATACATTTCCTAACTAATGTTCGAGCATGCATAACAAGGATCCCCTCTGGCTTATGCCGTATATTGATTTGACTAATACTGCATGGCCCGTCACTGGAATACATCTAAATCATTTCCTGTTTTACTTCGACTCAAGTTTACTTAATAGAATCCACAGGTTTTGTATGACCATATCATTTTCTTGACATAACATTGCATACGGTTTGAGTATGCGGACAAATGTTTGGATATATATATATATATATATATATATATATATATATATATATATATATATATATATATATATATATATATATATATATACTCTGTCACCATGGCAAGTAATTCTCCTTAACCAAAACAACCCCTAAAATACACACATCTGCAGCTGCTACATCCACTTCAGGGTTAAAATTACAATATTCCTTCACATACAGAGAACAGGCCTGATACTCAACAGACACATGGCTATTGTGGACCTTTATCTTACTTTCCCAAATCAAACATTCTTCCAATGGGAACCAAACTTTTAAAAGGTACACACACGCTACTGAATATGGAAACCACTTCCTGAAAGATGTACAGCTTGCTGATTAATTAATTAAACAAATAAGTCTCTATATGTTTGTACTCTTGCATTTTGAAGAAAATGGGACTTCTCGAGGAATCGAACCTGCGACCGATAGCATTGCCGCTACAATGTAGCGTTGATCTTACCATTGAGCTATACAGCTGCCAGTAATACAAAGACCCAAATAACGCTTTTAACTCCAAATTCACATTTTGTTTATTCACGGTGTATATTTGCTCTATTTGTTTCTTTCAATTATGTTATCAAGAAATCGATATATGATCCGACAGAGTTGATTATAAATTGCGTTATATTATACTAAAACTTTACTTGAAATTATCTCCCGTTATTACACTGTGAATGTATCATTTGGCCCAGGCCACTTTTTGGGAAAAATGTCGAAGAGCGGGAGTAAAGTTCAGAGTTTGTTTTGCAGCGGCACGCACCTCACTCCACCTTTTTCCAACACCCCTACCCAAGACAACCGAGCCTAATATACCATGATCCCCAATTTTTTTGATTCTGGAAACGATCAGAAAATCCCCCCATGTAAATTAATCGTAATTGCTTCTTTGCTTTCCACCATTTCGGTTTATGAAAGATTTTTTTATAAGAACGATCTTGCTGATAGTGTGGGAAAGTTGTGATTTGATAAAAAAAAATAACAAGCCTACCCCAGAGGCGTAGCTCGATCCCCACCCCCTTTCCGAGTCCCCAACGAAGCGGAACCGGACAGCTTTATAAATAGTAGTTCGCCCACTCTAAGTTTGAGGGGGCCTCAAGAAGTGGACTCTCCCAGGGGCGTTCAAAACATCTTTGACTAGAGGAGCTGAGAAATACTATTTTGAATGATACGCTCCAAATACGTTTTTCTTGTGACTCCAACTTTCTCTCTAATGTGCGATATGTCTGGATATTAGAAATATGCTTCATCCATCCAACCTCACACCTTTTGACACGGAGATGAGGTCGGCCTAATTCTTGTCTCCTCCTCCTCTCTCTTTCAATCTTTTCATCCATGATCCGATAGTATCCCTGGCATCCATTGCCTTCACTGACTGACATACCGAAATTTAGATATTTTACATCTAAATTTTGATGTTTTTGGTTGCATTTAGATGCCGTTTGGATGATTTCTAATAAAGTGAGTAATGTTTTGATAAATTAAATGATATCTTTATAAGATGACCTTTATTTTCCACTCAATTCCAGCTGTACACTTTAAAGTTGATAATACTGCCCTTACTAAATCTTTACAGAAGAAAAGAACCCCTGCGTCTATGGCTTGACTTCCAGCTTTGTTTCGTTTTGATATCAACTGATTTCCTTCCTCTAGGAGATCAAAACCGAATGGAGACTTTTTCTGCCTTCAAGTGGTCAAAAGTGAACAGATCCCCACCACCACCACCTCAAAGTGGTCAAAAGTGAAAAAAAAACAAAACTTTTGCTCATTAAGGGGTCAGAAATGAATGGAGACTTTTCTTCTCTCTGAGTGAAGAGAGACTTTTTTTACTCTTTGAAAGGTCAAAAATAAAGGTGGACTTTTTCCCCCTTTTGAGGGATCAAAAGTGATGGGAGACTTTCACACTAGTAAGGGGGGGGATGAAAGGAAACTCCCCCCTCTTCAAAAGGTTAAAAGTGAAGAGAGACTTTTCCTATCCTTGAGGGGTGAATAGCAGAAGGAGAATTTTCCCCATTAAAAGTGAAGGGAAACTTTTCACACAATATAAAAGCTTCAGTTCTTTTTTTACTCCTTAAAAACTTTATCCGGCATATACAGACACTTCAGCTAGTCATATATAACATTTATTGTACGAATACACTTTATCTTTTATATGACAGGAAGAATATGTAATCAAGTGGGCATTTTATCTTCATTTTATCTGACTATTAGACAGCCTGTCTTCGGATGAGGTATGCCAAAAAGTATTATGTATATATATATATAAATAAATGTATATATATATATATATATTTATAACATATGTGGTGAAAAAACGGGTATTGACGGAGAGTAAAATGACAAAAAACATTTATCATAACAAGATAAGATTAAAAGAGCAAGTTTCTGTTGCTAATAGAATTGGCAGTAAAACATCATTAATATCTCCCAGCCAATCAGAGGCACTCTTGGGAACCATTTTCAGGAAACTTGTGTCAAACCTATCTGGGGTTCTCTTACCTTTTGAAAACAGGACTTTCAATAAAACTTGTCATTATTAACAATGGTCTCTGAGGCTAATAGGTTTCCTCATACGCATATATATATATCAACAAAATTCATGAACCTCTCAACATACATCAATGTGACTATTCTCTGAGGCATTGTCACTGAAAAACAGGTGTGTTGGGGAGGCTATGTTGACCAACATTCAAAGATCCTACTCTTTGGTGAGCTAAAGGATACCAAGGAAGAGATATATAGACTCTTAAAAAAAAAACATCTGATCCTTTTTGAATGGACTACCGCATTTGATGAGAGAGACTGCAGATGAGCAGACGTCATGAGACAAAACAACTGTTACACCAATAAAAAGATTATTATTGTTTTTTGTTTAACAATCAGTAGAAAGATAACAAATCGATGAAGAATGTTATTATAAGGTTTTTATTGGCTATATTACAAATTCAGCAGCGCGTCCGACCCAAGCACCTCTCTTTATCAGAGAAAAAAGCAAAAGAAAGTATCATTTTTTTTTGTTTTTTTTAAATATTTCCCTTGTATTTTTATTCTCCTTCTTCACACTATAATCTGTTTGTCATTTTTTTCTATAGATCTTCTTTTCTTTTATAAAGGTTCATTTAATATTCATTTAACAATCATTTAAAGGTTCATTTAATAAGACTGAGAATTACTCTTTTCTCTAAACCCACCAAAATTATTATCAATTCGAAAAAAAAAAAATTTTTTTTCATTGGTATCAATAATTAGAAGAGGTTTTCCAGATTACACTACAAGGGGAGATAATCAAAATTCTATTCCTGAGACTCATCCGACACGGGCATTGGAATGATATTGGATTTGGAAATCGATCGAGTCTGGAGGCAGAGGCTCATATTAGCTATTAAATTTTAAGCTATTCTGATGCCTGTATTAGGTAAGTCTCAGGAGATAAAGCTAGGATCATCTTCCCTCGTTGCCCAATCTGGCAACCCTGATTTAGAATCAAGTCAAGATTTTAACATTTTATAAGTATAATCATTTCAAAGCAAGTTTCATTTTGTTACTCTCAGTGTATCAACTAGAGTCCAAGACGTGAAGGATAAAATGTTTGTCGAATTGGATAAAAGATAATAAAATAAATTGTGTAATAACGAATCACTAAATATTGACAAAGAGAGTTTACAAATTTAGTGCCCTGTGGTTGCTTATATTCATCCTAATGACTTTTTAAAAAAGATACATTAATGATATCAATGTACAGCATGATTATAAACCATACAAATATTTCTTTTTGTGTTGTGTATGTGACTTTCCAGATCTTAATGGCTACAACCTCTGTTCCAATTCAAGATGTTTACAAGTACAGGATCAGTTTCTCCATGCACCGTTCAGAGAGACAGAGGAGTACGATGGAAGCATTGGTAGATTAACCATTTGGCCGAGTAGGCTCAACTCTAGGGGCCCAGAAGAGAGGGGGACTAAGAGCAAAAAATCTTTTGAGTGTACAAAACATGGTTTAATCTAATATACAAATAAGTATTTCGGATATTTCAGTACTTTTGCATATATATTTTTTTTCATGTATCAAATATTACAAATATTATTTTTTTCTAAATAGGCTCCAAACATATCAACATCAGAAAGTAATACTTTTAGGACTTAGTTAAATGTACTACTTGCTTCAGTACAGAGTACAACAATCCCAATAGTCAAAGTGAGTAACCACTGCCACTCTGATAAAATTATATCACTTTAGTAAGGTACTTTGAGACTATATATATATATATATATATATATATATATATATATATATAGTAGAATGTGGATTTGCTACACAAACTAGCTCATGTTTCTGCCCTCTTTGGGCCTTATCTGGGCAGAAACATGAGCTAGTTTGTGTAGTGAATCCACATTCTACTATTTATTTCCAGCTCTACTCTAAAACAACATAACTCCAAGAGTAAAAAGTTGTATGTATCGAGCACTCTATGAAATAAATCCATTACATTTCAGAAGTTGCTTTATATTATTGATATATTATTATATCATATCATACTGCTAGCCTGATTTGTACCACATATATATATATATATATATATATATATATATATATATATATATATATATATATATATATATATATGTATATATATATATATATATATATATATATATATATATATATGAAGTTAACTGGAAATGGAAAGATCTTGCAGATTTTAGCCATTTTTAAAGACAGTTGTAGCTAAAAATAACAAACCAAACTTAGCAACACTGATGGAATAGGAAGGAATTTATTCTGTCATACTTTGAGGACGATAGATTTAATATTGAAATAGCTTGTTTCATCAAGTTTAATCTTTTTTAAACCATGGCATTTCCACGGGTTTCTACTAGTATAAGTTA
Organism: Thysanoteuthis rhombus; assembly: GCA_963457665.1. Classification (NCBI taxonomy): domain Eukaryota; kingdom Metazoa; phylum Mollusca; class Cephalopoda; order Oegopsida; family Thysanoteuthidae; genus Thysanoteuthis; species Thysanoteuthis major. Next base: position 28,121,120 of record OY735209.1, on the reverse strand, counting down.
TTTAATGTGACAACATCATTTTATTCTATTCAAGGAAGGGTTGGACAGGGGAGCAAGTCTTACTAAAATTCAGCCCAGGGACTCAGATGGAAAATGATAATTCACTGCACAGAGGAGGTACAAAGAATCCTTTAAGAAGACTTTCACCATGTGTGGCATTGATTAACCAACAACCAGCTGGCTACATAAGCTTCTAACAGAAATATGTGGTGACAATTCCCGGGGTTATCTCCCTTTTTTTTTCATAAAGTTCTTGGTAAGCCAGTCTGAGGAACTGTAGGCCTTAAGGTGTAAAGCCAAGATCTGTCGAATCTTTCAGATATAGATAGTTAAAATAGATTGTTTTATGGGTATTTAAAAGCTGTCACATGTTCATTTGAATATTCTATTTTTTTAACTTTTTCAGAGAATTGATTTTTTTATATTGTTCTATGTACAGTTAACATATTTGTTTCACAAAAGGCAAGAAAAAATACTGACTTCTCAAGAATTTAGAATAAAATTAAGAATCATTGCAGTTCTCAGGAAAACCTGCAACGTGGTATCAAAGGTTTATGACAACACTAGAATAGATTATTCTGGTGTAAGCCCCCCTTGGGTGCTGAGCACCCTTCAGGCCCAACTGAGAGCAATGGGTTCTATTGGTTTGAAGCCAGCCCTGAGTTCTTGTTTGTTGCACCTTCAGTCCGTGATCGATTCATCAGAATGCGATTTAAAATGTGTGTGTTTTATCTATAGATTAATTGCAAGTAAAAATGTTGCGGAATATTTTCCCCTCATGGGGAGCTGAATAAATATCTAAAGTTTCCCCTCCCCAATTCAAAGATAGGCACAACAAACCATGGTCAATTGAGGGCAACATGAGATAACAACCAATCCCTTCAGCATACCAAATCTTCCAACGTTTGGATTTTAAAAAAAGGCGTCTGTCAGTAAACAATGTATTCTCCTCAAGGATTTTTAATTGATCAGGCCAAAAACAAACTTTTTATACAGTGAATTTTTGTTCATGAATGCTCCATATTTGTAGCCTTGTGCTTAGCTAAGCTAAACTTAGTAAAGATCTATAAACAGTCATAGGTACACAAGAAGATTAAAATACCTACATTTGCATTTGATTAGTCATTTTCTATGTTAAGTAAAAAGAAAAAAAATTTTGAATACAGCAATTTTATGGCAGTGGTTCTCAAACTGTGTGCCTCAGCACAATAGTGTGCCCAAATGTACTGCGTCATTTTTTTTTTTTATAAATATGCAAACATGTATTTTAAGCTTTGAAAATGTTCAGTACGAGTATCATGTCCGTCCAGCTTCCACCGCAGGATTGTAGAGGTTTTATTAGTAGAACTTGTGAGATCGCAACCTTCTGAGCGATAGATGAAAGGAAAAAAAGTGGGATGAGTTCATATATCAGTATAAAAATTTCATTCATTGACTACTGAAATGTTTCTGTCTAATTCATTTCATGGTTACACTTAGTGTGCTGCATAAGTCAAATATATTCCTTAGTGAGATGTCATGCAAATAAGTCTGAGAACCACTGCTTAGTGGTTTGGAATGACTGATTCAGTGGTTAGATTCATTTTAACCACTTTCCCCATAAGTAACTAATTCATTATGATCATGTTAACGGATTTATTATGAAAAATAAATAATAGACCAGCATGCTTGGATATAAATGTGGATATATTGATAAAAAAACAAACACTGATAGCAATCTCTTCAGTATTTCTTAGTAAATTTGATATATGTCAATACATTGAGAGTAAAATTCAAGTTGTTGCAAAACAATTATACTTATATGCTCAGTAATTTTCTCTCCTTTTGTCTTCTCACTATCCCAACTGACAGTAATGTAAGTACTTTAGCCAAACAAGGAACACATCCTCTTTAATTAGCCTAAATATTTATCAACATCCTTATCTTTGTTGTTCCTCACATCACAGTAAAAAGGTCAATCTCCAAGTCTCTTCAAGTCAGTCAGTTTCTACATGCAGATGATTACTTAAGGCTCAAATCAAAGGATGAAATAATGAATAGTATTACTGAAGTCCTCTAGCGAAGATCAGAACAACTCAATATATAACCAAGATTAGTACCACCAAAGGAGACCAAGTTGATTTAGTCTCAACTTGAGTTAGAATTAGAGGTAAGGTTGAGTCAAAATAAAAGTAAAAGTTTTACAACAATATATTAAACTCCAATGTATTTTTTAAAAATATCATGAGGCCCCGTAACGATTTAAACAGGGGGCCTGCATGGGTGTGCCCAAGAATTTTCCCAAGATCTCTTTGAATATTATAATAGCCTAACCAAGCCAAGTAAAGATTAGTCACCTGATTGAACAAAGTTAAGATTCCTACCATGCAATCGGATCAAGTAAAATGTTTGTATCACCAAGTAGTGCTGATTTTTTTACTTGACCAAAATTAGATACTATTCAAGTATTAAGTAAATCATTATTATATATAGGAAAAGGTGAACTCCAAACATCAAGTTAAAATCGCAGATAAGGAGAATGAAAGTCTCTGTCCAAATATCATGCTCAGATAACTCAATTATCAGATCAATCAATAATCATGAGGGCTCAAGCAATGAACTTAGGATTTTATAGGCATGGACTGAGAGATGGGAGTGTAAACAAAGTTCAACAGGAGGTCACCGGATGTGATGGGTATAGAAATGAGAACATCATACCTGCGGGGATCAAATGAACGGTTCGGTCTGACATTACCTCGGAAGGACACCGGATATGATAGGTATAGGAATGAGATCATATCTGAGGGATCAAATAAAGGGTTCTGCATGACAGTCCTGAGGAAGGGCACGGGATATGAAATGTATAGGAATGAGAACACCTTATCCCAGTGGACCAAATAAGGGGTTCTGTTTGACATTTTCTCGGAAGAACACCGGATATCACAGGTATAGGAATGAGAATACCTTATCCCAGCGGATCAAACAAAGGGTTCTGTTTGACATTCCCTCGGAAGGATACTGGATATGACAGATATAGGAACAAGAATACCTTATCCCAGCAAATCAAATAAGGGGTCCTGTTTAACATTCTCTCTGAGGGACACCAGATGTGACAGGTATAAGAATGAGAATGCCTTATCCTAGCAGATCAAATAAAGGGTTCTGTATTACATTCCCTAGAAAGGACATTAGATATGATAGGTACAGGGACAAGAACAGCATACCTCAGGGAATCAGATAGAGGATTCTGTTCGACATTCTTATGCATTACTAAAGGAAGCATACACATAAGTAATGCCAAAGGGTATAGAAGCTGATACATAATGATAAAAATCCAGTTAGATGATGGAACCAGTCTGATTGAATCAATATATGAGATTACTAATTATAAACTAGGAAACACTCAGAGAGTGTATACATCTGCCAATACCATACACCATACTGAAACAAAAAACTGTATGAAAATTAGTTCACATAGCTATGGTTTAGGAGAGGCTAACGTAAATTTTGATTTTTTTTTTCTTCCAATTTCCAAGCTATCGAATCAATACATGAGAGAATATCTCTCAATCAGGGAAAGGAATCTTGGATACGCCCTAAAATTTAATCGACTCATCCTTAGCGTATGGCCCACTCTTCTAAAAATGACAGTGATAGTGTGTGGACAAATAATAAGATAAATAATAGTTAGAACGGTATGATGATAATTTGCTAAGTTCTCTGTCTTTCCAAGACAAATTGAAAAGCATGTTTATGATGCGAGGAACAACAAAACTGAGACTGTCGAATTGGAAAAAAAAAAACAATCAGTAACAATGATACTTGATATCAAAAATACAGAGAATAGTTGTCATACTAAGCAAGCAACCTACTAAGAGGGATTCGGTAGCAATCTAAGCCAGTAAAGAGTAAAGCATACTTGTAAAATTTGTATACTAATTCATTGAATGACATGGGAAGAAAGCATTGCAAGATTGGAGGGTTCACATTTTCAATGCCTTCAAGGTATTGCTAAGGTGTTTAAGGCATTGCTAGAAAATAGAAAAAAATACTTGTAAAATCTGAATCAGGACCTGAAAGAATGGCCATCAGCCATTACAGATTTCATTCAATATTCAACTGATACCAAATTTGCATTTTTTTTTTCCATTTTTTTTTTTTTAATTTTTAGATAAAATTAAGTCTTTTCACGGCTGTGGAAAAACAAATCTCAAATAACCCCATACAAAACAAGATACAAAAGAATAACAAAAATACAGAAAAATAGCATTTTAAACAAACTTTTTTTTTTTCAAAATGCATGCATTTGGAAAGGATCCAGCTAGTTCATTGCCAACAATTCATCTCCAATAATTCATAGCCAGAGAAAATTCATCTCTAACAGTTCATCCCTAATATTTCAAAACCAGGGAAAATTCATCTCCAACAATTCATCTCTAATAATTCAAAACCAGAGAAAATTCATCTCCAACAATTCATTCCTAATATTTCAAAACCAGGGAAAATTCATCTCAAACAATTCATCTCTGATAATTCATAGCCATAAAAAAAATTCATCTCCAACAATCCATAGTGGAAAAAAAGAAATTAGAAAAATTTGTAAACTAAACTAAAATTCAAAACAAATTTAATATTAACAGTAGTTGAATATTTAATTAAGACGTTAGAAGTAAAGTAGTTAATAAGTCAAGTTATATACAATTCCTCTGAGATAATCAACAATATCAACATGATTAAAATTTTCAACAACACTTTTTAGATGTTTATCCACATCTTATTAACATTTCTTTTATATAAGAGTGCTTCCAAAAATGCACTGCTTTATTTTAATTCCATTATAATTTTGTTCTTTCCTAAAGCACTCAATAAATTTTAAACAAGGGTCTAAAATTTTCACACTCCCAGGCACACCTGCTCAGGCTCTCAGTTTGAAATAGTACAGGTCCAATGATATCTAAAAATAAATACAAAGGTATAAGAGAATTCATAAAGAATTAATTCAGAGGCAACCCCCTTTATAATACAGTTCGCTGTAGCGTGGTTCATGTTAAAATGCACCCAAAAATACTATAGCACCAAAATAGCTAAATTCAGCTACAAAATTGCTACTTTGATCACAGCTCAGTTATAATGCAGTTTTATCTTTCTTGGGTCTCAACACCCGCATTATAACAGGGGGGACGTCTGTATTAATATTACTAAACAGGGGATGAATTGATGGGGATGACCTATAGGAGATGAATTCCCTACAGCTATGAATTGTTGGCAATAAATTTTGGGAGATGAATTGTCGGCGACAAATGTTTTCTGTAATCTCATTGGAATTGTTGTTAAAAACATGGTAGTATAGGGGAAAAGTTAGGTCATACGACCATACCGTCCAAAATTGTACCGTTCGGATGTGACGTTTTCTTAGTCTTTAAACGTCTTCTTCATCAGTCCATGTGAATTTTCTAGATATTTGTTCAATGCTATCTCAGAAAAGATAAGATGTTATCAAAATTTTTTTTTAATGTTTTTTTTTTTTCTTTTGCAATATGGCATCAATTGGACATTGGCTGGTTTTCAAAAAATTTTTAAAAAAATTAAAAAATTGGCTCGTTAGATGAAGTATGGATATAATGGAAAAAAATATGAAATGCAAGGTTTTCAGACATTTTGGGAGTTTTGTAATTTCCAGGCTATAATCATCCGATGGACATCAAGGAGGGTTCAGTTTGATACATAAAAGCAGTATAAAACTGATCCCCCCCACTTTATAGATAATGATTCTCAGTAATTCAGGAATCAGGAGCTTCAAGAAGTTTTAGAAATTTTTAAAGATATCTTTAAAAGAAAAAAAAAAGGAAATAAATTGATCCTAGGTATCAAATTCATGTTTCAAACAAATCATACTAAGAGGTGGTAAAGAGTATATGATGTATACAAGCACTAAGATTTTTTTTGAAAAAGTATTTTCTTGATTTTTTTTCTAGTTTGAAAACTACTTGCATACATAAAACATGCTCCAAGGTCTCATTGATAACCAGAGAAAATTTGGTGGCCATAGTTCTATTCATCCTTGAGATATGTAATGACAGACACACATTTGGTGAGTTTTAGTAAGATACAAAGGGGTTGGAAAATCATTTGGGGAAATGACTGTGAGTATAACCATATTCAATTTTTGTCTAGTATTTTCCTTCATCCTGAAGCAAATTGCACAGATCGGAAATGAAGAATAGAGAATAAGCTCTAGGCAAGGCATGAACTTGCATCCCTTTTACCTGCCAATATAGGACACAGCTCTTACCTACTGAGCTGCTAGAGTTCTTACGGCTGGCAAAATATCAAATCTAACCCTTAAACTCACACTTTAGTCCTTCCTGATCATACGGTACCATGATTGTTTCTGGTTTTACGTACGGTTAATTGATAATGTTTGACAATACTTCATTTAACAGAAAGAAAAAAAAATCAAGAGTCATTGAGGTATCATAAAACAATAACAAATATTGTGCTGAATGATCAGGGAAGAATAATGATTAGTGTTGTAATCAATTAGAACGAACTTCCTTGTTTGTAAATACACAAAACCGTGTCCATCAAGGAATTCAACCAAACCTGGAAATAATGTCAACGGATCAAAGTTTTAAAGATCCCAGTCTGGATTAGCAACTTAAAATGGCTATCACAGTAATGTTTGGCTCAAAGCGAAACGTCCTGACCAATGGTGTAGTGCTGAACAAAAATTGAGAGAATGCAGGGCTGCTTGCTCCAGCGAGCATAGCAGGCCTCCACAGCTGGGTGGTTGAGAGGGGAGAGGGTGTATAACTTGATTCAAAATATATAGCTACGATGCACCATTTCAGCTAATTTGAGGGTACCAACAGATAAAGAGAATGATTTTTATTTGTACATAGATGATGAGAGACCGTAGTTCCTCTTCTTAAATATGGATTCCTAGAGCACTACACAACTGGTCCTGACTAAACAAACAGCCCCAAGCACAAAAGATTCTATAAAAGTACCAGTAGTCTACGGCAGGGTTCCCAAACCTTTATTAGCACTGCGGAGGGGCTCAATATTGATGATATTCTTTTTTGTTTTACAAAGAAAATAAAAGAATAATCGCCAAGTCATACTGTTTCCTCATGGCCCTGGTAGCAGAGCCCAAGGGTTGGGAACCACTAGTCAATGCCAAAGGACACAAAATAAAACAGATACTATCATTTACAGTCAAGTTTACCATCCAAAAAACAAAAGCAACTATTAAAGTAAGGAGAATAAGCCAAAATTTTGTTTTTAAGAGAGAAAAGAAACACAAAAAATATCAAAATTAATACTCAGTACTCACTATTAATATCTATCAATGAAATATCAGTTTTGAATCATCTTGATAAATGAATAAATTAGCCACCAGTGAGGTATGAATCTACAAGACCTTATACTCGAAATCTGGTACTGTTTAATCCATAAAAATCCAGCAAGAATAGCACTGGATTTGTTTGTTTATTTGTTTTGACTTTATCATTGTTCCCTGTCATTTTCATTACTGAAGTATTGAGGATTTTACAACTACAGAATTGTACACTATTAGAAAAGATTTCCAGTCCTGGATTAAAATCAGTTTCTATTCTATCAATAACAAGCTTCATCAACCCAGCAACCAAACTTTTTCCCCAACCTTACAACTTTCGATTCAACACTCAGTTATTGAATATTATAAAAACTTAGGCCACTTTTATGAGTTCAAGACTGACCACAAAAGGATTGGGTTTTAATCAATCAGTTTTGAAATCTGAACTTTCCATATACCAACCCCTAATCCAACACTACCACCAATGATCTATACTTGCAAAAGGATAGTAAATTATTTGCATCCAGGAAAATTGAGTCCTGGTCGAAAAATGTGTTGGGCTTATCAGTGTCCCTGGACATTTGTATCTGCTTTTTTGTATTTATTTATTTATTTTTTTGCATTCCGGACATTTGTGTTCAAATACATATTTTCATTTTTATATCTTTTTACCCCAAACATTCCTGTACCAATATATGAAGAATGTGGTTCCAAAATATGATAGGCACCATTTTAAAAAAGTGTTTAATTAGATCCAAAGTCTGGATTTGAATTCTTCATCTTATTACCACTTGGTGAACTGCGTATACGTATATAAAAAGGTTGTAATAAGATTGGAAAATTCAAATCCAAAATCTGTTTTTTAATTTGAATGAACACATTTTTTTAAATGGCAGTAATTGCATTTTGGATCCAAGCTTTTCATAAGTACGTTTCAAATAAGATATAGTTTTAGTCATGCAATTTTTTAATCAAAAAAATATCTAATCATTTAGTGAGGACCCACAAATTAAATCTCCAATTAATAAAATGTATACCACAATAACTATATTAATTAATAAAAAAAGATATTTTTGATAAAAAATACCATGAGTAGGTAAAATAATACCTAATTTGAAACATACATATACTGATGGCTCATTCTCAAATACAGGGGAGCAAATAGATTTAGAGAGAAAAAAGTCCAAATACCATCTGTATTGATGATTTGACTCCACTGACAAACAAATATACCTAAATTCAAAATAAAAAGAACACACTTTGGGGTTGGCTAGAAATATTAGGATTTACTTTGAGTAAAATGTCTCATGGTGCTACCCTACAGAGTAAAGTACGCTTTACAAGATGGTGCGAATGAAACGTACTGGTTGTCACGTTCCTCTAAAGAGGAAATGGCAGATATTGAATGACACGGCAACAAGTAGGATAAAACTGATCGTCAATAACAGAACAAAAGAAATATTGAACACCACAAAAGTGTAGTATCTGATCTTAATGATTTCCATAGCTTGTTGTTTTGAAGTCTGCAAATGACACTGAATGACATGATATCGAATCACCGCAGCCCCATAAATGGCCCGCCCGACCAACCAGCCAAATAGGCTACAGATTCTTCTCTCTTTGCTTGTCTATGTCTACGTGTATGTGTCTCTTTGTACTCCTACAATCTTGAAATTTTGCATGAGAACGTCACTAAACCGGTGTTTTGTTTTGTTTTTTTGTTTTTTAAATTGTTCTTTGGAACCCCTTTGGTGATTCTCCTGATCTATAGATGCCCAAATCATGTTCTGGTACCATTTAGATAGTTTTAGATAAAAGATCTATTGTTTTTTCTAGATAATTTCTCTGCGTGGGTAACAGTGATTCATTTATGCAAGGTGCGGCGATCTCATTTTGAATCACAAAAAACAAACTTTGCTAGTTTGCTCACTCGGGAAGTCTTATCAGTTGATAAACATATAATCTCATTTCAATGTAACATAAGATTGACTATTGAGTATTGCCCCTGGAGACGTCGTTGGTAAATTACATCCAATGCAAATATTTTGTATCTCGGCAAATTTGAAGTGGGATCAGAATTCAAATACAGTTAATATGAAGTTGTCATTTTTGTATATAAAAGAACCAGCAGTTTTTTAGATCGAGGTATGAATATCGTAACGTAAGTATCAATGAGGCACTTGATGCTAATTTCTCTAAATGGGGAATGATAGCTCAAGCGTTCTTATTTAATGGGGTACTATACTCGATGATTTATTTGGGGTCATACCAATGGCTGACATTTATAAACTCAACTTTTACCTGAAGCAGATAATATAAGTATCAGCATTTTACAACCTTGCTATTATAGTCCTCATTCAGGCTCCTGATTTCAATGTGCGAATTTGTAGTCAAGAAATTTTGCACCTGTGATGTATATATTTGGGTAGTGCATTTAGTTGAGACTGTGGGGGAGGGGTATGTGTGCTTAGCGGTATTGAGATATGGTACACATTTACATGACAGTAAGATAAATATCATAGACCAGATATTCACTTATGATTTGCACCTATTCGATGAATGAGTTCAATACTGACACCACTCATAGCCCAGATGATGGATTAAAATCTCCTTGGAATATACTAGCAGAGTCATTGTACATTTAGACTATAGAATCACGGATAGCACCCACAATAAAATGTGTTACCAGTTTGATAACAGTAACAGAATTCACGCACTCGACAGGCCCAGAACATCAAACACTGGGCAATTGACAAAACATTCACAAGGATTTTGAATTTACTCCGAAAGAGGCAAGGCAGTGATAACGTGAGGAGCAAAGAATTGCTCCCCTATAACTTGGAATGAACCAGATACACCTTTATCAGTGCAGTTAAAATTACACCTTTTAAGTCTTATAATAATTTATTGTGTGTTTGTTTTCGGCTTATACTTGGTTATATTAATTTGTACAGAAATATCTTCATCATACATCAAAACCACACTATTCAAGATATTCCTGAATTGGTTTAGAAATGTTCAGAAAACTAAGTTATAAAAATGAAAGATTATATCTAATGTAAAATATACATATATTGGGACACAAATGTCTAGGATATGGGAAAAAAACAAAAAAAAACTCACACCAATGACTGGGATGCATTTGACCTGTGATCTTGCAAATACCCTCAATCTGGACCAGTACTTTTTCAGCAGGGGTAAATTCGGTTGTAAGGGGTAAATTTTGGTACAGACAAACTAGCAACTACACATTCTGATAATCAAAATTCAATTTCAATTATTTTGAATAGTTGAATTGAATCTAGGCCCTATTTATCTAGCGATGATATGTGCATGAAAATCCTTCCATTTTCATGTTTGATCATCATTTTTCTCTGATTTTTTTCATATTTCCACTATTTTCATTTTTTTTCCAATGAAAGAGTTGGCCATACATTTTGACATTAAGACTCCCTGTCCATGAAAACACCTCGAATAGAAAGTTATTTGTAAATCCTAATGATCCTTGTGTTATTACTTAGAAGAAAGATTGTGGAACATTTTCACATAGAAATTATTCAACAGGGAATTTGTCGGTTTGGGAAAATTCTTAATTTTACAAGATTTGGGGTCGGGGGTCAAATCCAGATGAGTGAACTTGCCGAAAGGGTAAATAATACTAAGAGGTTTCAGAACCGCTGATTTGTTTAGTTGGTTTGTATCTCACTGATAACCAGTCTATTCATTCAACTGATATGATATATAAAAATAAAATGAAGTTATTACAAAATAATCATAAGTATAAATATTGATTTTTTTAACCAATGATACATGATTTACTCTACATCTTTACATAGAGAGCACGTCTATGTATTACTTACATTTGCATAGAGAGAAGAACTGTATATAGATATTTACTAAGCTTGGCTTAGTCTGGCACAGGGCCACAATAGTGGGGCACCTAATGAAGTCTGAACTCACTACACGAGCAATGATCAGCAAGATTAACTTGGTGGCCATTACTCAATGGTAGACGACCAGGTAGGAACTTTATGTATGACTGCATTTAAATACAGTTAAATTTAATATATTTGAAATAACAGTTGTTTGGCAATGATCTAGAATAACATTAACAAATGTATATGTAAATGAACAATAAATGTAATCCAGAGTAACATGTTGGTAATAATAAGAATTTAATGAGGAAAATAAGAGAAGGTATCAGATTGAAAGTTTTCTTGCATTTCTTCAAAGAACTTAGAGAAGATTAGTTTGAATTTAATTTTTATAAATCAAAATCAGCATTTATTTACTTTCTCACTTTAGAATCAATTTTTCATAACCCATTTTGTTAACAATATTTTCTAAATCTTTAGAACCTGCAAAACCTTCAAGACTATGAGGCAAATGTTGTTGGAAATTCTGATGCATCCAGTAATTCTTGAGTGTGGTCTAGTATTATTTCTCTTTCTCTCTCTCTTATATATATATATGTATTAAGGTGTGGACATATTAGGTCTGACAGAATGAATTATAAATTGAGTTATACAGAAATTTATTTGAGATGATCTCCAGTCATTACACAGTAAATATACCACTCGCCCTAGACTATATGAGTAGAATAAACAATTAAAGAAAATGGGGCTGCCACAGGAATTGAACTTGCCATTGATAAGGTAGCCGCTTCAATGTAACGATGCTCTTACAATTGAGCTAAATAGTCGCCGGTAATGCAAAGACTCAATTAACTGCTTTCACACCTAATTCTCATCTTGTTTATTCTCAGTCTATTTGTCTCTTTCAACGAGACAGTTATGTACTAAGAAATAATATATATCTGTATATATATATATATATATATATGTATATGATTGTAAAAAAAACAAAAAGCTTATTCCTGATCCAGTACTTGAATGCCTACCGCATCTCCCCAGGAGAATGGAGGACTCAAAGTAGCAATGCACTTACCATTGTGCAAAACAGCCCCGTGATAAGTAAAAAGGCTAAATAACTGCTTCCAACCCAAATCTTATCTTGTTTATTCTCGGATATTGTACCTGTCATGAGTATTTAAACAAACAAAAAAATTTCTTCCAATGGCTTGGTTTTAAGGGTTTAAAAGCAGGAACCTTATGGTAAGAAAAAACTTATTTCTATCTTGTCCGATAATAATAGTTAAGCAATGTCAAACTTAATCATTATCTAGATTGGTGACCATCTTGGAATACTAGATGCTGTAAGCAGCAACAAGATTGTTTGGCAACCACCTCAGCTTATGCAGTGCCGCCAAATAACAGAATTTCTTACCAAGCAGGCACAGGATTGAGCTCTCCTTGGAGCCTCCATACTTGTCCCAAGGGGCAACGAAGATGATGATGGTGATGATGATGGTGATGATGATGATAGTTTAATATGGTACAAGTTCAAATAGGAGTAGGAAAAATGTGATACAACGGTTTTCCAAGAGAGGAGAACCTGCCTAAAAAATCAGCATTCAAGATCCTGGATCTTACCTGGGTTTGAACACCGGCCTGTTGCACTGGTGGGAAATGAATAACTATCTCAATCACAAGGCAGTTTGCACCAAATGTGACAGTTTTAATCAATGATAAATAATTCTGAAATGATGTTATCTGTTCAAAGAGTTTTTTTAAAGGGTTTGTTGCACTGATCAAATAGAGTTAAAAATCAAATAACATCATTCTGTAGTTTTGAAAAGGGTTATTAACATTCAGAGATTTTTTTTGGATGATTGGATTCCTTCTTGTTGTTCATGTTCTTCACTGAATGTTTCGGCTGATCCATTTCCTAGCCTTCTTCAGGTGAACTATCTGAATATAATGGTATTAATGGTATTATTATTTTTTTTTTTTTTTTCTCCAATAGTGACAAAACTTTTTAAAAAATTTTAAAATTTCTTGTTTTGTACCATTAGATTTAGATAGTATACCTGAAGATTGCTGTAGAATGGATTGTCTGAAACAATATACACAAACAAGAAGGGATTCAACCATCGGAAAAAAACTCTCGGAAGGTTAGTGAACCTTCTCAAAATGTTGAGTGATGTTATTTGGTTTTCAAATTCCATTTAATATGTACAAGAAATCCTCCGTACCAACCTCGTACGAATCAATGGCCATATGTGAATGCATTGATTGATATAATGAACAGGGTGAATTTTTCTGTTTGTCTCACGGTCCATAAATTCAGGTGAAAGAGTCAATTGTTTCTAATGGAAGCGTAGGAGATATTTTTATCAGCAAAATATAAATTTCATCTTACTTTTATGAATGCCACCATTTGAAACGATGGACTCTTCCACTTGATCGATTTCAGTCACTTTTTAATAAAACCTCAGATGAAATTTGATAAGATGCAAACATTTATTTACACTATTAACAGCTTTGAAGTAGTGAACTATCAAGTTTTCAAGTAAGTAAGAGAATGTGGAAAAAAACGCTCAAACTCCACAGAAACATAGGTAGATATTTCTACCTAATGCATTACTGCCTCCAGTATATATATATATATATATATATATATATATATATATATATATATATATATTCAGTTTTTTTTCTAATAAAAATCATTGGATACAAATTCAAATATATCCGTGATTTTGTTCACGAGTAATAACTAGTATGATATATTGCATTGTATAACATGAGTATTATTGATTCATATTTTAATCATAGAATTGCAAATAATTTAGAATTAGATTTATCTTACTTTTTAAATTAATTGACATATATATATACATATATATATATATATATATATATATATATATATATATATATATATATATATATATATTTATATATATATATATATATATATATATATATGTGTGTGTGTGTCCATTAATTTAAAAAGTACATATATATATATGTATGTATACATACATATATATGTATATACATACATATATATATATGTATATATATATATATATATATATATATATATATATATACATACATTTATATATGTGTATATATATATATATAAATATATATATATATATATATATATATATATATATATATATAATTATGTAAAAGTTTACTTGTACTTTGACATCTTGACTTTTTAACTCTGAATATACAAACCCAGGTTTCTGTCGTAAAATTAAGCTGGATAATCCAGTATTTTTTCAAGCACCTCCATCAATCACCCCTGCCTTTATTATTCTAAAAGGTAAGAAAACTCCAGTTTAAATGCTTTAAGAAAATATTTATAGCCTTGTGTATTGCAGGATTTTAGAAAGGAACAAATCTACTGACTTGTTGAAGAAACAAACACTTTACCAGTTGAGCTATTACACCCCAACCCCACACCCATCACAGAGTTGGTATAGTATATTGCAGATTATGGACTGTGAGAATGGGGTGTGGAGGAGTTGCTCAAGACCTAGATGCCCACTTACAGGCTCAATTGACAACTATATTTCATTCTAAGAAGATTAGTTAAAGAATTAGTAATTTTTCGTAATCTTTTCAAAGCCTTCATATGAAAAATCTTTACAAAATTTTCTCATTATTAGTAGGTGGGGGGGGGCAATAACAATTTGGCAGAAAGAATTTTGGTTCAGCATCATTTGATGTTGAAGATAACTGCGGCATAATCTGAAAGAGAAAAAAGAGGATCACAAAGATTAATAGATAAATAGTCATTTTCAAACAAAATGAAACGTAACGTCCCCCTATTGTTTCAGTTAGGAATTTAATACAAAAACCCTTCTTTTACCTAGATATCAAAAATGTCACTTCCTGCAACGACCCCTATAAAATCCCTGAACGCACATGGTCCAATGCTCCTTAGTGCCAGGACCTCTAAATGGTCAAGCTTCAGCCCCCCCATCCCCCCGGCCTTTGTGGCCAACCACTCACTCTCTCTCTCTCTCTCTCTCTCTCTCTCTTTCCTTCTCTCTAAGATCATTATCTTTTGCCCCCCCACCCCACCCGGGTGATCGATCTTAACCTTTTGGGTTGACGGAGAAAGTGAAGTTTTTGATATCGAGCTAAAAGAAGGGTTTTGCATTTGATTCTTAACTAAAAGAATAATGGGCACTACAGAAATATGAATTAATCATACGGTGCAACATATATTTTTATTTTTTGTTCATTCTTCCACAGTAATAGGTGTTATTTTCTGATGTCTAAAAAAGTATAGAAAATGTTGATTATTCCCCTTCAAACTTTGCTTTTGTGACCAGAACAGTGATAATTTGAAATCTTATCCCCAATTGAGTACTGGGTGAATTCTTGCATTTCTAATCACATCAAGTGAGAAAAACTATCACATACGAATATCACTGTCCTAGTCACATAGAGAAAACGTAGAAGAAATAATAGCCATTTTCTATACCTTTCAACAACAAAGCAATGAAAAAATAACACTCACTACCCAGGAACAAAAGTTGCACTGCATGTTGGTATACTTATACTTAATACACACACAAATAATAACCAGGTTTATCACTATATTCCTGACTTTCAACCATATCCTATTATGTGGGTTTATCAAGTCCATAGCTTAATGATGGAAAAAAAAAAATCATTTATTCTATTCAACAAATAATTTTCACCATAATCACCTCATTTGTCAATGAACTTAATTCTGAAATGAATATTAATCACATAGCAAAGAATTTCAGATTAAAATTCAGCTATTAACTACATGCAGGCCGACAGATTTACTGATCCACCCTCATATAAATGCTGTGTATGCCAATGTATAAATCGATGTTTAAGCATCAATGAATCTCCCAAATGGATCATATTAGTCTGTTTAGTACTTGACACTTTGATTGACACAATGCTGCCAAATGTTGGAGAGTTGACTCAACCGTCAGATATTGAACTAAACACTTGAAGTAAACACTTGAAGTAAGCACTTGAACTAAACACTTGAACTAAACACTTGAACTAAACACTTTAGATTTGAGATTGACTTATACCCGACATGTACAGTATATATATATTATACATATCTACATACACACGCATATACACTCTAGCATAAACACACTCATACATACATATACATTCCTATACACACTCATGTATACATTCTTACAAGCAAATATGCACACACATACACACAAATTAAACTTGAACTAAACACCTTAGGTTTGAGGTTGACTTATACCCCGACATGTACAGTATATATATATTATATATCCACATACACACACGTATACCATCTAATATGGACACACTCAAACATATATATAAATTCCTATACACACTCATATATACATTCTTACATGCAGATACACACACACATACACACAAACTAAACTTGAACTAAACAACATGGGTTTGAAGTCGACTTATACCCCAACATATACAATATATATATTATATATATCCACATACACGCACGTATACCCTCCAATATAAACACACTCATAAATGCATATACATTCCTATAGACACCCATATATATATTCTTACATGCAAATACGCACACACATACACATACTCAGTGTTACTAACCTTACATAACAACACAGTGTTTGTTAATATCTTCAGGCGTTCCACGGGGAATTTCACAGATAGTGCACACTCCACTAAATGGCAGGCAAGATTTGTGCACCAAGTCTCCACACCGAGAACACTAAAACGGAAACAAAGATCATATATTTCATTTTAAAAAATACATTTATTTTCTGTATTGATTTCCCAAAATAATATATTGAGTCATTCCATATCAAATCACACAGAGCTCCCCAGGTCATCCACAAAAGATTCCACTGAAAAAAAATCACAGGTGTGTCCCTATACCAAACTTATGCAGAAATCCAAAATATTGGGTCTTTATCACTTATAGTTTTAAAATACTAATTATTTGAAATTTTACTCAAATTTTGACTAGGGCTAACCTTTTAATAATTTAAAAATGTAATCAGATTGAGTGTATCTTATGGACTTTTCCTCCTGCAAAGCTCTGGAAATAGGTGAAAATCCCAAACATGAAAAGACGACAGCCACTTTG
The DNA here is from genome assembly GCA_963457665.1 of Thysanoteuthis rhombus. Taxonomy (NCBI): domain Eukaryota; kingdom Metazoa; phylum Mollusca; class Cephalopoda; order Oegopsida; family Thysanoteuthidae; genus Thysanoteuthis; species Thysanoteuthis major. The sequence goes on along the minus strand of OY735209.1, from coordinate 28,103,818 downwards.
AGAACTTTCCACTCAAAGACTATAAAACGATAAAGTACAATTAATTCTTTTCTGAATTCTCATCAGATCATCTTTATATATATTTGATTTAAACGAAATAATCATTATTTCATTTCAAACATCAGCTGAATTTACAATTTCTCCTCCAATTTATCAGCATAGAATGAAAGATTGCAATCTAAAAACTTTTTTTTTCATCAAGGATAATCATAGAACTTTTTCAAATTCAATGGGAAAAGTTTCTTTTGTGATAAAAGTCTAAACTATAATCAATCAAAAGAATTAAACAATTGCCAAGACGAAAAATATTTTTCAATTTTCCTGTTTTAAAATCACAAAATAATAGTTGTTTTTGAGCTATTTTAGAATATTTTTCTAAAAAAAGGAAGCATAATTAATTCCCGAAGGAAATGTGTAGAAAAAAATCAATAAAAGCACCAATTCGTGAAACAAATCATCAAATCCATAAATCATATGAAGAAGAAATACTTCTCCTTCAAAATTTGGAATGGAAAATTGTTTAAAAAAATTGTTCTTCTAATAAATTGACTGCATACATTTGTACAAACTTGGGATAATTTCTCTTCTCGGTTGTTGATTTCTCACTGAAAGTTTTCGATCATCCTTTGTAAATGCAAACCATCAAAATGTTGGATAGTTGCATGAATTTGACAAAGACAAAATTTTGTAAATTTTTCAGCAAACAAATAGTTTTTTCTCACTGATTCAAGTCAATCTGTAACACTAAAACAATTTTGAAAATTTGATGTGAGGGTGTACTGAAAGTTTCACAGCCCGACCAAGAAGGGAATGTCCAAGAAACAAATTTTTATTAAAAAGTGCAAGGATCCTTCAAATTGGAATGACTATCCTGAACCATCAATCAAAACTGTCAACATAGTCAACATAAATTTCTCCAGCTTTTCGGTGATTCTACCTGGCTGGCTGGCTATGTATGTATGTGCCACGTACATGGGCCCCAGCTCAGAGAGATGGAAATTCAACATTTTCTAAAAACCACTCCACTAAAACAATTTTCTGGTAGGGAGAGGGTCAGTTCACTGGGTTTATGCTAAACTGGTCCCTTGGCTTTTGTTTAGCAGGGTTCACACCCCTTTTTTGCAAATTCAGACATTTTAGAGATCCAACAAAAGGTCAAGAGAGGAAACTTATTCATTGATCGCCCCTGCTTCCAATCCGTTAATTGATCACCCAAACATGGCATACTGCTAAACTTTGATTCATGATGGCACAATAACAAATATACTGGCTTACTCTTAGCGCACCAACTGTAAAAATGAAATGAATTAAATCAAAACGTTTTCAGCAGTCCATGAAACCTTTATATCAGTGTATTGATATAAAAATACACATTTTTCTTTCATCAATCACTAAAATGTTGGCCTATGCCTCACTATCATGGATGCTGTGAATGTCTTGAAATATTCTTCATTATTTAATTGATTTTTGTAGTTACAGACAAAAGATAAATATCTAAATACGCTTGACATATTATTATAGTAGATAAAAAGAAAGCTCCTCATTGAGATTGGTACATAACCGTTATTGTATCATATTTTACTAATTTCTTTTTTTCTTACTGAAATCAAACAATTCAGTTTTGGTTGATAGGCTTAGCTTTGTTCCATCATTGGGTAAGATTGGGAACAAATTGAAGTATGCCTGGTCCCTGGTAATCAGTCAGATTTTCGTTAGTGCAATACCATCAAAACGCTCTAAAGTGAAGAATAAAGCAATTCCCAGTACAATTCATGACTTGATAATCAGTTGTCACTTGTCTCTTGACCATAGACAAACCCTTCATATCCCATACCTGAATGCAACCATGACATTTATGCAATATTGAATGTGTAATGTTCGTAACAGTCAATATTTGCACAACCATACAATGGCCAGGCATTAGTGCTCAAATGGTAAAGTGAATTTTCATTTTTGGAAAGTAATAGATTTCATAAGGTCAATGCCAATATATCCAGCCATTTGATATAAACACAAAAATAGCCCCCTTAAGGCAATGGCACCTTAGTCCCCTTTAAAGTACTCCCCCTGGGACCTAACACAGAGCATCTCTCTGACTTTTAAAATAGTCTGCAAATTCTTTTTTTAGGATTGCTGTCAGTTGCCCCGACGTTGGCATCAAACTGCTTTAAAGGGTGTCCACTGCCTCTGTGAGAGTACCGTGCTGACTGTTGCTCCACGGTGATGCAATCAGAAAAATAACAGATCAAATACGAAAGAGTATTCTTACCACAGCAGCATTTTTGTCATAAGTCAGAAGAACCGGTTCAGCATTGCACATTTTACAGACGGTGCCTTCCATTTTACATATGTCACATTTGCGGATGTGTTTGCTTGAAATGGAGATACAATTGTCCAAGTAGCCATACATTTCACCAGAATCAACTTTTACCAAATCCTATAAAAAAAGATAAATTGAATAATATATACATATATATATATATATATATATACACACACATAGGTACGTACATAAATTTGATGAATATATTTTAAGTGAGAATCTTAGAACAAAATTAAAGTTCAGAAGTGATTAAACAGTCAAGGAGGAATAGATAATCTAAAAACATATTCTAATAAAACAATACAAAAAAGGAAAAAGAAAAACCAGTAAAATACACAATTTTTTAAAATAGTGTGGAACAAGAGTATCTCACCTCAGAATGTCAAAAAGTATTTTATGGCCATTTTTTAGCTCTTAAATTCATACTGGCATATTCAAATAGTAATTCATAGGGAATGACTTATGATTAGAGTTACACCCTTGCGCTTTTTGGTAATTTAAAAAAAATTGCCGTTTAATCAATTCTATTCTCTTTTTTTATACCTTATTTATTGAAGAGTTTCACAGCAGTTACAAGAGGTCTATGGTTTTAAGAGTTAAAACATGACTCAATCGTTAGACATGAATCTGTCAAGAAATTTATTTTTCCAACATTATCTTAGATCTTTAGCGGGGGCAAGTGAGATTATAATTAAACAGTAATTTGAAAGATATCTGTGATGCAAAATTCCTAAGATATATTGAACCTTCAGTTTTAAAAACTAATATGGTGGATGTCTTGAGTCCGAATTAGCTGTGGCCAGATGGCTAAGGAGAAAAGGGAGAGTTTATTTTGGTTGACAGAGAGAAAAAAAAATATTTGGAAAAAACTGAAACCGGGGAATAGAAAGAGGGAAAAGATGGCACGAAGGAGCACAGAATCTAATAATGTCAGTAATTGAAATTGACCACTCTGAGGAGGCGGACATGTTACAAGTTTCCCTCCTCACTCTCTTAAGCCTCTCTCTCTCTCCCTGTCTTGATTGTTCTCTCTCTTTCCAGAACTGGAACTGCTTTTTTGACAATGCAGACATCAAGGACCTTTGAAGACATAAAATCCCTTCTTCACAACAGAACAAAAATGAGACAGACTTCTCTCCATATTTCGATTAAAGCATGTGCACTATGCAATATATATTGAACCTTTTTACTGAGGTATCTTATTTTTTTTTCCAACCAAAAATGTTTTGCACCAGTCAGGGGGTATTCGTTTCAAAACATTTGTTCACTCAAAGAAAGGGGGGTTGAAGATAAACAGGATATCAAGTCAGCGGCCGAGGTAGTAGGCTACTGATAAAAGGTATAACTGAATTTAAGGTCCATTTTGTTCAGCATTTCTAGTCTACTGGTCTAACAAGATATACATAGGAATTTGGTTGAAGGAAAATTTTCCCTTCAATGTTTTTCTACCTCTGCCCAGTTCAAACTCCTCATTTTTCCCTTGTCAAATATTTGTGCAGCTTTTGTTTTCACATGCAATTTTCATTTCTCATTTTTTAGAGGCTGTTCTTGTGATTACAATGGAGTTATTAGCTTTACGATCTCCATTATGCAAATGGCTTTTCATCAAATTTGTGGGCCACGTGATGATACAACATGTTTGTTCACAAAGTGGGGTAAATCATCCCCAAAAAGTTTGAGAACCACTTCTTCAGGAGACCAGGCATAGTCTCTGTGGTATGAAATATCAAATAGAGGAAATAACTCTACTTACATGCATAGAATACAAATCTTCATTCTCATAGACGTAGCTGCTTGGCCATTGGCTCAAAATATTTTCCGCATCAACAGATGTGCACACGTTCAGGATTCCGTGGAGGTAAAATAGATATTGTCTTTGATCCTGCAACAAACAAGAATAGAAATTTTGGCTTAATCCTTTTGCAAAATGTTTTGAGATCAAGAGAGCAATGGTTGAAGACAAAGATCTCTAAAGAATGGAAGAAGAGATACAGTTATAGACAACTGACCTTCTCTCAGAAATTGAATGTATATTCATATATATAAATATACATTTATACATATATATATATATATATATATATATATATATATATATAAACTTTTATACATACATATAGATATATACACACATTTATACATATATATATATATACACATATATACATATATATATACACATTTATACATATATGTATATATATATACACATATATATATATACACATTTATATATACACATTTATACATATATATACATTTATACATATATATATATACATACACATATATACATATATATAATATATATATATACATATATATATACACATATATACATTTATACATATATATATATATACACATATATACATATATATATACACATTTATACATATATATATATGCATATATATATATACACATTTATACATATATATATACACATTTATACATATATATACATTTATACATATATATATACATACACATATATACATATATATAATATACATTTATACGTATATATATATACATTTATGCATATATATATATACATTTATACATATATATACATATATACATATATACATATATATATATATATACACATATATACATTTATACAAATATATATATATGTATATACATTTATATATATATATATTTATATATACACACACATTTATATATATATATATATATGTATACATTCATACATATATATATATATATATATATATATATATATATATATAAAGAACTCCCCAAAGACCCCTTTAACGAATACATAAACACAATAACCCAATCCCTAACAGAATTACACAATAGCAACATGATAGACGAAAGGACACAGAATATACTGAAACCCACTTCCACAAAACCCGCAAGGTTCTACCTACTCCCCAAAATCCACAAACCAAATAACCCAGGTAGACCAGTCATCTCCTCCACGAACTGCCACACCACCAAACTATCTAAATTTGTAGACCACTACATCCAACCCTTAGCAACACAAATCAAATCATACATACGTAACACCACAGACCTCCTAAACAAAATCAAACACATCACAGCAATCCCAGACAAAGCACTTCTAGTTAGTATGGATGTTAAATCCTTATACTCCAACATCAAACATGATGAAGGTATCCTAGCACTGACAGAAGCCTTAAACAATAGAACTACTAAAGAACCTAGCACTAGAACAATCACCACTCTTATGCACCACATTCTAACCCTAAATAGCTTTAACTTTAATAATAGACACTTCCTCCAGGTGAAAGGCTGCGCCATGGGCACAGTAGCGGCCCCATCCTATGCTAATATCTTCATGGGTAAATTTGAAGAAACCTACATTTACCCAGAGATTTATAATGACTGCATCTTTTATGGTAGATACATAGACGACATTTTTTTCATATATACAGGCAAAAAAACCAAACTAGATAACTTCTTTATACATCTAAACTCGGCACATGACTCTATTAAGTTTGACTTCACAACATCCACTGACTCCATAGCCTTCTTAGACACATGCATATATGTAGATGACAACAGAAACCTCCAAACCATCCTCTACACTAAACCCACGGACACCCACAATTACCTCCACTCCAAATCAGCCCATCCCCAACACTTAAAAAGAAGCCTACCATTTTCACAAGCTCTGGGAATTAGAAGAATCTGCTCCACCAATAGTGAACTTAACAGACACAAACATAACCTAATACAATATTTCACCCAACGAGGTTATCCGCTAGATGACACAAAAAAACAAATAAAAAAAGCGACTGGAATACCCAGAGATGAAACCCTTTTACTGTCCCATAATAACAAACCCAACCGCATACCCCTTATAACAACCTTCAACAACACACTCCCACCCTTAGCACACATCATCAATAATAGATGGAACATTCTCACGATCAAAACAGATCTAAAAGAAACATTCACAGACCCATGCGTCATCTCCTACCGCAGACCCAAAAACATCAGAGACATGATTAGTAGCAATAATATCGTTAACAATAAAGTCGTACACAAAAATACACCTAGAACAATTAAATTCTGCACACCTTGCAACATAAGAAACAGTCTATGTTGCAACCACCTCAAGTACACCAACACATTCACAAGCACCACCACAAAAGAGAGTTACCACATATATCACAATAGCAACTGCCGCAGTAAGAACATTATATACCTTCTAGAGTGCAATAGATGTAAGTTACAGTACATAGGCAAGTCCGAGTGGCAATTTAATATTAGACTCAACAATTATAGACATAGGATTAAGTCAAAAAATAATCGCAGCCCACTTCCTGTAGAACTACACTTTCGCACACCTGACCACAATTTTGCCACTGACGCTAGCTTCACCATCATAGAAAAAATAGAAAAAACTACTCCAATTGACATAACTAAAGTTCTAGAAAAACACGAAGACATGTGGATCAACAAACTTAAAACCCTATATCCTAATGGATTAAATACTAAACTGAACAACCCTCACCACACAGAACACTAATACACACAACTCCTACCATTAATATCCTCACACCCACATCTTAGACACATTCAATAATGGAAGCTTCAAAGTCACCTAGACCCATAGGAAAAACTTCACCTTAGCCTGTTATAACCCCTGTCCAAATCATAGCCAAAACATTTTCAGTAACTTTTAAGGTTGATACCTATGTAGCTCCTTGACCCCACCACCCCTCCTTCTACACTATCCCAAACATACCAAAAAATCCACCTCCACAACACTACCCCCTACCTTGACACACTCTGCCCTCCCCAAGACCAACTGCTGCTGCTTTACCAAAATCCCAATGCCTGCTGGTCATTCTTACATTCAGCAGGAGGCCTCTAGTAGCCCTGACAAAAAAAACTTACCCACAATGCATAGCCCCTGGCAGTGGACTCTGGTTCCACATGGTACATTTTAATTCACACTCACACAACACACACCACTGATGATGGGAGAAATCCCGAAACATGTATGGACTATTGACATATAAGGATTAATAAACCTTACCACCAAAAACTTCACTCCCGAGTCTGTCTCACTCTCTAAAGTACACATTATATATATATACATATATATGTATTATGGGAATTGTGCGTAAGTAAATATATCACTTGAGTTCAGCTTTACTGACCATCCAGTTCTGCACAGGGCAGACTTAAAATGCCAGCCTCTGTGTCTGAAGTGAAAATTTCGACCCTACCTTGGTATCAGATTGGATGTCTATAGCCACACTGAGGAGTTGTAATAGAACAAAACAGCTGTCTATGGATGACTCAATTATTTAATCATTATATACCGGCCTCCTGAAGCGAAGGTTTTAATCCTACCTCGTGGTACTGGATGGGATAATAGATAGTCTACAGCCACACTGAAGAGTTGTAATACAACGAAACAGCTGTCCGTGGATGACACAATAATTAATACTCCTCTATTCAGGGTTGAGCACTCTTTAAGTGAGGTAATTCGTCTTTTGTAAACATTATAACTATATATACATATATATGTATATATATATATATATATATATATATATATATAACTATATATATATATGTATATATAAAACAAGAAAATGAGGCTGATACAGGTAAAATGATAATCTCAAACTAGAAAAATAATTTGCAGCTTTGCATTACCAGCAGCTGTTTAGCTAAATAGAAATCTTTTTATTTCTTACTTAGTGGTAAGTCATGGTTTGTCATATTTTTTTGTTTTATTTAGTGTTCTGAGAGGATGCCCTACTTTTAGGTAGTTATAAATTCTGTATTGGGAAGATATGGCCAATTCAAAAGCTTCAAAAAAACCAAGTGCTTTTCATTATGTCTTTCATATTACATAAAAATGAATACTTACTCTTACATTATGCAATGGAGTTACATAATAATGAAGTCTAGCACAAAGAGCATTCATGTCTATCACAGGCTGGTCGAACCATGAAGTAAGGAATTCATAGTTTTGTCGAGAAACTGTAAATAATAAACAGATTTAATAAAAAATCAAAAAATCATACATCAGAAAAATTGCAAGTGGTTTCATATACAAATATTATTAAGTATTAACTACAGGTCATATTGCATAGAAACATCATCTATGATATCACACATAGATGACAACTGTTATCACAATATATATCATGTATAGATTGGAAATGATATCACAAATAAAATGTGAGTGATATCACGTACATCATTATCATCATCATCAGTCTTTTACTGTCCATCGTTGGACATGGACCTTCCCCAGGAACTGCCACAATTCTCTATCAGAGCCAGTATTTTTCGAATTTGTCTAGTTCATCTCTCTATCTTGTATTCTTTTGGCCTCGGTTTCGCATGTGATCTCTGGGGATCCATGTTGTGAGTCATGATGTCCATCGGTTGTCTGCCATTCTTGTAACATGGCCTGCCCATTGCCATTCAAATTTTTTAATAGATTCTATGATATCACTGAACCCTATTTTCTTCCTGATATACAGTGCTGTCTTGCGATCTCTCCATGCGAGGTTGAGTATGATTCTCTTATGTGTGCATTGCATGCTTCTCAATTTTCGGATCTGTCTCTTAATTATGTTCCTTGTTTCAGCTCCTTAAGTGACTATTGGGAGAATGCATTGGTTGTATACTCTTCTTTTTAGGATTATTGGGATTGCCTGGTTTTCATCAATCATCATCATCAGCCATTGTGAGACCATTGCAAGACAAAGGCTTTTCTTATCGCCCCCCATGACGATTGAAGTTGCACTAATCTCTACCATATCTTACAGGCGAACCTATCTCATCCCTCCATTTGTGTCAGGTCTTTTCCTACCGTGTTTACTGTCCCATGAGCACCAATCAGTAAGTCTTTTCCTCTATCTGTTGTCATCTCTTCTTGCTAAGCCTCCTACAGGCTTTAAGTTATTTTTTCATATGCATAATCCCAGAGGAAGGCTATCTAAACCCCTGTATATGATCTCTGAATGAGGTCTACAAATTATGCCTAGCATAAAATAGTAAAAAAGCAAAAGAATAAAATAGAAAAGAGGCAAAAGTATCATAAACTATTTGAAAAATACACTAATTCACAAAATTTAATTTTAGTACTTGGTACAGCTCAACAGAATAGTAGTAATTTAGATGCATTGAAGCATGAAAATTCTGATTATTTTCACTTCCCTCAAACCATCCCGATTTTAAGAGAACATTATTTAAAGACAAAAAAAAACAAAACAATAAATCTACAATATGTTAAAAAAGTATATAAGTGAATTTTATAATAACGTGACTATCACAGGAGCAGCTCTACTGTGGGCATCTACCAGTAGGCAAGGTATAAATTTTGAATGCAAACTTACAATGTGTAAGAGAAAAGGAAAGAATGCTGACTATAAGTAGTCAAGCGGATTATCTACATGTTGCTAAGCAACTTGAAAAACATCTTAGAAAGGTAGGTGAAAGTGCTTAGACCTTAATTTTATGTTTATCCTTTTTTTTTCAAAATAAGCGAGTAAAAACATGTGTTCATAAGACAGGAGAACCCTTAATACTGGGATATGAAATATATATTTTTTAATCATAATTGGGACTGAAACGGAGAAAGTCAACAATTGCATGTATACAAAATTTTTAGAGTTTGAAATTCAAGCAGGAGCTAAAATTGTTGTTGTATTAAGAGAAGCCCAGTATAAAAAAGATACAAGTCTACATTTCTCTAATAGATATTACACTTGCTTTTTTATTCTCTAATCAACAACACTCAACAGATGAGGTCACTGAAATCTATATCAACCCTAAGCATCATTGCTAAATACTGTACTATTGTTTATGTCACAAACATTTGCTTTGCATTATTAATGTATCCATGTTTTTTTCTTCGCTGGAGTTACACTCTTCACTATTGTCTTTTCTTATGTGATATAATTGTCGCTTTTTGATAAGTTTTCAAAACAACATGATAATTAGGTTTTTTAGGAGTGTTTCACAGTGCTGGATTGTTCTCTTTCTAACAGTCATAACTGAAATCAGTAGCATAGTGTTAGTTTCTTTAGTTTATGGAAAAAAAAATTTAGAGTTTTTTAGTAGTCAAGTTTTTCCATTGTGAGCAGTCGGTTGTGTTAAACAGATGGATACACACGAAAAACTTTCCAGAATTTATATTCAACAGCCGACAACAAATTTGAAAAAAATGTTATGTTCAAAATTATTGGCATGAAAAAAGTATAAACGGGTAAACAATAATTTATTTTTTCTTGTATAAATGATGATTGTTGAATAATTATCAATGTATTAATATTCATTCATTTCCAGAACTATTTTGAATATTGATTTTAATTGCACTGTATTTATTCACATCATAAAGTGTAGAATTCTTTTGGTAGTAGGAGCTCTGCATATTTCGCTAATAGTAAAGACATCTAAACATAGTTCATGATTTAGATCCAAGATTATTGGGGCCTACAACCAAGGCAGTGGATATGATGTCATTTCTAAACGGTTTACAATGCAAAAATCAATCGTTTGAAACATCATTCTAGAGTTCAAGAGAGAGAAGTCTGTCGCAAATAAACCTGGACGTTATTCGGAAGAGGAAACTTTTAGCCAGATCAGAACATAACCTTCTAAAAACTGTGGAAAATTGCCCAAATATCACAACTAAGGATTTCTGGAATTATCTGAAAGTTGCTGGAGAAATACTAGAGCCCTGCACAGAGCAGGCCTACGAGCATACCAACCTTATATGACCCCTTTTCTGTAGGATAGTCCTTTGAAATCCTGTCTAGCCTTTACAAGTGAACATATTGATAAGCCTGTCTCATTCTGAGGTAATATGTTACAGTCAGGGGAGAAAAACTAGAAATTTCGGGGCATTATAATGAGAAATTTTTTTTAAGATGTCAAGGAAGATTACAGACCCTATAACAAAATATGGAGGAAGGCATATCATGCTTTGCTGGTGTATCACTGCAAATGGGAAAGGAAGCTTAATAAAACCTAATGATCTAAAGGAAAAAGAGGAATATCGTGAAATATTGGAAGTCAACTTGTATGAGTCTTTTATTTCTATTATCATTCGGACTATCCTCATCTTGGTTGTTTTTCATACAACGTTTCGGCCGTTGTACTCTACGGCCATCATCAGGAATTATCTGGTAGGTGTGGGGAAGTAATGAACCGAACCCTTTATTTAACCAACGGGGGTATATTGACCGCACTCCCCTCTTAGCATTAGTAGCATTATTATTGTCTCAGACCTACCAGATGATACCTGATGAAGGCCGTAGAGTACAACGGCCGAAACGTTGTATGAAAAACAACCAAGATGAGGATAGTGCAAATAATAATAGAAATAATAATAATACCTCATCTCAAAAATTCAGAGATACACTAACTAATTGTAAGAGTCTGTTTGGAATCTTGAACTGAAGCGTGGCTGGAACTTTATGTATGATAATGATTCAAAATATACTTCTAAATTAGTCCAGAAATATCTTCAGGGTAAGAAAAATAAAAATTTTACCTTGGCTTTCGCAGAGTTCTGACCTGAATTCAATTGAGAACATATAAAATGATTAACTTATTGGATTGACTTTTCAGATGTTGATTTTATTTTGGAAAAAAATATCGCCGCCCAAGGGGGACCTGTGTTCTCATTTGCGATCCTGTAATATTCATGGAAAAAAACAAACAAAAACAGATTAAGTTTTACACCAATAGGGCGGATGGTTGAAAAAAAAATCTTCAAGCTTCAAAGAAGTTGGAGTTTCACTTGATATGGGAAAGGTTAAAAGAAGTCAACTAGATTTAATTCATGATTTTAAGAGTGGAACTTATGAGTTGTCCCATTACCCAACGCACTGCCTTCTCACACAGGGTAAACTAGGCAGTTTTAGGGCCCCCAAAATTTAATTAGAAATAAAATAAACAAAGTGTAATATTAAATAGCAGATAGAGAAAACTTTCTCTAAACCTATGTTTACATCCATGTTTAAATCTATTCTTGGCTCTTTATTAAATCTATGTATTAAATCGGTGTCGACATTATAGTCCATGGGCCAAATCCAGTATACTACTTAGCCCGGGCCCTTCAAATATCCTTGAGACAGTCTTCATAATACAACCCTTTGAAAGGTGTGCCTTGATTTATATAGGTGGTTTAACCTGGTTTGGAAACAAAAAAGTATAAAGAGAAAATTGTAAAGAAAATCATTTTGAAAAAAGAAGGAGCACTAGTGAATAACTCATAACCAAGAACCGTGAAAATACTTAAGGCAAATGATGCATAAGATAATTTCAAGAAGTTTGAGAAGATGGTGGCTGACAAACTTTTCTTTTATGGCTGTGTTATACAACTTTTTTCTATTTGTTCAGTACATCAGAAAAAGTTTTATTTTATTTTCTTGATACAGACTTAGAATTTTCACATCTGATGAATTCTTAACATTTTGTTATTTACACTTTTAACAATTAAGAAGAGCAAGAGACATTTTGAAATTTAGAAGGATATTAGCCTTGAAGAAGAACCACTGATTTCAAATTCTCAAAGCAATATGGTTCTTCAAGATAATTTCAAATTTACTCTTTTGTGGCTTGACCAAATTCTGCCAGATTACCTCATCTCAACTGATACTATCAGATATATAGAGACCGTCAACCAAAAATGTCAAAATAGTGAAGATAGATTTCTTTAGTTTTTGAGTGATTCTGCATGTAATGCATTTATGTATGGATGTGTAATGTGCACAGGCTGTTCCACTGGGTACACTGGGGGCTAAAAAATCAAACATTTACTCTATATCATATCCAGAAAAAAACTTTTTCAAAATCTCCACCCAAATCAAGTTTTCAGGGTGGGGGGCTCAATCTACAATGAAAGTTCATGCTATATTGGTTCCTTTGTGTTGCTGCACCCACCACTTTAATTTCACTATGACTTGACTTTTTTCTCTGATTTGTTTCACTACTGAAGCATAACACAATGAATCTCTGAATAATGAAAAAAGTGAGTCAATACCTACTAAAACAGGTACAATAGTAGATACATAAATAAGTCCGAATGCTAATGATTAAAGAAATATATATATATCTATATATATTCCAGCAGGGGTACCCATGGAGGAACGCAAATGATTAGGGACCTCAAAAGTCGGCGCCATTTATCCTATGTGAATCTTGGGGCCAACCTGGCCTCGTAGACAAATTCATCCCTTTTTCCAGTTATGAAAGCATGTTGTCAATAAGTTCAAAGCCTAATGATGAAAAAAGCTTTTATTGTACATAACAAATATATTTTTTTCAACAGGATTCCCTTTCTTTTCTATACACTTGATCCAGGGGCGGTATTAATCACATGGATCAAACATTATACAGAGAAAATTTCAAATCAAAACTCAGCTAATAACTATATATCAGGCTGTCAATATTTCTAAGCAAAGTTATTTTACAGAAATATCTTATTCATTGTTTTTTTTTTAAGCTTCAAAACCAAGGTATAATCTCCAGATAATGATTTTACATATTTTTTCAAATGTTATATACCTAAATATATATACATATATATATATATGCAGTCATTTTGGTAAAGTTTATTGAACTATTTTTCAAAAGGCTTACATTGAATTGCACGTATTGCATTGATTTTTTTAATCTGTTTTTGATTAAATTAAATTCATATAAGGAAAATTGAATATCAATATCAAGGGAAATGACCTCTCATTAGAATTATCCCCCCTTTGACCATTCGATGAATTTTCTCCATTTTTTTCTTTCAATTCACAGAAGAGATTCATTATTTCTATGCTATTCTTTGAAGAGCATGACTCAATTTCAAGTGGTTCCAAGTGCTCCATGAATTCAAAAGTTGAAGTCTGCTGTTGGATATAGTCCCCCTTCTCCAAGTAAGACCCAGATATGGGAGGTTCACGGGCCTTATTTCTTGCCACTGTCTCAGCCAGAGTTTGCGGCATTAACCGCTCAGTCACTCAAACATCCATATTGATGATATACCTCTGTTTGTACATTCATCATCATACTTGACGAAAAATACAAGTAAAATTTCAAAATTGCCAAGAATTACCTTTGAATCGTTCGAACTTCCAATTGAAGACCATTTCTGCTGGTATATAAAACGTGTCATTTATGTGGTCCCTATCACAGTAATACTGACCATCATAACTGCACTTTCGAGGCATTCGGGGATTAAATTCTGCAACTGAAATCAGGAAACACTTCATTATTATCTTTTTTGCAAGATGAAAAATAAAAAATGATTATGAATAACGATTGAAACTCATCAAATACAAACACATTTAATTCATTACTATATCAGAGTAGCTACAATCACCATCCCGACCAAATGACAAAAATATGGTGGCAAAGTATTCTTCCCTTTTCACTCATCTGTCAGTCTGTTTCAGTGCTCCTAATTTTATTTTGGGGCATACAGCCTAGAAAATCTACTTTCATAGTCCAGTAGTCAACTTCTAAATACAGGTTTCTCATTTGTTTTTAATTTGTCTTTTTTCACTTGTTTTAGGGGGGGATGCTTAATTTACAATAATAATCCATTGTAAAGTAGACACATTTATTCTGCCACAGCTGTGACATAGCATTTATGAGTTCTAGGGGTCTATGGAAAAGCTCGGTTAGAATGAGATAGAGGGAGAGAGAGAGAGAGAGAGAGTATAGGGTTTAATTTTCAATTTTTTTCATATATTACATCATTTTTTTTCCTACTGGTTCTGTAACACTCTTTTCACTTATGAAACAGATATTTCCACTCAGTCGCATCTGCCTTTTTCATCTCATCAAGTCACACAGTACTCTACATAACCTTGTATCACTGTCCAAAGAGTTGGTATTGGGAAGGTGATTTAGTAAACTTTAGGGTGACAGACAAGCGTACAGAGTGGGGGTATTGTGGCACAAGATTAAGCTACTATACTACAGTGATTCATCTTTAGGCTGAAGTGGCAATATACCTTTTATTTCTACAAAGAGCATTTCTTACTGATATATTATTACTAGCTTTACTCCAACTTATCATTAGAAACCATCAACTAAAACTGTCAACATAGGTTTCTTCAGTTTTCAAGTTTGGCTGGCTGGCTGGCTATGTATATATATATTAATGCATCATGCATGCAGCCACACTAATGGAGCTAGAGGTCTGAAAATTTGAACATTTACTCTTTTTATCTAGAAAAAAACATTTATTTGCTCTTTTTCAAATTTCCCCTCTAAGTAGGTTCTTAGTGAGCGGTTCAATTTGCAATGTGAGTTTATGCTAAATCGATCGATTAGTTTGTGTTCGGCAGCATCTAGCTTGTTCTTTGAAAAAATCTTTTAGTATCACTGCCCAACAAAAGGCGAAAGAAGTAACTTATTCATTGAACAACTCTTTTTCCAATTTTTTAATTGATCATCCCCTAACATGGTATGACATGACAGTTGCTATTGAGTGACAATAGATGCTTTTTATCACAACACTATGGGTTGATATACGTTTCATTATTACTACTACTATGTATAGATTTATTCGGACTATTATCTCCATCTTGGCAGTATACATGATTAAAACATTTCAGCCATTGTACTCTACAACATCTTCAGGTATTTGTAGTATTTGGTTATGCTCTTAGAATCATCAGTCAAGCTTCCCATTCAGAATCTTGTCAAGCACCCAATTCAATCTTCAGGGTTAGACTGTTTTCATTCAACTATCTATCCTCAAAGGCATTTGGAAGTAGATCATTCAAAAGAAACTTTGGTAGGCCCTCCCTCTGTATATAACACATAAATTCTGTTAGTCACTCAAAAAGACTGTAAGGTACAATGGCTGAAATGTAGTGAATATATAAACAACCAGTATGAGAGCGATACTATACTAATACTTTGTTTGTTACCATATACGACCATTACACTTTGATTGGTTATAAAACAATCAATCATGAGAGAGAATTTTGGAATGTGGAAAATGGAATAAATCAGAAAATGTGTTGAGATTGTGAAACAGATTTTCTTTGTTTCTTTCTTTGTTACATAATTGAATTATAAGTTTGTCAAAAATCTGAGTTGAGATTCAAACAAGCAAATGAGAGAAATTTAATATCAAGTATTGGCATTACAATATGCAGATTTTGAACATTGGGGTGGAAGTCACTTGCTGAAATGGTGGTAGATGAAGGTGTGGCTGCAGGATTTTTGCTATGTGCACTAAGCAGCATTAACTTTTACATGACTTTTCCTTTTTATATATAAAAATATCATTTAACATTTCTTCATTCATGATTTTTACAAATAAAGACAATTTAACTTTTGATAAAGTAGTTTTATATAGCAATAAAATGTTGCATTTCATTTGAGAAACTTTCTTTAAAGGACTCACGAAGATGAAATGCAAAGTTTTTTCAGGTTTACATCTAAAATAGAGTCAAAAACATGAATAAAAATATTGTTTTATTATTAATCATCTGAGTAGTAAAGTATGACATCTAACCGCAACCCAAAACATTTAAATCTAGATGGAAAACCTCTAAAAACATCCCAACAGTAAATTTGAATTATCTCCCTTTCTGTGTTCTGTTCAAATTTGTATGAAATTTGACCCTGTTACTGTCTTGTAGTATGGGAATTTGTTGCTTCAACCCCAGTAAAAATGTATGACTTAATTCTAATATGAATTAAATAGATGAAGATATTACTTATTTCATTACAAATATCATTTAATTAATAGAAATAATGTGAATTAAAATCTTACTCATTTTATTGAAAATATTACATATCTTTTTTTTAAATATTACTTATTTTACCAAGAAAGAGGGCATGAAAAGGAGTTAGGTGGTTTACTGAAGGGGTAGGAAGAGAAAGAGAAGGGAAACAAGTTAGGTAGTTTATTAAGAGGGTAGAAAGAGAGGAGAGGAAAGAAAGTATGATAGTTTATAGAGGGGTAGTCAAGAAAGAGAGGGGAGAAAAGAAAGTTACATAGTTTAATAAGAGGGTAGGAAAGGAGAGGGTAGAAAAGAAAATTAAATAGTTCACTGTTGGGATAGGAAAATTTCTGCATATGAAACTAATTTATGTTTATAACATTTTAGATAAAATCATGGACTAGCAATGAAGACTGGAAAGGATAAGGGAGAGAATGAGAAAATACAGACATAGGGTGAGAGAATCACATGAGGCATGGATTAATGGTTTGGCACTATTTGGCAGAGCCAATTTTGCATGAGTGACCTGGCCCGAGCATTTAGGAGTCAAATCTATTCTGGTGTAAGCTCATTTGGCCGATGCCACTGTGGCATTAGGAGAAATATGTTGATTGATTCATTGTCATTCAAAGGTGAAACTTTTAAAAGCCTTAAATCTATAAATTTAAGTTTATTTGAAAAAACATTTTTGCGCTGTAAATAAAATTTAGAGTTAGAAAAAATGGAACAACATTTTTTTTCATTATGAATTACATTAGCGGTTCATTATATACCCAGGAATTTAATTATTTTTTCTTCAACCATATAGCTTTCTTTACGCCATTTTCTCCTCCGAGTTGGCTTCCATTATCTAAATCAGGTCTTCAAGTTTTCATTCTGTTTTTACGCCAGTTGGATTTACACCCACTGATAATGGCACTTTATATATGAATAGAGAGAGAGAGACAGAGACAGAGAAAGACTATAATTAATACCTAGACACAAAAAATGATTTATAATTTATAAGAAAATAATATAGTTTATTTGTTTGTTTTCAAACTTATTACATTCAGCAACGAAGAAGATATCAAGCAAAGAAATCATTGTTAACAACTGTGAACTAAAAATATAAGGTTTCATTTGTTGTAAAATTGCTCAAAATTTATATTTGTTTTGTATTCAAGTAAAATAAAAAGTTGACTGAATGTTAATAAAAATCAAAGTAAAATTAGCTCCTTTTTTTCAAATCATTGTTGAATTTTTCAAAGAAGTTTCATTCACAGCACAAGAAAAATTTTCCAATGAAGTTAAATTTACAGTTTCAAGGATTTTTTTTAAAGTTTCACCTTTGAATGATGACGAATCAATCAACATTCTTTCCTAATGTCAAAATATCATTCGCCAAATAGGCTCAAGCCAAATTGGAGGATGCCTAAATGCTCAAACCAAAATGTCTAAATTGGTTACAGCAGATAGTTCCATTCCTTGACAATCTCAGTTGTGAACACACATGGAATTTCCATAGGTACAGCTAGTAATGATAATCTCTTATCTCAAAAATTCTGACAGAAAGTGACTGTATTCATTGTGGCCAATCTAAACACATCACAGTTTTTTCTATCTTCCATTACAATAACTATCTTTTATCATAATCCCAACCCTTTTACTTACGCAAACTATATAACATTCATTCCTTTAATTCTAATCATCAACTTACCTAAGGAACAATGGCATGTAGGGCATGTGCTAGACAACGTCAGCTTCACAGCTCGGCTTATATTACAATTGAAGATAAAAGGACACTCTCCTGTCAACTGAAATCAGAAAAAAAAATTACTTTAAAAATCATTGCATCCAGAATCCCTGATTTTTTTTTTTTTCCATCAAGGAATAAGAGAATTAGTTACAAGCTGGGCTTCTGTCATTGTTGATAATGATGATGATATTCTTGACAAATAAATTTTACTTCTATTACATTTGAACAGGTTTTCATTCCAGCCCTTGAAATATACCATTATATTCTGATCATCATCATGATCATCATCATGATCAATATGATGATGATGATCATCATCATCAGCAGCAGCAGCAGCCTTTCGGTGTCAGTTATTGGACATAAACCCTGGGGGGAGTGAAATCAAGATGTCTGGGTTGTTAGATAAGGATTTGAGGGGAGAGAAATCAGAAGAGAGAGATATCAGGATGTCCCAATTGTTAGATAAGGAACTAGAGAGTGGTTACGCCATAATTCATCCTAAGCTGTCACTGTTCATAGCGATCCCTTTGGTGCCCAGCTTCTATCAGGTTCCAACTTTTAAACACTTTTGTGTTCTCGGTTCTCTGGTCTCAAGAGAGGAGGCCCTATCCAGTTCTCCATAGCCGGCCCCCTCCCCTGCTCAATACCTGTGCAACACTAACAGATGCAGAATGACCCAAGGTAGGGGAAGTTGAGTTTAGGAAGAAGGGGAGTGAAAGAAAAAAAAAATCGAAAGTGTGACAAGGTGTCACCCTAACAATGAAGAGGAGAAAATAGCTCCCCCCCCCCCGTGTACAGACTTTCTCCTTCAGTATTTCTACACTTTCACATAGTTGACTTGTTGAGGATAAGACTTTAAAAGAAAAAAAATGAAAATGATAACGACAATCTTTATTATAATCTGTGAGCCGTTAGTCTGTCTATGACACATAACGAATTTTAGGATGAATATTTCTTATTAGATATTTATTGTGATGTGAAAAAAAGTATACAATTTGTATATAAAAGCGTACATCAAGTATTCATTTTACTCAAATCTCAGTCCTAGACATTTGCGTTTGTGGTGGTCATTTTAAACTGATTTACATTCGCTGATAGCATAAGATACT
Organism: Thysanoteuthis rhombus; assembly: GCA_963457665.1. Lineage (NCBI taxonomy): Eukaryota > Metazoa > Mollusca > Cephalopoda > Oegopsida > Thysanoteuthidae > Thysanoteuthis > Thysanoteuthis major. Next base: position 28,083,931 of record OY735209.1, on the reverse strand, counting down.
CCAGTAATCTATTCCATAATACAACCACTTCGTTGCTATGAATAAATTTTCTGATATTCAATCTGCTCTTATTCACTTCCACCATATATGCATGGCCTCTCAATCCCTTGAACTCTCTTTTGATAGAAGATACATTAGTATGAACTAGTTCTATACCATGCATAATCTTATAGAGGATCAGCCCTAGCTAAGTGGTACACAAGGCAGATACCCTCTAGTATTAAGAGAATCAACTTTGGTGCTCAGACAAGGGATAATAAAACAATGAAATATTCAGAGACAGAGCAGGTGTGTCAGAAAAGAAATGAACAAAAGTTATGCTGTGACAGTCTGACTGAGAGATGAACTGAGTCTTTGTAGATAAGCAAAAATTCCTTAAAAGTTACTCATCCAATTTCACCTTTTAATCAAACATGGATGCCAGCCAAATATGGAATAAAAAAGTTGGCAACAAAAACCGATGCTCCAACCAGTTCAAGCTAGATATACAACATCCTGGAGGTATGGGTCATGCTCCCCGAACATGGAAGAATGAAAAAGGTTGGCGTATAAGCTAGATGGGTTTGTTTGACCTCTCCTAGAAGCTGATTGGATAAGAAAAATCAAATGTGGGAGGTGTGGTGTATACTTTTACCTGGAGGAGACCAAATATGGCAATTACCTGGGAGGATCTACGAAATCCTCACGTTTTACCCTGAATATATATAAAAATCTGTGCTAGGGGGTCAGAATGGGCATTATCTAGCAGAACAGTCAGTATGTAGAAACCGCTACCGCTAGCCAGTAAGAGAGGGTGAAATGCATCTTTCAGATGTTTCTTATGGCAGTCAATCTCATCTATGATATAAAATCTCTTCTTAAGAACACCCAAAAGTTGCAGGGAGTTAAATCTGAACTGTAGCGTGGCTGATAGACCTGGCTGATGAATTGTTTTGTCAAAAAAACCTTGCACAAGATTTGGAGAATCTACCTCTTCAGTCATTGTGAATCCAACAGTCATACAGTACACAAACTCACTCAACAGCATCTCACGTCCGACTGAGTAACAGGAGAATACCTGTTCATGCAGATCCAGTAAGGTCCTCTCTGAGTGGCTGCCGAGTTACATTGAGGCTACACAACTGGTTCTTGCGACATTCACAATGGCTGGATACTTTCCAAACCACGTATCAATAACCCATCTTAAATAGAGAGGTTAAGGTATTGACTTACACCCATATCTTAGAATGATTTTTTAAAAATATATTGAACTGATTAATATTACCTGGCTCCCATCTGAGGTACTGCAACTACTCAAACTGATCTGATCGGAATCCTCAATATACGACTGTCTGGGGGTCGTCACATCACTTGGGATGCTGGCGTCATCTTCTGGTGTAAGTGCATCAGAGCTGCAGTCAACATTGACAGAAAGTGAGCTGTCTATAGACAAAAGCAAACATAAAGAGTAATAAATATAGAGTAAGTTATAAATATACTTAGATAATAAATTCGATTTTGACCCTTTAAAAGGAAAAAAATCCCCCCCCCAACATTTATAATCCAAAAAGTGGGAAAAATACCTCCAATCTGACCCCTAAGAGTGAAAAAAAATTCCTGCCCCCATTTTGACCCCTAAAAATGGAGAAAAAAATTCCCATTCAATTCCAATACAAATTAGAGCAAAAAAGATTCCCTCTCCTTTTTGACATTGACCACTAGAAATGGGAAGAAGATTACATCTTTAAATTCGACCCTTCGACCTCTCAAGTGGGACCCTTCTTTCTGACCCTGAAAAAACAGGAATTCCCTTTCTATTTTCAACCCACAAAAGGATAAAAAAATTCCTGTTTGATGTTTGCCCTTAAAATAGAAAAAGAAATCCCCCTTCCCCTTTGAGCCCTAAAAGTAAAAAAAAAAAAAAGATTCCAGCAACATTTTGACCCTGAAAATTGTTCCCCTCCTTTTGACCCCTAAAAGTGGAAAAAAATTCCCTTCCAATTTTGACACCCAAAAGATTCCCCTACATTTTGGCCTTGGCCCCTAAAATTGGGGAAGAAAATTTCAACCTCAGTTTTGACCCTTAAAGTTGGAAAAAAGTTCACCAGTCCCTTTTGAACCCTAAAAGTGTAAAAAAAAATGAATTCCCCCATCTATTTTCATGCCACAAATTAAAAAAACAAATTCCCTTTCAAATTTGATGCTTAAAAGTTGAAAAAGTCCAGCTCCATTTTGACCCCAAAAGTGAAAAATATCCCGTCCATATTTACGCCTAAAAAGAAGAGAGAAAAAAATCACCCTCGACTATTTTACACTTTGGAAACGGGAAAAGAATTCCCCTACCATTTTGGCCCCTTAAAGTAGAGATGAGGGATTTCCTCCTTAATTTTGACCCCTAAAAGTAAAAAGAAGAAATTCTCCTTTTTTTCAAAAACTATAGAGTGGAAAAAAATAATTCCCCCTTGAATTTGACCCCCATAAATGGAAAATGATTATTTATCTTGTAAAAATTATTTAGTACCTTTTTACGTGGCCTTTTCCCAGTGGTAATTTACTGCCGGTAATATCTCAACCTTTATTTTTTGTGTCAACAATATACCAACTGGCCACATTTCCCAGTCATATTTTCCTAGTGAAAAAAAATTACCGGCTAACGACATTTACCGATCACACTTTGACAGTCAAACAAATAACCGACAGACAACATTCCTACATCACATTTTCCAAGTCAAACAACTGATCCATTGAGAACATTTCCTCGTCACATTTTCCCAGGCAAGCAGGTTATATGTCAACAACATGCGTGTCTCTGCAAATGCAAAATTGGTGTATGTATGTGCATATGTGGATATCTGTATCAGTATGCATGTATGCATGTATGTGTGAGCATGTATATGTATGTACATGCATGTATGTGCTATTATGTATGAATGTGTGCGTGTACACGTGGTATTGTATGTGTATATATATTAGTCTGCATGTACCTGCATATATGCACTTGCGTATGATTATACATGTGTTAGTATACATGAATATGAGTGCATGTATGTGTCTGTATGTGTTAGAGCGTGAATATGTGTACATGTCTTAGTATGCTTGTATATGTGTACATATCATAATGTACATGTATCTATACATGTCTTAGTCTGCATGCATGTATTTGTGTTAGTGTGCCTGTGCATATGTGAATGTTTTAGCATGTATGTATGGACATGTGTGTATGTGTATACATGTGCTATTATGGGCATGTGTTTGTGTATATTTTTTTGTGTTGCTGTTCACTTATGTGTCTTTGTGTATGTGCATTCATGTGTAAAAATGGAACAGGTAATATCTTTGGCGGGTAAATTGTTTGACTGGGAAAATTGAACCGGGGAATATTGTTGGACCATAGATTTTTGAACTTGAAAACAGCGTCAGCAAGTAAATAGTTGAATGGGGAAACATGACCAGGCAAGGTATTTGAACAGTAAATCATCGAACAAAATGTGAACAGGGAATATCATTAACCGGGAAGTCGTTTGATAGGATAATGAAGGGCAGGATATTACTAGTAGTAAAGTGTGACCCGGAGAATGCATCCAGGATATGATAGATGTATAAAATAAATAAAGAAAAGTAATAAATTTAGCCATAAATGAACTGGCTTTCATTCAGTTAGTGACAATGCTAGTGGTGTGGGTAAACGCTCTTTGAGTGCGCTTTTGAATTATATATACTATAGTCAAAGCAATTACAAGTTCAATTTCAAGAAAAGAGACTTATATACATATATATATATACATTTATATAGATTGATACTTTACCTGTACAAACATTTACATGTCCCTTCGATTGATTGTCCTCGTAAGACAGCAGGGGGGATGAGGGAGAAGAAGACGACGATGAAAATGGCTGAGGGAAGTGAGACGTTAATGTAAGATGGGATTTTTGCATTTGCTGATTCTTGTGTCGGTAATTCTGTAAGATCTGGTGAGACTCTGCTGGAGAGTTTTTGATGGGTGCTAGCGATGGGTACTCACTGATCGTGTCGCCCACAGTCATAAAGGATTCTGCCGACGTACTACCGTTGACCGACACGATTTCTGTCAAAGAGTCGTTGACTGTTGCGAACGATTCCGCAGAGGTGCTGCCATTGACAGGTGCAGTTTTTGTCGAAGCATCACACGCCGAGACGAAGGACTCGAGCGAGGTGAACATGGAGTTGTACGATTCATTTGAGGGACTTCCAACTGAAACAAAGGAACCGGACGAATTGAAAGAATATGATGAAAGACGGTTGCTTCCTGTGATGTTACGTCCAGGTTCCACACCATCAACATCCTCAAAGATGCTATTTTTATCAAAAGAATGGCTTCGCTTCTTCCTATGGACAAATTTCACCAAATTACGGTCTCGGCCCATCAAACTTGATTTCAAGAGTGAGAGATCAGACATTTCCTCAGAAATGTCAGAAATGTCCAGAGGTGGACCCTGATACGACGGCCAAGATTTTCGATTGTTTTTGTTCCCATGTCTCCTTCCGAATTGACGAGGTGTGACTACTTCATTGTCGTCAACTGGATTAAGGGTCACCATCGGAGTCTTTAAGGAGGATGAGGAAGAAGATGAGGATGATGAGAGTGATTTGTTGATGTGATTAGGTCGGCTTTCTATCATCGAAAAAACCCTCGGTATGTTGGTAGTTTTACACGGCAAAGAGTTCAACCCTCTAATTGCAGAACACACCTCTTTGGTAGCAGATGGTTTGGGGTCAATCGGAATCAGACCATTTCCAGACAATAAGGATAAGTTAGCTGTACTAATCTTTTCTGTTGAAGGTCTCTTTAAGATTCCTTTAAGATTTTTAGTCTCTGTCACCAAATGTTTCGTAATGGCATTATCCGAAGTGGATCCAACAGAAGCTGCCAATATTTTTTCATGGCATGACATATTGGGTGAGCTAATGGAACCAAGGTAATTAGCGGGTCTGTATACGTTGGTTGTATTTCCATTGCTTTTATTTACATATGCTTTTTGCTGAGTCTTCATTCCTAACATCGACAAAGCCGTGTCCGTGATCGTTGATCTCAGGGGCGACTCACTAACTTTTGTGACCTCGGATACGTCAGATAAAGAACTGCTACTACTGGAATCATCAATATATTTTGGATAAGCGCTACCAAGACCGAGTGAATAACGCAATAGTTCTTCAAACTGACTCCTCATCGTGCTGCCGTCGCTGTTTCGTCGCTTCTCCTCTTTTGCTTCCGATGACATCTCCCCGGTGGACAAACTCCGGCAGGTCTTTCCGTTCAGAGAAATTTTAAACATTGCATTGAGAGGATTGTAGTCGCAGACTTTTGATAATGACGAGTGGGAAAGAAATCCCTGGTTCTTGCTATTTGGCAGCTTAGAATTTTTGCTATTTTGCAAAAGACTTGCAGAAGACTTCCTATTTCTGATTGTCGAAGACGGCAGAATCGATTCATCGTTTAAGTAAGTGTTCTTATAAGTGTCAAAGTGGTAAGGAGCCGAGCTTGTTTTCGTAGGTTCACAGAAGGCGTTACTCATGTGTCTAGCATTAATTTTGTCTGGAAGAGAGTAGGCCACTTCTTCCTGAGACTTTCTCTCTGAAAAGTTTTCTTCGAAGGGATCATACAAATCTGGAAAGCCTAAACAACAGAGAAGAAAAATCATTTTTTATTCATGTTGGTAACACAGAAGAAAAAAACATTTCGGCTATTTTTTCAAAGCAAAGCAGATTATAATAAAAACAAAGAATATACAAATAGGTCTGGTTAGTCACTCAATAGAAACTGTCAGGTAACCAAAGTCTCTTGGCAGCATGCTGTATAATCAATTAAAAAATTGGACAAGAAGGTGATCAACGATTACATAACTTCTCTCGCAAAGTAAAAATTTTTAAAAAACAGGTCAACACAAACTAAGGGATTGATATAGCATAAACTTACATTGTAAACTGCCTCCTCACCTTGTATTTGGTGCGAAGATTTTGAAAAAAAGTTTATTCCAGACATAATTAGGAGTAAATGCTCTATCTTCAGCCTTTTTGGTGCTGTCTGTATACATGACATATACCTACATACACAGCCAGCCAGACCAACTTGAAAACTGAAAAAACCCATGTCGACAGTTTTGGTTTACAGTAAGTAAAGTTCCATTGCTAAGATTCATCAAGATCACATATTAAGTTCTCAAGATGTTCAAAATAGCTGGATACTTTCAGGACAGATCTCATATATATATATATATATATATATATATATATATATATATATATATCAAAGTACAAATGAAATCCTTTATTTCGTCATATATATATATATATATATATATATAGTCCTCATGAAGTTCAGGTTTTCCAATGATTTTCCACCAGAGAAAATGAAAATGAAAGTAGTTATTCAAGATAGTATATATAATTTAATCAAGTGTTGACTTTGAATATATTTACCATTTTAAATGCAGATATATTTTCAAATTTCATTGACCCCTTATTGTCGTTTTAGTTGTAATTGTCTACAAATTTCCTTGATCAAACACTGTGATTATTAACTATTTTTTCCTTTTATTTCTCTTGCTTTTTATTGCAACCGTCAGAATCATTCTAGATGAGAAATAGAATTAAATGAATACAAGTAAAACATTATTGCAGCTCAGAATATGTATTTTATTGAAGAAAAGTTGCTTCTTCTCAATTCAAAATTAAATGCAAAACCTTTTGGCTTATTTTTATATTAAAAAAAAGATGTAAAAAAAACAGCCAAACAATATTGCCTTTTGTTTCAAATTAAAGGGAAGCAATAGTTATTTAAAAATAACAAGTTAAGAACTGCAGCTTGCTTAAATAGTTAAAGTGTTTTTTTGCTGTCGCTATTGCTGTTTTTCTGGATAAAAGACTTACAAAAATTATCGTCTGTATCTTTTGCTCAGCAAAAGATGAAGGATCCATTTTTATAAGCTAACATTCACAAAATCAAAGGGAGATAAACATGTACTTACCCATGGAAGGTAAGCATTCATCATGGGTTTCTGTATCTAAAATCATAAGAAATGACAAAATCTTTAGAATACAACAGGTTGTTTGATCTGTTTTTCATCATCATCATCATCATCAAGCATATTTCAAAAAGGACATTAAAGCACAAGAGCCTTATGCCATATGACCTTGAATAATAGCAGAAAGCTTACAAAATCAAAGAAAATCAACAATTCAAAAACCTGATATTTGAACACCAATCGAGACTATAAGTGAAGGGCTCCTCAAACTTTGGGGGAAGTCGGTCGGAGTGGCAATGTTTTCTTTGATCTTTGGACCAAGACAAACTCAAAATAAAACCACGTATTTATACAAAACTAAGATAACACAATATTTTAATCATATATTTCAGACCATATTCAGAATTACTTTCCATTATGAATGAACATAATCTCTTACACAGTTTTCTTAGTGTGTTAAAGATGGAGAATCAATGACAATGAAGGTCTTCTTTGATTTTGATTAGTAATCACAGCATTATCAATAATCATTGAAATAAAAATAAGCTTTGATATTTTTTTATATATCATTTATTTCATACTATAATTTTTGTTGCAACAGTCACATTGAGAATAAGAACATAACTGTCAAGATCAAAGATGCAAAACTTGGCAAGGTAGACCCCTACATCTACCTAGGACAACGAATCTCCATGAGATCCTCAAAAGAGGAGGAAATCAAGCAAAGAATCACTCTAGGATGACAAGCTTTCAGCAAAACAAGTTCATCTTTCAAAAACCAGACGATCCTAATAATCCTTAAAAGAAGAGTATACAACCAATGCATCCTCTGATAGTCACTTATGGAGCTGAAACATGGAACCTAACCAAGAGACAAACCTGCAAACTGAGAAGCATACAACGCTCATAAAAGGATCATGCTCAACCTTACATGGAGAGATCACAAGACAGCACAGTATAAAAGGAAGAAAACGGGAGTCAGAGATATCGTAGAATCTATTAAAAAACTTAAATGGCAATGTGCTGGCCATGTTGCAAGAAAGACAGTCAACCGATGGACATCATGACTCAAAACATGGATCCCCATAGATCATATGCTAAACCGAGGCCAACAGAATACAAGATGGAGAGATGAATTTGACAAATTCAGAAAATACTGGCTTGCGACGCCCATGATAGAGAATTGTGGCAAATCCTGAGGAAGGTCTATGTCCAACAATGGACGTTAAAAGACTGATGATGATGATGATGACGATGATAATTTTTGATCATACAAAAATACCAAATACATAAACAAAAGACATTTTTTTATCTTACAGATAATAACAATAATAATAATAATAATAATAATATGGAATGGAAGCAATATGAAAATTATTATTGATTACAAATAATAGTATATTCTGTATGATAAGCTGGCCTGCATGAAATATTACGGCAGGCCGGATTTGATCAGAGTATGCCAATTCCTACAATAAGGAGTAAACTAGCAATATGTATATCAATGTCATGGCATGGGTACCCTTCTTTTTAAGATCACCAAGACATATTGCTGTCCTTGGAAATTGACATAGCAAAGATAAAAACAAGACAGCGAGGAAAAAGGAAAAGGCAGATAAATGATTTGGTGTGTTTTTGTTTTTTTTGTGGACCAAAAGAAAAAGAGAAAATGGTACATTAAAAGGATGAATAAAGCTTGTTGACTAATGAGAAACATAGTAGTCCATATAGATTTATATGAACAGTTTAGAACAACAGGAAGTATAGCACTACTCAAGGAAAGGAACAGAAGTGTCTGTTTTTGAAGAGAGTCTATTTTAGAACAAGTGGATTAGGACAGACAGACAGACAGAGATTAGGTTAGACCGACACTAGAAGATTACCACAGACAGATAAAGATTTGGACAAAAAGAAACAGATAAGGACAAATATCAACAAATAAAGACAAACAGACATCAACGGACTAGGAAAAACAGACATCAACAGATAAGGACAGACATCAACAGATGAGGAAAGACAGACATCAACAGATAAGGACAGACATCAACAGATTAGGACAGACAGACATCAACAGATCAGGAGAGATAGAATTTAAAATTAGCAAGTCCTTTTTTAAAGAAGTTAATATTTTTCTCAAAGCAACCGTTTCAATGAAATGTATGATTCTTTTTTCAAATCAGTGAAAAGAGAGGATCATGTCTCACAAGTTTTTGTGTTGTTCAAGATATGTACGTAAAAATGCTTTAAAAAAACCTTACCACCTTTGCTGTTATGTTTCTCCCTCTTATCGTGTGTGTTTTGATCAAGGTCTGAGGAAGAAAAATACTATATGATTAGATATTATGAAAAAAATTTAAAAAGAAATGAAAACTATTTCTAAATTCATTCATTCTTCAACCACAAAACTTTGGCAAAGGCATCTTAATCCAAAAATGTTTCTCATTCTTCACAAAGCAATTTGTAAACAAAAATAAACATAGTGCCTAGGCCTAAATGCAAGACAATACCTAGATCAACTAGTTTTTTTCGCTAGATGAACTATTGTAACACTATGAACTAATTTTGGCTACTATCTACCTTCATCTTGATATTTTTTTCGAGATGTTTTTCACCCAACTTCATTCTACAGCAGCAAGCAGATAGTGTCGATTGGAAATAAAGAATGAGCTTCCATTGAAATTCAAACTCATGTCCCTTGGTTTACGCCCAGTTTCTATAATCTTTTAGTAACAGGAACTTCATGGTAAACTGAAATCCAAATCTTACCTTTTAAGCCAAGTCTTTACTTTAAATATCAGTGTTGCTACTTTTTTTTTTGCATTAGTAGTATCATTAAAGCAGTCATTTTATTTATCTATTTTTAGATGAAGTATTGTAACCATTGATTTTATTTTTGCTTACTATTTACCTTCATCTTAATTTCCTTAAAAGTTGTTTATCACAACTTTAACTCAGGCCATCACACTGTCCGTAATGAATGCGTAGATTCAATGATTAAAACATCTATATCATCATATTTTAAAAAGCACTGATCCAATGTTGATTTATTACTTGTTTTCTGACTACTTTTTCTTTCATGTTATATTCGTTGCTCCAATCCAAACTCTCTAATAGTTATTCTATGAGTACTAAACAAGCACCATGAAATGAAACTTTGGGCAATCATTTACCTGAAGAAACCAAAACAGGGCAAAAACATAAACATGTTTGTGTAGCATATCTTAGCTTCATTATATACATTCATAATATATATATATATGTAATGAAGTCAAGATTTGCTACACAAACACGTTTATGTTTTTGCCCTTTTTGGGCTCCTTCTGGTGAATGATTGCTGTGAGTTTCATTTCACGATGGGATAATGGATAGTCTATAGCCACACTGAAGAGTTGTAATACAACGAAACAGCTGTCTGTGGATTAAAACCTTAACACAAAAAAACACAATGTAGCAAAGCTCAAGATCACCAGGGAAATTTGGTTTTCAGAGAGACTTTTTGTTTTTTTTAATATCTTTTAGAAAAAAAGCATTAAACTATTATTTTTTTAAAAATCAATCGCAAAATTACCCACAACCTATTATTAAGAAAAGATTCTTTACATTACTAAGCTTCCGCACAGTATATACCTAAATTTATATGTGTTCAGAACATTACCATTACACTGCCCATTTTTAACATTACGTCCCCACTTAGTTATCAATTTGGCCCTTTTTCAACATCAAGCCCCTTTTTTTAAATATCAAGCTTCCTTTTTTTTCAACTATAGAGCCCTGTTTTCTTAACATCAGCCCCCTACCTTTTATCATTAGCCCTCTCCTTTTACAATACCTTTCCTTTTTTGGACATTATCCTCACTTTTTTTAGCATTGCCCCCTCCTCCCCATTTTTACTTTAGCCCCTTCCCTCTTTTTAAAACATTGCGCCCACTTTTTTCAACATTAGCCATCCTCTTTCAAGATTAACTCAATCCCTTTTTTAATGCTGGTCCTCTCTTTCTTTTAGATATTAGCCCCAACTGTAAGAATTATACTTCCATCTATTTTTCCCTAGGAAAGATTGTAGATGTCTTTATTGCAATTAATCACTAACTCCATTTATATTGAATGCAAAATGAACAAAAAGTAACTCTTTCTAACAGTTTAAAGAAAATGTGATAATAAGTTATATTTTTAAAACAAATTTAATTGAATACTATCTGATTTCCATCTTCCTATCCTATTTATTCTTTTTTTCTTCACCGAAATTAACCAGGCACATTTGGGTAGGTACTTAGTCATGTTATTATAGTATGTGATGTGTCAGTCAGTATGTGACATAATGGAAAAAGAGGAATGGAGTAATTCAAACAGACAATTGGCTATTCTGCTCTCTTTTTCTGTGTAGGCGTTTTCGTCTACTAAGTGCTGACAGTGCAACTACTACTACTACTACTACTACTACTACTACTACTACTACTACTGTTGCTGATGTGTCCATTTTGTTTTTCACCCAGAAATGAATACAGGAATTTTAGTCAACAATAACTTGCGCTAACATTTGAAATTACCGTATAAACATACTAACATGGACAACAGCTCTAGGTAAACTGCTGGCAAAGAAACGGACATTTACTAGTTATAACGATTCTGGATCTGCTTACCTTGAGTGACTGTCAAGAGATTGCTGAAGAAATGAGAGTCTCGCAGAAGAGCATCAGAGTTATAAAATTTGCTGCAAAGAAAATAAAGAAAAGGGGCATTGAGCAATTTTTATTTCAATTCTCGAGATGAGGAATGGTCAAGATACGTAGATCTTTTCGGACTGTTGGCCTCATCTTGGTTCTTGTTTTTTTAATGCAACATTTCAGCTGTTGGACTTCCTCAGGTGTGTGTCATGAATGAGGAAAGGGGTTCGGAACACTGGGACGGTGGTCCCCGCAAATATGTGTGGGCAGAATGACTGAGGGAGGTATATGGCTGAAAATGTTGTGTGAAAAAAAAAACAAACAAGGTGAGGATAACAGTCCAAAAAGATTGATGATAGACAGAGAGAATGAAAGTGTTATTATGATCGAGTAATCAGAACTACAAAGAAGAGAAAATCACGGCAGCTTTCAATTTCAGATAATAGAAGTCTTGTATGAAAAATAATGAATACATGAGTGAAAACAATTACCTTTCTTTCATGTATGTATGTATACATACATATAGAGCACATTGGTGGATGGGGAATTGTGTGTGAGGAAATACATCGTTTAAATTCAATCTTACTGACCATCCAGTTCTGCATAAGGCAGAGGTAAAATGCCAGCCTCTGGGATGGATAATGGATAGTCTATAGCCACACTGAAGAGTTGTAATACAACAAAACAGCTGCCTGTGGATGACTTAATAATCAATTATTATTATAATTAACACACGCTTATTCAGGGTTGAGCACTCTTCAAGTAAGATAACTCATTTATTATCGACTATATAGCAATGCTCTTCCAACTCTGGAATAGAGCACTCTGATGCATGGGGAATTTCCACAACACTGTGTGTAAGAGAATATATTGTTTAAATTCAGTCTTACTACAGTCCAGTTCTGCGCAGGGCAGGGGTAAAATGCCAGCCTCTGGGTATTATATATTTACATGTGTATATATACAAATATACACATATATATATATATATATATATATATATATATATATATATATATATATATATAGTTGAGAAAGTTTTACAGCTTTAAACAGTACACATACTCAAGAACTTTTTTCAAAAATTTTTGTGTCACTCCGGTCACTTATTTGTCAATGTCTGTTGATATGATTATCAGTAATGTAATTTTCTTTAGTGTTAATTATGTTTTACACAGACTTTGATATTATGGTACTATGCATAATTTTTTTCTTGTTGGGATCATCAATTATCAACCATGTAACTGTTTTGGAGATTTCAAAACAAAACAATTATATCAACATGGCACCCCAGCAGTGTTAATCAAACATCCCCCCCCTTCAGCTATGATTTTAATATATTGTGTACGTCACATTACATGTAGTTTATAATTTCATGTAGGGTATTATCATAAAGTATTGTACATGGATGTTATTTTATACTACACATCATTTAATTTTCTTGAAACATGGGGCTCACTTATGTAGGTTACCCAAAAATGTATGTGACATTGAAGGATCAATAAGTATAACAGACATGACTTATTTTTCGTGTCACTTCTGTCGAGTGTTCACCTATGTGAATATTGAATCCTCAGAGTCAGTTTTAATCTCAGACTGCATGCAAACCAACTTATAATATCATCTTTAAGAATTCACTTCTCCTTTAGCCCATGGCACACCCTTCCACAAAATTCCACTGAAATTCATTGAGACCTTTTGGAGAACATGGGGACACATGGAAAGACAGACACAGGGTAATACATATACCTCTCCAACTGTGTTAGCTTAGAAACACCAATACAGTCAATCTTGACAGTCCCTTTATAACGAATTCTAGATTTAACAGATCTTTTTCATTTTATTATCTAATTTCAGTATATTAGTCATTGAGAGATAGATGCAAGGACGAAATGGAATTGTTGAGTTAGCTTCTGCCCCACACATTTACAGGTGAAGTTTTACTCATTAGACCAACCTTGCGTCACATCCTGTACTCGTGGGGGTTCAGGAGCTTATTGATCATTCACACTTATATTTGGAAGATAATTTCTCATTAGATAGATACAGATCTGATGCCTTTGATATTGCTCTTTGTAGTAAGGAGCAGAGAAATCAGGGTTTGCCCTGTGACAAACTGTAAAGCGCTTATGTCCTCAAAACAATAGTCGTGAGGACTAAAGAGATTTTTCAAGTTTCTGCCCAACACATGAGTGATGTCCCCCACATTAAACCAACCTTGTGTTACATCCTGTTCTCATTGTGCTTCAGGTTAATAAATAGGAGCTAGCTGAACATTGTTATACAAGGTACGTTCTAAAGAATTTTTTTTTTCTTTTCTTTATCCACTTATTTATCCGAGTGGAAATAGATTTGGATATACTTGGATTGAGGTGTTAATCAGTCTTGGAGAAAATTACTGAATTCCTTTACCGTCAGGAAATATTTTCTTCAGCAAAATTTTAGCCACCTCATTCAGTGGAAGAGCCAATTGTTACGACCAGCGAACCAAGAAAAATCATACTTCTCCTTAGTGGTAGATTTTTCTTCTCTTCTTGTATTTCTTTCCCTATTCATTTATTTATTTATATTCATATTTTATTTATATATTTTTTATTCATTCCTGCTGGATTATATATTCATATTTTTTACTTCATAATTACAATTTTATAATGTAGAATAGGGTATATTATATCAAAGCTTTTTTTTTCCCATTAAAAAACAGTGAAAATGGCTTCCGAGGTTGCATTAATTTCCAACAGACTAATGACATTAAAAGACACTTCTTCCCCCAATTAATCAGTTGATTCATAGGTTTACTGTATATTCAGAATTTTTATTGACAGCATGGTAAAGGCAAATGCTTCGTGAAGGAGTGGTTTCAAAAAAGATTTTTGAAAATGCCAGAACATTATCAAAATGTGTACGTAAATAAATTATTAACCTATAATCTTGAAAAATATCATAAAATTTCATAAATTATTAACATATAATGGTAAAAAATATCAATATAAACAAATGATAATTGCCATATCACATTAACATTATTATATACTTTCCCTTTTTATCAAATAAAAAATTTCTTGA
>OY735209.1:28051720-28064220 GCA_963457665.1 Thysanoteuthis rhombus | reverse complement strand
ATATATATATATATATATATATATATATATATATATATGCTCATAAAAATAAACAAAATTGTGAATAATGATTTATGATACTTCATCTACGAAAAAAAACAAAGAAGTAAATTTCTTTACAGAACAGTAGATTCAGTGAGAAAAAAATATTTAATGTCTGAAACACTGTTCAACCAACCAGTTTGCAAGTGTAAATAAGTTCAAGTTTTCCACCAGGTTTACATTGTCAATGTACAATATATGATGATAATTAGTTGAGAATTTCCAACAATCTTTCTTATTAAGAACACAAAGGATACATTTCAATCTTTCATAATCTGTTTACAAAATAGGCATATACATTCGAGTTATGTTCTGGTAGCATGGTCGCGGATCTAGAGATACCATGACATGTACATATATACTTAGACCTCTGTACTGTACACACATTTCTGTATTATACTTACTTTCCCAAAGAGAAAGGAACAAATGTCATTACATTACAATACATTTCCTATACTTTTTTATGTTTTCTTTATACCATACAGTGTATTTTCAATGATGTGGTTATCTATATACATATATATATATATCAATATTATTATTAATATTTATGTTATAGTAATTCATACACTATAAACAATACTGACTCACCTTTTTCCTTGTAAGCCATTTCAAGCCATGAGTAAAGATGTCAAAAATAATGTTTCTGAACCTTTCTTGATGACTGAAAGTTGAAAAAACACAGTGATAACATGATAAATCATATTTCTCTCTCTCTCTCTCTCTCTCTCTCTCTCTCTCTCTCTCTCTCTATATATATATATATATATATATATATATATATATATATATATATATATATATACATACACATAAACTATCAGAAGTTCCTGATATCACCCGAGACAAAACACCATCGAGGTAACATTAACTGTGGGAAAATGATCATATACACACATAAACTAAACTGATTTCTCCTCATAGCCAATGAAAATTTTTAGAGAAAGGCATGAATCTATATCTGTGCTATCAGTCCCATCACCAGATATCTTGTTGAAAAATATCTTGTCTCCGGCATCCCACGATGAACCTTTGGGAGAGCAATTCCCTCATAACTACTGCCCAAGCAGTAATAATAATGAAGTAATAAGTGTATAAAAAAATCCCACTTCTCAATATCCAGTGTTTGTTCCCAAACATGTGATCGGCACTTGAAGATGGCCAGATACATTAAATGAAATATTTTCAAGGATACATTTCAATCTTTCATAATCTGTTTACAAAATAGGCATATACATTCGAGTTATGTTCTGTTAGCATGGTCGCGGATCTAGAGATACCATGACATGTACATATATACTTAGACCTCTGTACTGTACACACATTTCTGTATTATACTTACTTTCCCAAAGAGAAAGGAACAAATGTCATCCATTACATTTATTTCACTAAGTCATTTGCTCTTTACCTTCCCGTTTTCCTTCTCCTTCTTGACTTCCCTGTCTTGAAATAGCAAATGAACAATAACAGTAGAAATTTTCAATGCAACAACTGGAATTTTCATCATCCATGATTGATGGGATTCTAAGCTCTTATGGGGATGTATCAGCGATTGGATGTGAGTTTGGGTGGAAGTAAAGAGATAGGATTCATTGTTTGAGAGGTGTTTGTGATTCCAATTAGGGAACGCTTCAAAAGTGGTTTATGATGGTTCGTCATAAAAGGGACATAACTGTTACACCATCTGCAAGCACTTCACTAATAAATAAATCTGTTATGATTTCCCTTTTATGATCTTTCAGAAAAAAACATGCTTACCATTTCCAAGCTCGACTCTGGAACTGTGTATGTTGGAGTTTGGAGGCTGTCATATAAATCTCCTTCAGTAAATCAATTCCAACGAATTCCGCTCTTCGCAACATGATGCTTTCACCTTGGAAAAGAAGAAAAAGGGAAAGCTATCAACCATGTAAACAAGTGTAAACCAAATTTTTTTCCAATCACAGAACTCTTAGCATATAAATTTTTTTTCACAGCACCTACAGTCAGAAAATACTGCATAATAATTAATCATTGCTACCACCAACAGACCTGCTTGAGCACTGTCACCACATTTAGGTTATTCATGTGTTGCAACACATATATATCTGGACTTTGCTCAGCCCTAACTGTTCATAGTGGAAATTTGAAATTCTGCAAACACACTCCCCTCGATTCGTAGAGAAAATGCTTTTTTTTTTGTTTTTTAAAAATCTTTAAAATCCCACCTCCCTAAATAGTTTCTTTAGTGAGGGTTTCAATTCACAACGTAAGTTTATCCTAAATAGATCCCTTAGTTTGGGCTCGGCAGGATTCACGTTAGTTTTTTGAAAATTCTGCTCAAAGACAAAGTACGCTACTCAGAGACATTGGTCCCATGACGTTGTCTGTTTGAACAACTAACCAGACCTGTTCTTAGTTTGTTTTTTTAAATTATGAACTAATGGTTCAAATCGTAAAGGTATCATTTTCATTAAGGTAATTTAATTTTACAACCACCACTGCTTAATTTACACAGCAAAAAAAGAAGCTTACATGGATTACAGTGATTCATAATTTCCCTTGGAATGTTAGTTTCATTTATGTTCCTATGGTCAAGTTTGTTTGGTAAAGAAATAATGAATCATGTAATTTGAATTCATAGAAAACTTTTATGTTTCTTTTCTATTGATAATTATTGATAGGATGGGTGAGCCTGTTCCTCACCAAACTGAGAACCTTGTAGTGTTGGGAAGGTGAGGTTCAACACCAAATGGATAGAGGGACTTGCAATGTACCAGTGAGATGTTGCTGCTTATCATTTCAACTGTAAATCAGCTCACTGAATTGTGATTACCAGGAATTATTCAAGAAATTTTGAATATATCACAGTGCCCCTAGAAGCTGACTGCAGAGTTCCTAGGAGCCGTGTGGCACATTTTGGGAGTCACTTATATGTAAACAAAGGGTGTCAGCTATGATCATATTAGTCAGCAAGTTAGCCTCTCAGATCATTTGCTAGGGTTGTGAGTTTGATCCCCACTAGGAATTCTATTGATAAAGGCCTGGTTGAAGAAGTTGCATATTTCAAAGCCAAGTAAAGGCCAATATTTCAAACACCGATTTTCAAGGTAGGCGTTCCCTAGTTGGAAAATCGGCACAACACAATACATGTGTATGTGTGTGCATATGCGTACATGCACACACACGCAAACACATACAGACCATTAGTAGGTTGATACATAATTTTTCAGTTTTTTTAACAAAATCTTTTGTTCATATAAATTCATAGCATCATTATTCAGTAATTTTCCATGGCTTTCTAGAGCTTCTATAGCCTTACAGCAACTCAAAGCTAAATTGTCTATTCCATCCAGGGTTGCCATTTTGTTATTTCTCATGACCAAAATTGGGCAAATTTGGTACTGAAAATAGAAGCTTGGTATTGATGGAAAATTTACAAAAAATAACATTTCCTTTCATACAAATGATACGATATAATATAAATACACATGAAAAATAGATTTAAAAAGAAATATGTATTTTTATTGATTTTCCCAACAAGCTTAATCTGGTGATATATTTAATCAGTCTTTTATCATCCATCATTGGATATAGACCTTCCCCAGGATTCGCCAGACTTCTCTATCACTGGCGTTGCAGAGCCAATACTTTCTGAACTAATCTAGTTCATCTCACCATCTTATATTCTGCCGGCCACAGTTTCGCATGTGATATCTGCAGATCCACGTTGTGAGTCCTGATGTCCATCAATTGTCTGACATTCTTGCAACATAACCAGCCCATTGCCACTTAGGTTTTCTAATAGATTCTATCATGTCTCAGACTCCTGTTTTCTTCCTGATATATTGTGTTGTTTTGTGATCTCTCCATATGATGGTGAGCATGATTCTTTCATGTGCACATTGTATGGATATTAGTTTGAGGGTCAGTCTCTTTGTTAGCTTCCATGTTTCAGCTCCATTGGTAATCAAGTGGATGCATTTTTCTATTTCTTTAACTTGATCAGGCAAGAAATGATGCATGATCAAAATACATGATAGTCTGGAGAATACGCTACATATGGGAGAACTTTTAATGCTAGCTTCACAATCTTCTCTTGCATCACATTTGCAACATGATGACACGCATTATCACGCAGCACAATCAATAATTCATTTCCAAGAAAAAAGATCTTTTATGTTCCAAGGTAAGAATTTTCAAGAATTCAAAGAATAATAAAAATAATCCCAAATTTCCAAATATATCATCACACTTTTGGGCCTGAGCTCCCCCTCATGGGCAAGTTGCCACCTTTGATGGGTTGCTACTCTGTGGGTAAGTTGCCACTCACTCTGGGTTTCCTCCTGCTTTCTTAGGATAAGTTTCCACCCTCATGGGTTTGTCCTGTTTGCATACAGGTTTCAATTCTGTAGTTGTATTGCCACCCGGTGGGTGGATACAATTTTGATGTTCCCTTAATGCAGGGTCACGGCTAGGTTTTCCCCATTTGTCGAAAAAAATCCACTTGGATACCAAGTTAAAATAATTGATTTCAACCTGTACACTATTAAAAAAAAAGGGCTGCAGTTCAGAGTAATTCATACAAATAGCAAATCAAAGTTTGATATGAAAAGTCCCGTTTTAAATATACAAAATTTCTGAACTTATCTTTAGTTGCTTTTTATTTTCCAATCAAAAATTTGTAATTGTCAATATTCACTTGCGGCAAGGTTCATTTTCAGACCGTTATTCCAGTGTCTACGCAAAGAAAGCTTTGTTATACTTGCTAATTGCTACAAACACCTTATTCCAAGAATGTGCCAATCTATTGTAGCAAGAGACATATATATTGTGAATGGGGAGGTTTTTCCATTTGCAATTCCAATGTAAAGGAGATAACTAATATTCCAGGTCTCCACTGGAACTGTCTATTTTCTTTCACAAGAGTGATGGATGGAATACTTCCATTAGTGCCGCAGTTGACGCTCCTCTCTAGGACAAAGGATAAGCCGCCTGATGCTTACCCTCAATACAGCACACCTCCATTTCCCTCTCGGTGACCATCTCCTTCAGTCTTGCTACAGCCATTGTTTATCTCCTGCCACTTGTCACCATACTTTTTTTGAGAGTGTCAGTCAACGATTGAATATCTGTATAACAATATATCATCGGCAAAGCAGGCATATATCAAAAATTTCCTAGACAAGTGATGATAATCTCTTAGATCGCCAACTTGTAGGTGAAAGCTTGTTGTTGCCGCCTTCTAAAAATATGAGTCCAGCATTGGATGACCTATCCTCCAGACTCATATTTATGACATCAGAAATATGCAAAAACCTTCAATTCCTTGGAATCACCTAAATATGGAAAAATAAGTTTCACTTTATTAGACTTTTTACATTTTATCACAGAATCCATTAGAAAACTCAAATGGCAATGAGCTGGTCACGTTGCAAGAATGGCAGACAACTGACAGACATCACGACTCACAACATGGATCCCCAGAGATTACAAACGGAACGGAGACCGGCAGAACATGTGATGGTGGGACAAGCTTGACACGTGCAAATAGTATTGGCCCCGCGACGTCCATGATAGAGAGGTCTGGCGAATCCTGGGGAAGGTCTATGTCCAATGACAGATGATGATGATGATGATGATGATGATGATGATGATGATTTTTATACGGTCAGGACTATGTCCCCTGTTTTTAGATCCTTCGTACAGTTCCTGACATGCCCAGATACATGGAGATAAACTCTAGGCCCTCCTTAACTTGGTCAAGATCAGTGAGCTTTTGCCAAATATCCACTCTCTTCTTCCACTCACCGTAATTGTTTTTCAAAGAAGCCATATTAATCTAATCTGTATTAGTAAGATTAGACGGAACACAATTAGCGAAACAATTGTAAACCAATTACCTCTTCTTTTTGTTTTTAGACACAATCTGTAAATCAGTTGAAAATACGCTCCGTAATCCATAATCTTGTTCGTCTCCACTAACAGTTGTACTAGCTAATTGCTGTGCGCACTTTATTCCAAAAGTACACCAATCTGTTGTTCTCACATGACAGATAGAACGTTAAGGGGGAGGTAATTCCATTAGCCATTCCAATGTAAGGGAGAAAGCTGTCTTCTTCAAGTGAGCACTGATCTCATTACAATTTTTTATATCAAAACCTTCCCCTGGGTCCATTAAGTATGCATACTTAATTTTGTAGCTCTACATAAAACCGTTTGGCCATCCATAGAGGACAGACAAACATTTTTTTCCCAATTATTAGTATAGATATATGCACATATACATATATATAGATATAGATATACAATAACACATATATACACACATGAATATACATGCACACACAAATATATGCACATGTATATGCACATAAATATGTATATACACACACATATACATATATATATATATATATATATATATATAAATGTGTATATATAAATATATATATATACATGCACATACACACATATATACATACAGACACATACGCATATTATGGTGCAGTGTAGTATAATAGTTAAGAGCACACAATACAATCAGTAAGCTGTGTTCAAATTTTGGCTGTGGCTACTTATGTTAATTTCACACTGAAGCCCTTGGGAAAGGTATGACTCCACCTCCCCTAATGATCTGTCTCATCAGCTAAACTCTTGAAAAGATTTTTCGTCACTAGTATACCACTGTGGTTGATGAATAGAGAAGGTATGTAAACAACTTGGGGAACCACTCTCCCATATATAGCAGCTCAGACTGTAGCAACATGAAGTGCAATACTTCCCCCCCTCTCTTTCTTCTACATTCTCTAACTATTCCTTCATAGGAAAGGAAATAAAAGGGAGACGGCTTTATTGGCCCATAAGATTGAGGAATTCTATCAATGAATAACATTACCTTGAATATATTTCTATGTATAAGTATATCTACTATAATGATATGACAAGTGCATGTCTATATTTATTTTTGTCTGTCACACCATGGAAAATAAATTTCATATTTTTATATACAAGTTACTCCCTTGAGAAGACTATTTCATTATTTCGTTATTTGTACGGGAAAGATGTTTGTGCACAATGATATATGAATTCTGGGGCAATCTCTCAGTTGAATCAGTTTCACTACTTTTCTTGATACTTTAGGATTTTACATGTTCGCAATTGCAAAATTACATAATTTCTGCCGTAATTTTTGTATGGCAAGCATGAACTAATATATATATATTCTTCATGAACTTTGAGAATCATCTAAATAACTACAGAATCCATCCTTTTGCCAAGTCTTGAAATTTTGGCACTGCAGCCATGTTGGCATGGCAACAGAAAGGTTAACTTAATGAAGAGTCTCCTGGAAATGGGCAAAGCAGTCAAAATCTCTTCCCTGGGGTATTTCATATATTCATCTACAAATAAATAAGCAATCTAATTGAAACATATAAATGGATAGATAGATAGATAGATAGATAGATAGATATGAACAGACAGCGATAGATATGAATAGACAGATAGATAGATAGATAGATAGATAGATATGAACAGACAGCGATAGATATGAATAGACAGATAGATAGATGGATAGATAGATATGAACAGACAGCGATAGATTGATACAAATAGATAGATAGATAGATATGATCAGAATGATGCAGACATAGATATGAACAATGCGATAGACAGATGTGAACAGATGAATAGATATGAAGATGGATGTGAACATTGAGATAGATAGATGTTAACAGATAGATAGATATCAACAGAATGAGATAGACAGATAGATAATAACAAAATGAGACAAATAGATAGATAACAGAATGAGATAAATAGATAGATAGACAGATAGAGGATAGATACAAATAGAATGAGATAGATAGATAGATAGATAGATAGATAGATAGATAGATATGATGAGACAGATATTTTTTAAAATTCCAACCGGGGGGGGGGGGTTGAAAAAAATGTCCGTACTAAGTTGATTAAGAAAAACTAGGTATCAGCATAAATACAAAAGAATCCTAACTACAACAGACTAAGCAACAAAGTATCTGTGGTTTACAACAGTGGACCCAGGATTTTGAGCAGGGTGCAGTCCCAATTGAAAAAAAATAATTTTCCAAATAAATATGTAAAAAAGAAAACAAATTTCAATCATCAAAGACAATGAGGTTATGTGTGATCCGACACTTTTCTCTCTAATTTGATTCATGGCTTCTTAGCTCTCATGAGAAATTTATCAAAGAAATTCACTAAAGAATGAATAAATAAATAAAACTATGAAGAACGAAATAGAAGACATCTTACATATATCAGATGAAAAACAAAGTGATATATATTTATATATATATATATGTATATGTATATATATATATATATATATATATACATATATATATATATACATATATATATATACATATATATATATACATATATATATATACATATATACATATATATATATATACATATATAGATTCCATCATCAAGATATTTTTTTCAAAAAATTGTGATTTGCCTGAGCAAGGGGTAGAGGGTCCAGGTCCGTAGGTCATCCTACCCTGGATCAGCACCTGGTTAATTACCAGAGGTCGTGTTTAACCCTAAAAACAAATACATAGATATACCTTGATTAGTGCGGTTAATTCAATCCAAATTTTTCCATGCAGTTCAAAACCGCACTATTCAAGGTCTTATCATAATTCAAAGTGTTTTATTTTCAGCTTATACTTAGTTGCATTATTCAGTACAGTAATACCTTGAATATACTAAATCAAAACCCATACAAATCAAAACTGCACTATTCAAGGTATTCCTACAATGTATTATATCAAGTAACTGACCTTTTGCACGTAAATTAATTTCTTTTGTGCACTGGTTGCACATGCGTACAGCTTAGTGAGAACTATGCTTATATTCAAGGCCACCATAGTAGCAGCGACTCATGGACACAAGCACACAGCCCTGGTCATGTGCTGATGGTTAGTCAAGAACTGACCATTGATCAACACAGGCAATCTATTTTGGGCTATGTCCAGAACTATGGTGGCATGGGTGGCCATCAATTGGCGGCGAATGCAGAATGTGCTTCATTGTCTTTGTCTTCTAAATATGCACCGTCGATACCAACTTTGATTTTAGCCGCGTTCACTTCAGGACTTTTGAGGCTGGGATGCATTGGTAGCAATGGTTCCTGCTTACTGACCAAAGTTGAGCAACACTGACCAAGGCCATTTCTATTTGAGTGATCACTGTTTCACTTTATTTTTGAAACCATGACATGTCAAGTATCAGCCATAGTGTAATGATCAACAAGCTACTGTTACAAATTTGATAGTTCAGGGAGTTCAATCCTCATTGGGGATTCGACTCCTATGGCCCTATGCCAGATTTAGCTAAGTTTAACCAAGCAACCATGACAGAAGAGTAATAAGCCCTTTTCCATTGCAAGATAAAAGCTCTGTCTCATGGATAAAACTGAGTTTCCAATCACAATGAAATGGAAATTTTATTGTGTTGGCCATAGAACTACAATGACTGAAATTTAAGTCATTTGCAGATAATGGGTCAATAATAATAAATAACTAAAAGCCAAAACATATTGCTTGGTGAGCAAAGTTAAGCAAGATAGTGCCTGGTCAGTTATGAATAACTGGCTATGATATTTGTTTATCAGAGTTTTATTTAACTTAGTAAGTACATAACAGAGTATCTATTTAACAAGTCAAATAGTTCTCGGCTATTACTGAATGGGAGACAATTTAAAAATGTCTGATGTACATAGTTCTCTCTAAGCTGAGTGAATGTGTATGCGCACACGTTTTGCAACTAGTACACAAAGTATATCTCTGAATTTTTGAGATGAGGTATTATTATTATTTCTATTAATATTCTAGTGTGAGACAATATAACAATACTACTAATGTTAAGAGGGGAGTGCGGTCAATATATCCCCTTCGGATAAAAAAAGGGTTCGGTTCGTTACTTCCCTACCAGATGATACCTGATGAAGGCCGTAGAGTGCAACGGCTGATACATTGTATGAAAAACAACCAAGATGAGGATGGTCCGAATATTAATAGAAATAGTGCACAAAGGTTTGTTACATAGTAATGAATGTGCTGAGTTTCAATTCAACCATCTCCAGCAAGTTTAATAATAATGATTTGTGAATTGATGAGTTTTGTTGCTGTTAATTCATTTATACATCTCATCACATAGATGTGAATACTTATTAATGTTTTATTCGATGGAACGACAAACTGAAGAAAGTAGTTCAAGGTACAGAGTAAAATCTTAACTAACCCAATCATTTGTGTACTGTATTAAGACATGCAAACACGGTTTTATTAGCTATGAGAGATAGACTGAGCTAAAATTATCTTGAAACAATTTCAAGTTTACGTTTCCACAAGCATTCAGTGCATACAAACTTTCATCACAGGAAAAATATTTTGCACAACATTGGGTTTTTGTACACACTGACGACTAAGAATAAGAGAGAATATTACACACAGGTGAGCTATCAACCAATTATTATCCCAAGAACCTCTGAGCCTTGAACAGACCCCAACCTTTTACCGCTTGGCCACCTCTTCAGGTAGTTTAATGTAAGGGAAGGGAAAATTTCTGGGTATTTAGAAGCCAGAATTTTCTCTTATTGGATGAATCAAAGAAGGTTGAAGTCTCTACCTCAGTGGTTCTCAACCTAGGGTGCATCCTCCCCCTTCCCATGTGGGGTGTAAAACAGTTTGGGAAAGGGCGAGAAGAAATTAGCAAACATATCTTTTTAAAATTTTAATGCTGTTCTGCATAACTTTTGTTCTCTCTCTTTCAACTCCCCAATGGTTTTATTAGTGATATCTTGAAATAAGCTTTTACTTTTGACACCTCATAATTAATCACCACTACCCATGACAGATCGGTTTAATCACTGTTGCTGGGTTTAGGTTATTATATGTATCTATGTATCAATCCAAACTTTGCCCAGCCCTAACCTAATTTATAATAGAAACTTGAAATTTTGCACATTCACTCACCTCAATGAATAGAGAAAATGATTTTTTTGTTTTGAAAGTTTCCCCAAGATAAGGTTTTAGGGGGGGGGGCAATTTACAATGAAAATTTATGCCAAATTGGTCCCTTGGTTTTGTATTCATGTTTTGGGTTTTTTTTAATCATAAATGTATGATTCAAACCACAGTGATAGTATTTTCAGTATGGTAACTTGATTTTACCATTATCATCAGCAGCCGCCTTTGCTATTGGAGATAGACCTTCCTGAAGATTCACCAGACCTCTCTATCATGGGCATCACAGTGCCAATTCTTTCTGAATTTGTTTTGTTCATCTCACCTTTTTATATCTTGCCAGCCACAGTTTTGCATTTGATCTCCGGGAATTCTAATATCTATTAGATGTCAGCCATGTTTGCAACATGACCAGCCCGTTGCCATTGGAGTTTTTTAGTAGATTCTATGATGTCTCGAACTTCTGTTTTCTTCCAGATATATCATGCTGCCTTATGGTCTCTCCATGTGATGTTGAGCATGATTCTTTCATATGCATGTTGCACGCTTCTCAGTTTGAGTGTCAGTCTCTTGGTTAGGTTCCATGTTTCAGCTCCACAGGTGACTATTGGGAGGATGCATTGGTCGTAGACCCTTTTTTTAAAAGACAAATGGGATTTTCTTGCTTTTAAAGATTGCTCTTCTGGAAGCTTGCCATCCCAGAGTGATCCTCCAGTTGATTTCTTCTTCTTTTGAGGATTTTGTGGAGATTCATTATCCTAGGTAGATGTAATGATCTGCAAGCCTTACAGATATGCCAGGGAAATGTTGGGAAAATGGTGAATGTTTTTCAAAAGACATGTTTAGATTCAAATAAATCTGGTACAAGAGCACCTTTATGGAGTGCCCATTAAGAACTAGATTCATCAGTATATTTTCCTATAAACCTGGGAGTCTTCTTTCTGCTTACCAAGGATAGTCATATAAGGGTGGCCATTTCAAAAATTTCTAAAAGGGGACACATTGCAAACTGGAAAGCAAGGCTGAATTTAGCAAGTACAGGGCCTGTAGTCTACATGATAAAGGGGTCACAATAATACTTGAACTTGTA
The DNA here is from genome assembly GCA_963457665.1 of Thysanoteuthis rhombus. Lineage (NCBI taxonomy): Eukaryota > Metazoa > Mollusca > Cephalopoda > Oegopsida > Thysanoteuthidae > Thysanoteuthis > Thysanoteuthis major. The sequence continues at coordinate 28,052,085 of OY735209.1, read as the reverse complement.
CAGTTAACTGATTAGCTTTTTCATTCGTTATACAGCCAGATAATCCAACCAATATGTAACGGTATTACTTCGTTTTCAACTTGATTTTTGAGCCGCAGCTATGACTTAAGCTTCTAATATCTTCAGATTCACGTGTCCTACATGTATCACATAGATACCAAACTATCATTAACTACCCAGTTAAAACAATATTCACTGAATCTGATTTGATAACTTGTGAGTATTTAGTGCACGGGGCAGGGGCTTTGAAATATGCTACTTTTGCTTAATGGCTGAAAAGAAAGATCTGAGCAGATTGATACTCTTGGACATGTTGACAATGTACCTTGTACACTGTGGTACATCATTTATTTCGGATATCAGCA